>CM067354.1:55743088-55800162 GCA_034190875.2 Urechis unicinctus
ATTTATGTTTCACACCGTACGAAACAATGGTTTTTTGTTCTCTATTCTTACTATTGTACATTAGAAACTTATTAATGTTATACTGTTAACAATAACAGGTAAGCCCCAATGAGCCTTAAACCGTTTCATACGGCATTTGTTTGCATCACTAAAGCACACTGTTTTATCTTCTCTGTAATGGTCCATTAGCAGATGGCAAGTTACGCAAGCAGCGAATAAATATGAATCCATTTACATTTCAGCATGAGATAGCTCTACAACCCACAAGGGACTAAAAACGTGATCTTATTGACAGTGTTCTTAAAACCGTATTATATATAATCGTACCGAGAACAGAACATGCAAGGTAAAAACTCGATTTGCAACCTAAATGATCACTTAACCACATCTCATTATTTATGGTCGGCACTTGATTTGATACGACAGCATTATAGTTAATGACAGATGACTGTGATAGTACAAAAAAAACACTAACGATGTTTTTGTTAAATCAATGTGTTGCATAAAAATATGAATACTAATGCACAAAAATCAATATATGGAAATTGTTTTTGGGAAACATTATATGCTAATCAATATGGAACGTATCTGTTAACCCGTACCTGTCGGATACAATCTAGGTTTATCTCGAACAATATAAAGTTGTCATTATGATTACTCTTCCTAACCGAATATTACTAATGCTCATGCAATTTAACCGATGCTAAGCATTTCAAAAATATTAATAGAATGCTACCAGCTAGAATGTAATTGACCCAGTGATAGCACCCGTATCTGCTTACAATGGAGTAATCAAAGTGAGCAAGGTCAGGTAAGCTTAAACTGTTAATATATAACTTAGATATTCGTTTGACAAAAGTTCTGGCGGCACACTAGAGGGGTCGTTTATTTCACCCATGCACTATTTGGCTGTAAAGCTGGACGATACTTCTGAGTGAGGCAACAAACAGCGCAAAAAAGTGCGCAGGCAACCTGTTAACTTGATATCGACAGGTGTAATGTATATTCTAGGTTGAGTGTATCCATCGTGCAGTCACTAACTGAGCTAGCTATAGCTCATAACATATACCTCTGAACAACAGCGCCCACAGTGCATTTCATAACTCTACCAATCACTCCTATGCATTTATTTTACACAGGAATATCTATCAGTCTTGTCAAATGGTCTCACTTGTAAATATATAATTGTTAGTAAACAGTGCAAAATAGACCAAAGTAAATGAACATGCCCAATGCTCCTGTGAAATGTACTGCCACGCTAAGCTTTTATGCAAATCACGCGGAATCATTAGTGAAGGTATCCCTTTTGTCCCATGCCAGCATATAGCAATAAGCAACAAGGAGCGATAATGGATGAAACCTTCCAGTCAGCCAAAGAGCAAGATATGTACGCCAGATGTGTGCTGCTACCTTTATGAAGATTGACGATACATTCGTGCTGTATCTATGCGGGTATTTAGGCTTCCTATCAACGTTATAGCGGTAGCGCTAACTCCCGTTTTTATAAGGTTTCACTCGTTACCTGATAGTACCGTAAATCATAAGAAGAAGGCAGTATATTGGAACGCAAAACAAGTCAATAAATACCACTTGATTGATCATCTGTTCCCGAACGCTTCTGTATTCGTATTGCTGATTCACGCAAGTTTTCTTTGTCACTGTTTTAGTCGACATGATAAAAACTAGCACTCGTGTAATGGTTAGATTAGCAAAGATTGGCTTCAAACTTGCAATTGACCAATGATTACAGAACACAGGAAAATATATCCATATAATGAACCATGAACCCCTTATATATAATTCAAAATGTTAGAACCAATTCCTGGGACCAATTCGGTAGAGCATAGGGATCTCAGCTATAAACTCAATCCATGGATGAAGCTGCAGGCACTTAGTTACTGTGAACAATCACTCGGGGGACCACCGATCAGCGATAGCAAACCACAAGGGAACAATTACCACCGGGAGGCTTGGCACAAAAGGTCACCGAATCACTTCCACATTAAACACAATGAGTATATCAGTGTGCAAATGGGTGAGCCATATGAGTGCGGGATGGCTTCGTTTATTGCCTATTGGGGATACATTATGATCAGCATCCGGTGTGATTGAATTGTGGGGAACGGCGTATAGCAACACGATGCAGTCAGGGGCTTGTGGACACTATTGAGGTAGCGTGCACTCGATATGGCCATTCATATGGATGCACACCAGAGTTATAGTCCACGTCATCTTTGTAGCATGCTGCATGCTTTTTCAGGACTTTATGGCAATGTGTTGTTGGACTGTAACACAATGATCAACCAAATAAAGAATGTGTTAGAAGCTCTTTGCGGAGCAAGTATTAGCGGATGAATGACAGGGACACAGTGTCACATCCTATGCCATGTGCGGCAGTGTAGATGTACCCCTTTATTATAATAGATACCTTTGTTGCGAAAATGGATACTTGTATGCCGGAATTTCGACCCGAAAAAAAGGAATGCGGTACCTGGCTGTATTCAACTATATACAGGTACGGAGCTTCAGTGATGCTAACATATTTCCATGCACAGTCATAGTATTTTGGCATTTATCATATATATTGATAATAGGTCCAATCCGTGAGTTTGGCGCCGCTGGCAGAAGAATTTGACTACTTATTTATTCCTCTATGTTCCTGAGCATTCGTCAAACGTAAATAATCTTGCAAACTGCAGACAAAGACAACGCCAGACGATCCCTTCCGCACCACAGAATCTAACATTCCAGATCACATACCCATCCGCGAAGCAAGTAAATTCTAACCTACACGGGTTCACACACACCACATTTCAATATGATTTAAGACATTATTTGTTTGTGCGTGTGTTAATTCTTTAATTTCGGTGATTATATGCATGAACTTGGTAAAAATATATGCTGACAGGTTCGTAAGTACAGCATTCACTGACATTACAATACTGAAGCTAGCCAATAGTACGAAATCATAATCTCAATGATATTTGCAGAAGTTAAAGAATTCGATCAGCCTCTCCAAACATAGATTTTTAAACAAACCTACAGATCACATTGTATGTTTTTCGCCAAAGAAGCGACCGAAAAATAGATTGTTTCATCGCTTAACGTCTAAGATATATCGCGTCGAGATTATTCACTGCCGGAAACATTATTCGGTCTATTATAGTTCAGCACGCGCGTTAACTTGTATAGTTTGTCCATCAAAAGGCGACCGCATGTTGCTTTGAAATGATGTGAATGCGGATTGTCTGATCGCCTTCCGGGAAGGAAAGGAATACTTACAGGTACAACAGAAAAAAAAACCATGGAAGGATTCTGAACCCGCTTTAATTGTGAGGCAACTTACAGTAAACCGGATTTGCTGGTCAGAACGGAACTACAACTGTAAAATCATCCACATCTTGCCCATCGGCACAACAAAACGTGCATGGACCATTATCAGATCAGCTATGTCTCATACTTTAGAGTCGAGTTTATTGCTACTTAGATATTAGCTAGATGCACTTTTCTGGACGCGTCTGTAAGCGCCCTCGCGCAGACAACTGAGCTAGAAAGCGACTTATGGATATAGCCTTAATGAAGGCATCAGTTGACTGGGACGCAGTGTGTTCTAACTGAGGAACACAAATAGCGTAGGCTCTATAGCATTGTAGGTGGCGCGTGGCTTGCGGTGGATGTGGGAATCGGAAGATATGCAACAACGTTAGGTGATACGGGGGTTATTCATCAAACGAGACGTCTGCTGTCTGGCCGAGCGCTGGCAGGTGCGGTATGGCCTACCCTGCCTACACCTGGCCGGCATCCTCACTACCTCGCACCGCACAAACAACCCTTCTTTTTACCAGCCCGAAACTTTCGCAACATCTCCTTCTTGGTTAGTTACCGCCGCGCATAATTAGCGCGAGTATAGTTGGGCGGTATCGCTCCACATCCGCGCTCAATGACTTGGACATAAGAAGGTTTTGAGTGGCAGTGACATCGTATATCTGTCATCGTGTTTTATCCACGACCGGAAGCAGTATCCAACTCAGCTTCGGGAGGTACCAGGCTAAACAGATGAGCCAGAACAGTAAACCGGTGACGACCTCGTCAAAGCGTTGTCACCGGCGCAGTCGCTCAGATGGAGTCGCATCCCTCGCTGCGTTCAGTGACGCACGGTCCAAACTGACGTCACAACCGGCACAGACGGCGTCATCGCAGACGGGGGGAAGCATGACAAGTTGTACAAAGTCCAGGGAATATCTATACGACTTGGACTCGGGTAGTAAGATATTGAGGAATAAAACAACGCGTCATTACCATGCGGATATGGGCAGTGATTGCGTGCTGAAGACTGCGCCCGTTAATACATGCTCGACCAGAGACAGCAAACGATCTAACTGCATACCGCTCCCAACGCACCGCCACCAACGCCAAGCGGACAAGTCAGTGATGGCGAAAATGTCCACCAGAAACCGCTCTTTCGATTGCATCGATGATTTCTCTACAAAATCGTCGCACGCACCTACTTCCGCGTTCCCTGTTAGTCATGGGAAGCTATTGGGATGTATTGTAACAAGACGTGACGATAAACGGCGACCTGCAGTGCTTACCAAAGCCCAATCATTTGACACCAACGAATGCTACTCATATATACAGCCAAGAAGTACAGGGGTGGGACAAATGATGAAGTCCCGTGGACTGCCTCAAACCAACATGATCGACCCACATCACTCTCCCGCCTGGGATGCGTGCAGTAGTCGTGATGGGTCATGTTTTGAGCAGCAGATTCTTGCACGAGAAAAACCGTTACGCGCCAGAAATAAAAAACCCACTTCTCGCGCCAGAAATAATCCATGTATAAAACCCTCAGTCTCAAAGTTTTGAGTAAGAGTCCCTCGTGATTTAAGAGCCCTCGTGATTTAGTGGTCGGCCCCACGGTGCGTTCGACAGGGGCCAATGAGTACTGCGGTGTGTACGAAAACAACTAGATGAAATGCTTGAGAAGTGCGCGAGTGGGGATGATGGTGTTGAAAACGCAGATGTTGATGATGATGGTGGCGATGTGAATGAGCGCGTCTATAGTTACCATGACGATGACGATCAGGACGACATTCCTCTCGGTATGGAAGCGTGCCATGCAAGAGGATGGCCCGTGGCGCCCCCCCTCTCTGGGATGGACATTTCGCCGGCCAAAGGAAATGGCCCGTGGCGCCCCCTCTCGCCAAAGTACGCGAGATTCAACCCATCAAGCCAAGTGTCGCTTATCAGATGGTTGGCCGTAAGAAAAACCCTCGTAAGCCACACGGTTCCGACGGACACTTCACGTCGAGTGCTGATTCCATCAGTGACGACGGCGATGACGAGATGAGTGATGGAGACGACGATGACGACTGTGAACACAACTCGGATTTCTTCGTTAAGAGCCCGATGCCACCACGGAATATTCCTGAGTCGATTAAAAAGAAGAAAATGAATTATAGCTGGCGGACTGTCGTCGACCCATAGGTTATGTACACGACGCCAAGTCGTCGCGATTGATTCGTCGCGGACTATGTTATTTACACGGACGCGCCAGTTCCCGGTTACACGGACCCATAGGTTATGTACACGACGCCAAGTTCCCTAACACGGTCCTTGAGTGTCCGCGCTAGCCAGCTTTATCACGGTTTATGCTTGGGATTAACTGGTTACCATGGCATCCAAATGAAGTATCACACTGTGTGGACGATTCTCGTGACCAAGACAAACGTGACATAATAGCTCTAGCTCGTTGTGATTTCTGTTGATTCAGCTCACGACCCATGCGCTAAGTTTCGTGGAAACAAACAGTCAATGACAACTTAAACGTCAGTCATATTTCGCCGGAACCGTTTCGGGGGTCAACAGCTGACTGGCTAACGTGTGACCGTGTGGCAATATTTGCTTCCTTTCGGATCATTGCTAGAAATGTTGTTGACTGTAAAAGCGCAGTGTGAATGAGTGTGGGATCGGATAGGTGTGTTAGAGTTAGTTTTGGAACAAGAGATCATTCATGTTGCACTGTACTCTGGAAGTTGTGTCTTTATCGGATTCAATGGCATTATTTGCCTTGATGTTTATCGACTTAGTTATATTCATGGTTTTTTGAACAACCACGTTTAACTTGTGGTTTGTACTGATTGTTGCTTTTAAACAACATTTACTGGCGCAGACACCCACGCATTCAGTCATTCATTGACGCATAACCCACCCACGCATTCAGTCATTCATTGACGCATAACCCACCCATTCAGTCAATGCGGACCATTAACTGACGCATAGACCCACCCATTCAGTCAATGCGGACCATTAACTGACGCATAGACCCATCCATTAAGTCAATGCGGACCATCAACCGACGCATAGACCCATCCATTAAGTCAATACGGACCATCAACCGACGCATAGACCCATCCATTAAGTCAATGCGGACCATAAGCAGTCGTATAACCTACACATTCTGTCAATACGGAGCATTCACTACCGGAAGCTTCCAACTTTTTGACCAACGTAGAGCAATAACTGACACTAATGTGCGCCTATCAAAACACATTATGGACATAACTAGCCAATATGCTAAGTTGATCGGAATCAACACTTGGTTCTACTTGTAGCACACCCGCCAATCTCCGGTCGGGTTAAACCACGTTCCCCAGGGAGAATCCGCTGGCGAGGAACAAGCTACGATAAATATCAAACCAGCCCGCGGTAAATTCTCCCCGCGCAAATCGGCCTCGACTCACAGCGCCTGCAGGTCGACTGCCTGATCAATATTAGGCTCTGTACAAGGTACGGAATAGTATGTAAAGCCGCCATTACATATATATCTTGAAAAAAAACCTCATGTTCATATCCATATCTTCGTCTAACAGGTTAACTGCAGCTGAGTCACTCGGTGAGGTCAAAAACAAAAGTTTTTGAGTAGCAGCATTGAATATACTCCTGAAAAATCAAAAGTTCGCAAAACACTTTGAGGTTTCTGTTTTGCAATTTTCAGCAACCCAACGAGTGTGAGGATACTATGTGGGTTTTAGATGGTTGTCTGTAGCACCCACGTCATCTTCTGGAGTGCATCTGTTCTTGCCACACGGTGATGAAGCGGTTAACGGAGCGTGTTTATGGGCTAGTTCTATAACAGGGCCCGCATAACCTGTGGCGTGGGGAAAACGCAACATAAGCAAACAGCTCCACCTTGAATTATTATATTCATCGTGGACTGTTCAGGTCCACTTTACACATACGCCGACAGAAATCGCCGCCCGCGTAGCATAAAAATCGGTCGTGGCGTATTTGTCAGTTAAGATGAAATATACTGCAGTAACAGCAAGTGTGACATTTTTTAGTGTCACATTCAATTGACCAATAAATTATCATTTGCGTAAAAGCCCTAGTAACGACATCCAGAGAGGAAGGTGAAATACAGTTGACGATATCTCATTGCATGAGTGTATTATCGCTCATACAACCCAATGATGAGACTATCTATTCAGCGTATATGCATTATCCCTACAAAAAGCTAGATCTAATAATAAACGAACTCCTAGCCTCTAGGTCAAGCTATAAACTAATAGATGTGGATGTTCCGTGAGACCCAGTCTCAGCACTGTCTCTCATCCCATCCTAGTACACACCGTTAATTATGTATGTATTCAAATGTGTTTGGATGAGGAGCAGCTGCGATGGTAGATTGTATCTTCTTCAAGCCAACTCTACTTATTGCCTGTAGCAGGCAGCAGCTGAAACCTTACAATATTGAACATAGCCTGCAGCGATGGAATAGGAAAGTCAATTTCGGGGGAATTTCCTATATGCCATGCTCCAAATGTATCAATTAACGTGAGGGTCTATCGGACAGGAGCAGAGCGTGTGCGTGGTCGGTTGTGGGAAGGTAGGGTTGGTGTATAGTACGTTTGCACTCGTACAGTGCCAGGTGCTTACTTAAATATTTATCCTTCCCGGTGGAACAGATAAAACGCGATCTCCGTCTCTGTTGGTGCACTTGATGTGTACAATATAACAAATATGTTGTGGACAAAAAAACCCAGCTTCAGCTAACCTGTAATAGAAATGCTAAGAAATGGAATAGTGAATTGATTGTAATATTATCAGACAGCTTAAAGCTAATTTACGAGGGTTGCGGCGAGCATTTCAACAAAAGCCCATGGAACTGTTGAGCCCAAGTTGTGCGAATGATATTAAAGAAGTAAAAGTCTTCTAAGACCACCGTGATAATGACCAGAAAATACAATAGTTTTACAATAGACGCTATGGTAACAAACGTGCAGCAGATAGGTAATGCGTTCCCATATTTTGTCGGGTGGACGTGCGAGTGAGCCCCCTTGGCGAAGCGAAAGCTCGCTGCTGCCCTTCTCGAATAACGCATCATCAGTAGTCATAATGCTATCAACAAGCGAAATCATAACGTCAGTATCAGGCCCGGACCTGCACAAGTACTTCAACTGAAGTAAGCCGCTTTGTCCTGGTCTGTCTTTAACAAATCCACGGCACCACCGCGGAAGCCAACACGGTCTTTAACTGGCTCCGTGTGTGGACTGACATTTGTATAACTGAATCGAAACGAATAAACATCGTGTTTACCGTTTCCCGGTGGAAGTCGGGCTATTAACAGAAATGTCAAAATGGTGATTAATACGTGATAGATTTCCTGGAGGAAGACGTTCGTAACAGATCACGTGAAGACGATATCCGCCGCACCTATCGGTAAAATCCGACCCTTGTATCCGACCAGTCAATTAGCATGCTGAAGTGGTCAGCGCTATCGGGTATCCGACTATTGTTCGCTGCCCTTCTTTGTTTACCAGGTGAGTCCGTTATGATGCCTGTGTTAACGTTGTGAGTAATCATAGATTGTTACCTAGGAAATCGTCAATTATAATACGAGATCTCTTCGGATTGAACTTGATAATGGTTCAGATAGGGAGTGGCGTAAATGGAAAGATGCAAGTTATTATGCGGATTGTTACAGAGGTTTCCGTGTGTTTTCCTATTGGCAATCATTCAACTGCACCCTGCCACAATAACAAGGCCCGTTATGCAACGAGCGCAGGCACATCCCCTTCCGATCAATTCGTTGAGTCCCGCTGCCCACAGAAATGTCGATATTTATACAGATGGTGCTGTCTTGTAACCAAACCACACTACGCCGTCATGACAGCATCTACACCTGGTCGCATCATAACGATCACCAATGTAAATAACAACAGCGCAATTCAATCAGTGTTTATCGTACATGGCCTCGTAGCCGAACGATTTAAATTATGAAATAACCAACCAACCAACCAATCAGTGTTTATCATGAAAAACGCCGTCATGACTGCATCTACACCTGGTCGCATCATAACGATCACCCATATCAATAGCAACAGCGCAATTCAATCGGTGTTTATCATTAAATACCAAAAATGGCCAAAACAATCAATTTCAATGTTCACTTAATTAATGGCCGTGGTCATCCGATTAAAGCTGTGTTGGGTTGGATACCAAGATGTGAAAACCTGACTGGTTCCATGTGACTCGGATGATCACGTTAAATGGCAGTCCGACCTCTAAAAGGGGATGTACCCGACCCGGTAGCTCAACAGTTCTGTGCTGGAACTACCTCCCATTGGCGTGAGTTTCGCAGCCCGGTCTGGGCAATGGCTTTGTGCCAAGTGCACGCTGGCACTTAAGGGGAGCTATCCAAGCGCCACAATCATCATCACCCATCACCTTCGCGATATCATATAGTTGTTGAAAGTGATGTAAAAGCCCAATATTACCATTAGCATTATCTATTGAACTTGTGCGTGTGGTGTTTAGTCAGGGCGTAAATGCTTAGAGTGTGAGTATGTCGTTCATTTGTGTATTTTCTAGACGAGTTAATATATCACAGATGTGTTTCTGATATTTATCTTTGAGTCAGACCGTGTAGTTCTCGAAGTGGGAGTATATATCAGCTGTGTGTTTGGTGAGTTACCCTGTGTTTTCTGGTAATGTGCGCCTGATATTAAGCAGTGAGTCAGGCCGTATGGTGCTTTGAGCGTGAGTGTATCACAGTTATATGTTTGATGTATAGCAGCGAGTCAAGCCATGTTTGCTGGAAATGCGAGTTTATAACAACGTCTGTGTGTCTGATATTTAGCATTGAGTCAGGCCGTTTTGTGCTGGGAGTGTGAGTACTCGAGCACGGGCGAGCATCCCGCCTTCCCCAGCCTCGACGTCTGCTCCGATGACAGCTTCAGCCTCTTCACCTTCGACGAGTATCACCGCAGTAACTTCACCTCTGAATGTAATGGCACTTGTTCGGTGAGTTCCTACTATCTATCTCAGAATGCTACATTGACGTTTCAGATCACTCATTGTCGAGATTTACCTTGTTAATTTCTATAAATACAAAACCTCCCACATACCTTCCTTTCATCAGCGATATTCAGTAGTCAGGGTATATGAATTTTCACCGATGTAATTCTTAGTACGATTCGACATTAATCCTTGTAGCAGCTTGGGGTAGGTGATGGCATTCTGGAAGTCAAATGTTCATGCTAATCAAAGACGCATTTAAAGTGACAATATGACCATTTACTCATTTGACCTTCAACGCGTACTATCGTGTATTGCAGAAGGTGAAAATCACATCAACCGCCAGTGATTACGTCGCCATCACACGAACATGTCTGCAGAATTGTAAACGTACTTCCGGTAACATTACATCCGCTCACTACCAATACACATGCTGTGACAAGCACTACTGCAACACAGCCGCCCAGTGTCAGTCATATTCGCTATGGAAATATTCGTATCTCACCGTGCTTCTATTATCTACAAGACTGTATCTCCCTGTTATAACTATTGCCTAAATCTCCTGTGAGATAAATACCTGTTTTATGTCAGCAATTTCACCCCATTCAATATTACACATTCAATAAAACATTTGATGCGATTATTGATGAGATAATTCATAGCAGCATTACCAACAACTGGTTTGGGTGATGATGGTGTGGAATGGCCAGTGTGGAATGGCCAGGGTGTAAGTGTGGCGTGATTTTAAGTGGCTTGGATGTATTAATGGCTTTGTGTGACTGTACTGGGGTGTGTTAAGGGCGTGGTTGGCGTGTGCCTTGGTGTGTTGATCAAGGAGCTTACAGCTACGCTAAGATGGTTCGCTCTAGCTGTGAGCGTTTCTAGCGTCTCCAGCGCGCCGACACCAACAGCAAATCAACCAAAGCACACCGTACTGTTGTTTATGTTGAAGTAATGGAGTCATCTTATTGGTCAAGACGATCGGGCCTTCAAATTTTTATGTGGCCTTAGGATATACGTTATGACAAATTACACGGTGACTCACAAGTGGCGGTTCAAGTGTTTTGTCGGAAGTGAACCCTCGTGGCGAAGCTTCAAACTCTTTGATGCAAATGACGTGGGTGGGTATGCTTTGGTGTGGTGGCAGCTTGGTTCAGCTCTGACCTTTGAACCTCTGAGTTATCGATATCGAACATTATAAATATCGTATTCATTGTCAACCAATGAGGAAATCGAAACATGTGTTTCTTAGTAATCGGAACACCTGCCGCAGTTTCTTATCTGTCCCAAATAGAAAATTATCCCCAAACCTCATAAGGAATCCGAAAGTAAGGCTGGTGCATACACACGCTTTATTGGGCTTAAGGAAGTCCAAGTACCCCGATGCGCAGAGCTTGGGCAACCATTAATTGGTATAACATCATTAAGAACATTAGCAAGGTGAACAAGCAATATAGAAACAGATTGAGTAGGAATATGCAAACCCGAGGGAGATAAATGAGAGATGGCTTGTAAGGCCGGGTGTCTGGAGTAAGGAAGAGGCAAAGAAGAACAGAAAGACGGTAAAACTACAAAAGCTGAATAGTACATGAGAAAGGATTTTCAAAAGGGGTGGGCGGAAGGGAAGAAGAAGAGACAGCCGAGTGAAGCGAGTCCAGGCTCAGCGGAGAGTGACCACGAGTGCCAGTGCGCGGGTATAACGACTAAGAAAGTCGTAAACCCTGCGGGAGGGAGTTGGGACAGCACAAGGGCGCGAGGAAGGCGAATGCAAAGAGCGCCAGTTGCGAGAAACGCGAGGGAGGCAGGGGTTAATTACATACTATTAAAGACTCAATAGCACGATAATTTGGTGAGACCTTATATTAGAAAGGTTGACCTTATTTTCAAGGTTACAGCGACAAATAAGAATCTTAGAAAGTTGAGTGGCACATTTTCTCAGCATGGCCTGTACGCTATCAACGTAGAAAGTCTAGCAAGTCACCTTATATTAAAGAGGTTACCAGTTACTTTCGACTCACAGCCATTAATGGGGAGTGTGTGAATCTAATTCATTTTGATGGTACGTTTTCCTATGCAACAAACTAGCAGCCTCTGTGACGATGGTTCCATGCATACGTATAATTAACCCTCCTTGACCTAGGACACTGAGTTATTGTTGAACAATTTCTTGTACCATGTACATCCAATGGGGAATAAGATTTGATTACACGTTTTCTAATGAAGCTAGCTAGAATCTCCAAAATGACATGGGAACCCCTCTGTTATCGATTGCTTACTTCTACAATGTGAATAAATGAGATGTAAATCAAATAGGGAATTGGAACTACTGTTTCTAAGCGTTCTTAAGACCTATTGTACCATCACTCAAGCCAAAGTTTAGCAGGAATTAAGATATGGCTGGTTATCCATGACTTTGACCTTTTTCGCGAGGTCACACCCTCAAATAAGGAATATCAGGTACATTAAGGTGGCATATTTGGTAAATTTAGCCTGTACAATGTTATAAATGTGCTTTCCAACACATTTTAGCATATGGTTCTCACGAATGGTTTGATCAATAGATCAATTTGACATAAATTTAGGGCTTTTTGGTGTGTTTGAATACCATGAGTTATGAAAAAAATTGTTTCATTCGTGTGCTAATTAGTGAATTATATGCATATGATTTTATAAATGACGGCCACATTTATTGTCTCAATTTACAAATCTCTAAACATTTTTTTATCTTATGATCGAAGAGTTTATAGCTTCGCTAAGAGTGCTCACTCAAGCCTCCGCCCAAGGAAATATGTGATGACGCCACATGTGAGCCGTCGCGTGGTGCATTATCATAGCGTCTCTTAAAACCACGTGAAATTATATGATTAATTTGGAGCAATGGTCCCTTCGACCAATCAGATGTCTCCATATCTTTAACTGAAGCCGACACTCGAGACGTTCGATCAGCAGAACCATGCACTTTTGTTCATTCCATAGTGTCGTCGCCTGTTGACGGCTGTAAAATTCGTGTAATTTAAAAATCACCACACTGTTTAGCGTAGCTATAAACTCTTTGCCCAGAACCTTCACATGGCCCTGACAAGCTTAGAAATGTTAATGTCTACCCAGACCAATTCAGGTTGTTGCATCACCATATCAACATCTACAGCGGGCGTACATGGAAGATCGAAGATAGTGAACGGCGCGGACGGTGTGACTGGCGAATTGTTTTTGTTAGGTCTACCCCAGGCCGGGCAATTTATCAAGTTGACATTTAATTCATATTGTACTTGTTTTTTTCGCTATTTTATAGCCTATGGTGCAATGAGTTTCGTCAGCGGAAAGACTCTGCTATACGAAATGTTCCCGCTCTCATTAATCGTAGATACATCAGCCAAGTATTCCCATGTGCTTTTGTTTGTGTCACGGTAGCGCTACCTTACTGCTTACGGTTGCAGTGTATTATAATTAGGGAAGCGATCAACGCAGAGCCCCTCGAAGTGAGTCCTCTTATCGTGGCTACCAACGCTTAGGTAACACTGCTTACCTTTTTACATGTGTATGTTATATTAGCGCGGTACATTATGAATTGAAAAATGTTGGTG
The DNA here is from genome assembly GCA_034190875.2 of Urechis unicinctus. NCBI lineage: Eukaryota > Metazoa > Annelida > Polychaeta > Xenopneusta > Urechidae > Urechis > Urechis unicinctus. The sequence goes on from CM067354.1 coordinate 55,756,972, forward strand.
CGCAAGGAGCTAGAGAGCTGTCAACAAAACTGTTCCTAATCACCATCTATGCAAACAAATATTGGTCATTTTTGAAAGGAAGCAAAAATTACCTGGTGGTTTGAATTCCAAACCAATTTATATATTTTACATCAAAAGAAGCACCAACTGCCATCAAATGCAGCTCTCAAATGACGTCAGTTTCTATGATGAGCGGAAATAGGTGTGCTGCGAAGTGAGGTACAGGTAACAATGTTACCGCTTTAACGTGTTGCCTAGCCAACAATCTGTACACATGGGTATCTTTTGGTCATCCAAACAGACTTACACCTATACTGCTTCTCTCATATATTTCCCCTCACTCGCTTGTGCACAAAATCACTGATACCCACCTCAACACGAAACATGTGCTGCCCTGCATGGTATTCAATAACAAATTAACCTGGGTAGAGTTCATAACAATGAAAACATCTTATTGGATTTAAATTCATATCTAATTAGAAATATACAATTGGCTTATAGCACCTAAGGAACTATTTAAAGGGCGTGGGATGCAAGGAAATTAAAGTTGCCAAAGGAAATTGTCACACCTACCCCCCACTAGCTTAGACGACAGGAGGACAGACAGAGAAATGTATGTTAGTGTGCAAGACGCGTGCACGGTTCCACATGTCACTCGCTCATTATGTTATTTAATTATGGGCAACATACGAGAGAAGAAACTAACCATCACGCTAATTCTCATATTCTTTTTCCTGGTTGCATCGAGATCTGCGCATTCGATATATTTCATCCAACTGTCAACGCCCTGCTGGGTTGCTCATTAGTCATGGTTCATCCTACGCGCCTGTGGCGTACGGTTATGACCGCGTCAACTACATAAGCAGCAGTAGGGGAATCCATCATCAGGCAACAGCCCGCTCGCACCACCCAAATAACAAAGACGGTATCCAGAGCAGAATATTGCAAGGTGAGTGGAATCTAATCACGCGTCTAGTACTGAATTGCAAGTAGATTTATACTAAAACTCAAGTGTAGTATCAACGAATTGCATCTGATCTGATGAAAAAGAGAAAGATTTTACAACGTTGCTATTTAGATTTGCGTTTCAATGAAATTGCAGCCGCATACGGTCGTACTCCTGGTAATTTCAATGCACAATTCGTCAAATGCGTGTGATGCAAATTCTATTTACGCATTTGTTTAGCAGATAACATTTTCAACAATTTTCATTGCAGAATGATGATGATTTTTTTATGAGAAACGTAAGCTAATGTTCCAGCGACGCACATTATTGTCGGCTTCTGTTGGCCACAAGCCACACCCTGAAAACCAATGAGGTCGTAGTAACAATGATAGGGTTGCTTATAAGAGAATACATGTCGAACACTCTGCAAAAGTCTACGTGACGTAATGTTCAATTAGTGGCAAGTCAGCACATTTCAAACATTAAGAAAACTCCTTGTTTATCCAGCAACAGTGGAATAAAGTGGAATATTGGTGGACTCATCGACTTCTACCAAGGATATGTGTGAAGAGTATTACATGCTTATGGGAATCTTTAGAATGGGAAGACTAATGCCAACAAGATCCGAACGTTTTGTGGATCCTGGATTCCATCTTTAACACTGGGGGATCGGGCATACCTTAAAAGACTCCTTATGCGTATAGTGATGTGGAGTCGTCTTACAAAATTATTAACTAGAAACACGGGTGCCAACTGTACCACAGACGATCACAGACACTTCTCATTACTGCTTTGCAAAATGTTTACAAATGTTTGCAGAAAAATGACAGAAGAACTCACGCGTTATGACGTCACCACTGACAGCCAGGCGCAATCAGAAGGCATTCTTAGTGCCAGCGACTCGTTATTGGCCATTCGTCTATTCTCAGTTACTTGCAACCTAAATTGGTATCTCGGCGTCATCATTCTTTTCATTGGTGTATTTGGTAACCTCCTTTCAATCATGGTATTTCGCCGCCCTGCCATGCGTCGACTTCCACTGTCTAACTTTCTGACCTATTTGGCTGTGACCGATCTTCTGTTGGTTGTTTTTGGACATGGCATGAGCTCGTTTCTAGACTACACTGTGAATTTCCATGTTTTTTCACTGACGCCATGGGCCTGCAAACTGTGGTATCTGGTAATTCCGTCTCTTCGTACACTATCATCTTTGATTGTTGCCGGCCTTTCTGTGGAACGCTGCGTGGCTATAAAATGTCCTCTCATGCTGATGACACACCAGACATGGAGGAGATGGGGTGCACACATTTATGTAGGCTCTGCATTCATGGCGGCGTTAATATATAATATCCATGCCTTGTTTTTGTTTGACCTGCAACCCGACTTTCGCGACGGTCGTCTGGTCCAGCGTTGTAACCCAATAAATGGAAAGAGCCATATTGTTGTAGCGTATGTAAGACCTATGGTATCGGTAGTCATAGATCTTTTGGTGCCGTTTGTTGTTATTCTTATTTGTAATATTCTCATATCTGTTGAGCTCAGACGATCCGCATTCCAAGGTCAATCGTATGGACGCGATAACCGGCCTGTGCTTAGTACACTGATGGTTGTGAGTTTTGCCTTTGTCCTTCTGAACATTCCCATAAATTTGGCCATGATTCTCACCCGAATCTACCCTGCTGGATATTGGTGGAGCACCCCAAAGCTAGCTGCCTACAATGAATTCATGTGGTCCTTGGCTCTCAACACTCTGTACCTAAAGTCGGCCATCAACTTTTTCCTGTATGTGTTAAGCGGCAGTGCTTACCGCAAAGAGGTAGCTCAGTCCTTGTGTGGGTCATTTCACTGCCGTTCTCCTGACGATCTCAGCTAGGCTACTTCGGAACGGAAATCTACCGCTGAGTCAAGCAATGGGTTATCTAGAAGCAACGAGAACGGAGAAAAAAATTTTTGTATAATTTTCCTAGTCATTAAACAAATCAGGATGTTGATGTAAACAGTACATAGCCACGGCTTTCATTTTGTTAATGCTCCACCTGCACGTTCGATGTTCGAGTCTTATTTAATACCATATTATAAATTCTGCAAAACCCATCAATCATCTGTTCTCTCTTATATTAGAAATATATCGATAGGCATGTGGGAGAAGTTCTATATGTACACTAATGCGGCCGAGTCGAAACGTCCGATCTCTTGTTTTTCTTCACGGGACTCATGCCGTACCAACAATGGGAACCATATCCTACATTTCGAAGTTTAGTTGGCAAAGAAAGATGGCGACTTGCATACATAACATAACATGAGTGCATTGTTCCTTTGTCTTCTGTTCTACATAGATGTATTGCTTCTCTCCTGTATTTTCATTTTCATCACTGAAAATGCATCTGTTCGCGAGCAGACTGATAATAGAATATTACAGAACCAATCTAAAAGCATGACTTGTGTATAACAGCCCTAAATGTAGGAGATTGAACAGTTTTGGGTTCATCCGTAATGCGGTGTTATTCAAACGTTTTTGAACCAATCAGCATTTGCATTCGTTTGTTTGATGCTTACTGTATATATTCACATGTAGAGGACTGAACAGTTTTGGGTTCATCCATAATGCGGTGTTATCAAACGTTTTTGAACCAATCAGCATTTGCATTCGTGTTTGATGCTTACTGTATATATTCACATGTAGAGGACTGAACAGTTTTGGGTTCATCCGTAATGCGGTGTTATTAAACGTTTTTGAACCAGTCAGCATTTGCATTCGTGTTTGATGCTTACTGTATATATTCACATGTAGAGGACTGAACAGTTTTGGGTTCATCCGTAATGCGGTGTTATTAAACGTTTTTGAACCAATCAGCCTTTTGCATTCACGATTAATGTTTATTGCATTTATTCACATGAAATGTTTGCACTGACAGGATATGTATTATTTTACCAATATTTAACTCATGTTTTTTTCGCAACTCAAATGTATATACAGTGTACTTAGTAGTTTAGGCGACGGCAAGGTAATTTTGGTTTTGTGACAATCAAGGCTCATTTGAGCTCCGATGATTTTGGCACCTGTATCATACTATTGAGAAACATGCCACAGTGTAATAGTTTTCTTGTTCAACTCTTATTGCCTCAGCATTGGAGGCAATATCCCTGGTGTAATTGACGGATGGATTGTCTTATCGTTATGTTATTTGCATATCATATGTGCTTTTAGTTATGTTTAATATATTCCTGTTGGTTTCATACCGAATACTGTTTTGTTGCATAGAAGAAAAAGCTGCGTTCTGACGTGTTTCACCGTCTGCTTTTGCTTTGTATCCGATAATTTGTAATACCACAGTACGTTGTTATGTGCATTGAACGTTGAACAATTATTACTTGATACGTTGTCGGCCAAAGTAACCTGGTGAGGAATAATTTGTTGATAGTCGTGTCTACTCCCGGCTTGCAACAGGCCGTGCGGATTAGAGGATAGTCTTCTCCAGACCAGTCAGCTACGGCCAATTAATATATTAAGTGAGTTATGTCTTTTCAGTTTTAATGCAGGGTTCTTCATGAGAACTATAATGTCGAGTGGTGTTTGTAAGCTACAGTTGTTTGCCTGCATACAAAAGTCAACCCAGTGTTTAGTGTGCGCAACGTAATAAAGAAAATAATCCATATGGTAGTAGTTGTATGTTAGTGATCCACATTTGCATAGTAATTCAAAGACATCAATCAAGGAAAGACATAAACAAGCATGATGTGAGCTATATATTGGTAATCTATATTTACATAGTAGTTAAATACATTCAAAAAGGATAGAAACCATATCTATATCCTTGTAATTTATATTTGCAAGGTAATTAAACGAGTTGGACAGAGAACTTGTGCTTTGATTAAGCAAGCATCATATAATGTTTAGGATTATTCAACAATCTATTGCAATGGTCCATGTGAATATATTATCATCCACCATGAAACAAGTCGGCAGACCATCGGGGAACCTCTGGTAATGGAAACTCGAAATTGTAATTGTGAAACACGTAATCGGTTAAAATATAATTATATCGCTTGTATTGTCAACAATTCATGTCAAACTGTAAAACTAACCGCATATTTGTAATATGACGTTACTGATGGAGCAGTTTGGAATACACGTTCACCTTTAACGACGGAAAGATTTTTATTAGTCAAATGACTCAAAGAAGATTGCCCTTTTTCCAACTGCAGATTATTTACAGAAACATTTTCAACCATCGGTATAACTTGTGTATTAAGAGTAGCTACTAAGTTGCACCATACCTAAAGTGCATTATATTGTGTCAAATGGAGCAATAAAATACATTTCTCATGAATAATGATTTCTTGCAGATTCGTTCGGTTTACTACCAATGCATGGTCAACCCCAGTAGTAGTATTATGTACCCCTTCATACCCCTTTTTTGACGTCGAACGATGGACAAAGTGGATTGTGTAATATATTTTTCGCTGACGATCGCTTCCGGATATTTCTTTCACCTTTTGGTGACCTTAGGAGCCTCACGCGATGTACGGTATTCGAGTGAGTTCATTTGGGAGCTATGTCCTGAGTTGTTTATTGTTTTGGTGACCTTCGACCTCATGGAGGCGCGCTATTTTGGATGAGGTCATTCTATTTTTGGAAAGTGTTTCCGACTGCTGAGCTAAGCTAAGTGAAGTGATAGAGGAAGTTAATAGCTTGGCGTGAGTATTCACCTGTTTCTCTTAATATGAAGACGGTCTTTACGAGGTTATTAGTAGCTATTAACTTCCTCTATCCCATGACATGAGGTGATATATTGAATCGTATATTAACTCTTCTCGGAAGGTGTTTCCGGCTGCTGACCTAAGCTAAGTGAAGTAATACCGAATTGTCAGCAGGTGCTCAAGAGTTTGTAGATGACCGTTAATTTCCGCTAGGGTGGTAATGGGGTGATAATCGACCATGATGTTGACAGATTGGAGTTCACTGACAAGTGAAACTGCTATACACACGCTACTGCGTCGTATGTCCGTAGATTGGAGTTTTCATGTGAATGAAACTTACTAGCATATGAGTATTCAATTACATACGAGGGAAAATGACAGGAGACTTGTCATCATATACTGAATACATTTAAGTTGAAGTGTGTTCTAACTCTCATTGAGAATATAACGACAGGTGGGTTAAAAAATGATCATTGGATATTTCTCAAAATGGGGGTGGAGTTATGGGTTACAAATAGCGGATGGTAACTTTACTTCCAAATAGTTTTCGTCTGAAATATTTCCAAATAGCAACAATGGAGCACATTTACGCCAATCATTATTTAACATTGGACCCGACAAAGTCGAAGTTTAAAGATTCGACTTATTACAAATTAGTGAACGAAATAGTGGAAAATCCAGATTTAGCAGAGCGTTTTGGAATTAATAAAACTGTTCTTTATAAGCGATTCGAATATGTAGTTGGAGTCACAGGGGCGTATCCTGGATATATATCGGCACCCACCAGTCATGATTTACTCCTGTATATTCTTTCTTAGCACACTTAGTCATAATCATATTTTTTATTATACCTGCCTGTCAGCCAAGACAGCTTCTGTCGACATAATCATCGATAATCTGTCAATATAAAGATTTCCATCATTCCTCAATTCTACCCCGTAATAGACCTATCCTGTAATAGACCTACCCTTAGCGTTGTCGACTGCAGCGTCATTTCCATTTTTTTTTTTGGGGGGGGGGGTTTTTTGAACTTTCGATTTCATACGCGTCCATGGCTGTATGTAAAATATCTTCGTCTCCGTCAACACTAAAACACACACGCGTAACAAAAATAAATATATAAATAAATGACGTATACCTGGTAATTCTATAATTCAGATATAGAAAATAAAATCATACTTACTGTTTTCTGATTCAATCTGTTCCACGGCTTTTAACAAGTCGGCGTCGCTCATCTGTCTACTGCGTTTGCTCACATCATTGAAAGCTTCTAGCTGGCGTTTCCCAGCCATGGTTATAACTGAACTCAAATCATCCTAGCCTGTTTATATACACCCTCATCACTTCACTTAGCTTAGCTCAGCAAACCATGACGACATATCCGAAGACATAGTGAAATCACTTTCCAAAAATAGAATGATGTCATCCAAATAGCGCACAGCTCAATGTATTACCAAGGTCGCAAAGCTCAGCAGCCGGAAACACTTTCCAAAAGTAGAATGATGTCATCAAAATATCGCACCGAATCCGTTGTCAGCGAAAAGCGTCAGCAGAATAAGGGGACGAAACTCACAATGACTAATTTATCAAATCGTTTGACACGAGTCGTTATCTAATGACCATAGAAGCGCGTCATGAATTCGACAATAAGGAAATCACATTACCAACTTGTGTAATTATACCACAGATTCATCGAGTGCAATTAATAACACAAACACCAGTATAACATTTATATATATTTATTTAAATTTTAAAAAAAAATTTCTTCTATCTTCATCCTACAAACAAAACAAATTATTTTTGTTTTAATCTCTAAGAATAAACCAAAATAAAATTCCAGAGAATCTTAAACCTTTTTTTTTTGGTACTCACTGTTTTGTAAAAGATGTTTGGGTTCCCTGCAAACAAAGAAATATAGACTTATAACAGATACAAAAGTCAACGAATCTATACAGCCATATAGCGTGTTTTAAGCAAATACTCACAGTACAGGATAGGCCGTTACGAGAGACCCACCCTTCTTGATGACTTTCACCCAACGGGTGGGTGCCGATATATATCCAGGATACGCCCCTGTGACTCCAACTACATATTCGAATCGCTATAAAGAACAGTTTTATTAATTCCAAAACGCTCTGCTAAATCTGGATTTTCCACTGTTTCGTTCACTAATTTGTAATAAGTAGAATCATTAAACTTCGACTTTGTCGGGTCCGATGTTAAATAATGATTGGCGTAAATGTGCTCCATTGTTGCTATTTGGAAATATTTCAGATGAAAACTATTTGGAAGTAAAGTTACCATCCGCTATTTGTAACCCATAACTCCACCCCCATTTTGAGAAATATCCAATGATCATTTTTTAACCCACCTGTCGTTATATTCTCAATGAGAGTTAGAACACACTTCAACTTAAATGTATTCAGTATATGATGACAAGTCTCCTGTCATTTTCCCTCGTATGTAATTGAATACTCATATGCTAGTAAGTTTCATTCACATGAAAACTCCAATCTACGGACATACGACGCAAAGTAGCGTGTGTATAGCAGTTTCACTTGTCAGTGAACTCCAATCTGTCAACAACATGGTCGATTATCACCCCATTACCACCCTAGCGGAAATTAACGGTCATCTACAAACTCTTGAGCACCTGCTGACAATTCGGTATTACTTCACTTAGCTTAGCTCAGCAGCGGGAAACACCTTCCGAGAAGAGTTAATATACGATTCAATATATCACCTCATGTCATGGGATAGAGGAAGTTAATAGCTACTAATAACCTCGTAAAGACCGTCTTCATATTCAGAGAAACAGGTGAATACTCACGCCAAGCTATTAACTTCCTCTATCACTTCACTTAGCTTAGCTCAGCAGTCGGAAACACTTTCCAAAAATAGAATGACCTCATCCAAAATAGCGCGCCTCCATGAGGTCAAAGGTCACCAAAACAATAAACAACTCAGGACATAGCCCCCAAATGAACTCACTCGAATACCGTACATCGCGTGAGGCTCCTAAGGTCACCAAAAGGTGAAAGAAATATCCGGAAGCGATCGTCAGCAAAAAATATATTTTGCAATCCACTTCGTCCATCGTTCGACGTCAAAAAAGGGGTATGAAGGGGTACATAATACTACTACTAACCCCCTTGGCTTAGTACATGATCATTTTCAGCTTGTCTATCATTGACTCATAAGCTAGCGATATTTTCTTGATGTTAATCTTAACATTATCATCAGAGTACATAATTGGTGGCGTCTAAATACTTAATTAACCTGTGTATTTGTGATGTGTTGCAGAAGATGGGCAAGGTCATATTGCTTAAGGTGGTTCTTCAGGCGCTACAACATCATTCAAATTGTGCAACACCTTACCAACTCCAAATCAGAGGTGTGTTTAACTTGGTGTTAGGACGGGTGTCTAAATAATATGTTAAAATAACTGGCAAGTCAAGCGGAGTTTTCCTGATGTGCTCATCGTTTAGCAGTAGGTTAGTTCACTATGGTAATAAAGTAGGCAGGTTGTTATGTGGGGCAGAGTATAGCAAGGCAGGTGGCTAAAAATGCTGATGCACTATATGACCTTTAATCACCACCATCACAAGAAATGCGGATCATTTTAAAAAGAAAGCAAAAAGCACCTGGCAGCAATTTGCTACCAAATCCAGTTTGTTTATATTACATTAGATGCAGTAACAGCCATTAAATGCTGCTCTCAAAGGCCGTACATGATGAGAGACAATAGGTGCCCTATGACTTGAGGTACAGGTAACAACATTACTGTTGTAATACGCTGTCTAACCGACATACTGAACGCCGGGGTATATCTCGACCATCCACCCAGACTCACGTCGCTCTTGCTTCTCCCGTATATAGATCCTCGCCTGATTAAGCCTCTGCATACAACCACCGACATCCAAAACAACACGGATAATATGCAGCCTCCCCGCCAAAAATGGTAATAGATAACAAGACATCAGATAGAGTTCGCTATCGCGCAAGGCAGTTTTCTGTGTTGTTGTAGAGTTAGAACTTATATATTAGGACTTAATTGTTATATTGCTATGTTCGTTTTGTCAAGAGTAAACGACAACAATCAAACAGTAAGAACGGAAACAACGCTTTGTGGTTCATACTTGAATACTAGATGGCACCAAAGAGTTTATAGCTACGCTGAGAAGCGAGGCTATAAACTCTGCGTGGCACCACAGCAGCGTGGATAGTCATAATGAGATAAATCATAACGTTGATATGATACCATCCCCGTTATCGAGAGAGGAGACAAAATGAAGATATTTGCGCATGTCAATATGGTATAGAAATATGCATGTCCATGCCAAACAACATACCTATTGTCTCTTTTACATTGACACAAGATCATAACCCATAAAACACGTCACATTTCTGTAATGGGATGTCTTTGTGCTTCCATGATACGACCACATCGCCTGGGTGACTGGGAGCTTAGTGTAGCATTACGGGCTGATATGTCAGGCTTCTGTACTGCTGGCTGCCGCTATGGAGGTGTCTTAGTAATTGTTGGAGATGGGCCTGCTTGGGATATTAATTCATCTGATGGAGTGTCGCTTCTAGGTGCAAATACACATCAATAATTGACGTATGATTAGCGTCATTAGATGTTGAATCGGGAATGCTGCTGCTCTTAAGAATAAGACAATAAGTATACCACAGTACGTACCGTCCTGTAGCACAGAATTCAAGAGGGTATGTTCTCGGTCATAGCATACAATAGTAGCAGGTGACAAGGTTATCTTGGCCACATCTTGTTTCTATGCATCTCGGTTGAGATAGAGATCTTTCGAGTGTGTATCATAACGTGCTTTTTTATGTTCATGACCTTTGTCCTCTTTTGATCCGTATAAATTCTGTACATATCCTATCCCTTACGTCTACCCAATTGTAACAACAACATTTTAATCCCTTTGATGTGGAGCAATCCAACGCAGTTGATTGACACTAATATCGGGGGTCTACTATCCAATTACAACGGACATGGTTGGAATTGTCTCAGCCTGATAATCCCCAGATGCCGCCCGCTTTCCACCCGATGTCCCACTCTCCAAGCAGGTGAGCAGTCGTTACCAATGGAGTCTGGTTGGGGGGGGGGCTGAGTTAGAGAGAAGCAGTACGTGACCGCTAGTTGCCGAACTGTTATACCTGAAATAACAACAACAACATCAACAATAACTAAAACAACAACGACAGCATGAGGCGTGAGGGTTGCCTGGAAAAACCGAGTTTGTACCAGAGGCAATAAACTGATATTAGCTACACCATATGAGACTTCGGGTTTTCACATTATCAAGCTTTCTGAAGAACAACAGCTTCTAAGATTTTACAAAAAGGTTCTTAGAACATTTGCGCTTATCTGACACGAACATTGTCGGTTGCGGGCTTGTCACATGCACAGGTAGATTGGTTTCGAATGGCCTGCTAAATAACAATTTAGCGGGTGGTAGCATGTTTAGTAGTTGTGCGGCACGTTAAAGAGACTGTTCAGCCCCATATTGGTAAAGAAGTGGTTTAGCAAGCTGCTTTGCAACCGCACCATGGAAACCAAAAGTTTTCAGACTTTCAGTCCCTAATCGGCGCTGCGGTCTCGGAAAATAGATCCTTACTTTGGCTGCTGTCATTTATGTTGTCGGAAATTATTCTTCCTGCTTGGCGGTCTAATTTGTGCACAATGATGCCCACAACTTTAATGAGCGAAGATTTGATGAAATCTACATTTTGTAACCAAAGCGGAAGTATACACATCGATAGTGAGGTAAATATAAAGCGCGTAATGAATTACAGCTAACATTCGCATGGTTCATGGTTTAAGGAGGCACCGTTATCGATGGAACGGAACACTAAATAAAACAGATTTCCACAGTATATCATGAATGTTTCCAGTCAAATAATAAATTTGTCAACGTGAATTTTGATCAAGTAAAAATTAAAAGATGGCATTATTTACTCTGAGTTAAACGTAGTTATGTAAAACAAAATAGTCCCTGGGTGCTGATTTTGTTGAACAAGCTGCCACGGACCATATCTAACGTTTGACAAATACATGTGAGTATGGATGATGAGTGGATGAAGGTATCTGCGAGATGCTTCTTTGTGTAACCATATGGACATATGCCTTGCAAATGAATGGTGGCCCATTGTCGGAAACAATTGTGTAGGACATTCTACCAATGTGTGGATGTCTTTGTTTATGCCAGACCAGTACAAAGCTAACCGCGCACTTTGCTGGCATCCGGTGATACCTTGATGGCCAGTGTGGATGCGGGTCAGGAGTGATTCGGGGATAACGGTTTATTCGTTTTGGAGGACAATGCCTTCCTGTATGGTGCGTTCATCCCGGGAACGCCAGCAGCTACGGATGCTGTCGTGCAATTATCTTTGCTTGGCAGTTGAACGACGGCGGTTGGAATCCCATCACGTCATTTGCCAGAATATTGTTTCAAGACGCTTTGGATATCATAATATTGCTGAGCGGACATTATCAGTAACGTTATTCGATGCATGGGACGCTCTTAAATGGTTGATAAAATTAGAGATTTTATCACAAACGTGTCCACGTGGCATCCCCCTCGAATCATAGCATCGCTTTCAGACGAATGAAGATTGTACAAGATAATCCGTTGTTACCGTGTAGTTAGAGCGAGAAAGACAAGAGATTCCAACACGTGTCACTTTGCCAGGCGCCTTACTGGAATGATATATGCGATCAGGTTAAATGCAGTAGATGTGAAATGCCAGAAGCCTTAAACGGCAAATATATGTAAACGATCGGTACAATTCAAGGCACGATAATGGGCGAGAAGGTGCAGCTCAAAGCCAACAGCTGTTAGGAATTTGTACTACATGCAACCAGTAATAACATAATGTGGTTGCGGTGATATGCTAAAGCTGGTATCAAGGCGATGGATGCCAGGAAACTCCAGTAGACTGTTTGATGTGTTCTTTCTTTTATTGACCTAAACCGGATATGCAGGATCCATCTCTTTCCATAGCCTCGCGGGTTCCGCTATATTACTCCATTAATCATATCTGTTGATATTCACACCTGTTTTGTTATTTACCAAGTTAAACTACCATTAGCAATGCTAGTTTATTCAGCTTTTGAAACCCCAATAAGCCCTCTCGTTTGATCATATCCATCAGTGACAGACTACCCATACTTGACATATAACCTTTTTATTAATCAAAGCAGCAAGTAGTGAAGCTATCTGATGCTGACACGCATGCGCGGATAATACAGCATCTATTTCTGGTCGAGTATACGTGCTATCTGCTGTCCTTGTAGCTCCGGTCGAACGGTCATATGAATATATACCGTTCTGCTTCAACATTTGCCGTGCGTCCTAGAAAACGCGTTAGGGTTAAAGTGCTGCATAACGCATCTAGAAAATAACATATATCAAGAGCCTGTACAACAAAAAGTCCTAACGCACCAAAACACTTACCCCCACTCGACGCTATTCTTCAAGAAATGCCATCGATATATCATTTCTGAAAAATCGCGATACGATGACCGCCATTTTGGAAAATATTGGGTCGCGTGATTTCCCGCGATATCCCTGCGCCTCATCCACATTGCCTTAGCATTAGTCGTCGATGGGTCACGTCATTCTAAGCATGCGCGATGCGCGTCTTGACCTTGAAAACAAACATGTTGCTGTGTTTCGGACTTTTTACCGCTTCCCAAATTGATCGAACAATAAATAATTACCATGGATGAAATCCCCCGCCGAAAAGGGAAAAAATTGTCCGTGAACATCATTGCATTCTAAAACTTCATCACTTAGGTATGTTTGGTGTTAGGCAGTTGTCTGAATCGATCTCAAAATTTTTACATTACGTCGGTTCAAGAGAAAGTAAGACGTCTACTCAGACGTCTTGTAGGGCTACTGTCCTTGGTGACACTAGCTGCGTGATGAACGAAAATCTTATCTGGGCAGTATTCGCGAATGAACGTCTGCATTGAGGAGTTTCCAGGAGATATCTTACGCAACCTCACTGCGATCTACCTTTCTGCGAACTTCCTCAGTTTAATCTCAAGCGAGGACGATTATAAGGCACTCGAACTTCTTGATCTTATGTTCATCAAATTTGCAGCGTTTTCATATTTATCAATGCTACTTTAAAAACCCCGATCCTAGCAGGAAATTCGATCGAGCATTTGCCGACAAGCAACTTCAGGAAGCTTTGCACGACACGTACAATGTTGGACCTCTATGAAAACCTTCTCACAATCTTTCTTGATGTAGCATTTGAACGTTCAGCAGAACTCCAGACATTACCTAGCATGAAGAGCAGTAATGGGACTACTTTCGTGGACTGCAAACTTTGTCACTTGCCAATGGCCAGCTTCAAACTGTGTTGTGTTGGGTTGCTGGATTTGGCTCTGTGGATTTGCTAGTGTATTCTAGGTATTGCGACTGAAGATCGCGCGGTATGTTGTAGGCCCATAACAGCAAAGAGCCATCTTACCTTAACGTGCGTGCTGATTTACTGATGTGTAAGACACCGCCAACTAAATGTACACCTAAATTACTAGTTGCAAACTTACTGAAATGACATGTCTAGGTATATATAGATTATTACCGATTCCCATTACATGGCCTCCAAGCAGTGGAGACTAGTCTTACTTGGTGCATTGAGTCGACAAAGTGATGTCAGAGGTAACATTTAAACTCCGCTGCCTCCTAAATGACGTCACTAAGCGCGAAAATGATTATCCATATCTTGCTTACGTCAATTGATTTGTTAGCAAGTAAGATTTTATTCAACGATCTTTGAGTATTCCCTTGATATAATCACCGAATGGTCTGAAATGTATTGGATTTAGGTTCTGAATTATTTAGGGCGTTGTTGTAACGGCTCCATGCGTTGTGGTGCTGAACGCAGAGAACAATTTGGTGAAGTTTGAAACCTATTGTCTGTCCCTATCAGAAATCAAATGTTAATTCATTTAACTCTATAATGCTGAAAAAGTTTAGTTTCACCATGAATAAATGCATTCGCAACGTAAATAAGCTGCTCTCCTAGATCATGTGCTGTATAGCCGATATCTGAGTTTACATCTCCTCGGATGGGATTCCGTCGAATTAGTTTATCCGCTGAATATGTTATTCTGACTGAAACATTCATAATCCGATGAACTTCCCATTACGTTTCGGTAAGAAGTATCATATGGTGCTACATACGATTTCGCCGTAAACTGCTCTGTCACTCCTCGTCAGCTTTGCCTTTGCACCACAATGCATCTGTAGTGAATGGATCTACGCAAAAGCTTCTACTTCCCCTTTGGGTTTTATATGATTAAATCAATATCCATACAGTCTTTAATAATAGTATACTCTTTATTGTAAAAATGATGTTAATATTACATAGACGTCATGCATTATGGGGTCATAAAGTAACGATGGATTCGCAATAAAACGCAATTCACTTGATGAGGCAACCCATCAGTCCAATGTGGCTAAAGCTGCCGAAAAAGACTCTAATTGGCTAATGTTGACACCCATAGGCAAACGACTAGCGCATCATCTTCCATTGGATAGGGAATATCCCTAACAGACTGACATTCTATTAAGTTACCCCATTCGCAGACGCAAAATAGGGGTCGATGGCATTTTCTTATAAATATAACAGTAAGTTGATTGCGTTTTTCCGTTTTCGCTTAATTAGAGGAATTAAGGCGCAGATAACACGCCGGAGTGCTGTTCACACAATTAAGATGGATTACCTCATTCTAAGCACGAGGTCCCACTTCATGAGATACCATGTATCACAGTCATGAGAGAGTGGAAGAAAAAACACGAGCCGATGTGTTACAAATAGTAGGGTAAGGCATTACCATCTACAGATCAATTTACGCTGTGTACCAATGCTAATGAGATCAATTAGACGTGGAACCATTAAAGGTTACCATTGGCTGGCGTCATACTGATGTTCGTGTCAGAATGCACACTACCAATGCGTCATTATGTCAACAGCCTTGTTATGATATGAAGTTGATCCACCTGAATTACCTGTATATTTGGTGATGCTAATCATATCAATCACGAGAAGACAAGAAACGATACCTGATCTGCATAAGCACACACAAAGCGTAGCAGTAGTGAAGCTACAGAGAGATGGTGCACGTCAGATGTCTCCTTAAGCATAAAATCCATCCGTACCCCGGGTCCTACTGCTATTGCAGGGATTTCAGCCAGTCTGTCAGACAAATTGAGTTTTATAACAGACACTGGAAACGAATAATATCCAGATGAGGTTATCTGTGTTTCTTCTGGCAATTGCTGCTCAGCAATTGCTAGTGACACTGGCAACATCAGCAACAGAAATACAGACAGGAGTATATATTCGCAGTAAGCGCAACTTGACGGAATTCCCAACTGATATCATCTTCAACGCAACTCTGATCGACTTGAGCGACAACAGTCTACAGCACATACAAACAACCACCCAATACGATTTCATTGACTCATTATTCCTGGACTGGAATGATTTCTCCGAGTTTCCCGATCTCGTTAACGTGAGTGTTTCTCTCCGCGTGCTTTCGCTTCGTGACAATAAGCTTTTCAGCTTACGCGGTGGTTTTTACAAGCCTTTTATCAAGACGTTGGAAATAATCGATTTGTCGTTTAATTTCCTACGAGGTTTTCCGACATCCAATTACGTCAAGTTGCACACAGTTATCATTGATAACAACAAGTACAGAAAGATCCCAAGCATGCCACATATCATCAATCAAGTAGTCAACCTAAGTGTGGCTAATAATGGCCCGAAGTTGGAGTTGGCATTCTCTGAAATGATCAAGATGAAAAGTTTGTTGACGATTGACATAAGCAATGGCACTGTCCTTGATGCTCCAAACTTCTGTCATCTACCTCAAATAAAGTATGGCGACTTCAGGTTGAACGATTTTACATGCGGATGTGAGGTCAAGTGGATGTTATGGGCCCATCAATGCAATGGACCTGACAAGCTCAACATCAATGCGGATGAAATACGCTGTTTATCACCCGAAAACTCGCAACCACGGATCATTTCTCAGCTCGATGCCAGACAACTAGAATGCACAGGTATATGTCCATCTATTTCTGGCGGGATGATAACAGATTGTACTAGAACAAATTCAAATTACAACCGTTGATATGCTATAAATACAGTGAAAGCCATCTGTTAATCCATCTTGACTGCAAATCAATGATAAAGAGAAAACTATATTGCAAAAGGCGTGCGCGAATATCTGTAGAGATACAATTCATATTTATCTTTCATACTTTATGCTCTCTAAAGGTAGGTAAAAAGAGAGCGCTTATCTGTATTAGGTACATACTTGAACATAATACAAATGTAAATCCTCACTTTCACTGATGTATTTGTTGTATAGACACCTATGTTGAGCGACGATTTCGCCGTGTTGAGCCGTCCCATATGTCTTGTAACATACCTAAAGTATCCAGGACCACGCTGACCAGAGGCAACCTACATTGTGCCTTACTATGCCAGAGTGAGCCGATGTGCATGGTGTTCGGTACCGCCTCCGTCTCGACCGTGACAACATACCTGACCCACCTGTGCCTGATTACCGACTTCACACAAGGGCCAGACGCATTGGTCAACAAAGGCAATGTTCAATGGCATGCTGTGATTTAACGCATATTGATGGTGAAGGTACAAATTAGCTTGGTAAACAAATTACCCAGTTTTAACGAACTCTCTGCTCATCACTCAAGTTGAGACCGTTTACCATGTTTACATCATAACGCTGACACAAATAAGACATTACAATCTCAATCTTTGACGATGTTATTCGTAAGTGTTACTGTTTAATGACATCAGCTGTGATAATTTGGTACTACAGAAGAGCAGCAATAAAATATGGTATTCGCAGTGAAATGCAAATGTAGTCAGCTTGGACGTAGATGACTGATATATACCTCATACTATGAACTTCCTATATAAATTATATCAGAACATTGAATTATAGCACTTGATTGGAGAGTTTCCATTTTATAGCCAATAAGTCATCGTTGGAAGACCCAACATACCTGTTTTACCGTTCATTGTAATAGGTGAACAATGTTTATCGTGTCCGTTTCGTGCGTAAAACGACTTGCATGAATCCCATCTTAGTTTCACATGAATACAAAAAGGAGGTGCGGGAAATCCTCTTAATTGGCTTCCTGGTGCAGATGTACCATTCATGCAACACGAATTTAATACAGAAATCGGGTTGTTTTTGGGAATACAGTCATCTCAGCATCAAACAATTCTCCAATGACTGTCATATTCTGTGACACCTCGCACTTTTTAGGATCTCCTTCATTTCGCCAATTGAGAGGTGTCTTTGCAATAACATTATTTTAGATGCTTAGTAGTCCATAGCATTTCAAAACGAACGATCAAGCTTAAATCGATAAAAAAATCGCCACCATTTTTCAAAAAGGGGAAAGACTGAATGGTTTTATTTGACTGCTGCAATCGGTAGCACTCAGCATATACGTTTGCGTTACCATGGTCACCTACAAGAAAATGTAAAAAGATAATGAGCTTACGGTTAATGAACAGCCAACTGTAAACAAATTGCACTGCGCTATACCATTTAACTCGGAAAAATAGGGGAAATGCGTTATACAATACGTTAGATTTTATAAGTATCATATGGTGTTCCATCATTTATCGTGGTAAGTTGTTCTGTCACGCCTCGTCATATTGGCCTTTATGCCGCAATGTGCCTGTAGTGAATGGATTTGCACACAAGATTCCTTTCACGTTTATATCTTTCAATGAATATGCACATAGTCTGTAATGGTAGTATACACTTAACGGTCAAAATAATATTGATATTAGGAAAAATTCATGCGTTGTGAGACATGAAGTTGTAAAAACAATAGATATATGATATTGGGTTTTATTTTTCAGACCTAAACCGTCGATACACTTACAATGCAACGAAATTCACTTGATATTTTAGCGGTCCAAAATGGCTAAATTATCCGAAGCTAGACTCTTATTAGCAAACGTTGACGCCCCTAGACACACCGCTTCCCAAGCAACATCTGAGTCGGATATATTCCTAATACAATTATATTTTATCATTGTACCTCATAAGCAGGTGCGTAATTTGAGGCTTTAGTCTTTGCATATACATGCATCACAATTAGGTAGCCCTTTTCCCTTTTCACCTAATTAGAGGACTAAAAATGCGGAGAATATGTTCGATTGCTGTTCACACATTAAAGACTGATTAGCTAATTATATGCATGGGGTTCAACTTCATTAGATACCATGCCTTACAGTCATGCGAGAGCGGAAGAAAAACACGGGAGTGTGTTACAAACATTCGGGGAAAACAACTATCTATTGATGGATTGCAAAGTTTGCCATAGCTAATGGGAAGTAATTAGACGTTAAACAATGAAGTATAACAATTGGCTGCCGATGTATTTACGTTCGTGCCAAAATGCAAAACTACCCATGTGTCTTTATGCAGTTGTTGGAAGCATAAGCACCACGTGCCTGCCGTAGTGGCCATGAGAACAGCCTTGTAATTATATGAGGCTTTAACGATAATGTGCTAGAATGTGATGCAGCTGAATAAGCTGCATATTTTGCAACGGAAAGCATATCAATCACGAGAGGACAGGTGAGAATACCTGATCTGCATGAGCACACACGGGTGCGTAACATCAGTAAAGCTACGCCGCGATGAAGGGCACCAGTTGCGTTCACAGGTATAAAAACTATCTATTATAGGCCCTGCTGCTACTGAAGGCCAGTCGGTCAGAAAAGACGGTAGGCAAACAATTTCGAAATGTGGCTACTAGCAATCGTTGCTCAGCGATTGCTGGGGATACTAAGGACTATAAGCAACGATAAAGAAACAGGAGTATATATTCTCAAAGTCCTCACCATCGCGGCTCTGTTGGTCTTGGGCAATAACAGTCTATAGGTACTCAATATGATGTCATTGACTCGTTATTCCTGGACAGGAATTAATTCTTCGTGGAAATGATATGCACAGTCCACGCATTGGTCATTACAAGCCTTTTATCAAGACGTTAGAAGAGATCGACTTGTCGTTTAATTACTTACGAGGATTTCCTATGTCTAATAACGCATTCAGTAACCCTTGCAATCAACAACTACAAGACGATGCGTAACATTCCTCATATCATCGATCAACTAGTGAACCTCGGTATTGCTAATAACGACCCAAATATGGCGTTGGCACTCTGTTAAGTGAACAAGAAAAACAGTTTGCTTAAGATAAACATAAGCAATATAGTACTGGCCTTGATGTTTTTTCTGTCATCTACCTCAAATAATGCATGGGATTTTTCAACTGGATGCCTGCCAACTAAAATGCACAGGTATATGTGCTAGTAGATCATACTAGTAACAATCCAAAAACACACCCTTGCAATGCTATAAATACGGACAAAGACTGTTCAAGATTGTGTTAATTTATCTTGACTGTAATTCAATAGTTTCATCCGAGAACCATTTTAAACAGTGCATGCAAGAATAAATATGCTCTCTGAAAGTAAGCCACAAAGAGTGCCTATTTTATTAGGAACGTACTTAGACATTATGCACATTCGAAGCCCTACTCGCACTGATGTATGTGTTGTACAGACACCTACGTTGAGCGACGTTTTCGCCGTGATGTACCATCCCATATGTTTTGTAACATACCTAAAGTATCCAGGACCACGCTGACTGGAGGCAACCTGCATTGTGCCCTTTTGTGCCCGAGACAACACACCTGACCCACCTGTGTCTGATTAACGACGTCACACAGGGGTCAGACGCATTGGTCAACAAAAAACAAATGTTCAATGGCATGCTGCAAATAAACAAATCTAATTTCTGTGGTCATATAACATACCAGCTTGCATCAAGACGTAACTGGGATTGTAAATATCGTACTTTTTGAATCTACCAATCTGGCATAATCCGTGCTCTATGCATTAAAGCAGGCAGATAGGTTACTAGGCAATCCGACAAGCAGGCAGAAAAGAGACAGACAAGATAGAGATAGGCATACTGGCCCACAATCAACAGGTACCTGGGCTGACGGGAAGATGTTATCATACCAACGAAGTTAATCAAATCCTGCAAGATGATGGGTTACATACATTATCTAACATGAATATATCCTTTCGTGGTTTAACATTAACTGCGTCTTGATTCTGTCGTATATTTGTATTTCCAACGAAGCTTTAAGTGCATTTGCTCATTAAACGTTGGATGTGAATGGACAAATTGCAGAGCAAAGTTCATCAAATGATTCCTGTATACCTGATGTTAATGAAGTGAATGTTAACGTTTTGCTAATAATAAATATGATAAACTGATTCAATTAAGTAGCACAGCATACAGCACTCTCGTCTGCATTATGTACAATTCAGGTAGCATAGTGATACAGGCGGCAAGAAAGGAAAACGTTCAATAAATTAGCAAATATTCTCAGCATCAAGAAGTCGTCTACTAGACGAATGAATTCATAAACATTGCATTCTGTCAAGAGAAAGAATGATTCGTGTTAATTGCTTTTATTCATCAGTACATTGAGATACTAACACGTTGTAACCAGCCAGTGTATTTTGTCAAATGTCACTTGCACCTTTTCTATTTGTGTTTTACTGACCTGGTGGCATTTAGTCGCTTGTTAAAACGGCTTTATTTATCCTAACATAATCTGAAAATTTCTCAAATGGTTCAGACCTAATATTTTGCTTGACCTTTCGCCTTCAAGGGAAGTTTCATTCGTATAACAATTGCTCGTGTCAATTGCAGTTATAGTTGATGGGTGCTGTTGACGCTTTTCCATTTTCGACTGTCTGTTTAGTTAGTCGTTGTGAAGGTGGGAAGGAGCATCTGTATAACTCTGAGCGTTTACCTGTCACCGCCTCTCTACCTAATCTTGATACTAATGGATCATACAGTAAGTTAGGTGCACACTGTACCTCATATCTCTAAACTGCATTAGTACAGCTATTGTTGAACGCCGAATTCAGCATTTCCATGTTAAAATAGTAACCAAAGGCGAATCATGCTACTATGACTTAATGGGTATTGTGATTACCCCTGCCAATCACATTATTGATTTTGATGCTGTGAGTGTATAACAGTCCGGTGAATACATTGCGCCATTTTGACGATCTGTACGCTTATCAAGCAAGGTTGGTCAATATACAAGGTTCATGCTATAGCGCTGAAACAAATAATTAATAAAAAGCACAACCCTTACTGTGGAAGTCGCAAAAGTTGCAACTAAATGACTGATAATTTGGTCCTACAGAAGAAAAAACAAAGACATTGAGAAACCGCAGTGAAATACAAACGCTCGAAGCAGTCTCGTGGATGCCAGGAAAAACCATCAAGCTGTTTGTTTTGCTCTTACCGGAGGACAGCGCTTATTGACCAGGACCGGAGAAGCAGGATCCATCCCCATAGCCGCGCAATTTCTGCTACATTACTCCATTAATCATATTTTGTTATTTACCCCTGTTTTGTTATTTACCAAGGTAAACTACTTTAAGCAATGCTAGTTTATTCAGCTATTGAGACCTGGCTTGGTTATGCTAATTGGCCCTTTCGCTTGATCATATCCATCAGTGGCTGAATACCACTTCTTGACAGCTATCCTCTATATAAAAACCAAAGCGGCATGACTCAGAGCCATCTGAAGCTGGGAAGCACGCACTGAGAATGCAGCACCTTTACCTGGTCGTGTATACCTGCTATATGTGGTCCTTGGTGGCACAAGCTGCGTCTCCAACGGAAATCTCATCAGGGAAATACTCGAGAATGAACGATGAAGTTGAAGAGTTTCCAGGAGATATCTTTCCCAACGCTACTGAGATCTACCTTTCTGGTAACGTCCTCAGAGCAATCTTCACCGAGAACGAGTATCAGATGCTCGAACTTCTTGATCTTATGTTCAACAAATTCGCAGCTTTTCCAGATCTATCAATGATGAGTGCGTCTTTGAAGACCCTGCTCCTGACAGGAAATTATATCGAGCATTTGTCGACAAGGGATTTCACCAAGCTTTGCCCCACACTTGAAGTTTTGCACCTCTCACAAAACCTTCTCACAAGTTTTCCTGATGTAGCATTTGAACGTTTAGTACAACTCAGTCTCGGAAGTAACATGCTCCAGACATTACCTAGCATGAAGAGCAGTAATGGGACTCTTTTGTCTCTATCAATATCGTCTAATGCGGTGCCTCTTGAAGTGGACTTTGATGCAATGATCAGCTTACGCGGACTACAAACTTTATCACTTGCCAATAGCCAGCTTCAAACTGTGCCGAATTTATGCTGGGTTCCAGGATTAGGCTCCGTGGATTTGCTAGTGAATCCTTGGTACTGCGACTGCAGACTGCGCTGGATGTTGTGGGCACATAACAGCAGAGGGCCATCATACCTCAGTGTGCGTGCCGATATACTGCTGTGTATGACCCCCCCAAGTAAAATGTACACCCAAATAACCAGTTGGAATCCCGCTGAAATGACATGCCTAGGTATATATAAAAAGATTATTGTTCCCTATGTAGTATTTGACACTTTCAATAATGCAAAGGATGTGAAATTCATTAAAAGTTATTGCTCTGAACATTGCTATAACTACAATGACATAATTGTAACATTTTGACCCATATTATTGCA
Organism: Urechis unicinctus; assembly: GCA_034190875.2. NCBI lineage: Eukaryota > Metazoa > Annelida > Polychaeta > Xenopneusta > Urechidae > Urechis > Urechis unicinctus. Next base: position 55,780,330 of record CM067354.1, read on the forward strand.
ATTCAGTTTTACGTGTCCAGGTGAATTCCGGTCCTCCTATTACCAGGCCGCCAAGCAGGGAGACTTGTCCTGTCAGATCCCGAAGGTGTCCCTGGAGATCGGCGCTTCAAGCAAAGTGTCATGTGCACTACTTTGTTTTTCCGACGTCAGTTGCCTCGTTTATGGCGTGGAAGAAGTGACGTCAGAGACAACCCTTACTCTCCGTTGCCTCTTAACTGACGTCACGAAGCGAGGAAATAATTCTCCGCATCTTGCTAACGTCATGTGGTTTGTTAGCAAGTGATTTGTTGTTACGCGTTCTCTTAGTATATCATCGACATAATCATAAAATGCTCTGAAATACATTAGATAAAGGCTCTGTATGCGGTGTGAAATATATTGTCTGTTCTTATAGAAAAACGTCAATTTATTTAATTCTAATCTACTGCACAAGATGAGTTGAATGATGAATAAACGTATTCGAACGAAAAATATGCCGCACTAACACATCATGTGCTGCAGAGCAAAATCTGTTCATCCGTTTAATATGTACATCTGACTGATACCTTCCTAATCCGCTGATATTTTTATGAACGTTTACATAACCAGGCATCACCAATATTTCAGAACACTGAAGTTTAGAACTTGGTTAGAGAGTTTTCATTAGATAGATAATACGTAAAGAACCTGTTCTACCATTCCTTATGCTTCCCAAAATGGACGAACAATGTTCTTTGAATCCGTTAGGTGAGAAGAAATCGACTAGCTTAGTTTCACACGAATACAAAAAAGAGGTGTCTGAACTTTAATTCCTCTCAATTGGCTCCATGGTGTGGAATGTCCCGAATGTAATATAAAATTCGGTTGTGGGTTGAAATACAATCATCACAACATCAGCCCATTTTATCAATGACAGCACGCAGTTGTAAGATTCTCCTCCGTTTCTTCCTATTTTGAAATGATTTTGCAACAACATTATTTGGTAAGCTTGAAAGTAAAAAGATATTTCAAATAGAAAGTCTCAACTTAAATTTCCAAGAAATCACTCGAATTTTCTAAAATGCAAAATAATGAATAGTTTTAATTGACGGCTGACACTAGTAGCACTAAAACTGCCATCGATCACCAATAAGAAAAATGTAAAACAATACTGAACCGAAATACTAAGAGCCTCGAGATAATAGATAGAAAGCCATACCAAACAATTTTCCATGACATTCGGTGATTTGACGCACGAACCTTTATTATCCCTAATAACTCTTCAGTACATCATTCAAATTTTAACCAGTCTATAGTCATGATTATCGCTAAGGAGATGAGACATTTGAGAAATATCATCCTGGTTTAAGGATATATCATAGAGTCTGAAACTAATTAAAGCCGTAGAGCTGCACTGCCCGATACCATTAAACTCAGAGCAACTCGGGCAATGTGCCATGTTGTAGACTAGATATCCATTTTTCGGCGTTCAAATAAGAAATATCATATGATGTTCCACATTCGATCGTGTTAAGTCAGAAGCATTTCTAATCAAATGATATCCTTCAGCTTTACCTCATAATGTGGCGCAAAATATGGGGCTAGGGCTTATTCTGATATATGTATAACAATTAGGTAGCCTATTTACCTTTTTGCTTTATTAGAGGTATAAAGACGCAGATAATATGTTGAAGCGCTGTCCACACAATTAAGACTGATTAGCTTATTTTATGTATTGGGCTCCACTCCATCCGATACCTCAGCAAAACGCGTGTTATATGCAACAAATATTTGGCAACCACCTAGGAATCCATTGCGATGTGCACAAAATCTAATGGGACATAGTTAGATGGTGAATAACGAAGGGCTACCATTAGCTGGCGTTGTATTTATGTTCGTGCCAGAATATAATACTTCTCATGCGTCATTAAGCAGCTATTGGAAGAATAATCATCACGTGACTGTCGTAGCGTCTATGCTAATCATATTTGTCGTTAACGATAACGAGCCGGAATAAGATCGAACTGAATAACCTGTATATTTTGCAACGGAAGGCATATCAATCAGGCGAGAGACAGGTGAGGATACCTGATCTGCATGAGCACACACATCGCTTAACTTCAGTAGAGCTAGAGCGCGATGAAGGGCGTAAGTTGTGTCCACAGGTATAAAAACCATCCATTACCGGCCCTTACTGCTATTGAAGGCCAGTCGGTCCACCAAGCTGAGTAGAGAACGAAACGAGACTGGTGACATAGAATTACAAAATGTGGCTGCAGGCAATCGTTGCTCAGCAATTGCTGGTGATTTTAGGAACATTAGCAACCGATATAGAGACAGGAGTGTATATTCTCAAGGGACAAAACTTGACAGAATTCCCCTCTGACATTCTAGTCAACGCAACGATGATCGACCTGAGCAATAACAGTCTACAGCACATCCAAACAGGTGCCCAATATTGCTACATTGATTCGTTATTTCTGGACTGGAATAATTTCTCCGTGTTTCCGACCTCGTTAATGTCAGTGATTCTCTCTCCGCGTGCTCTCTCTTCGTGGCAATAAGTTGACCAGTCTACGCAGTGGTTATTATAAGCCTTTTATCAACACGTTGGAAAAAATCGACTTGTCGTTCAATTACTTACGAGGTTTGCCTACCTCCAATTACGCCAAGTTGCAAACAGTTAATCTTGATAACAACAAATACAAGAAGATACCTAACATGCCTCATATCATCGATCAAGTAGTCGACCTCAGTATTGCTAATAATGGCCCAAAGTTAGTGTTGGCATTCTCTGAAATAATCAAGATGAAAAGTTTGCTGAAGATAAACATAAGCAATGGCACTGCCCTTTATGTTCCTAACTTCTGTCATCTACCTCAAATAAAGTATGGCGACTTCAGGATGAACGATTTTAAATGCGGATGTGAGGTCAAGTGGATGTTATGGGCCCATCAATGCAATGGACCTGACAAGCTCAACATCAATGCGGATGAAATACGCTGTTTATCACCCGAAAACTCGCAACCACGGATCATATCTCAACTGGATGTCAGCCAACTAGGATGCACAGGTAAAAGTTCATCTATTTCTACTGGATGTTAGTAGATCACACTAGAAACAATCTAAACGTACACCCGTTGCCATGCTATGCAAACAGACATAGACCGGGCACTTGTGTGTTAATTTATCTTGACTGTAATTCAATAGTTTAAGCAGAGAACTATTTCAAACAGTGTGTGCGTGAATATCTGTGGAGATAAAATGCACGTTTTTCTTCTGCAATTATCCCCTCTAAAAGATGGGCAACAACGAGCGACTACTTTTATCAAGTTACATTTTACGAATTTGAACCCTTACTGGCACTGATGTATGTGTTGTACAGAAACCTATGTTGAGCGAAGATTTCGCCGTGTTGAGCCGTCACACATGTCTTGTAACATACCTAAAGTATCCAGGACCACGCTGACCAGAGGCAACTTACATTGTGCCCTGCTATGCCAGAATGATCCGCTTTGTATGGTGTTTGGTACCGCCTCAGTCCCGACCGTGACAACATACCTGACCCACCTGTGCCTGATTACCGACTTCACACTAGGGCCAGACACATTGATAAACAAAGACAATGTTCAATGGCAGGCTGTCATTTAACACATACAATCATGTTAATACAATACATGATGGACTGCTTGAATCAATAAATATTCATCTTCTTTATATCACTTATTGTTTTGGGGACGAGGTTTGCACTTCACGGCGAATTTTGATCTCTCCTTTCTTAACCTAAATGGAATTTGGAATATTAAATCGTCATGAATTCCCAATCAAACGACACCTTTCCTAATCGAAGCATCTGACATAATCCGTGCTTTTAGCATTAAAGCAGGTAGATAGGTTACCAGGCATAGAGACAAGCAGGCAGAGAGACCTGACAAGCAGGCAGAGAGGAAAGACAAGCAGGCAGAGAGGAGAGACAAGCAGGCAGACAGGAGAGATATGCACGATAACGATAGGTAAACTGGCAAACAGACGACAGGTAGCTGTTCTGACGGGAAGGTTTTATCATACCAACGAAGTGAATCACATACTGTAATGGGCTGCTGGGTTAGACTCAGTGGATTGGCTGGTGAGTCCTTGGTATTGTGATTGCAGACAGCGCGGGATGTTGAAGAAGCAGAAGGGCATCTTTCCTCTATGTGCGTTTTGATTTGCTGATGTGTATGACGCCACATGCTTAAAATGTACATCTAAATTACCAGTTGGAGCCCTGCTGAAATAATATGCCATCGATGATTGTTCCCATGGTAGTTTTTTGCACTTAATACTTGAAATTAATTACAGGAGTAAAAATGAAGGGACGATGTAATTACTCTTCTTATAACTACCATGATGTGATTGTGGCATCTTGACCGATATCGTTGACATTCAGTATCAATGTCCAGGTAATTACTGGCCCACCGATTACCTGGTCGCCAAGCAGTTACACTAGTCAGATCCCCTGGGTGTCCCTAGAGATCAATGTTTCAAACAAAGTGTCATGTGCACTTCTTCTCTTCGTGTATGGCGTGGAAGAAGTGACAACTGAGGCAGCCCTTTCTCTCCGCTGCCTGATTACTGACGGCACAAATCATCTTGCTAAAGTCACGTTATTTGTTAGCAAGTGATATCTTACTAGACGTTCTTTTCCTTGACATAATCACAAAATGCTCTTAAATGGGTTTGATTAAGGATCTGCAGTAACCTGAGCGTTGTTCTTACAGCAACATGCCCTGTGCTGCTAAACACATAAAGCAATTTGGTAGGATGTGAAATCGATTTGCAATATAACGAAATTCACTTGATGAAACAACCTAGTGGTCCAATATGGCTTAAGTAACAAAAATCCCCGACTTTTATTAGCATCTATAGACGCCCCTAGACAAACCACTACCACAACAACATCTCCCGTTGAGTCAGGAACAGGGTCTTAGCCAGCATTTAAAAACTGACCGTCCACTCCCACCCCAAGCCCGCCAATCACGTTATGACCAACTGATAATCATTACGTAGTTTGGCTTTCGTGAACCTTACGCTATTACTTCATGAGAACATCACGATGGCACTCGCTGAATCGGTGAGCATATCATGTATATTTCAAGTTACCGTAAATGACTCGCTACCATACAGATTGATTCATTGATAACGCAATAATTCTTTGATGTCCCGTTCGAGAACATCAGAAGCTAGCGGGATGATGTGTGTGTGTGCGTGCGTATGTGAAATATCAGACCGTTGTTCAGAAGAAATTAAGGAGGACGAAGGACCAGGGCGATCCGCGACGTGACAAAAGTTTACACCGCAGCGCTTTCCTTTCACATCACCCTTATCGCAAACATGACAGTTTGCACAACTTTATCCTGAGCTGGCACAAACATACGCGCGAAATAAAAACTTAGTCAAAGACTTCGCGTCGATATGATATTTCGCCTAACTGCAATTTGTGAGCTTCATTCCCTAGCCAACAGTGTACACCAAAAGTTTATTAGATCGTGGGAAAGCGAAACCGCGAGGCAGACATTTCAGATTGATGTTCTAATCGACCGTGCACAATGTATGCGATATTTAATACTCACCCGTCCATTGTCTCTGGCTAAGACCCTGGTCAGGAATATCCCTACGGGAATGATATTGTATAATGTTATCTCGTTAGCGGAGATAAAATGCTGGATTTCTGTTCACACAATTAATAATGATTTGCTTATTTTTACCTTGGGACGCTGTTTTCGTTGGCAAAATTACCCTTTACGTTATTAAGTAGTTTCAGTTAGTTTGATCTAGTTGTTCTTCCACATTGTGTCATGATTATTGAAAGAATGAATGCATCGTACGGCAAATAAAACTTTAATTGACAGGGCATGATATTGGTGCTACGCCAAATTAATATTACGTTGCCTGATGTTATAATCGCACGTTCATATTATGACTATATGCTGATATAATTAGTGCGCGTGGACATGAATACAGATACTATTCGGCAATTAAGGCCTAGTGATCAACAATCCTGTCAACACAATCAGGTAGCAGCAATGGAACCACCGTCTGGGCAATTACTTGACCCATGGTCGAAATCCGAAAATGGGATATATGAATGTATTGTATCTTGATTGGTTCAATTTATTACTGATGGTGCGCATGGCGCTATTACGTGTTATGGATAGCTAATGCTGTTAGCCTTTTGGCGCTGTGGGAATTGGTTCATTCGTCCGTTCCGCTACATGCCTCTGTCACTTTGTAATCAACAATCTTTTCGAACTTTTAAAAAGAATTTATGCAGAGAGAATATAATACTAAACGCCGCATGCCATATATTTGGCATTTACTTTAAAAAGAGTATTTAAGTGTAGCTTTGCCGTTGTTGAATTTCCTTCTGTCTTATCATCTGGACGTGCCAGCTACATTTTTTGCTATGATTTCATATCTAAGGAGTTAAATGAAGTGATTATCATCCGAACGTGCCTAAAGTGCCCAGAATACCACTCATAACCTAATAAATATGTAATTTGGCGGTATTATCTGATAAACAGACAATGTATCAACGGTAAAAGTAGATACTTAAACTAAAATATTACATTGTACCAGCTTCACGTTATGCATTGACCATTTATCAAAGGTGATATTTGCGGTAAATATCATCTGATCAAAATATCACTCATAACCTAAGAAATATTACATTTGGCAGTAATATATGAAATAAGGCGATGCATCAGCGGTGAAAATTGATACCACAACTGAATTATTACACTGTACGAGGTACACATGATGCACTTACCATATCTCAAAGGTGTTTAATTAAGTAATTATAATCTGGACGTGCCTATAGTGGCAAAAATATCACTCATAACCTAAGAAATATGACATTTAGCGGTAACATATGATATCATGCGATGCGCAACGGTGAACGTTGACACTGTAACAAAACAACGTTGTACCAGATCAATGACCATGCATCAAATGTGATATATGAAGTAAATAACCTAAGAAATATGACATTTGGCAGTAATATATGATCTAAGGTGATGTCTCAACGATGGCAATTAATGATACAAATATTACGTTGTATCAGCATCACTTTATGCACTGACCATATATGGAAGGTGATATATGAAGTAAATATCCTTTTGACATACCGATAGTGATCAGAATATCACTCCTTACCTAAGAAATACGATATTTGCAGGATTGATCTGATATAAAGCGATGGATCATCAGTGAAAAGTGGCACTATCACTGAAATATTGCGCTATGCAAACTTCACTTGAGGCATTTACCTTTTATCAAAGGTGAGATATGATGTAATTATCAACTGGATATGCCTATAGTAGCCTTGATATCACTCGTTACCTAAGAAGTACGACATTTAGCTGATATCCGGCAATGCACCAAAGATGAAAATTGATGCAACGACTGGCAACAAATATCACTCATAAGCTAAGAAATACGACATTTGTCATGATTTAGCTGATATAAGGCGCGGTAACAACTGCGAAAATATGTATCATCATTGAAGTGTTACGTTGTACCAGCTTCACTTTGGGCATTGATCGCAAATCAAACTTGATATATCATGTAAATATCTACTGAATATGCTTAGCATGCGAAATACGATACTTGGCAGTTTCTTGTGATGTCAGGACGATGTCTCAACCGTGATACTTAGTTCTACCACTGAAATATAACGCTTTACCAGCTTCACGTTATGCAAATAACACTTATCAGAGGTGATATATGATGTAGATATCATCTGGATATGCCTATAGTACCACAAATATCACTCATCATCTACGAAATACGAAATTTGGTAAGATTTTGCTGATATAAGGCATTGTAACAACGATGGAAAGTTAAGTTGTACGACCTTCACTTTGGGCATTGACCGTATATCAAAGTTGGAATGTTTATCATTAAGCAGAGCCGGGTTGGATAGGGCTTACCCTTATTTGCTGCTAACGTCCTCTTATATTTCGTCAGTATAGACGTATATCACTAAATTACCCTCTGAAGCGTACCCATATGCATAAGCAAACAGTCAAGCTAGCAATACATCCAATCAGAGCTGGGTATTATTGACAGAGTAATGAACAAAAATTGCATGTTTTGCTACTTTGCTGATTAACCTCGTCGATGTTTATGGCACGTAGTACACAGATTTCAATAAAGTTTTTCATTATTTGTGGAACCGCTCTCTATATATTCTTACCAATATATTTTTCAATGAGTTACTAGCTTAAACTAATATAACGTAAATATAATATATTAGACCAAAGTACCTAGGTTTGCGCTGTATTGGTGTTTATAATAACGTTCGTATGATTTCGTGTTATCCTTGTCCCATTTCGCAGATAAATCCCAAAGAACGCATGCAATATCTTAAATGTACTTCGGCTGAGAATATTTTATTGACGAAATCAATCAAAACTTTATTGACCCAAACGAGGTGGCCGGGCGATGATAATGCCAACCTAACCTGTGTAAAGGTCTGTTTGAGAAGAGCACATACCTGGCCCGGAGTCTGACATGCTAATGTTAGAGCATCTACTTTATCAATGTATTCTTACCGTAAAAGTAAGTGGTGGGCATAACTATAGAGACACTGTTTGATCCGATGCAATTGCTAATATCTTTTGCGTCATTGAGGAAGATGAACTCAGTTTTTAACGCCTTTATCTGCATTAATTCAAAAGGATGGTTTTCTTTCGATCATAACCTTCAATGATTCCTATCAAGTCGTCATATATAACCTGTGCTATTATTACGAGTGACATAGAGAAACTGTCAAAAACAATAATGATTGTATGACGCCAATAGGAAACGAATCATTGATACAAATGATTTGATGAAGTCTGGTCAAGGTATTAGAACACTGACATGTAATACTTTAGTGCTGTTTGTGTAGTGACAGAATTAACTCTTTCAAGTTTTGTGATACTGCGAGAGGTTTTTTGTCGAGATGTTAATGTACAAAATAGACATTGGTTTTCAGCGGATTTAAGGTATATGGTTATATTGCCGTTGGTCGCCACCCTATCATTGTAATCTATATCGCGGCACTCTGGTGGATAAATAGTGCATGGTGCAAATATATAAATGATTGCAAAGTACTTGCGCTCTATCTTGATAATTTAGTTGTAAGGGAATAAATTTGAAGGATAAATCAAAGAAACGTCAAGCAATAAAAGAAGAAGCAAATCACTCCAAAACAAACACTTGTGGCTTTGTATTTTGGCTTATTAAGTCCTTGAACAAATCGCCCCCAATTTACCATAGACAACGGCTGATGGAAATGAAAATCGACAGAAATGAACAGCACTCGTCTCTATCGCTATCCATTTTGACTGATTTGAAAGTGATTGCGGTAATAAGAAAGAATGCTGACCATAAAAGCTAACTGAATATTAGACCCAGACAGGTTTCACACAGCAACGTTAGATGCAGAGGCGCTGATATGCGGACATTACAGATATTTAAATGGGTATAGAGGAAGGCAGGGCGATTAAAGATTAAAAGAGTGTTCCCAATCCGTTCTGGGATTGCAACTGTTCATTTCTCTACCTTTCAACAAATTACCGTCCATGGCATTCTCGAATATTGTATTTCAATCGACCAAATATGAATACATTTTGATGATACATTGAATTGTAACAATCCTTTTGGTCGTAAGAAAATGACATTATCCCAATCTATTTTTCCTTAAATGCCACTAGGCCTTTTGGTCGCATTTTGAATGATAATATAGATAAAGTATATCGTTAATATATAGGATTTTTTAAGTGGATGGAGCCATTGTTTTATCGCCTTAATAGTCAGGTGATAAATCAATATTGCAGTGACTTCTCATACTTAGCAATATTGAAAGCTGATACCCGTAAGAAAAGAAAGTTCAAAAATACATTATATAACAGCAATGTTCTTATCAATATTCTAACTCTTGGTTGTATCAATCATTGATCCATTTTAGCATTCGTAGTGTGCGAAGAAATTTCCAGGAGTTCAAGTCTTCTATGCATTCCGTAAATCACAAGAATGATATTGTTTCTTTAACATATATGTGAAGTGAAAGATGACGATTTTGACCCAATTGGTGACAGGACTGACAATGGTGATGCGTCATAGCTTAAAAACGAAACAATGATTTTTTATCGGATGGACGATTTGTGAATGAGCAATGAATGTATCGAAGGAATATCTCTTGAAATCTCTAAAAAAGTTTTCGGAAGTGGTCACTCGAAATAGCATTAAAGTTCAAGCCGTGTATCAGGTATTCCATCGGCTGTATTTCAAACATACTTACTAGTGTTAATAACGAGAAAAAGCTGTTATATATCATGGGTGACATCGACATTTATTAAACGTCGAACGCCATATTCCCACAGAATTTCTCGAAAATTGTACTCTAGCTCATTTGTACTTCTAGTCACCAAGTCCACAGCAGTTATTGATCACTCTGATACGATCAATGATAACACATATTGGCAGGTCTAACAGTAGCAACGATATAATTGATAATAAATTATACAGTGATACAAATTAGATGCACTCAAGGGGGAATGTAATCTGTAAGGTCTATAGAGATAAAAAATTCCAGCGTCAACGGGATATGACGTGTGTTACGTCTATAGAGATAGAAAATACCAGCGTCAACGGGATATGGCTGTCTAACTAGATAGAATACGGTACGGTTGCACGGTGTATATGACCCCTTTGTCATTCAGTTGGATGTAATGTAATGTGGTTTATCTATTTATGCTGAATTAATCAAGACATATACCGTTAATTCGTTTTTTCATTTTACAAATATAAATGGAAAATGGGTAAACAACTCATTTTCTATTTATGTTTTGACAAACGCATATGGTAAATTAGTCGTGAGAGTTCTGTTATTTTCATTATCTCCAAATGGTTTATGCATGTACTTTTTCTAATTTGACATTGAAGTCGCGACTGTGTCGATCATTATGAGAGACATAATAAACTTTGTGAGATGGGTGTTGGGATTTGGGAAAAAGTCGTGCTACCAGGTCCGTACAAAAAAACACGTGATAGGACAATATATTGCATTGCCTACACACTTATATGAATGAACTCTTAACTTAGAGAAAAAGATGTTGACATGATTTCGTGTTGTCGCGTCAGTCAGATCAAGTGTGATGCGTTTGCTGTCAAAATAAAATACAGACATCTTACAGTGATAAAATACTCAAATTATTTTCGCCGCTCGGATCAGCGCAAAGTGCGCGATCTCAGAGATCCTTTTGTAACTGAAATCGAGTTATCCGATCGAAAATAGGAAAACGAAACTAAACCCATTTTCCATTTTGTTTTTTTGGTTAATGAAATCTAATATCGGGAAACGAAAAAGGAATGTATAAAAGTTTTATATATGTGTTTGCAAAATACTAATATAGAATATGTGCTGCTTACCCATTTTCTAATTACATTTTTGAAATTGAAAAACGAATTCACGGTTTATACCTTGATTTGAATTGATGAGCAATTGGCTGTGATTATGGCAATTATAGAGGTAGAGTTTTTTGTCGGGTTCCAGGAATTTTGCTTCCGCTTAATCCCATGTTTGCTTTACATCCCAGTAAAGCAATAAAAACGTCAGTTCACGTTCACGTTAATGCTAAGTATGTGGTACTGTCGTACTGCGACAGAAATTACTTAATCATATTTTGCTTTTTGGAGTCATTGGTGTAAATACGAGGCGATTTATGCATCCATATTCAAATATAAGACTTTCTGATTTTCTACTTTACTTGCAACACAGCAACACTATGAATACATACAACCGGCAAAGAGTACCATAGTAAACTGCCCCGAATTGGGTGGCAGGTCCACTTTATAGCTGTCATGTTGAGCCTGACGCATCAAACGAACGTGGAGATCTGATACTCACTCGGTCAATCAAGCACCACTTCCCCGACAAAGAGGTTGAAAGATGCAACTAAGTTCAGTTTTTATGTCTAATTAGATAGCGACTAGCTATAATTGCCCCATGTAAGAGCTCACCCTTAGTAATGGCGTCCTGTGCTGCGATTGACTCGATAAATATCGATGGCTATAGAGGGATTTAACATGGTGGACTAATATTGACCACTTGAGCGAAGTAATATGAAGTCGCCATAATTTCAACTGGTATCTGCATGCGTGCGGCCAATAAAGTGCAACATAGAACCCGAATGTTAGTCGATAAGCGGCAATATGAAGTGCGGATGCGCTATAGAGATGCGAACAGAGGATGACGGGGCAGTGAAAGATCAATAGGGACATGGGAGGGTGACTGTAGGGGCGGGGCTGCGTCGGCGAGACTGAGTTGGTCGAGTGCGCCTGTTGCCGCTATAAGATGACCGGGAGCTGTGGATAACGCAGTATGCGCCAAGACTTCTGGCAACGCGACCATTTCAGCTCCACATCTAGCAGTCATCCTGTACAGTGGAAGATTGATGCAAATTGGAGTGTCATTATCGATATTCAAGAAACTCAAAGCAATTGCTATTGATACCTAGCAGCATTTGGATAATATTGACTACATGGATGGAGTTGCGATTGTCGATTACACGCAGGAAACACTGACAAATCGCTGGTGTGAATGATGAAGTTTACCACAGAATTATGTTTGTTGGTTTGAAAACATCGCTTTCGTTGTTTTAACCAATTCGAGGAGTGCGTCATACAGAATGAGTCGGAGCACAGATATTTGCAGCTATGCTTATCTCAACATCAGATGCAATGAAGTATTGTACAGGCAAGCAATTGACAACAGTTGTTTTAAGCACAGTGGATTGTATACGGCATGATTATTTCCAAGAACTTTCGCATCCATGGAATTAATGCTGTCTGGCCGAGGACCTGTATACTATATATCTTTGTCATACAACATGTAGTGAACAATTGCATGTGCAACCATGACGCCAAGCGACTTTATGAAGATCTAATGGTAAAAAAAACCTACAACAAGTTAGCCCGACCAGTGGGCAATCATTCACAGCCAGTAATCGTCCGATTTGGACTACGCTTTGCACAGCTCATCGACGTTGTAAGTATATGGAAATAAGCTTTCATATTGACTTAAGCTTGCAAATACACAGTGGGTTGCATTTCAAACAAATATCCATTATTTAACGTGTGCAGCAACTTGTATAAAGTAATCTTTCCGCAATATCACGATTGCGTTACTATCAACGGAAATAAACTCACGCATGTTTTTTTGTGATTATCCTATGCATCACATAACACGAACACTCATTGCATTTGTCTGGCTGATAATCGCAGAACAGCCACCTTCTTATTCGGGAGCACACTTAAAGATGGTCTTTGAACCATATGTGACGCTGATACCAGTCTCATCGTTTTTCGTAACTTCTTAGCCAATTGAGACAAACATGTCGTTATGAGACTAGATTCAGTTAGCTGGAGCAATGCGATAAAGATGCTGATGGTCTCGTGTCAACCATGTTTCTAACACAACGACTCGATTAGCTATGAAAAATCACAATGCGGCTGCACGATACTACGAATTCAAGTGGACTGTTAGCGAAAGCAATTATTTGCCTGGTTTCAATTAGTGACAATCTTTAGCAGAAACACTTGATTTTAGTTTAAGCAGGATCCAGATTGTGTTACACGTTTCAGGATGAAAAGAATGAGATAATAACAACGAATATGTTCGTCATTCAGGTAAAGATATTGACCCAACTTTGATGGTGATAATTTGCAGGATTATATATGTTTTGATTTAACGACTTCAGTATTCCGATGACACCGTCGTTGCGTGCAGCAATGGGAAGATCATAATTTACGTTGGGAGCCACATCAATATGGCGGAGTGGATACAATACATGTTCCATCAACAAATTTATGGCTGCCTGATATTGTTCTCTATAACAAGTTAGTCCGTATTGTGATGGTACATTTACTCTGAAGATAAACCAGACAATAAATATACACTCCAATATGGCAGTATATTTAAAAATCCTAACTCTCGGATAACCTTCTATGTTATGCGGCCTTTGTTTCACTCTAATGATTGACAGCGCCGGTGGAGATTACACAGTAACATTGATGACGAAGGCTACTCTGACGTCGCGCGGCACTGTTATGTGGGAGCCACCGGCCGTGTATAAAAGCTACTGTAACATCGACGTCGAGTACTTCCCCTTCGACGAACAGAAATGCCACATGAAGTTCGGGTCATGGACCTACGACGGATCCAAGGTACTTTTTAAAGCTAACCTTTTTCCGTTTATATACATGCACTGTATTTAGGCACATTTATATTCTTGAGTATTCAAAGTACCATACTGACCACATGCAATGTTAAGTTCTGGGAAATATACTAATTTTGGCGTTTATATCATTATGTGGTCCCATCAACAGGTCCATCTGAAGCATATTTGGCAAGAAAAATATGGCAACGGTACTGGTGGAACTGTATTGATTGACGTCGGTATGGACCTGAGTAACTTCTACCCTAGTCAGGAATGGGACGTGTTAGCGGTATCAGCTAAGCGGAACCTCATCATATACCCCTGCTGTTCCGACCCCTTCCCAGACATCACCTTTTATGTGTCACTCAGAAGAAAGACACTGTATTACGCCATCAACCTCATGGTACCTTGTGTGTGCATCAATCTGCTGACTATTCTAGCGTTCTATTTGCCGCCTGATTGTGGTGAGAAGATATCTATATGCATATCCCTTCTTTTATCTCTCAGTATCTTCCAGCTCTTGTTAATGGATCTGGTTCCCGCCACATCCATTACAGTACCCCTGATGGGGCGCTACATTCTTTTTACCACTGCTCTAGTCGCCATCTCTGTTTTTCTATCCGTGGTTATACTGAACTTAAACCACCGAACATCATCAGTCAGAAAAATGCCCTCTTTTGTCAGATGGTTATTACTGGAAACGCTTCCCAAGTTCTTATTATTAGCCGTCCTACTGTAGAAGAGGTCCAAGAAGCAATAAATAAGAAAACGTATAGGCGTGAAACGAAGAGGGACGAATTCATACAATCTAACAAGAATAACCTGCAGCAATCAATGCAAGAAAACCACGTGACGGTTGACACACCTCACTTCTGTCAAGCCTGTGCAAAGCAGAGTATGCAAGCGTTCCAATCCGAATCTAATGCGGCAAAGGACGGGGCTTCTTTTCTGGCCCAACGCTTAAAGCGAAGTGAAGACCAACGGAAGGTGTGTCACAACAACAGCATTCTTTATGATAAATTAAATATTGCCTACCAGATCAGACTCAACGGATGTTTCAGATTAGGTGCTGTAAAACACCTTTGATTTATTCACTAATATTAAAAAGGAGGAGCATAAATCTCGAATTCTTTAAAGATTTCATGATCGAGAAAACTTGGATAATTTGGGGTCAGAGTTTAATGTCTTCCTTTTTGCAATATATTTGAATGTTACATACAAATGGTTTGTAAATTATTATTCATATCAGTTATTTAACGTGACATTAGTCAAACTTTCATTCTACTTTCTTGCATTGATGCATTCCTCCTATATCTTCTAGATTCGAGACGATTGGAAGTTCTGTGCTCTTGTGATGGACAGGATGATGCTGTGGATGTACATGACGATTTGCTTTGTGGGAGCTATGATCATTCTGCTTAACGCACCTGCCCTCTACGACAAACGGCCTGCAATTCAATAACTGTTAATATTAAAAAAAGCAATTAAAATTTCCATTTGCGGTTTACCAGTTGGCAGTTAACAACTGATTCGTCCCAATCAAAACAGATTGAGAGATGTTTGCTATACACAGTCATGCATTCTATTTTGAAAGGCACCGATGGACATCATTGTGTTCCAGTGAAGGTTATAAGAACTTAGGTCTTAACACACAGTGCGTCTAACGCATTAGAGCGGGAACATATCAAAATGGTGACGATAAGCTGTTTGTGTAAGACTTGTTGTGTTCGCCATCGATTTGACCATTGCATGATTGTATGAACAGGATACCGGGTCCCGAAGGCTTGTATGGTCACGCGTCTTTCCGATGATGTGTAGTTAAAGTTGGTTTGCATATCAACAAAGCCTATAGCTAAAATGGCGCGTTCATTTGAACCCCCATCTTGCATGAAATGAGCAAACATAATAATTGTGTATGGAAATGGTGCCTTCTGGTTAACCAACTTGACCTTATCTTGTCTATATAGCCCGTTAATATCACCGAATCGTCGTTGCAGAACTATTGCTGAGGCCCCAGAGCAGTTGGCCGGTTCTATAAACACGAATGAAGGTGGAATATCAGCTGGTCAATAGCCACGGGTGTTTTTTTATATAGTAGCTCCGAAAAGCCTCTTGTGTATATCGTGACGCGTTTTTGAAAGTATAATCAGCTTAACTATGTTGTGACAGGAGCTTTGGCCAAATCACTTAAACATGCTGGAACAAGTGTTCAGATTTCCGTTGTTAGCTTGCATAATTGCTGTTCTTAGTAGAGCTAATTTAATGACGAGCGTCAGTAGCCTATATAATCAGATTTCAAGGCCTTTGGTAATCATAGACGCAATGATGGGTAGGTTCCTTTAATGTTAAAATACTAAATTACTGCCAAATATCACTTACCAAATTCACATTTGTAGCTGTTTTACACCAAATTCGTGTAAATAGTAAAAAGACCACTTATTTTGAATGAGATCAGCATGTGTAGAGGGTTAAAACCGTCGCTATGTTGTATGCATGACACATGAGATAATATCAGTCTGGTATCATATATATAATGGAAGGACCATAGATGGAATGGCCCTTTAAGAAATTATACCAGGCATACAATGCATACATATCGGCACTGGTTATACCCATAAATGCACTGTCAATGTATTTATGTACACATTGCAGCTCTAGCTGCACTCATAATTACGCTGTTGCATGTATCAATGCACCCATTACAGCTTTGGCCAAACTCATTAACTTCAACACATTTACAATACCAGATTGTAGCTCTGGCTACACTGGGTTGCGCGATTATGTAAGATACACCTCAGTTATATTTGTAGATAGACTACACCCGTTACTGTGAGTAATTATTGATCTTATTCATTTATTATTCAGCAATTACTCAAAATAACAACTACTTAACGACTTATTCGGTGTAAAAGAACGTGTGTATTTGACTAGGCTGGGTCGAAAATCAATCCAGCTATAACTGCCGGTTAGCAATAAGAAATTATTTAATGGTGGCTTTCATGGCAGCAATCACCATTGTCTATTGTGCCTGTTGGTTATCTGAATATTGCTATGCATCTGATAGCTTCACTCAATACCGTGATTATAGTGCGATATTAACCCCCTTGGTGTTGCCGTTATGGTCATGTAATATTATGATCCAGTCGAGTTTTTAGTAAGTGCTGCGTCTCGAGTGCCAGAAATCCAATAATCTCCGCTTGACGAGGACCTATATTGGACGATAGAAGAGGAAATTGGTACCCAATTCTTCGTCGGAAATGGTCGTAAAGGAATGTCATATATAACATTGAGTGTCCAGGGTATTCCCATTAGGTCCGCCCTCTGAGACTGCTGGTATATGACCTACCATCTACCGGTCAAGTCAATATTAGTTTTTATCATTTGCTGTCGTACAAGTCGACCTTGTAACTGGCATAGGAAGAAGGACATCAATTATACTTATACGTATGAAATATGAAATGGTAGCAATTTGTTGGTATAAATAGTACGATGCTGTTGAGGCATGTCAGGACGTATTCGTTTGTGATTTCTTTTATAGTACTATAAACCCATCCTACCTTTGAGAGTGTCCAGAGATGGGTATGTTGATACTGTTTAAGACGCCCTCTTTATTCATAACTCTTGAGTGAATCCCATTATCGTTATCGATAAGGACGTGTTGTGTTATATAACAGAGAGGCGTTATGGAGGAGCAGCTGTAACAGCCGACTGATAACCATTAACCTTGAGGCTTGTTTCGACTTGCGCATTTCGATTAACTTTATTAGCATCGAAACAATGTTTTCGATGCCTGTGATGGCTATTTGAATTAGTTCTATGACGGTCTTTATTTCTGATGTTTGATCACAGAAGTATTTTTGATAAGGATGCTGCAACGAATGATTTGAGATGGAATCAATTGTCACTGCTATGTTTGACAATAGAGTTTACTGAATTCTTAAACAGAACAAATATAATTTACAATAACAGATTTTCAGTTTGATCCGAAGATATGAAACGATGCACAACCGTTGTACATAAGCTTGAATTCTTTGTGCATAGAGATGGGGCTTTTCCACGTTACTTAACAAGCTAAGATTCATTTGTATTTAGTTAATAGGCTGATGGTGCAGCCGAGATCATGTATTCGAAATCATTATTCAACAACACGATATTTAGGTATATCAAAGCTTATATTAGACAATGTTTTCAAAAATCCACAAAAGTCGTGCGGTATGGAAATGAATTAACTTTTCCAAAACTGTGGTGAGTATATCTATATTCATATGGCATCACTCAATGTATTGTATGCGGAGATAGATTGGCCATGATCGTTACTAGCGTTATGGTAATGATAATGAACATGATCGTGACCGCAATTTATAAGCATCACTCCAACACCACAATGTGTTGATGATACCAAACAATTCAGTACTTCTCTTTGGATGGTCGCATAGCATATACTTTCAGAGACAAACTCGTCGGGAGTCAGATAGAATTGCGGTTAGGTAATTGGGCATCTCCGCGCATGGAACTTGTCTTGACTTCTAATAAATCTGACCATTTCGATACAGCGGCCCAAATTTCGTCTCTTTGTCCGTAGCAACAACATCCACATACTCTATCACACACATCAGCGATGCGCAATTTATCACAGGTTAAAACCATGCAATAATCACACTACTATTTTATACCAGCCCCTGCGTACTTCACAAACAATAGTCAAAATGCCATTACATTATTAAGTGCACTATAGCATTGAAGTTATTGACATTGAACCTCTTTGATTGGTATAACTAGCGATGCATCGAATTTGAGTGAGAGTAATGGAGAGAAATTTCATGATTTGCTACTTTGCTAATGATAGGAATTTGCTCTAGTTTCGGCACGCAAAGTCAACTATATTGTTTGAGCAAAGCTTTAATGAATGAGAGTTGGATATAGAAGACATTAGTATGCAGTCAATTGGTGGCAATAATTATAATTGAGCTGTTTTGTAACAAATTTCAGTTAGCTAATCATTCAACCTATTGTGTACCGGAATATAATTTGTTATGTTTTATGTAGGAGTTCGTGGAGATAACACTCCATGTTCTTTGTTTGCGATGTACGCCAAGCCTTCAAGACAGGCTGTAAAGCATGCCGCACACCATACGCAAAATCAATGGATTCCTCCTGAGCAAAATAATTTCCGTGCTTCATAATAGCTCAGTTTGACAACAAATGTTTCAACTCTGACCAGTGCTACATTTGTGATCCTCAGACCCAGCACACCATTGTGTAATACGTGGTCTGCGATTTCGGATTGACTTTAAAACGCAACTAACTGATTAGATATAGCAACGTCTCACATGGACAGTCGCCTTCTCGGCCCTCTTATTAATTACAACACGTCTCTCTCTCTCTCTTTCTCTCTTTCTCTCGTTCTTTCTTTCTCTCTGAACAATAATTTCCTGCCACTTCCAGAATACTCCAGCAGCTGGAACATTGTGACATCATTAGGCACAGGGAATCTATCTAAAAAAGCAATTGGCAAATTAAGCCTTCGAGGTGCTGGTCATATTGTATTGACACTGATGAGTTTTATAAGCAGTCCTAGGGTATGAAGCAACACTTTTTATTACAATGCCATATAGGAAGCAGGAAGTGT
>CM067354.1:55800262-56043551 GCA_034190875.2 Urechis unicinctus
CGTCTTTTTCATAATTTCAGCATTAGATGTGGACGATAAGTAGGGTAGTTGGACACGTGTCCCATTTAACCAGCCTTGTGATTTTGTCCTGATATATATTATTTATACTCATACTTAACCACATGGTTATGCTTAAAGGCGAAGCTGTTCACAAACTGTAAAAATCGTTTCATATTAACTACTGCATACATATTACAATTACATACATAAGATTAACACATACGTTGCTCATAGAATTACTATATTTGTACTCACTAAATAGAGCCGGGTTCGCAACATAACTATCAATCTTGAAGCGTTATGTAGTGCATGACTTCCTCAAAATTGCACAGTCATCTGCATTGAATCACACATCCACTTCATGACTGACATTGTCATAGTTGAAACAATCTGTCTAATAAAACGGCGACTGGTATCATATAGAGAACGTCACAATACACAAGGGTAATGAAAGCTACACAGTGTAGTCAACAGTGAACTTAGTGAAGCACTGATACGCTTTTATTTGATGGTAAACATTTGAATACAAGTAAATTGACTGCACTGGATGCCATGCGAGTTCGCACGTATAATGAAAGTCTAACCATGAAGATGTGAGACTGGCCCACAAAACGGAAGAGTGTGGATTACAGCAGAGAGTATCTTTTCAGTACGTGCTTTTGGCTGCGCTTCGATCAGGCGCAATAAATGGCACTTATCAACAAAAACATATCAAGGCATGTTTTTGGCATTAAGTGCATATCTTAATTATATTTGCAGTAACATAGAAACTATACTGATAACAACAATGATAATACTATTTATTTGCATAGCGCAACAGTTATGCACACACATTATTAACCGTTTTGTGGGGAGATTTGTAATCACGACCCAAGTTCTTAAATTTAGCTTTGTTGCGTGTTAAGTGACATTTTACGACTCATCCATGAAAATATTTTGACTTTGATGGTTGTATTAAATTTCACGTCTTTGCTCGAACCGATAGCGCAGTGAAATAAGCACTTTCTGCACTGTGTAGTTTGCTATATTGTCCTTCTATGGTACAGCTGCTCACAATGACATGTGAATTATATTTCACTGTTGATCTGCATGAGCACTTTCAATGGTTTTCAATTGCTTCCCTTATGTTTATGAACATCCTGCAATCGTTTACAGCGCTATGAATATAAAAATAATTTATTACATTCCCATTGAAAACATCGCTTGCCCGGAAAAAGAAATCTTGGATACCATCTTAAGGTAGCTCTGATTGTTGTAAGTTATGGTGGATACGTTTCCCAGCAAACATTGCTATAGTACCACTTGACATCAAACTAAACAAATCACGGTGTGTTTTGTCAGAGATAAATCTAGGTACAGTGGCATTGACTTCATCTAAAACTGACTTATTCAGCTCACCTTGCTGTATATACATGATTACAGTATATAGCTGCATTCCTGAACCTTTAGTTACATTGTTATATAGAACCATCTAGAGCATGCAATGTTTGCTTATCTCCTCGTGAGATATTTGCTAAGTGGTTTGTGCTGTTCATAAATTTTAGACCTAGTGCGACAGTGTTATGTATTGGCCACTACAAGAAGTGTGAATAATATTGTTTACTTGAATGAAAAGTATTGATTTGCGCCGGCTAAGATTAAAACAATTATATTGCAGTCCGGCATCATATATACTTACAGTTATCAGCCCAACAAAAACGTCCAGCGTTATAATTTTGCGCATCATAGTCGCTTATGACCTGACTTTTGCTTATCGACTTGTCCCTATTATCACTCACCAGCGCCTTATCAGCTGGCACTTGTAATCATTGACCAGCGCCTTATCGGCTGGTACCTGCTATCACTGACCAGTGCCTTATCGATTGATATCTTACATCTTTTTATGAGCCTTTGCGGTTAATGTAAGTCGTGCAGCGTAGATGCTTATATGATATAAATGATAGGTATCAGCGTCATTATATCACTCTCCTAAACAAAATTAATTCATTGCTATGGAATACATTGATGTATGCAGGTTTCGAGTGTGCATAAATGTTACAACCCCTTTCATAAAGTAGCTGAACCTGTCGATCGGTAAATGTTAGATGGTCTCGTTGTCAGGTTAATATGGATGTGCGTATTGGCAGCGAACGCAGATCACGTGGTAAACAGTGCTGTTAGTGACAGTATGACACGACTAACACCACCTTGACTGTTGGTGATTGATCCATATACGAGGCCTTTCATTTTCACCGCTAGGGACCTGATGGGGCCAAATAAGCATTCAAAGGTTTGCAATTTGATAAAAAGTTTGTTAGGCCCATTTTACGAACATTTATAGCCGGTTAAATATTATCTATTTGAGTAAAAACGATCGTCTGGAATTATACTTAATTTAACATGCGATATTAACGTTCATCATTATCTTCATAGCAATATAAATTCATTATAAAATCAAAAGTTAGTGTCTCCAATGAAAGCCGAAATATGTTATATGGTGATACTCTAATGTCAATTGTATGCATCTGATCTAGAAAAATAAATTATTCACTATAAAGTGTAAGCAATCAGAACCTGAAAATATGATCTGTGCGTGAGTAATGGGCAAAACAGGATGGCCAAGATACAGAGGACCGATTGACTCTAGCAACAAGGCACCACGGTGAGATGCTCGGTCCTCTTGTGGGATATTAAACAGCTAGTTATCAACCGTAATGAGATTGACCCTCTCGCTAAGGCATTGGTCAAACCACGATTGGCATCGAACATCTTGTCAGCAAACCAAAATTTCCCCAATCTTCACCCTGAGTATCATGGTCGCTTAACACCTGATATTTCGGCTTGTACCTGTTATCACTGATGAGCGCCTTATCGGCTTGTACCTGATATCACTAATCAGCGCCTTATCGGCTGCATATACGCGATCACTATTGGGCTCTGGTGACGATAAAATATTTGTATGGGGTTCCAATATTATGCCGGGAATAGTCGTAGTGGATACACAGGTATGTTCGTAAGGACATAATTTCTCCAGAATACTGACGACTGGGACATCAAGAATATACACTCCAGTCAATAGCCGTTTTTTCATCGTAACTATTGGCAGTAATTATGAGCTAAGCGCGAGTAATGAGAAGAACTTTGGATGCCGTAAATCTCCTGTTAGTCACTTAAACGTTTGTGTTTAACACATACGCTATAATAGTTGTTCATCAATATTGTGGGACTGTATACAAACGGCTTCGATCAACTCAAAAGGCGCCATAGTGTTTGACGTTTTTAGCGATGAAAGTTAGACGCAACAAATGCTCTTAAAATGCCGTTATTTACCCAAGATTGTATAAAGTACAATGTATTATTATTAACTACCGAAAGACATTATGATATAATGTCGATGCTGTATTTATTGAGGATACAAGTGTTTTGTGCATTACGCGTACATCAAATAGCTATTCGATGTTACGATTAACATGATATCCGGGTGGAGTATAAAGAGACAAGATAAACTTAAGATTAACCACAGCAGGTTATCGTACTGCTCTCTGTGAAAGGAGATCGGTTCCACATATCATTATTTTCAACATATGAGGTTATTAGCCGTTTTGATCATTGACTGCCGTACAATGTGAATGCTTATTTGATATTCAGGACAGTTATCCGTGCGGGTATATCGCTATTCTGACCTAGATAAAGCATTGTTATATGATACATTGAGATATGTAATTATTTGGATGCATAAATATCATAACGTCTATTAAGCAGCTGGACCTATCGATCGGCAATGTTAGATGTCCACGCTGTCAAGTTGACTCAGGTTAATGGAATATAATGCCGTTAATGACGTCATGTATGTAAATATGAATATGAAGAGGGTATTGTGTCCCTATTGTCTGCAAAATATTTTACGTTTAGTTTAACATTAGTGATCGTTCGCTATTATGCTTATTAATGACAATCATAATATGCATAACAGCATAACTATTCGGAAATATCACATGCTCGTTTAAGCTGTCAGAAAGGTCAATTTGTGTGACCAGGCTTTTAAGCATAAACCCATGGCATTGTATGAGGCTTTAAGTGTTTTATTACGGGTCCCCCTTAAAAACAATGGCCATGAACAATGAATTGAAAATAAAAGGTAGTTTTATGGTTGATTAGTTGTAAGTGGCGTTCAAAAGAGCCGTTGGAGCCCACGCAACCACTGCATAAAGACATTGTTTGGTGTCAGGACCAAGACTATTTTTCACTTCATGTACGATGATGTAGTTCGGTGACCTCTAGGTGACCCCTTCGACCAGGGATCCAGTCCAACTTATATATGTTACTTGTAAAATACTTATTGATTTATAGAACACTCTGCTAAAAGATTTTATGCCGAGTCTTCGATGCTGAGAGAAACTACCGAAGAAACTACAATGCCGATTCAATAAACACGGGATTTATGTATCAGGGAAGTATCAAATCTCAGCTCGCAGTTGGTCGACGTATAGGTAACTACTTATTGATGGCAGTTTCTGGCTACACTTAATAATTCTCGCAATTTCCCATGTCTTGCGAGAACACCATTTAAAGATCTGATTAGTATTTGGCGTGTGATATTTGTGTAATTAATAAGTTTTTGTGTCTTTAGAAGAGGAGATGTTAACTTTGTAAGTGGGCCATAGATCGACAAATAGGAGATGCACTCGAATGGGCTTCCACCACAGCATTCAATGTGTCATTTCATTAATAGTTACATAAGCCAGTTTATGTATCTCACGGTTGTGACGATTCAGATGTAGTCACAGCTGTGTTAATTTTAACACCCAGACGCACTTATTCGTCGAAGAGGCTTGCAATCGTTAAAAATGAAATGGTATGAAAGCCAGTTTAATGCAGGTTGGTACAGTCTAAGTCCCGGAGTTTGACAATTTCATCAACTTTGTAAATGTTGTGAAGCACTACAGAGATGTAGAGGTAGGATCAATAGGGGTATTGGAGGGTGAATATTTGGGAGGGTGATTATTTGGGAAGAGGGGCATGTTAGCGTTGTTGTACTGGCACAATAAGAGGACTGGGAGTTGCAGATATCAGAGTGCGGGCCAATTGTATTTTTACATCATCCATTTTGAAACTATATCTGTATGTTTTTTACGATTATCCAATGCATTAAACTCCTCAAAGACCCTGAACAATCCTCTAACAGGAAACAGGATTTGCGTCAACTCCCCCATGCACTGCATTATCTCATATAACTGCCCAAAAGCTTTTATGTACAAGATGACTAAGTACGTCATTTTACATCATACTCTGCGTAGTAAAGCATTACGACTTATCACAAATAGAACATGTACCCATTAGACGGTGTCATACTATTGAAAATTGTCATGATATCACAATAAGATGACTGGAAGTTGCAGATGTCACAGTGCTTGCCAATTGTATTTGTACATCATCCATTTTGAAACTATATCTATATGCTTTGTATGATTATCCAATGCATTTAACTCCTCCAAGACCCATAACAATCCTCTAACAGGAAACAGGATTCTAGAGAATTTCCTGCTGTCTCCGTCGCCCTCTGTATTACAACCTCTGGGAGAAGAACAGCCAGCTGGAGAAATGTGAACCATTCATTCACAATAACGACACACAGAGCTGTGTAAAGTTACCCTACGACCACATAATATTGGGTATCAAAGTAGGATGGTAGCGAAAGCAGTGATTTGCCTGGTTTTAACTAGTGAGAATCTTACAGCAAGAAATAGTTAATGCTAACAGCATCGGTTGACCATCCCGATTGATCCGACCTGCTTAACGTTTGTAAAGCCTGTGCTAAGTGACACAAGCATGCGCCGACAATTCCATGTCTAAATGACAATGGACATAGCCGCTTGTCTGGCCCAGCGCTTGAAACGAAGCGTAAACCACGGCAGGTGATGATAGCAATAAATTGGATTACGAAGCGGTGAGTGAATCAACGGGAAATTGCCTACCATGCATCTCAATGAATATCTGTGTTGGCAGACATTTACTGAGTCTCACTCAGATAGCTCGATGCAACGAGATCTTTTTAATTGGGTTTACAAAGATTGTTATGTAGTTCAAGTTTACCTCACAATCTGGTGCAAAATATGGGGCTAGGGCTTTTTTTGATAAATGTGTTACAATTAGGTGGCCTTTTTTCTTTTCACTTTATTAGAGGTATAAAAGCGCATATAATATTTTGGAGTGCTGCCCACACAATTAAGACTGATTAGCCTATTTTACGTATTGGGCTTCACTCCATAATATACCATGCATCACGGTCATGCCAGTGTGTAAGAAAAACGCGGTGTATTTGCTACAAATATTTGACAAAGTCAACCATCTTGGGATCCATTGCGGACATAGTTAGATGGTGAAGAACGATGGGTTACCATTAGCTGGCGTTGTATTTATGTTAGTGCCAGAATGTAAAACTACTCATGCGTCATTATGCAGCTATTTGAAGCAGAACCATCACGTGACTGATGTAGCGTCAATGTAGCGTCAACAGCCTTGTAATCATATGAGGCTTTAACGATAATGTGGTAGAATTTGATCCTACAGAATAACCTCCAACGGAAAGCATATCAATCACGAGAAGACAGGTGAGGATACCTGATCTGCATTAGCACACATAGCGCTTAACAGTAAAGTTACAACGCGATAAAGCACGTCGGTTGTGTCCACAGGTATAAAAACCATCCATTACAGGCCCCTACTGCTATTGAAGGCCAGTTGGTCCGACAAGCTGAGTAGAGAACGAAACGAGACTGGTGACAGAGAATTTCGAAATGTTGTTGCTGGCAATTGTTGCTCAGCAATTGCTGGTGATTGTAGGAACATTAGCAACCGATATAGAGACAGGAGTATATATTCTCAAAGGACAAAACTTGACGGAATTCCCATCTGACATCCTAGTCAACGCAACGATGATCGACTTGAGCAATAACAGTCTACAGCACATCCAAACAGGTGCCCAATATTGCTACATTGATTCGTTATTTCTGGACTGGAATAATTTTTCTGTGTTTCCGGACCTCGTCAACGTCAGTAATTCTCTCTGTGTACTCTCTCTTCGTGGCAATAAGTTGACCAGTCTACGCAGTGGTTATTACAAGCCTTTTATCAACACGTTGCAAAAAATCGATTTGTCGTTCAATTACTTACGAGGTTTGCCTACCTCCAATTACGCCAAGTTGCACACCGTTATTCTTGATAACAACAAATACAAGAAGATACCAAACATGCATCATATCATCGATCAAGTAGTTGACCTCAGTATTGCTAATAATGGCCCAAAGTTAGCGTTGGCATTCTCGGAAATAATCAAGATGAAAAAATTGCTGAAGATAAACATAAGCAGTAGTTCTGCCCTTTATGTTCCTAACTTCTGTCATCTACCTCAAATAAAGTATGGCGACTTCAGGATGAACAATTTTACATGCGGATGTGAGGTCAAGTGGATGTTATGGGCCCATCAATGCAATGGACCTGACAAGCTCAACATCAATGCAGATGAAATACGCTGTTTGTCACCCGAAAACTCGCAACCACGGATCATTTCTCAACTGGATGCCAGCCAACTAGAATGCACAGGTATATGTTCATCTATTTCTTCCGGGATGCTAGTAAATCATACAAGTAGCAATCCAAAATACACGCGTTGCCATGCTATAAAAACAGACAAAGACTGTTAAAGCGTGTGTTAATTTATCCTGACTGTTATTTAATAGTTTAGTCAGAACTATTGCAAACAGTGTGTGCATGAATATCTGTGGAGATAAAATGCACGTTTGTCATTCGCACTTATCCTCTCAAAAAGTTGGCAACAAAGAGCGCTTACTTTTATCAAGTAACATTATACCAATTTGAACCATTACTTGCACTGATGTTTGTGTTGTACAGCCACTTATGTTGTGCGAAAATTTCGCCGTGTTGAGCCGTCACATACGTCTTGTTGTATACCTAAAGTAACCAGGACCACTCTGACCCGAGGCAACCTGCATTGTGCCTTGCTATGCCAGAGCGAGCCGCTTTGCATGGTGTTTGGTACCGCCTCCGTCTCGACCGTGACAACATACCTGACCCACCTGTGCCTGATTACCGACTTCACACAAGGACCAGACGCATTGATCAACAAAGATAATGTTCAATGGCAGGCTGTCATTTAACTCAATCAATCATGTTATTGCAATACATGATGGACAGCTTGAGTTAAGAAATATTCATCATCCTTATATCATGTAATGTAGCGATTAATTACAAATTTGGTTGTTTTGGGGACTTCACAGCGAATTTTGAATTTAAAATCTTCATGAATTCCCAATCAAACGACATCTTTCTGAATCAAACCATATAACATAATCAGTGTTTTTAGCATTACAGCAGGTAGATAGGTTACCAGGCAGAGAGACAAGCAGGCAGGAGGGAGGGAGAGACAAGCAGGCAGAGAGCAGAGACAGGCAAGATAACGATAGGTAAACAGACAGCAGGTAGCTGATCTGACGGGGAGATAGTATAATACCAACGAAGTGAATCACATACTGCATTTCGAAGATGATGGGTAACATACAGTATATAACATGATTTAATCCTTTCTTCCTTTCCTGTTTTATATTGACTATGTCTTGTTGCATTTCCAGTTAAGTATAGAATGATAAAATACACCGTTGCTCTCCTGAAGCTGGATATGTACAGACCAATTGGGAAATGTTACAGAACAAAGCTAATCACACGGTTCGTGTATACCAGCTGTACCTAACGTTTTTTGTTCATCTATAATCCATAATGCGGTATAATTTAGCGTTTGGTGCAAATCAGCATTTGCATTATCTGTATTTCCTTATCGCATCTACGTGGACAACAAACTATGTCACTGGCCAACAGCCAGCTTCAAACTGTGCCGAATTTGTGATGGGCTGCTGGATTAGGCACAGTGAGTTTACTGGTGAATCCTTGGTATTGCAACTGCAGAAAGCGCTGGATGCTGTAGGTCTATAACGGCAGAGGGACATCTTTCCTAAATGTGCGTTTTGATTTACTGATGTGTATGACACCACATACTAAAATGTACATCTAAATTACCAGTTGGAGCCCTGCTGAAATGATATGCCATCGATGATTGTTCCCATGATAGTTTTTTGCACCTTATATTTGCAATTAATTACAGAAGTAAAGATGAAGGAACATTCAGTATCAATGTACCGGCCCTCCGATTACCTGGTCGCAAAGCAGTCACACTAGTCACATCCCGTAGGTGTCTCTAGAGATAAATGCTTCAAACAAAGTGTCATGTGCACTTCTTCCCGTTGTGTATGGCGTGGAAGAAGATAACTCTGAGGCAACCCGTCCCCTTCGCTGTCTGCTTACTGACGGCACAAAGCAACTTGCTTAGGTCGTGTTATTTGTGTGTGTGGGGGGGGGGGGGGCAAATATTTTAAAATTTGTTATAGTTATTATAATAACGTCACTATTTATGAGTCTTAACCATTTGGATAAGAGAGTGTATGCCTAATGACGACAACAGCAGTTGGATATAAGCGCCTACATTTAAACTAGTAAATTGTAAGAAAACATCGTATTGCTTATTAGAAATGCACTCGGTTATCACTAGGAGGCGCACATTATTAACTGGAATCACTTGAGAACGGCAGATGTCTATATACTCAGTGTGCCTTGGGAGGTGAAAAATATCTGCACTAGCTGATAAAGTAGAGCGTCAAATATCCTATGCTGCAATTAGAATAATTTCATCGATTAGAAATTAGACATTTACTATAAGAGAGGATGAAAATCGCATTTAAATAACTTACATTTGCACAATTCTTATTCCCAATGGCTTGCAAAATACGAAATCAAATTACCTAGCGATCCTAGATGCGACAGAGCGGATTGCACAAACGATGTATAGTGCGACTTAAAGCACACATTAAGAGATAAAAATCACTTAGACCTTCCTATGCTGCTAGAAATATCCCTCTAAACCTAAGAAATACTATATTTGCCTGTATTATCTGATATCCAGCAACGTGTCATCGGTAAGAGTTAATACTGTTGCTGAAATATTGCGTTTTACCAGCTTCACTTTATGCAGAGACCATATATCAAAGTACATATATGAGATTAAAATCATGCACTACTTATCAAGCAAGAAAAATCTCTAAAATTTGAGAAAGTGTCATCGATGAGAAATGATACTATCATTAGAATATTACTTTTACTACGTTTACTTGATGCTTAGATCATATATAAGTTGATATATTAGGTTAAAATCATCATAGGGCCCACTCATAACAATATCTTAAATGTACTTCAGCTGAGTATATTTTATTGCCGAAATTAATCGAATCTTTATTGACCCAAACGAGGTGGCAGGGCGATGATAATGCCAACCTTACCTGGGTATAAGTCAGTTTGAGAAGAGCACATACCTGGACGGGAGTCTGACATGCTAATGTAAGACCATCTACTTTATCACTATAATCTTTCGATAGCAATAAGGCATGGGCATAACTGGTCGATCCGTTGCAATTGCAAATAACTTTTGATTTTGCGTCATCGAGGAAGGTGAATTTGTTTTCTAACGCCTTTATCTGCAACAATTCAAAGGGATGGATTTCTTTCGATCCTTATCTAATATGAGTCGTCATATATAACCAGTGCTATTATTCCGAGTGACATAGAGAAACTAACAAAAACAATAATGATTGTAAGACGCCAATATGAAACTGATCTTGATACAAATGATTAGATGCAGTCTGGTCAAGGTCAGTCTGACGTGTAATACTTTTGTGCGGTTTATGTAGTGATACTGCGAGGTTTTTTTGTCGATATGTTAATGTACAAAATATACATTTGTTTTCAGCGGATTTAAGGTATATTGTAATATTGCCGTTGGGCGCCACTCTATGATTGCAATGTATGTTGCGGTGGATAAATAGTGCATGGTTCAAATATATAAATGATATCGAAATATTGTACTCTTACTCGTTCGTACATCTAGTTACCAAGTCAACAGCAGTAACTGACCACTCTGGTAGGATGATTGATAATATATATTGTAATAACAAGCCAACCAAGGCAGGTCTAACAGGTGTGTGCTGCAACGATATAAATGATCATAAATTCTAGAGTGATACAAATTAGAAGCACTCACAGGGCATGTCATTTGTAAGGTCTATAGAAATACAAAATACCAGCGTCAACGGGATATGGCAATCTAAAGAGATAGAATACAAGCGGCACGGTACAGTTGCGCGGTGAATAAGAACCCTCTAATGAGAGGCTTTCATTTGGATGTGATGAGGCTATTTTTGTTTATGCTGAAGTGATGAATAACTGTGACTATGGTAAATATAGAGGTGGAGTTTTATGTCGGATCCCAGAAATTTTGCTTCCGCGTCATCCCATGTTCGCTCTACATCATAGGAAAGCAATTACCACGTCAGTTCACTTGAACGTGAATGTCAAACTGTGGATCTGCAACAATAATTACTTAATTATATTTTGCAATTTTTTTCTTGGTGTAAATACGAGGCGATTTATGCATCCGTATTCTAATAAAACTCTTTTGTTGGTTTGCGTCCTTTACTCGCAACACAGCACCACTATGAATACATACAACCGGCAAAGAGTACTGTAGTAAACTGCCCTGGATTGGGTGTCAGGTCCACTTTATAGCTCTCATGTTGAGCATGAGGTTTCAGTGTTGACGAACGTGGAAGCACTACTTCCTCTACAAAGAAGTTGAAAGATGCAACTATATTCAGTTTCAGCAAGCAACGGATAACATTTGTTTCTGTACGGTGGATTGTATACGGCATGGTTATTTCCAAGTACTTTCCCATCCATGGAATAAATGCTGTCTAGCCAGGACCTGTATACTATATATCGTCGTCATACAACATGTAGTGAACAATTGCATGTGCAACCATGACGCCAAGCGACTTTATGAAGATCTTATGGTACAAAAAGCCTACAACAAGTTAGCCCGACCAGTAGGCAACCATTCACAGCCAGTTATTGTCCGATTTGGACTACGCTTTGCACAGCTCATCGACGTTGTAAGTATATGGAAATAGGCTTTCATGCTGACTTATGCTTCCAAATACACAGCGGGTCGCTTTGTCGAACAAATATTCATGATTTAACGTGCACAGCAGCTAGTGTTAGGTAAGCTTTCAACAATCTCACGATTGCATTACTAGCAGCTGAAGTATACTCACGCATGTTTTATTGTGATTATCCTTTGCATCACATAACACGAGCACTCATTGGCTGATAATCGCAGAACAGCCACATTCTTATTCGGGGTTCTTTTAAAGATGGCCTTTGAACCATATATGACGCTGATACCAGTCTCATCGTTTTTTTGTAACTTCTTAGTCAATTGAGGCAAACATGTCGGTATGAGACTAGATTCACTTAGCTGAAGCAATGCGATAAAGATGCTGATGGTCTCATGTCAACCATGTATTTAACACAGCAACACAATTAGCTATGAAAAATTACTATGCGGGTTCACGATACTAAGAATCAAAGTGGACTGTTAGCGAAAGTAATTATTTGTCTGGCTTAAATTAGTGATAATTTTTAGCAGAAAAACACTTCATTTTCGTTTAAGCAGCATCCAGATTGTTTGATCTGTTTCAGGATGAAAAGAATGAGGTAATAACAACAAATATGTTCGTCATTCAGGTAAAGATATTGACCCAACTTTGATGGTTATGATTTGTGGGATTATATATGTTTTGATTTAATGACTTTAATATTCCAATGACACCGTCATTGCGTGCAGCAATGGGAAGATCATAGTTTACGTTGGGAGCCACATCAATATGGCGGAGTGGATACAATACATGTTCCATCAACAAATTTATGGCTGCCTGATATTGTTCTCTATAACAAGTTAGTCCGTATTGTGATAGTACATTTACTCTGAAGATAAACCAATCAACACATATACATTCCAAAACGATAGTATGGATAAAAAGCAAGACTCTCGGTTATCCGGTCTTTGTTTCACACTGTTGATTGACAGCGCCGGTGGAGATTACACAGTAACATTAATGAAGAAGACTACTCTGACGTCGCGCGGCACTGTCATGTGGGAGCCACCGGCCGTGTATAAAAGCTACTGTAACATAGACGTCGAGTACTTACCCTTCGACGAACAAAAATGCCACATGAAGTTCGGGCCATGGACCTATGACGGATCCAAGGTACATTTTTAAGCTCACCTATTTCCGTTATTTGAGAACATTTATATACATGTACTGTAATTAGGCAAGTTTATATTCTTGAGTATTCATAGTACCATACTGACCACATGCAATGTTAAGTTCTGGGAAATATACTAACTTTGGCGTTTATATCATTATGTGGTCCATCAACAGGTCCATCTGAAGCATATTTGGCAAGATAAATATCGCAACGGTACAGATGGTACTGTATTGATTGACGTCGGTATGGACCTGAGTTACTTCTACCCTAGTCAGGAATGGGACGTGTTAGCGGTATCAGCTAAACGAAACCTCCTCATATACCGCTGCTGTCCCGACCCCTTCCCAGACATCACCTTTAATGTGTCACTCAGGAGAAAGACGCTGTACTACGCCATCAACCTCATGGTACCTTGTGTGTGCATCAATATGCTGACTATTCTAGCGTTCTATTTGCCGCCTGATTGTGGTGAGAAGATATCTATATGCATATCCCTTCTCTTATCTCTCAGTATCTTCCAGCTCTTGTTAATGGATCTGGTTCCCGCCGCATCCATTACAGAACCCCTGATGGGGCGCTACATTCTTTTCACTACTGCTTTAGTCGCCATCTCTGTTTCCCTATCCGTTGTTATACTCAACGTAAACCATCGAACATCATCAGTCACTAAGATACCCTCTTTTGTCAGATGATTATTACTGGAAACGCTTCCCAAATTTTTATTTATTAGCCGTCCTACTGCCGAAGAGGTTCAAGAAACAATAAATGAGAAACCGGACAGGCGTGAAACGAAGAGGGACGAATTCATACAATCTAACAAGAATAACCTGCGGCAATCCATGCCAGAAAACCACGTGACGGTTGACACACCTGGACGAAGTGACGTGCCTCATTTCTGTCAGGCCTGTGCAAAGCAGAGTATGCAAGCGTTCCAATCGCTATCGTATGCGGTGTGTCACACCAATAGCTTTCTTTATTATAAATTAAAGATTGCCTACCAGCTCAGACTCAGTGGATGTTTCAGATTAGTTGCTGTAAAACACCTTTAATTAATTCACTATTATTGAAACAGAGGAACAACAATCTCGAATTCTTTGAAGATTTCATGATTGAGAAAACTGGGATAATTTGTGGTCAGGGTTTAATGTCTTCCGTTTTGCGATTTATATGGAAGTTACATACATATGGTTTGTAAATTAGCATTCATATCAGTCATATAACGTGACATAAGTCAAACTGTCTTTCTTCTTTCTTGCATTTTTGCATTCCTCCTATATCTAGATTCGAGACGACTGAAAGTTCTGTGCTCTTGTGATGGACAAGATGATGCTCTGGATGTACATTACAATTTGCTTTGTGGGAGCTATGGTCATTCTGCTCAACGCACCTGCCCTCTACGACAAACGGCCTGCAATACGATATTTGTTACTTTATAATACGATGCAATAACATTTTCCATTTGCCGCTATACAGTTGGCAGTGACAAGCTGATTCGTCCCAATCAGAAAAGATAGAGAGATGTTCGCTGTACTAAACCCACTTATGCATTCTATTTTGAAAGGCACCGATGGACATCATTGTGTTCCAGTGAAGGTGATAGGAACTTACGTCTTAACACACATTGCGTCTAATGCATTAGAGCGGGAACATATCATAATGGTGACGATTAACATTATTCCATAAGTTGTTTTTGTAAGACTTATTGTGTTTGCGATCGATTTGACAATTGCATGACCAGTGTATCGGGTCCCGGAGGCTTGTATGGTCACTTGTCTATGGATGTGTGGTTAAAGTTGGTTTGCATATCAACAAAGCCTATCACTAAAATGACGCGTTCATTTGAACCCACCTCTTGTATGAAATGAGCAAACATAATAATTGTGTATGGAAACGGTACCTTCTAGTTAACCAACTTGACCTTATCTTGTCCATTTAGCCCGTTTATAGAACCGAATAGACTATAAGGTCGTGGTGGAATTATTGCTGAGGCTCCATAGCTGTTGGCCGGTTCTATATACACGCATGGAGGTGGGATAATGTATTTACGAAGAGCATATTGTGTGTATATCGTTACGCGTTTTTGCAAGTGTAATCAGCTAAGCTATATTGGGACAGGAGCTTTGGCCAAATCACTTAAACATGCTGGAAATAGCTTTCCGATTTTCGTCGTTAGCTAGCATACTTACTGTTCTAAGTAAAGCTTATTTAATGACGAGCGTCGAGAGCCTATATAATCACCCCTCAAGGCCATTGGTAATCATACAAATAATGATGGTTAGGTTCTTGCCATAGTGAATTAGTTAATCACTGCCTATTATCACTTACCAAGTTCACATTTGCAGAAGTTTAACTTTTATAGTACCAAATTCGTTTATTGAGTAAAAAGGCCACTTAAATAGAATGATATCAGCGTGTGTAATTGGTCAATCCCGTCGCTATGTTGTATGGCTGACACGTTGGATTATATCAGTCTTGTATTATATAAATGAGGGAAGGACCATAGGAGTAGAGTCCCTGTAAGAAATTATACCAGGTATACAATGCACCTATACCGGCTCTGGTTACTCCCCTAAAGTCACTGTGGAAGCATTCATGTACACACTGCAGCTCCAGCTGCACTCATAATAACGCTGTAGTATGTATCAAGGCGCGCATTACAGCTTTGGACAAACTCATAACTACGCTTCAGCACATTTTGAATGTCCAGATTGTAGCACTAGCTCCGCTGTGTTGCGCGAGTTTATAAGATACACCTCAGTTATATATGTAGATGGACTACATATGTTACTGTGAGCACCCAAAAGCTCGTGATCATTAATTACAAAAAAAAAATGTCAAACAAATATTGCTTATTGATCTAATTTATTTATAATTTAGTAACTACTCAAATTAATCAAATACTTAACGACTTATTCGGTGTAAAAGAACATGTGTATATGACAAGGCGTGGTGTGAATTCAATCCAGCTATAACTGCAGGTTAGGAATAAGAAATTATGTCATGGTGCTTTTCATGGCAACAATTACCATTGTCTATCGTGCTTGTTGATAATCTTTATATTGCTATGCATCTGGTAACTTCAATCAATTTCGTGATTATAGTACGATATTAACCCCCGTGGGGTTACCGTTATAGTCATGTAATATTATGATCCAGTCGAGCTTTAAGTAAGGGCTGCGTCTCGAGTGCCAGAAATCCAATAGTCTCCGCTTGACGAGGACCAATATTGGACGATGGAAGAGGAAATTGGTACTCAATTCTTCGTCTGAAATGGTCGTAGAGTAATGTCATATATAACATCGAGTGTCCAGGGTATTCCCATTGAGTCCGCCCTCTGAGACTGCTGGTATCTGACCTCTCATCTACCGACCAAGTCAATATTTATTTGTATCATTTGCGATCGTACAAGTCGACCTTGTAACCGGCATAGGAAGAAGGACATTGTTTATGCTTGTACGTATGAAATGGTAGCAATTTGTTGGTATGATGGTACGATGCTGTTGAGGCATGTCTCGACGTATTCGTTTGTGATTTCTTTTATAGTACAATAAAACCATCCTTCCTTTGAGAGTGTCCAGAAATGGTTATATTGATACTGTTTAAGACGCCCTCTTTATTCATAACTCTTGAGTGAATCCCATTATCGTTATCGATAAGGACGTGTTGTGTTATATAACAGAGGGGCGTTATGGAGGAGCAGCTGTAACAGCCGACTGATAACCATTAACCTTGAGGCTTGTTTCGACTTGCGCATTTCGAATAATTTCATTAAAATCCAAACAGAATTCTCTTACCTGTGATGGCTATTTGAATTAGTTCTATTACGTTATTCATTTCTGTTGTTTGATATTATTGGTGCCAATAATAATGATTGTGTTGTTTTGTACCAAATTTCTGTTAGCTAATCACTCAATCTAGTGTACCTCAAGACAATTTGTTATATTCTATTTATGTGTTCGTGGCGATAACACTCCATATTCTTTGTTTTTGGTGTAAGTTAAGCCTACAGGAATTACTGTAAAGCTACATACATGCCGCACACCATACGCAAAATCTATTCCTACTGAGCAAAATAATGTTCGTGCATCATAAAAGCGATGCTGTTAAAGAAGTTGAAATAACAATTCGCTCTTTATGACCACAATTGTAGTTACTATGATCAGTGCTTTGTAGGGAGCTGGGGTGCCAATGACCCGTGTGGTGTTAGCTACATTTGTGATCCTCAGACACATCACACCATTGTGTAATAAGTGGTCTCCAATTTCGTATTGACTGTATGACGCAACTAACTGATTAGATATAGCAACTTGTCATATAGACAGTCGCCTTCTTGGCCCACTGTGTCCGTATTCTTTACGACACGTCTCTCTCTCTCTCTCTCTCTCTCTCTCTCTCTCTCTCTCTCTCTCTCTCTCTCTCTCTCTCTCTCTCTCTCTCTCTCTCTCTCTCTCTCTCTCTCTCTCTCTCTTTCTTTCTTTCTCTCTTAACACTAATTTCCTGCCACTTCCAGATTACTCCAGCAGCTGGAACATTGTGAAATCCCTAGGCACTGTGAATCCATCTAGGAAATCCATTGGTAAATTAATCTTTCGAGGTGCTGGTCATATTGTATTGACATTGATGAGTTTTAAAAACACGACTAGGGTATAAAGTAAAACTTTTTATTACCATACCATATAGGAAACAGGAAGTGTGTTTACCATACTGCTTGCGTCCACCACACTTCATGACAATGAGAATGATCTGTATAGTATTGTTTTAATTCCCTGAAGTGCAAATCGTATTTTTCATATGTTAAGCAATGTCGGACGCGCTAGACGCGCTTATCATGCTAACCACACATAGTCGAAATAAACTTAACAAATTCGCAAGCTTTTCCTTACATAATAGAGAATCAAGGCAATGCAATTTGTTAACACCGTGCCCTACCATAAGGATGTTTGGCGAGAATTGAATTAACATACATGTTACATGCTGACGATGGCTTTACCATATGCGGGTTATATTATGATGGTAACCTGTGTAACAGGATTGGGCTGTATCGGTATTTGCCCACTTCACAATATCATGCTCGATGAACTTGCACACCATACACTTGGTCAACTATTGCATGTTGTTCAGGGGCGGTCTAACTGCCCTCTCATGGAACACCTCTCATTTATGTTAGTATCATAAAACGTGTACGATAAACGGGAGGAAGGTTCACAACCACTCTTTTTGAAACTATATTTCAGTAGTACGTGATGAAGTAAACATTTATAATCGCAATTTGCGCCGTTTGCTATACTGCAGTGACAGAAGCCGTCGTTCAAAGATCGAGATATGCACGACCGTTACCTGTTGACACTTGTTTCTATTAGCAAACATTGTCCACATTTATTCTCAAGTACAAAATTGAGTTCCAGTAAATCAACCAGGGCGAGTTGAGCATTATCACTACCAACCAGGGCGAGTTGAGCATTATCATTACCAACCAGGGCGAGTAGAGCATAATCGCTAAAGACCAGGATGAGTATAGCATAATCACAACAGTCCAGGGTGAGTAGAGCATGGTCACTACCTATCAGGGTAATAAGAGCATGATAACTACCGACCAGGGCGAGTAGAGTATTATCGCTACTGACCAGGATGAGTAGCATCGCTCTCGTTGCGATAGTATTGACTGCCATTGACAATGTTGTACGACCTGTGTCATCTTTACGAGTGACAGATCACAACCGAGGCGATAAAGACAGTGTGATGCTGATATGACACATATGACTTGCTGAAGTCGTTACTGTATGATTACGATGGTTGACAGAGGCCATGCTGAAGAGGAGAAACTTGGTTAGTTGAATGACCGTATGACGAACCGTTGATATTTCAGAAGTGTTATGTTCGCTACAGAATAAATAGCTGGCCGGCACAAAGAGCACAACTTAATCTTCGGATTGAAATATAGCAGCAAAATAGAAATAAAATTATATTGGTCGAGATCATTTGACCAATGCCTGAATACGGATCGAAATATGTCATATGACCCTTGTCTGAATAATGGTCGAATAACCAAACGGGGTACTTCTGACATAACATCATGAAAGTCGTCAGTTTATGGGACAATTTAAGTACGGTATATTTCAAGTCAATTATGATGAGAACTAGCAAGTGATATCGCAACACAGAGGTTGCAAGAGGCGACTTTGGCAAGTGGGTCGGCAACTTCGGCCGCTTGATCAATTTTTAGGATGTGTCTTCTCTGACAGGAACAAGCTATTATAGTCTCATGTTAATCCTCGCCCTCTTCCACTAACGGTCTTTGCTTTGACTAGTTGGATAATAATGACGACGATGATGGGATAATGGGCTAACTTGGGCCTCCAAGGGCGGTGAAGAGAGTCTCAGGTGTGATTGTGATCAATATAGTCAATATAATGCCTCGTCGCTGCGCTTAGAAGCAAGTGTAAATGCTGAGGGACTAGGGCAATGAAGATGGAGAATAACAGGGCTGCGAAAGATCAATAGCTTATTAGGGGGTGATTATTGGGGCGAGGTTATGTTGGCGCGCCTGTTGCCACTGAAAGGATGCCACGTTTTTCACATATTACAGTATGAGGTATGGGATCTGACAGAAGGTGTGAACATCGCAGGTCCGCATCTAGCATAATGCAAGTAATGTTTGTCTATTCATCTAACATATATGCTTATTGTCATGGCTGGCAAAAGACAGTACTATTGATCGAATATAATAGACATAATAACGGAATGATAATATCTGAGAATGTTCCAATGTCGTCTGCTGTAGGAGTGCAAGTAGCTATCTTGTCACATGTATACAACAGTTACACTGACAGCCAGGGCAATATACGACTTGGCAAAGATATAAGGTTCAAGAAAGCTTACAAACTGCTACCACGAGCTGCAAGCAACCATTCACAGCCAGAAATACGTTTTGTGCCGCTCATCGATTTTGTTGGCGCCTTTCTGCTCACATATTCTTCCAAATACAAAACGCGTCACATTTAAAATATTACAAACACCTCTCACAGGACTGCTGACGGCATGTAAATTGCTGTATCATATATTACAGCACAAGCATATATTTGTACGTTAATTTATTAATATATTCAACATATCACGATATCCGGGCCAATCGCATGGTTTTCAACATATAATTGTTTACAAGAACAACCACCTCCTTCTTTGGAATGCACTTAATAGATGCACTTTGGATCATTGGTGATTCAGATTTCTTAATAACATCTTGTAGTCTGAAAATTAAGCCAGTTAGCTGGAGCAATGCGATAAAGAGATTGATGGTCTCAGTTCAGACATGCTGCAATGGCACACTTAGCTGAACAAAATTACAATATGACTCGACGATACTCACGAGGGCTTGCATGGTTTCCATTAATGATTGTTGTATTGGTGTTCCTTGGTCGATTCAACCGTACCTGCATCGCAGTTGCGTGCTTCCTACATTTAAAATGAAAAGAATGATCCAATATGAACCAATATATTCGTACATCAGGTTAATATATTGACAGCAATATCGATGTTGACAGCATTATTGGTGCTGTTTCTATAAGGTCAATGTCCCAATGACCTTGTCACGGCGCGTAGTTTACGGTTGGAGCCGCATGCAAATTGTGGATCAGATTCAATACGTTCCATCAATAAATTCATGGCTGCCAGATATTGATCCCTGCAATGTAGGATGTTGTCGGTAATATTTCGTTAAGAACAAGCCAACTAACTGAAGCACTTGGCAGAAGAATGTTCACACGGCTGAAATCTACAACTCGCTCCCATAGTTTGTCTCACTTTAGTTTAAATCAGGTGATTAGCAGCGCTGTTGATCGACAGCGCTGGTGGGATTACACAGTTAAAATAACGACACTGCTCGGATATGGCACGGCACTGTTATGACGGATTCGCAAATATTAGAAATGCTACATGAGGGTGAGTTAACCGACCTATGACGATCCTGAGGTACTTATGTAAGTTCAATTGATGCGGTTAATTACACCAACTGCTTGGATTTTAGTAGCTACTCCTACTGAACGCCGGCCAATTCGTCATTTTATTATGTATGTATTTTTATTAAACTAAGTATCCATAATACTACATAGACGACATAATTATTGCTGCATTCAGGTTAATAATTCGACTGTGACGTTAATTGAGAGGTGTTATCAAACGGCCCATCGGACACATATTATTATTACTCGAAATGGCATATACCTGCTGTTTATGATAGACTAAAAAGAGTAGAGAAACTGAAAACTCTAAAAAACGCGTTGATGAACTCGTGCGAGATCGGATATGGTCGGAAGATACTATATGTAGGCTGTCAGATGAAGGCTGTAAACCCTGTGGCTGCTACGTGCCCCAATGACAGTGCATTGGGTGCCCCTGGTTGATTCGATCCCTGTTTTTTTTAATTGAATAAATAACTGTAACTACAGAGAGTTCATCAGAATGCAACGACATACGTCGCACCATCTGCTTGTCTCAGAAACAATATCACCAACAAAAATTAAATACATACTCACAAATCAAGCCGGGAAACTGTTTTTGTGACGTCGTCTGTACTATCCTTGTTTATCTAACGTTTGTAATGTTATTACACCCACCCAGATTAACTGGTTGTCCCATTCTAAATATTGTCTGTGTTTCGTGTGCCATTCTCCATTGCTTAATTATAATAATGACTCAGCGAATTACATGTGGCACAATAGCTTTAGGCTAGTCTAAGTTACTCCGAGTCGAGGTTATATTTTGAAAAGGTGTCCCAGCAGCACATACTGAGAATCAACTGATACAAGAGGGACTATTCCGTTAAAATCTTTTTGCTGTGACTTTGTTGTGATTGTGATTTATTTGCTCATTAATGATCAGTATACAATTGGCACAATTGTAAGTAAGAACTAAATTGTCATACCTTTAATCACCTATTCTCTACTGGAAAATAAACCCGGGTAGCTACGCGGGAATGTTATGTATATTTGTTAATTTATATTCTGCTAAGAATGCTGATATTCTTCCATATTGTGGATAACAAATTGACATGAGCGTTGTTTGTTTTAGATATGATGATTTGATCATGCGTTTTATAGCACAAGAAGATATCGATAATCGCATGTCAGGGATATTGATATTGTCCTAGCGCTTTGAATGCGCTGATTTGCCCTTGGTGCCATAAATGCATGGAATCCGATACTGTCAATCTGTTTGCATGACGAGCGACAGCACGACAATAAATGCGATGAGTATACGACGATTCATTTCTCCTTTCTAGATTAAATGCTTTTGATGCATCCGTTTCAGGTATCATATACGTTATTGTGGCATCATTACTTAGGGTGTATGTAACTGATAAAACCTTAGAAAGTTTGTTTCTGTCGGATAAAAGATCAGTTAAAAAATGATAAGTCGGTATGAAAAATAACCCCGAGCACAATCTGACCAAACTTATTTTGAAACCGTGCCAGTTACGGTGCCTATGCATCCCGATTTGGTTGGACCATGATCATGCAAAAATGAAGGCCGGATAGACTATTAAACCTGCGATTCTGAGCTGTGTTAAATGGAAGGGTCTCTTGATTGTATCAGTAGAATTTGGTTGTCCATTTCTTGGGTCACGTCATACACCATCCGCTTTTTTGGATAACCACTCATGGGTGTACCTACAACAATGTTCTTGTATCAGAAAGTTGCTAGCGTGTTGTTCTTTGTTTTGAAAATTAATTAATATTATATTTTCAAAAGTATTTATGAAATACTCTCCGGATTTATGAATTGTGAGCGGCGTTACAAAAGTACCGACTATCGCCCTATGGCAGTGATGAATTGGGTGTAGGTCACATGAGTGTCCTATGAGGGGATGATAATATCAGCAACAAGGTGAAGGTCGTATCTAGGATGGATGATTTGTTGGCCATATCGGGGATGGATGAGGTCAGCAGCGTGTCAATTA
This sequence comes from Urechis unicinctus, assembly GCA_034190875.2. Classification (NCBI taxonomy): domain Eukaryota; kingdom Metazoa; phylum Annelida; class Polychaeta; order Xenopneusta; family Urechidae; genus Urechis; species Urechis unicinctus. The sequence goes on from CM067354.1 coordinate 55,823,424, forward strand.
TAGATTGATACTTCGGGTAGCTTACAGCCACCAACCTTATATCGCAACAATGCCTCTCAAAGCAAATTATGATTGTGAATACATCATGTTTCTCATTGCTACAGAACACGGGGACAGTAAATCACTGATAATGCGCTCTCGGTGTTCTGAGCGCAGGGAAAATGAGCCGATACATTTCCACTTTTTTGGACCTTGTATTTATCTTCTTACGTGTGGATATGAACCAGTAATAAAGGTTACTTGCTGTGTCATGACATCGCGTGACATGGTATGTTTTATAATTCGGTACCCATGTATGACCACATGATGCTACCATCGTTTGATGCTTACATTTTGATACTGAACGATAACGCTATCAATCGATATGTGGTATATGTGTGTGGAAGGTTGGCTGACAGCTGTCCGGTGCTAAAGCCGCTCTGGCAATGATGAGTCATCAACCCATTTACTGTTATGGGAAAATGTCATGACGCAGCGGTCCTGCGAGATGTACTGCAATAGTTCTTAAGGTAATGACATCAGTCATTTCCGTTCATTTGTTGGTAGTGCACATGCCAGACTGTTTCAACTCTCGCATCCCGCAATTCTAATGAAAAGTCACTTAATTTCGCAACAATCGCGCGTATGTAACTGACACCCCTTATGAAAAGGCACGGACGGCATTTATATTTCCATGGGATTTTTATTTCAATCAAGCAAAAATTCTTTTGCTACGTAATCAATGGATTACCCTAAGACAGACTGCTCTTTTTTAGTATCAAGAAGTAAATCGCATCAAGTTTATTGTTACCGTTCTTTATGATCATACTGCATGCAGAACAACTTCATAAACTGAAGGATTTGATTCCCGAAATGTCGGGTCAAAGCGATAAACTCGTTTGAAACCAGCTGCCGCTTACTATCAACAAACCTAGTGTGGCTCTTGGTGGGACTATAAGATGTAAAAGATTTATCGAGTTTGTTGTTATTCATCTGATTCGTTTCTCGTTTAAACGTATTCCAAGACATCTTCGGAGGCTGGTTTCAAGGCGACGATAACTTCAAACTATCACGGATTGGGTGTTTGCCTTTTCGTTCACCCATGATAAATGTACAAAACAAACGCTTACAACCATGTTAATGTGATGCACTTCTAATGAGGCTTATATGGGTTTGAGCTTTCCCTTAAAATATTAAGCATATAACATTGGTATCCTTGGAGTAAGCATTTGGTGCAGCCGTATTTGTGATTTTTGCATGAAATAGTTACTGGCTGTGCATTAAAGATAAGCGCTCTTGATACTGCAATAGCCGAATCAGTCTGTACCACGGAAAGAGTAAATGCAGCTGTGAAAACGTGGGTTGTTCAAAGCAGAACGGTTAAGTTACATTCTGCTTTGGCAGGAGCTTGTTACAAGTATAGCTGCATTGATCTACCCGTATATTCTCAAAGTTGTTATGAGTATGCTGATGTGTAGTATAAATGGATACAGATAGAGATCATCATAATAATACAATCTTACTATTCGCGTACATGGTTGCTTTCGTGGAAATTAGATATGAGGGTGTATTAAAGAAACATTAATTTTAAGAAATCAATATCTGCTTTTTCATTCAAGTTGCTCTGGCATTTTAAGCTGCCTGATCTCTAATCTCAAGTGCTTTGCGCTATGCTTACGTTGTAAATATAGTACTTTCAGATGCTGACTCATCTATCAATGTGCCGGCCATTTGTTTGTCTTGGTGGGTGATAATTTTCATGACTGCCTATTTCTGCATTGAGTGCCAAAGCATGTATAGGCTATTATACCATACATATCTAGCGAATCTATCGCTAGAGGCGAGGGGGAGGGGGTGCCGGGTTGAGAACAGAACGAATAATTCAATGAATGGTTGCATTGTATGATATCCACGCACCTTCCCTTGGAAGCTTCACTCTTCATCTCTGTTTCCGTTGTCCGCTGATGTGTGATTATTCTGCAGATCATTCATACAACCTGCGAAATAATTCATGCGAAAGCTAGCCCGAGTGCAGATAACAAAGTGACCACGGCACCCCAAAACACATTTACTATGGTAAGAATGCCCCAACATGCCCATCATTGAATGATATTATTGACAGAGTGATGAGCAACAATTTCAGGATTTCCAATTTCGCTGATGGATTAAGTCCAATTATGCAACCTTCTACACATTTTGGAGAACCAATGCCGGAATGTTATACAATTGGGATTGATTGGCATATATAGAGAAACCCAATTGCACCTATATAATTTGTAACGCCACCTTTGCGGTAGTACAAATATGTTGTATTTTTTCAGCTACTGTAAGGTCGGTTTCAAGCTATTGTGTATGAAAAGTTTGGCGTAGCAGCTGTATCCAGCGATAATGATGTTATCATTTACCTGTGCTATCTTTATCTTTAAGTGCCGTGAAGATCAAATCAACAGCAACAAGGACGGTATGATGCCACTATGATGCCAAACACTGACAGAGACGCCTAGCTGAGGTCGTGTCAAGACACTGCAGCGCTAACTAAATGTCCGAATTCGACTACTTTATGATATTTTATGGATTACAGTTGTATGCTGATTACGATTATATCTTTTGATTGTGTAAAATGGATTTTAATTTGATGCTGGTAGCGTTCATCTAGATTTAAAAAAAAACTGGATTACAGCTAAGTGCTGCCATCAACGATCTCTTCTTTTCACGTGAAGAATGAATAACCCACACTCACCCCTACATATAGTTCCTTCATTATCCAACACACTTATTGTACAGTAGCAATGATATATATTTCGGCATAATAATGATTATGGGCAATATGTTCTGTTCATTTGAGGTATTTGGGATTGTTATTGGCATTAGTCACTCTTTTCCTCCGATTTGGTAATTATAGTCATGGTTAGGATATGATTAGATATTACAATATGCATTATACATCATTTTGCACTGAACATCGGAATATATACAGTGTTTGTATATTCCACTAAATAGCACAAGATGAATGACTCAATATGGTATAGAAGATATATATCTATCAACAGTACCTGTAGTATATATATTCATACATTACTTACACGAGCATGATCAGAAGAAACTGTCCTAAATATTCAGTCACTGAACACTAATGACACTCTTCCATCAAACGACATACTTACAAGTGTCAGTTTAGTTGCATCGTATATTGTATTTGGTACATTTAAGGGCGGTACAGAAGATTTTTTGGGATGGAATATCAGCCCGCATTTAGTACGTATACTAACATGTTCTATAAAATAGCGATTTAGAGGAGGTCGATTTTCTACATGAACCCATTAGACATCAAGGTCACTAATATGAATCAGTTATCATGGTGTTTGAGGAGTGGATTCAAATCCCAAAAATAGTTATGCGTAACACATCTGCATTTGTGATCAATGTTTTTTATTATGATACGAACTACAATATAGCATATGATTTTTAGCAAAAACTGTACAAGAACGCTATGTATTCTATAAATAAGCGTTCCATATCATGGGGCATATTTTAATGCAGGTTGGCAAACCACGACGACATCCCCTTTGCGGATCCATCTAGAACCCATAAGCAAACTACTTTGTGGTTTCGATTGTGCTTAAAGATGGTGACATAGAGGACAGAATACGAACTATATAATGCTTGGATTCATCACAGATGGTACTAGAAATCATCATCATCCTAACGAACAAGTAGGCACCTAGAATTTAACAGTGCAAGGCCCAAGTGAAATATTCGTTCTGTTATTCAATGCTTTCCCATATAATGGTAGAAAACAACATACGTTTGCTTTCAGAGCTAGTCACAATTGGAATCGTTCGTTATACTACTAGTGACTATGAGAATATTTTGGTTGGTGTAAATAACATGGCATCTGAGGGTTTATCAAGCTTGTCAGCGGAGATCTTGACCTACAACGACTATGTTGTTCTAAATCATACCCATGTCCACGGTGTGCAATGGGCAGAACAGTACCAATACCAATTGAATGGGCCAATTTGCCAGTTATAAAAACCTTATCAACAACCACTGGTCCCTCGTGTGGTTCGCTTGTTGTGTAAAGCGTGTGCGAGTACGAAATGTTGTAAGCATAGACGAGCCTGGCTGCTGTTTTATTGTACAATGTGTATACAGCTGAGAAGATAATCGGCGCAAACTTGAATTTGTTTGTGTGGTTGTGCTATATAAGAACCTTTATGCCTGTTAACAGTCAATCGAATCTAATAGTTATGAATTAAGATGTCTACGCTAGCCTGTAGGCGTGTTTTTGGCGACAATAACAGCAATGTGCGCAAACCATTGACCGAGTAATATCGACCAAAAACAGCATTCGGGCAAAACACTACACCATGTTTCTTGTTTTTACATTGCTGCTAAATTGACCATAATGGCTCAATAAATCTTGCATGCGATAAATTGCTCTCTCCGCATCTATAGTAAAATGGATCCTGCGCACCATTTAGTGTTGTTGTTTTGTGTCAAACGGACTTTGTTACCTCTGTTCAGTCGCTGACGCTGACTGTCGTTAAAATGTTTGTTGACACAATGCTTGTATCGACGCTTGGCTCTTTTGATCATTCTGACACACTGTCATTCTCTCCAGCAAATTTGTCGTGAGCTTTGAATTAAAGCCAAACAGTACATCGACCCCTGTTATGTTTGAATGCTTGTAATAAATTGAAATCAAATGGATTTATTTACAACGAAATACCCCTTCAGCGAAATGCGAAGAGTAATATTTGGCTACCATTGTGGCGTTAGATGGGGTGCTTATAAAATTATTGACATATATATGGAAACGGCAACGTTGATAAAAATGGTCCAGGCCTCACTGAGATTAGTAGCTCAGCTATGACGCTTTTGTTCGTGCAGGCTATTTGATCCGGCATCCATAACGGGTCTATTCACCTTGAAAAGAATAGATTTATATATGAATATAAGGCAAGTATGGAACAGATAATATCACTCGTAAGCAATCACGTCCCTATTTCATGTTTGAGATAATTATCAGTTAATGAATGAAGGCAAAATTCTGTTATATTTCAAGGATTGCGTAAAAAATAATAACGTAGAAGAACTGATCCCAAGCAATTGCCATTTTTTATACATCATATCGAGCATAACAGTCGGAATCTATAATTCATGCCTGATGTCAATTCAATTAATCTACATTTACTGATATATGCAAATCAACTAATTCCATCTAACCAGAAACCTCATCGTGCGAATTCCTTAACCGATCAGTCTCATTGATGGCTAAATGAGGTATACAACGTCGGATCATTATTTTGGTCATTTGTAGAGCTGTACCAGTTGAATGCCTCTAGATTTTGTCACAGAAAGTGTAAGAAATCCAAGGCATTGCCAGGTTTCTACCTTTATGGATACATGGTGTCAATATCAAAAGAAGCCGGGACATTATTGGGCGTTACAGAAATGAACATTATTGCCCTGAAAGCGCGTCATAGCAATGAACATTATTGCACCGAAAGCTGGTGATAGCGATGAACATTATAGCACCGACAGCACGTTATAACAATGAATATCATTGCACTGAAAGCTCGTTATAGCATTGCAATGATGAGTTTGAGGCAAATGCGATAGACCTAGGGCAGTACACGGCTAATTCTAAATGAATGCCATCTAGCGGCCGGGCCATTAAACATTGTAGAACATTGTTGACAACCTGCTTGGGCAGCCGTTTTTTTTCATAATTCAGCATTCATTATGGCTGATTAGTGCAGTAGTTGGACAAGTATCTCCTTTAAACAGCCTTGTGATGGTATCATTACCTCTCAAACTTCTCCTGCTATATATTATTTATACTCATACGTAACCACATAGTTCATATGCAAATACAGCCCATATAGGTTGTGAACTACAAATTGACGTACTATTTTGGTTGCTGTCACAAAAGATATAGCCAATTGAATGGGATTTGCAATAAATGTGAGATTGCACCCAGCAAGTCATGACCAAAGGAATATATGGTAACCAGTTGTCTTTTGGTTCGATTGCTTAGAGAGTCATGTTAACAGATATATGAAAATTTCCCTAAAGGGACTGTCTAATGAGGAATATGTTGCATCGCCATGGTACGAGTGACTGCATTTCTGATAAAACATATCTAACGACACCGTTTTATCAAGACGTTGGAAAAGATCGACTTGTCGTTCAAAAACTACGCGGTTTTCATACCTTCAATTATGCCAAGTTGCACACAGTTACCCTTGATAACAACAAATATAAGAAGATTCCTAACATCCCTCATATCATCGATCAAGTAGTCGACCTCAGTATTGCTAATAATGGCCCAAAGTTAGCGTTGGCATTCTCTGAAATAATCAAGATGAAAAGTTTGCTGAAGATAAACATAAGCAAAGACACTGCCCTTTATGTTCCTAACTTCTGTCATCTACCTCAAATAAAATATGGCGACTTCAGGATGAACGATTTTACATGCGGATGTGAGGTCAAGTGGATGTTATGGGCCCATCAATGCAATGGACCTGACAAGCTCATCATCAATGCGGATGGAATACGCTGTTTGTCACCGAAAACTCACAACCACGGATCATTTCTCAGCTGGATGCCAGCCAACTAGGATGCACAGGTATATGTCCATCTATTTCTACCGGATGTTAGTAGATCACATTAGAAACAATCTAAACATACACCCGTTGCCATGCTATACAAACAGACAAAGACTGGGCAAGCATGTGTTAATTTATCGTGACTGTAATTCAATAGTTTAAGCAGAGAACTATTTCAAACAGTGCGTGCATGAATATCTGTGGAGATAAAATGCACGTTTTTCTTCAGCAATTATCCTCTCTAAAAGTGGGCAACAAAGAGCGCTTACTTTTATCAAGTAACATTTTACGAATTTGAACCCTTACTGGCACTGATGTATGTGTTGTACAGACACCTTTGTTGAGCGATGATTTCGCCGTGTTGAGCCGTCACATGTCTTGTAACATACCTAAAGTATCCAGGACCACGCTGACCCGAGGCAACTTACATTGTGCCTTGCTATGCCAGAGTGAGCCGCTGTGCATGGTGTTTGGTACCGCCTCCGTCTCGACCGTGACAACATACCTGACCAACCTATGCCTGATTACCGACTTCACACAAGGGCCAGACGCATTGATCAACAAAGACACTGTCCAACGGCAGGCTGTCATTTAACACAAACAATCATGTTATTACAATACATGATGGGCAGCTTGAATCAATAAATATTCGTCATCCTTATATCAGGTAATGTAGCTATTAATTACAAATTTGGTTGTTTTGGGGACGAAGTTTGGACTTCACAGCGAATTTTGATATCTCTTTTTCTAACCTAAATGAGATTTTGAATATAAAATCGTCGTTGATTCCCAATTGAACGACACCTTTCTTAATCGAAGCATCTGACATAATCCGTGCTTTTAGCATTAAAGCAGGTAGATAGGTTACCAGGCATAGAGACAAGCAGGCAGAGAGGAGAGACAAGCAGGCGCAGAGGAGAGATATGCACGATAACGATAGGCAAACTGGCAAACAAACAACAGGTAGCTGTTCTGACGGGAAGGTTTTATCATACCAACGAAGTGAATCACATACGGTAATGGGCTGCTGGATTAGTCTCATTGGATTGGCTGGTGAATCCTTGGTATTGTGACAGCAGACAGCGCGGGATGTTGAAGGCCTATAACAGCAGAGGGCCATCTTCCCACAATGTGCGCTTTGATTTGCTGATGTGTATGACGCCACTAACTAAAATGTACATCTAAATTACCAGTTGGAGCCCTGCTGAAATGATATGCCATCGATGATTGTTCCCATGATAGTTTTTTGCATCTTATATTTGCAATTAATTACAGGAGTAAAGATGAAGGGACGACGTAAGGACTGTTTTCATAACTACCATCGTTGACATTCAGTATCAATGTCCAGGTAATTACCGGCCCTCCGATTACCTGGTCGCCAAGCAGTTAGACTAGTCAGAACCCATAGGTGTCCCCGGAGATCAATATTTCAAACAAAGTGTCATGTGCACTTCTTCTCTTCGTGTATGGCATGGAAGAAGTGACAACTGAGGCAGCCCTTTCTCTCCGCTGCCTGCTTACTGGCGGCACAAAGCATCTTGCTTAGGTCATGTTATTTGTTAGCAAGTGATATCTTACTAGAAGTTCTTTTCCTTGACATAATCACTAAATGCTATTAAATGTGTTAGATTTAGGATCTGTAGTAACCTGAGCAATATTCTAACAGCAACATGCCCTGTGCTGCTGAACACAAAAAGCAATTTGGTGGGGTGTGAAATCTATTGTTTGTCCCTGTATAAATAAAATGATAATTTACTTAACTCTATACTGCTCCAAAAAGGTTAGTTGCACCATGAATAATCTTATACACACTGGTAATAAGCTGTTATCCAGGACCATAAAAAATATTGATATTACATAGACTTCATCTGTTATGAGATCATTAAGTGTTTTTTTTTACCTCGGACCTCATTTCATAGAATACCACGATTCACAGTCATGCGAGTGTAGTGCAAATAGTTGGTTATAAATACCAATAGATATAATGCGATGTGTGTCGATGTTAATGGGATATAATTAGACGTCAAACAATATAGGGTTCAATGGGTTGGCGTTATACTTAAGTTTGTAGCCGAACGCAAACTACACATGCGTCATTATATGAACAGCATTGTAATGATATAAAGCGTTTTAAGCTAAATTAACTGTATATTTGGTAACGCAAGAATCAATCACGTGTAGACAAGAAACGATAACTGACCTACACAAGCACACACGCCGCCTTACATTAGCGGTAAACCACTAGAAAATAACGATGACAGTTAATCAAACAGCTATTGCACTAAGCAAGCACCGAAATGTATATTTATTTTGCTGATGGCAGTTACTGGGACTATCGATTGTTAACCATGGTAATTCATTCTTCCATTTAAAGCAAATGTGAAAACTGTGTATGTACCAATCCTTGCAGTCGACGAAGAGCGAACAATAATGCTGATCAGCTAATACAACGCTTCGAATAAAGAATGCTTCAGTAATGGGCTGCTTTGAATTTCTCACATATATCACAATATAGAACCGGTGATGCGCAATTGTGATTCAGTTACCGCTGTTTATTTATCGTCAGAATTGATTCAACTGTGAAACAATGTTCTTACATTTAACACTTTTTTCTCATTCTAACGATGCACGCTGTTTTCGCTAGAAAAAATACCCCTTACGTTACGACGCATTTGCTGTTAGTTTGATCTAGTTATGCTTCCAGCTTGTGTCATGATTATTGAAAGATTAAATGCATTTTACGGCAAATAAAACCTCCATTGATAGGGTGCTACGAAATTAATATTACGTTGCCTGATGTTATAACCGCACGCTCCTATTATGATTATATGCTGATATTATTGGTGCACGTGTACATGAATACAGACATTATTCGCCAATTAAGCTGTCGAAACGCCTAGTGATCAGCAATCCTGTCAACATAATCGGGTAGCAGCAATGGAACCACCGTCTGGGCAGCTACTTGACCCATTTCCGAAATCCGATAGACGGATATATGAATGTCTTGTATCTTGATAGGTTCAATGTATTACTGTTGGTGCACATGGCAATATTACCTGTTATGGGTAGCTGAAGCTGTTAGCCTTTCTGTGATGTGGTAATTGATTCCTTCGTTCGTTCCGCTACATGCATAGGTCGATTTGTAATCAACAATCATCTTTTTGAGCGTTTTAGAACAATTTATTGCAGAGAGAATATAAAACTAAACGCCGCATGCCATATATTTGGCATTCACTTTACAACAGTATTTAAGTGTAGCTTTGCCAGTGTTGAATTTCCTTCATTGTCCTTAATAGCCTATCTTTCTTATAAACCCTAGTTTAAAATATCCATTAACAAAAGGTAAGGCGAACGCTGGAGATGGATATAAACCGCTAGCATATATTATTTTAGCCAGCCTAACACACCCACGTGATGTCTCTTGATCTTAAGGAATGCAATGTTGGGCTGTATTGTCGGATATCAGGTATCATCAATGAGAATTATTACAGTAGATGAAATGTTTCTTCTTCCCACGTTCAATTGCTGCCTAGATCAAATATCAAAGTTGATATAAGAGATAAAAATCATCTAGACCTTCCTATACTGCCAGAAATATCCCTCTAAACCTAAGAAATACTATATTTGCCTGTATTATCTGATGTCCAGCAAAGTGTCATCAGTGCGAGTTCATACTGTTCATGAAATATTGCGTTTTACCAGCTTCACTTTATGCAGAGACCATATATCAAAGTAGACCTACTCATACTCATACAGACCTACTCATCATGCTAGAAAAAACGATGAGAATTGATACTATCATAGAAATATTATTTTTACTAGGTTTACTTGATGCCTAGATCATATATCAAAGTTGATATATGAAGTTAAAATCATCATAGGGCCCAGAATACGACTCATAACCCAACAAATACGTAATTTGGCGGTAATATCTGATATCAGACAATGTATTAGCGGGAAAAAAATTATACATCAACTAGAATATTACATTGTACCAGCCTTATGTTATGCACGAACCATTTATCAATGGTGTTATATATGAGGTAAATACCATGTGGACATGCCTATAGTGATCAAAATATCATTCATTAACCTACGAATAATTACATTTGGCAGTAATATGTGATATCAGGCGATGTATCAACGATGAAAATTGATACCACAACTGAATTATTACCCTTACGAGCTACACATTAGGCACTTACCATACATCAAATGTGTTAAATTAAGTTATTATAATCCTATAGTGCCCAAAATAGTACCCATAACCTAAGCAATATGACAATTGGCAATAACATATGATATCATTCGATGTATCAACGGTGAACATTGACACTGTGACATAAATATCACAAGCTTCACATAATGCAATGATCATATATCAAAGGTGATATAAGAAGTAAATAATCTAAGAAATATGACATTTTGCTGTAATATATGATACAAGATGATGTATCAACTGTGGCAATTAATAATACAAATATTACGTTGTATCAGCATCATATTATGCACTGAACAAATCCAGAAGGTGATATATGAATTCAATATCATTTTGACCATAGTGACCATAATATCACTCCTAACCTAAGAAATACGATATTTGCAGGATTAATCTGATATCAAGCGCAAAGTGGCACTATCACTGAAATATAACATTAACCTTTTATCAAGGGTGATATATGATGTAAATAGCAACTGGATTTGCATATAGTACCCTTAATATCACTCGTTACCTAAGGAGAACGACTTTTAGCTGATATCTGGCGATGCATCAAAGATGAAAATTGATACAACGACTGGCAACAAATATTATTCATGAGCTAAGAAAAACGATATATATTATGATTTAGCTTATATCAGGCGCTGTAACAGTTGTGAAAATATTTATCATTTCTGAAATGTTACGTTGTACCAGCTTCACTTTCGGTATTGATCGCATATCAAACATGATATATCATGTAAATATCTACTGGATATGTTTAACATGCCAAAATATTGCTCATCATCTATTTAATACGATACTAAGCAGCTTCTTGTGATGTTAGGACGAAGACCCAACCGCGGAACTAATTTCTACCACGGAAATGTAACACTGTACAGCTTCACGTTCGACAAATAACACTTATCTAAGGTGATATATGATGTAAATATCATCTGAATATGCCTATAGTACCAAAAATATCACTCATTACCCAGGAAGTACGAACTTTGGCATGATTAATGAATATCAGACGATATATCAGCGGTGAAAATTTGAAACTACCACTGATATATTTCTTTGTTTCAGCTTCACTTTATGCAGAGACCACATATTATTGTTGATATATGATGCAAATTTCATCTGGATATGCCTGTAGTACCCAAAATATCACTCAACACCTGCGAAATACGACATTTGGCAGGATTTTGCTGGTATAAGGCGTTGTAACAATGGTGGAAAGTTAAGCTGACCCAGCTTAACTTTGGGCATTGACCGTATATCAAAGGTGAAATGTTCATTATCAGGCAGAGCCTACTGGGATAGGGCTTACCCTTATTTGCTGCTAACGTCCTCTTATATTTTGTCAGTATAGACTTATATCACTAAATTACCCTCTGACGCGTACCCATATGCATAAGCAAACAGTCAAGCTAGCAATACATCCAATCAGAGCTGGGTATTATTGACAGAGTAATGAACACAAATTGCATGTTTTGCTACTTTGCTGATTAACCTCGTCGATGTTTATGGCACGTAGTAAACAGATTTCAATGAAGTTTTTCATTATTTGTGGAACCGCTCTCTATATATTCTAACCGATATATTTTTCAATGAGTTACTAGCTTAAACCAATATAACGTAAATATAATATATTAGACCAAAGTACCTAGGTTTGTGCTGTATTGGTGTTTATAATAACGTTTGTATGATTTCGTGTTATCCTTGTCCCATTTCGCAGATAAATCACAAAGAACGCATGCAATATCTTAAATGTACTTCGGCTGAGAATATTTTATTGACGAAATCAATCCAAACTTTATTGACCCAAACGAGGTGGCCGGGCGATGATAATGCCAACCTAACCTGTGTATAGGTCTTTTTGAGAAGAGCACATACCTGGCCCGGAGTCTGACATGCTAATGTAAGAGCATCTACTTTATCAATGTATTCTTACCGTAAAAGTAAGTGGTGGGCATAACTATAGAGACACTGTTTGATCCGATGCAATTGCTAATATCTTTTACTTTTGCGTCATTGAGGAAGTTGAACTCGGTTTCTAACGCCTTTATCTGAAACAATTCAAAAGGATGGTTTTCGTTCGATCCTAATCTTCAATGATTTCTATCAAGTCGTCATATATAGCCTGTGCTGTTATTACGAGTGACATAGAGAAACTATCAAAAACAATAATGATAGCATGACGCCAATATGAAACTAATCATTGACACAAAATGATTTAATAGTCTGTTCAAGGCATTAGAACACTTACATGTTATACTTTAGTGCTGTTTGTGTAGTGACAGAATTTACCCTTGCAAATTTTGCGATACTGTGAGGTTTTTTGTCAAGATGTTAATGTACAAAATAGACATTGCTTTTCAGCGGATTTAAGATATATCGTTATACTGTCGTTGGCCGCCACTCTATGCTTGCAATCTATGTCGCGGCACTCTGGTGGATAAATAGTGCATGGTTCGAACATATCAATTATTGCAATGGACGTGTGTTCTATTTTGATAATTTAAGAAACGTCAAGCTGTAGAAGATGAGGCAAATCACTCCAAGACAAACACTTTGTATTTTGGCTTATTAAGTCCTTGAATAAAGCGCCCCCAATTTACCATGGACTGCAGATGATGAAACTGAAATATTGACAGGAATAAACAACTCAAAATGAAAATCGACAGGAATGAACAGCACTCGTCTCTATCGTTATCCATTTTGACTGATTTGAAAGTGATTGCGGTAATAAGTCAGAATGCTGACCATAAAAGCTAACTGAATATTAGACCCAGACGTAAGAAGACAGGTTTCGCGCAGCAACGTAGATGCAGAGGCGCTGATATGTGGACATTACGGATGTTTAAATGGATATAGAGGAAAGCAGGGCGATTTAAGTTTAGAAGAGTGTTCTCAATCCATTCAGGGGTTGCAACTGTTCATTTCTCTACCTTTCAACAAATTACAGTCTATGGCATTTCAGATAATATTGAATTATTCTCGAATATTGTATTTCAATCGACCAAATGTTATTATATTTTGGTGATACATTGAATTGTAACAATCCTTCTGGCGGTAAGTAAGTGATATTATCCCAGCCTATTTTTTCTTAAATGCCACAGTTCTATTTTGACAAATTGTCGCATTTTGAATGATATATAAAAAATGTGTATCGTCAATATATATGATCTTTTAAATGGGTGGTGCCATTGTTCTATTGCCTTAATCGTCAGTTGATAAGTCAATATTGCAATGACTACTCATACTGAGCAATATCAAAAGCTGATACTCGTAAGAAAAGAAAGTTCACGAATACATTTCATCAAATTTGATAACAGGAATGTTCCTATCAATTTTCTAACTCTTGGTTATATTAATCATTAATCCATTTTAGCATTCGTAGTGTGCGGAGAAATTTCCAGGAGTTCCAGTCTTATATGCATGCTGTAAAGCACAAAATTGATATTGTTGCATTAACAGAGACCTAGATATGTGATGTGAAAGATGACGATTTTGACCCAATTGGTGACAGGACTGCAAATGGTGTTGTATCATTGTTTAAAAACGAAACAACGAATTGTTATCGGATGGACGATTTGTGAATGAGCCATGAATGTATCAAAGGAATATCTCTTGAAATCTCTAACAAAGTTCGCGAAAGTGGACACTCGAAATAGCATTATAGTTAAAGCCATGTATAGACAAACTATCATGTGTATCATTATTTCCACCGGCTGTATTTCAAACATACTTACTAGTGTTAAAAATGAGAAAAAGCTGTTTTATATCATCGACATTTCTTAAACGTCGACCGCTATATTCCCACATAATTTTTTGAAAAATGTACTCTCGCTCATTTGTACTTCTAGCCACAAAGTCCACATCAGTTACTGATCACTCTAATACGATCAATGATTACACATATTGGCAGGTGTGTGCTGCAACGACATAAGTGATAATAAATTATATGGTGATACAAAACAGAAGCACTCACGGGGCCTGTAATCTACAAAGTTTATAGAGATACTAAATGCCAGCGTCAACGGGGCATGTCATTTTTAAGGTCTATAGAGATACGAAATATCAGCGTCAACTGGATATGACAGTTTAAAGAGGAAGAATACAGTACGGTTGCACGGTGTTTATGACCCCTCTCTCATTCACTTGGAAGTAATTAGGCTTTTGTGGTTTATCTATTTATGCTGAATTAATCAAGGTATATACCGTTAATTTGTTTTTCCATTTCACAAATACAAATGGAAAATGGGTAAACAACTTATTTTCTATTTATGTTTTTGACACACGCATATGGAAAACTAGTACTCTATATTTGTATTTGGCGAACACATATAAAAAATGGGCATACATTCTATTTTCGTTTTCCTGTCATGAATTTCACAATCCTAAAGACGAAAATGGAAAATGGGTTCACTTCCGTTTTTCCATTTTCGATTTTTGTTCACAAATTTGGGGACTCTCCCTGATGGTTTAAAAAGAGTACGCGCGCGCGTGATAAAGCATGGCGTCCGCGCTAAATGAATTCGGCGATGTTATCGTGAGAATGTTACAAGAAGGACACTCTTATTCAGTGATTTCTGGGAATTTGAGTTCTCTCGGCGTTCAGAGGGGCTTATCCGCAGCTAATATATCCGTAAATACTGCTTGGAGCGTTACCATTTCTGATGACACTATGGATCATGCAGTGTCAACCGCTGTGCAACAAGTAAGTGTCATTGGTCGTCGTTTCGCGGGAATCCTTAGCAATTGGTGTAAATATGGTTTGTGTAGACCTCACAGATCCTAATATGTGGTAGGTTTATGGCACATGCGGGACCTACATATGGAACAGAGAGAGACCACAAGTGTTCATGCCAATTAAATCATGAGGATAATAGAATGTAACTGCATGGTATACATAGTTATGAAGCTTCAAGCAACATGATTGCATATCCAATTTTATATTATGTGCACTGTAAATACACAGATGGCCCACAGTTTAGATTATTTTATTATCATCTACTTGCAGCGCATTAGGTACAACAACAGCATAAATATCATGCTGCTTACTTTGAACACAAACTGCATCTGGACCAGAACAAAAAGCTGGCCATGTTTGGCGTGACCCATGTGGTGGCAGTGAACGGATACAGCTGTCAGATAGTTGTCAATTCATCAATGCCGAGCAAAAATAACCTCACAATTTATGAAGATTTTATCAGGTGATTATGGCGCAACAAGATGATGGTTATAGCATACATCCAACTTGTATATTTGATTTATATGATTGCCCTTTAAAGAAATAAATCGATGCTATTGATTGTCATAGTTGTAGTAGATGTCATAAATGATGTGCTTTTCCTTGTATAGGATACAAGATTGGGAACCTTGGTCAAATTCCGTATGCAGGGTCGTGATAGTTTGTTATTTTCATTATCTCTACATGGTTTATGCATGTTGTTTTTCTAATTTAACTTTGAAGTCGCGACAGTGTCTATTATTATGAGAGACATGATAAACTTTGTGAGATTTGTGAAAAAGTCATGCTACCAGGTCCGTACAAAAAACACGTGATAGGACAATATATTACATTGCCTCCACACTTATATGAATGAACTCTTAACTTACTGAAAAAGATTTTGGCATGATTTCGTGTTGTCGCATCAGTCAGATCAAGTGTGAAGCGTTTGCTTTAAGAATAAAATACAGACATCTTACATACTCAAATTATTTTCGCCGCTCGGATCAGCGCAAAGTTCGCGATCTCAGAGATCCTTTTGTAACTGAAATCGAGTTATGCGATCGAAAATAGGAAAACGAAACTAAACCCATTTTCCATTTTGTTTTTTTGGTTAATGAAATCTTATATCGGGAAACGAAAATGGAATGTACACCAGTTTTATATATGTGTTTACAAAATACTACTGTAGCAAATGGGCTGCTTACCCATTTTCTAATTACATTTGTGAAATTGAAAAACGAATTAACGGTATATACTTTGAATTGAATTGATGAGCGATTGGCTGTGACTATGGCAATTATAGAGGTAGAGTTTTATGTCGGGTTCCAGGAATTTTGCTTCCGCCTAATCCCGTGTTTGCTCTACATCCCAGGAAAGCAATAAAAACGTCAGCTCTCGTTCACGTGAATGCTTAGTCTGTGGTACTGTGGTACTGCGACAAAAAACTACTTTATCATATTTTGCTTTTTTTAGTCATTGGTGTAAATACGAGGCGATTTATGCATCCATATTCAAATATAAGACTTTCTGGTTTTCTACTTTACTTGCAACACAGCAACACTATGAATACATACAACCGGCAAAGAGTACCATAGTAAACTGCCCTGAATTGGGTGGCAGGTCCACTTTATAGCTCTCATGCTGAGCATGACGCATCAATATTAACGTGGAGATATGATACTAACCCGGCCAATCAAGCACTACTTCCCCGACAAAGAGGTTGAAAGATGCAACTAAGCTCAGTGTTTATGTCTAATCAGATACGAACTAGCTATAATTGCCCCATGTAAGAGCTTACCCTAAGCAGTGGTGCTCTCTGCTGCGATTGACTCGATAAATATCGATGGCTATAGAGGGATTTAACATATGGTGGACTAATATTGAACACTTGAGCAAAGTAATATGAAGTCGCCATAATTACAACTGGTATCTGCATGCGTGCGGCCAATAAAATGACAACATAGAACCCGAATATTAGCATGTAGTCGATAAGTGGCAATATGAAGTGCGGATGCGCTACAAAGATGCGAACAGAGGATGACGGAACAGTAAAAGATCAATAGGGACATGGGAGGGTGACTGTAGGGGCGGGGCTGCGTCGGCGCGGCTGAGATGGTCGAGTGCGCCTGTTGCCGCTATAAGATGACCGGGAGTTGTAGATAACGCAGTATGCGCCAAGACTTCTGGCAACGCGACAAGTGGTGACCATTTCAGCTCCAACTAGCAGTCATGCTGCATAGTGGAAGAATGGTGCAAATTGGATCGTCATTATCGATATTCAAGAGACTAAAAGCAATTGCTATTGATGCTTAGCGGCATAAGGATTATATTGACAACATGAATGATGTCGTGTTAGTCCGTTACACACAGGACAACTGAACAATCGCCGTGTGAACGATGAAATTTACCACAGAAAGAAAAGGAGAATTGTGTTTTGTTGGATTGAACATGTCGCTATCGTTGTTCAAACCAATTCGAGGAGTGCTTCGTAAGTCGGAACACAAATGTTTGAAGATATGCTTATCGCCACAACAAGTGCAATGGCGTCTGGTCTAGGCAAGCAATAGACAACACTTGTTTTTGAAGCACAGTGGATTGTATACGGCATGGTTATATCCAAGTACTTTCGCACCCATGTCCGGCCGAGGAACTGTATACTATATTTCGTTGTCATACAACATGTCGTCAACAATTGCATGTGCAACCATGACGCCAAGCGACTTTATGAAGATCTTATGGTAAAGAAAGTCTACAACAAGTTAGCCCGACCAGTGGGCAACCATTCACAGCCAGTTATTGTCCGATTTGGACTACGCTTTGCACAGCTCATCGATGTTGTAAGTATATGGAAAGTAGACTTTCATGCTGACTGAAGCCCCCAAATACGCTTTTTTGTGATTATCCTATGCATCACATTACACGAGTCCTCCTTTCATTTGTATGGCTGATAATTCCAGAACAGCCGCCTTCTTATTCGGAGTGCACTTAAATATGGTCTTTAAACTATATTTGACGCTGATACCAGACTTTCGTAACTTTTAGCCAATTGTGACATAAATGTTTTTATGAGACTGGATTCAATTCGCTGGAGCAATGCGATAAAGATGCTGATGGTTTCATGTCAACCATGTATTCAACACAACGACCCAATTAGCTATGATAAATTACAATGCGGCTACACGATACTACGAATCCAAGTGGACTGTTAGCGAAAGCCATTATTTGCCTGGTTTCAATTAGTGACAAACTTTAGCAGAACACACTTGATTTTAGTTTAAGCAGCATCCAGATTATGTTATATGTTTCAGGATGAAAAGAATGAGATAATAACAACAAATATGTTCGTCATTCAGGTAAAGATATTGACCAAACTTTGATGGTTATATTTGCCAGATTATATATGTTTTGATTTAATGACTTTAATACTCCAATGACACCGTCGCTGGGTGCAGCAATGGGAAGATCACAGTTTACGTTGGGAGCCACATCAATATGGCGGAGTGGATACAATAAATGTTCCATCAACAAATTTGTGGCTGCCTGATATTGTTCTCTATAACAAGTGAGTCCGTATTGTGATGGTACATTTACTCTGAAGATAAACCAATCAATACACATGCACTCCAAAATGATAGCATGGTTAAAATCATAACTCTCGGATAACTTCTCAGCTATTCGGTCTTTATTTCACACCGTCGGTTGACAGCGCTGGTGGAGATTACACAGTTACACTGATGACGAAGGCTACTCTGACGTCGCGCGGCACTGTAATGTGGGAGCCACCGGCCGTGTATAAAAGCTACTGTAACATAGACGTCGAGTACTTCCCCTTCGACGAACAGAAATGCCACATGAAGTTCGGGTCATGGACCTACGACGGATCCAAGGTACCTTTTTAAGCTCAAGAGTTTCCATTTATTTGAGAACATTGATATACATGTACTGCATTCATGCACATTTAAATTCTTGAGTATTCAAAGTACCATACTGACAACATGCAATATTAAGTTCTGGGAAATAAACTAACTTTGGCGTTTATATCATTATGTGGCCCATCAACAGGTCCATCTGAAGCATATATGGCAAGATAAATACGGCAACGGTACAGATGGTACTGTATTGATTGACGTCGGTATGGACCTGAGTAACTTCTACCCTAGTCAGGAATGGGACGTGTTGGCGGTATCAGCTAAGCGGAACCTCATCATATACCCCTGCTGTCCCGACCCCTTCCCAGACATCACCTTTTATGTGTCACTCAGGAGAAAGACGCTGTATTACGCCATCAACCTCATGGTACCTTGTGTGTGCATCAATCTGCTGACTATTCTAGCGTTCTATTTGCCGCCTGATTGTGGCGAGAAGATATCTATATGCATATCCCTTCTCTTATCTCTCAGTATCTTTCAGCTCTTGTTAATGGATCTGGTTCCCGCCACATCCATTACAGTACCCCTAATGGGGCGCTACATTCTTTTTACCACTGCTCTAGTCGCCATCTCTGTTTTTCTATCCGTGGTTATACTGAACTTAAACCACCGAACATCATCAGTCACTAAGATGCCCTCTTTTGTCAGATGGTTATTACTGGAAACGATTCCCAAGTTCTTATTTATTAGCCGTCCTTCTGCCGAAGAGGTTCAAGAAGCAATAAATAAGAGAACGGACAGGCGTGCAACCAAGTGGGACGAATTCATACAATCTAACAAGAATAACCTGCGGCAATCCATGCAAGAAAACCACGTGACGGTTAACACACCTGGACGAAGTGACGTGCCTCACTTCGGTCAAACCTGTGCAAGTCAGAGAATGCAAGCGTTCCAATCCCAATCCTATATGGCAAAGGACGGGGCTGTCTTTCTGGCCCAACGCTTGAAACGAAGTGAAGACCAGCGGAAGGCGAGTCACAACAATAGAATTCTATTACTTTATGATAATTAAATGATTGCCTACCAGCTCAGACTCAGCGGATGTTTCATATTAGTTGCTGTAAAAACACTTTGATCTATTCACTAATATTCAAACGGAGGAACAAACCTCTCGAATTCTTTATAGATTTCATGATCTTCCTTTTTTTTGCGATTTATTTGAATGTTACATACATATGGTTTGTGAATTATTATTCATATCAGTCATATAACGTAACATAAGTCAAACTTTTGTTTTCTTGCGTTGATGCATTCCTCCTATATTTTCTAGATTAGAGACGACTGGAAGTTCTGTGCTCTTGTGATCGACAGAATGATGCTCTGGATGTACTTGACGATTTGCTTTGTGGGAGCTATGGTCATTCTGCTCAACGCACCTGCCCTCTACGACAAACGGCCTGCAATAAATGTTAATATTTAAAAAAGCAATTAAAATTTCCATATGCCGCTTACCTGGTGGCAGTTACAAAATGATTATTCCATTCAAAACTGATTGAGAGATGTTTGCTGGACTATACACAGTCATGCATTATTTTTTGAAAGGCACCGATGGACATCATTGTGTTCCAGTGAAGGTGATACTAACTTAGGTCTTAATACACAGCGTATCTATCGCATTAGAGAGGGAACATAGAATAATGGAGACGATTAATGTTATTCAATAAGTGGTTTTTGTTGGACCATGTTCGCCATCGATTTGAGCATTGCATGAACAAGATACCGGGTCCTGAAGGCTTGTATAGTCTCGCTTCTTTCCCATGATGTGTGGTTAAAGTGGGTTTGCATATCAGCAAAGCCTATAACTAAAATGGCGCATTCCTTTGAACCCCCCTCTTGCGTGACATGAGCAAACATGATGATTTTGTTTGGAAACGGTGCCTTCTGGTTAACCACTTGACCTTATCTTGTCCATTTAACCCGTTAATATCACCACATCGGCTGTAAGGTCGTGGTGGAATTATTGCTGGATCCATAGCAGTTGGCCGGTTCTATATACACGTATAGAGGTGGAATATAATCTGGTCAGTAGCCACGGGTGTTTGATTTAGATATAGCTGCTTTGACAAGCATTTTGTGTGTATATCGTGACGCGTTTTTGCAGATATAATCAGCTAAGCTATGCTGAGACAGGAGCTTCGGCCAAACCATTTAAACATGCTGGAACCAGTGTTCCGTCGTCAGCTAGCATAATTACTGTTCTTAGTCAAACTTATTTAATGGCGAGCGCCAGGAACCTATATAATCAGCCTTCAAGGCATTTGGTATTGATACACATTTGTAATGTTTGGGTAGATTCCTGCAAATTCGCCTTTAAAATAAAAAGATCACTTGAATGAGATCAGCATTTAGAGGGTATCCCTGTTTTACTTAATGCATGACACCAAATTCGGTCTGGTATTTAAAATGAAAGACCAATTATGTTGAATGAGATCAGCATGTGTAGAGGGTTAATCCCGTCGCTATGTTGTATGCATGACACGTGAGATATTATCAGTCTGGTATTATATAAATGATGGAAGGACCATAGAAGGAGAGTCCCTGTAAGAAATTATACCAGGATTACAATGCACACATACCTGCTCTGGTTACGTGAAAGTATTCATGTGATTAAAAAACTCCAAAAAGCATTGAACATTGACAAAATGGATGACTGCATTACCACACAGTTTGAAAATAAACTCGGTAAGCTGGAAAAGCTCCTTAAAACCAAGGATAACCATATCGGTCAGCTCAACAAAAAAATTTCTGAATTTGAAGCGAAAGTAGATGACCAGGAGCAATACAGCCGAAGGTGCTCAGTACGTATTGATGGCATCAGAGAAGTGCAAAATGAGAATGTTGATCAGAGAGTGGAAGAGGTACTGAAAAGCCCTTGACCTTGATGTAGTACCCAACCGTTCTCATCTAGTAGGACCCAAGAAACAGCAGAGGCCCTGACAAATAATTGTCCAACTTGCCTGTTATCAAGATAAAGAGAAAGTAATGAAAAAGAGAAAAAACCAGCAGGAGCTCTCAAAATATTTCATCAACGAAGACCTAACCAGACTGCGTACTGAACTCTACTACCATGCAAGGATGAAAAAGAAGGCTAGAAAACTTGCTGACGTTCGGACTCATAACGGAAATGTCATTGGAAAAGACTCCATAAATAAGATCATCCATATACGCAACTTGTCAGACTTGGATAAAATTGAATGACTGACCTAGCATGTTCACACTCATATGATACTAGAATCTCTATCTCTTTTGTGTACTGTTATCTTAGATTTTGAATGTCCTATCAAATTAATGTTGATGATAAAAACTGGCAGGAGGATATAGACTCTGATGATAATGTGCTTAATAAACAACTAACTGAATGTGATTATCTTGATGTAGATTTAAATTTTAAAGAAGCTCTTTCCTTGTTTCATGTGAATACAAGAAGTATTACAAAACACTATTATAATCTAACTGAATATTTGTCTGTACTTAATCACAAGTTCTCTGTGCTTGGTATCACTGAAACTTGGCTGAATGATGTGAACAAACACTTGTATGATATTCCTCAATATAGTTCTGTTCATGCTACGAGACATAATCAAATTGGTGGTGGGGTGTCATTATACTAATCTCTAATGATATTGAATTTATGTGTAGAAATTATCTAAATGTGTGCAAAAGTTATATGGAATGTTTGTATGTTGAACTAAAATGTACAAATGTAGGAAGGGGTAAAAGTATTGTCATTGGTGTGATTTATAGACCGCCAAATACAGATATCAGGGAATTAGTCAATAAACTAAATGTTATATTATCAAACATAAAAACTAAAACCAAGATATGTTATTTAATGGGTGACTACAATATCAACCTACTGAACTGTGAACAGCACACCCAAACTGAGTTCTTAGATTTTATGTACACTCAGTCTTTTGAGAGACAAACCAACAAGGGTGACACACAGCACAGCCACCTTATTTGACAACATTGTTTGCAACAATGGCTTAATTAATAAACATATAAAAGGTGGCCCCATATTTCTGGAATGAATTGTCATTTTACATAATGTTTAAATCAATAAGAGCTTTCATATATTTAAGGAACAATTATTCCTGTACTTAATATCCTCCATTCAATAGCAATATATCTATATATTTATGTGGCATTATATCATTGAATAAGTATATATATACTTTATATATTTTTTTCTTGCTTTCAGCTATTAGTTACTTCTGTCATTAAGTGTAGTTAATCAAAAAAACTGAAAAAACAGTTTACTGTTCCAGTTTCTATTTGTCCCAATACACTTTATATTAAATCTATAAACTGTTGTTGTTGTTGTATTTGTATTATTTGAGACAATAAACCATTATTATTATTATTATTATAATTATGTACACATTGCAGCTCTAGCTGCACTCATAATTACGCTGTTGCATGTATCCATGCACACATTACAGCTTTGGCCAAATTCAGAATTACGCTTTAGCACATTTTTAATACCAGATTGTAGCTCTGACTCCACTGGGTTGCGCGATTATGTAAGATACACCTCATTTATATTTGTAGATGGACTACACACGTTACTCTGAGTAACTATTGATCTTATTCATTTATTATTCAGCGACTACTCAAAATAACAACTACTTAACGACTTATTTGGTGTAAAAGAACGTGTGTATTTGACTAGGCTGGGTCGAAAATCAATCCAGCTATAACTACCAGTATTATTAAATGGTGCTTTTCATGGTTACAATCACCATTTTCTCTCTTGCTTGTTGATCATCTGAATATTTTTATGAATCTGATAGATTCACTCAACACCGTGATTATAGTGCGAAATTAACCCCCGTTGTGTTACCGTTATGGTCATGTAATATTATGATCCAGTCGAGTTTTTAGTAAGGGCTGCGTCTCGAGTGCAAGAAATCCAATAGTCTCCGCTTGACGAGCACCTATATTGGACGATGGAAGAGGAAATTGGTACCCAATTCTTCATCAGTCATCGAGTGTCCAGGGTATTTCCATTAGGTCCGTCCACTGAGACTGCTGGTATATGACCTACCATCTACCGGTCATGTCAATATTAGTTTTTATCACTTGCTATCGTACAGGTTGACGTTGTAACCGGCATAAGAAAAATGACATCGTTTATACTTATACGTATGAAATGGTAGCAATTTTTTGGTATAAATAGTAGGATACTTTTGAGGCATGTCAGGACGTATTCGTTTGTGATTTCTTTTATAGTACTATAAACCCATCCTACCTTTGAGAGTGTCCAGAGATGGGTATGTTGATACTGTTTAAGACGCCCTCTTTAATCATAACTCTTGAGTGAATCCCATTATCGTTGTCGATGAGGACGTGTTGTGTTATATAACAGAGAGGCGTTATGGAGGAGCAGCTGTAACAGCCGACTGATAACCATTAACCTTGAGGCTTGTTTCGACTTGCGCATTTCGGTTAATAATATTAGCATCCAAACAACATTTAAGATACCTGTGATGGGTAATTGAATTAGTTCTATGACGATCTTCATTTCTGATGTTTGATCCTAGAAGTATTCTTGATAAGGATGCTGCAACGAATGAGTTGCGATGGAATCGATTTTCACTGCTATGATTGACGATACTGTTAAATAGAACAAATATAATTTACAATAACAGATATTCAGTTTGATCCGATTTTATGAGACGATGCACAACCGTTGTATATAAGCTTGAATACTTTGTGCATGAAGATGTGGCTTTTCCACGTTACTTTTCAATCTAAGATTCATTTGTATTTAGTCAATAGGCTGATGGCGCTTTCGAAATCATGAATTCGAAATCATTTTTCAACAACAGGATATTTAGGTATATCAAAGCTAATATAAGACAACGTTTTCAAAAATCAACAAAGGTCGTGTGGTATGGAACTAAATTAACTTTTCCAAAACTGTGGTGAATATACTTATATTCATCTGGCATCTCTCAATGTAGTGTATGTAGAGAGATTGGCTATGTGAATGTATGGGTCAATGTGAATGACCCATAAGGAACCCAGTAGGTTTTGCCGACTTGCCATGGATTTATTAGACCTGTTTTGTTTTCAGCTTTTTTAGTAAAGGGTATGAACCAGAAGGATTTGTTCTCAAACTTTCACAAGGGCTGGGAAATGGGCATCAAAGCCCCATCACCATGGGCAGCGCCACACAAAGAGACAACTTCGATGTATGAATGCTCATATAACTACGTCTGTTTCTGTTGCAAAAGTTACTATTCGAACATGATCGTTATTAGCGTTATGGTAATGAGCATGAACATGATTGTCACCGCAATTTGTAAGTATCACCCGAACACCACAATGTGTTGAGGATACCAAACAAATTAGCACTTATCTTTAGATGGTCGCATGTACTTGGTGATACAAACTCGTCGGGTGTCAGATGGAATTGCGGTTAGGTAATTGCAGTCACATCACGTTTTGCTATTCTATGAACGTATAAGTACTGACGAAGCCATTGGAACATTATTATTCACTCAGACAGCATAATGCAGTAATCCTAAGAGGCTGGTTAGTCAGGTAAATTGGGCATCTCTGCGCATGTAACTTGTCTTGACTTCTTATACAACTGACCAAGTCGATACAGTGGACCCAATTCTGTCTCTTTGTCCGTAGCAACAACACCCACATACTCTATGATAATTGCTTAGTTTGACAACAAATGTTTCAACTCTGATAAGTGTCTTATAGGTAACTGAGTTTGTCAGTGACCCGTTTAGTATTAGCTACATTTGTGATCCTCAGACACAGCACACCATTGTTCATTACGTGGTATGCAATTTCGTATTGACTGTATGACGCAACTTCTCATATGGACAGTCGCTGTGTCCGTATTAATTACAACACGTCTCTCTCTCTCTCCCTCTCTCCCTCTTTTTCTCTCTTTTTTTTCTTTCTTTCTTTCTTTCTTTCTTTCTTTCTTTCTTTCTTTCTTTCTTTTTCTCTCTCTCTCTTAACACTAATTTCCTGCCACTTCCAGATTACTCCAGCAGCTGGAACATTGTGACATCATTATGCACAGGGAATCTATCTAAAAAATCAATTGGCAAGTTAATCCTTCGAGGTGCTTGTCATATTGTATTGACACTGACGAGTTTTAAAAGCAGTCCTATGGCATGAAGCAATACTTTTATTACCATGCCATATAGGAAGCAGGAAGTGTGTTTACTATACTGCTTGGATCCACCACACTTCATGGACTCTAAGGACAATGTGAATGATCTGTTAAGTATTGTTTTAATTTCCTACTTTTTGTGAAAATTGTATTCATCATATGATAACCGACTTGTTCAATGTCGGACGCGTGAGAAGTGCTAACCGTGATAGCCACACATTGTCAAAATTAGCTCACTTTAAATATTTTTAAGCTTTCCTTACATCATGGAGAATCGAGGCAATGCAATTTGTCAAGACCGTGCTTAACCATGAGGTTAACATGCAGACGATGGCGTTACCATATGCGGGTTATATCATAATGGCAACCTGTGCAACGGTACTGGGCTGTATCGGTATTTACCCAATAGCATCCATCTAGTTTGTAATTGCCATATCGTCATTTGCTGATGTGGATTTGGATTTCTTTCATTCATCAGTCGGTTTAAAGCTACTGTCACATTATAAAGCTGCGTCACAAGTGTTGCATTTCCGTTGGGGCGATTGTATCCACCGATGATGACAATGACATTAACGACCTTGGTTGTTTCTACTGTATTAGACATAGCTGCACAGATTCGCATGTGCGTGATTTAATTATGTTTGTTGGCCGGTGAGCTGATCAAGGAATGATGTGACATAGTAGATGTTTATAGCTATATTAGCAGCCAATTCTCTGTGTCACTTCACAATATCTTGCTTGGTGAACTCGCAGACAATACACTCAGTCAAACATTGCATGCTGCTCAGGTGCGGTCTAACTGCCCTCTCGTGGAACAGCTACTAGTTGTGTCAGTATCATAAAAGATGAACGAAAGAAAGGTCAACAGCCCCTCTTTTGAAACTATGTCTCAATGCGTGATGAAGTAAACATTTATAATCGCCAATTGCGCTGTTGGCTTTTTTACTTCTCCGTCATCAAAATGTTTGAGATATACATGGCGAGAATTTCCCCATGTCGCCTGCTTTAGGAGTGCAAGTAGCGATCTTGCCACATGTTTACACCAGTTACACTGACACCCAAGGCGATAAACGATTTGGCGATGATATATGGTTTAAGATAGCTTACAAACGGAGACCAGCCATTCACAGCCAGTAATAGGTTTTGTGCAGTTAATCGAATATGTAGGTACCTGTAAGTGCCTTTCTGCTCACATATGCTTCTAAATACAAAACGCGTTACATTTGAAATATTACAAACACCTCTCACATGAATGCTGACTGCATGTAAATTGCTGCATCATATTTTTAGCACAAGCATATATTTGTACGTTAGTTTATCAATATATTCAATGTATCACGATATCCGAACCAATCGCATGGTTTTTAAACATATAATTGTTTTCAGGGACATCCCTCCTTCTTTTGAATGCGCTCAATAGATACACGTGGGTCCATAGGTGATTCTGATTTCCTTATAACATCTTGTAGTTTGAGAATAAAGCCAGTTAGCTGGAGCAATGCGATAAAAAGATTTATGGTCTCAGTTCAGCCCTTCATTCTCTGTAATGGCATACTTTGCAGTGAAAAATTACAATATGACTCGACGATACCCACGATATGCTGACTGCATGTTATTGGTTTCCATTAATGATTGCTGTATTGGTGTTTCTTGGACGTTTCAACCGTACATGCATCGCAGTTGTGTGCTTCCTACATTTAAAACGAAAAGAATGAGACAATACGAACCAAAATATACGTCCATCAGGTTGATATATTGACAGCATCATCAGGTTGATATATTGACGGTATTATCGGTGCTGATAGCATTATCGGTATTGCCAGCATTATTAGTATTGTTTCAATAATTTCAATGTCCTAATGACCTTGTAACGGCGCGTAGTGTACGTTTGGAGCCGCATCAAAACTGTGGATCAGATTCAATACATTCCATCAATAAATTCATGGCTGCCAGATATTGATCCCTGCAATTTAAATAGGTTGTTGTCGGTAATATTTCTTAAAGAACAAACCAACCTACTAAAGCACTTGCAAGAAGATTGTTTGCATGGATGAAATATACAACTCGCTCCTATAGTTCGGGTCACTTATGTTTGATTCAGGTGATTAACAGCGCTGTTGATCGGCAGCGCCGTTGGGATTTCACAGTTACATTAACGACACTGCTCGGAAATGCCACGGCATTGCTGTGAAGGAGCCGCAGAGAATAGAAATGGTATATGAGTTAATCGACCTATTACGAGGTGAGGCGCTCATGTAGGTTCAGTTGTTTCCGTTAATTACACCTACTGCTCGCGTTTTAGTAGCTACTCCTACTGAACGCCGCATAATTTGTCATTTTGTCATATATGTACATCTATTAAAGTAAGTATCCATTATACCATTTACAACATAACAATTGCTGCGTTCGGGTTAATAATCGGACTCTGACGATTAAGTAATTGAGAGGTGTAATCAAAAGGTCCATCGGAAGCATATTATTAATACTCGCAAGGTCATTTCCCTGTTTGCATTACCAATAAACAACGTATCATATATTGATAGAGCTGTACCAATGATATACGTGGATAAGCGCTTCGGATATGACTCGGAAATACTATAGTAGGCTGTCAGATGATGGTTATAAACGTCTTGATTTAATTGGTGCCCCGATGACAGGCCTTGATGCTCCTCGGTTAATTCGGATATGGACGGAAGATACGAAATAGAAGCCGAGTTTTTCTGTAATTAATTCGACCCCTGTTCGTCAGAATGCTACAACATACGTCGCACTATCCGCTTGGTCATGTCTCAGAAACAGTGTCTTGTGAGGCGATGATCGTATCAGCAACAAGGTGAAGGTCGTTTCTAGGACGGATGATATGTTGGCCATATCGGGGATAGATGAGGTCAGCCGTGTCAATTATAGATTGATACTTCGTGGGTAGCTTAATCCGTCTACGTAATATCGCAACAATGCCTCTCAAAGCGAATTATAATTGTTGATACATCATGTTTCCCATTGTTAAAGATCACGGGGACAGTAAATCATTGATGATTCGATGTATCCCACCAAATAATGCGCTCTCGGTTTTCTGAGCGCAGGGAAAATGAGCCGATACATTTCCACTTTTTGGACCTTGTATTTATCTTCTTACGTGTGGATATGAACCAGTAATAAAGGTTACTTGCTGTGTCATGTCATCGCTTTGACATGGTATGTATTATACATTCGGTACCCATGTATGACCAATGATCCTACTGCCATAGCTTTGCTAGATTTCGATAGCTTACTTTCGATAATACTGAACGATAACGCTTATCAATCGATATGTGGTATGTGTGAACATGGAACTTTGGCTGACATCGTGCGGTCCGGTGCTAAAGCCGCAAATAGGCAATGATGAGTCATCAACCCATTCACTGTTATGGGGAAGCAGCGATCCTGCGAGATGTACTGCAATGGTTCTTAAGGTAATGACATCAGTCATTTCCGTTCATTTGTTGGTAGTGCACATGCCAGATTGTTTCAACTCTCGCATCCCGCAATGGTAATGAAAAGTCAATTAATTTCGCAACAATCGCGCGTATGTAACTGACACCCCTTATGAAAAGGCACGGACGGCATTTATATTTCCATGGGAATTTATATTTCTATGACACAAAAATCCTTTTGATATTCGATCGATGAATTACCCTAAGACAGACAGCGCTTTTTCAGTATCAAGTAGTAAATCGCATCACGTTAATTGTATCCGTTCTTTATGTTTAATCCGCATGCAAAACAACTTCATGATTTGAAGGATTTGATATCTGCAAAGTCGGGTCAAAGTGATAAACTCGTTGGAAACCACCTGCCGCTTACTATCAACAAACCTAGTGTGGCTCTTGGTGGGACTATAAAATGCAAATGATTTATCGAGTTTGTTGTTATTCATCTGATTCATTTCTCGTTTAAACGTATTCCAAGACATCTTCAGAGGCTGGTTGCAAGGCGACGATAGCTTGAAACTATCACGGATTGGGTGTTTGCCTTTTCGTTCACCCATGATTAATGTACTAAACAAACGCTTACAACCGTTGTTATGCACTTCTTATGAGGATTAAGTGGGTTTTTGTTCACCCTTAAAGTATAAAACATATAATATTTTGTGTCCTTGGAGTGAGCATTTGGTGCAGCCATACTTGTGATTTTCGTATAAAATAGTTATCTGCTGTAAATTGAAGATAAGCGCTCTTGATACTGTAAAAGCCGAATCAGGGTGTACCGTGGAAAGCGTAAATGCAGTTGTGAAATGTGGGTGGAACGGCTATGTTACACTCTGCTTTAGCAGGAGCAAGTTACATGTATAGCTGCATTGTTACACCCGTATATTCTCAAGTTGTTTTATGCGTAACTTTTAGTTTTCCAAGACGCAGACATTATTACATTCGACCGAGTCAATAGGTGAGACACTAAGGAACCCCTGTTTGATTATTGTATATGTATACAGGTAGCGGCTCGATATTCAACCATGATGCACATATCTGCACAAGCATAACATTGAACAAAATTAAGTCTAGCAAATGCAGATAGCACCCCGAACCCAGATATATACCAACTCGTACTGGTAGCTCGTCAATGCGCTCCCCAATAGGATTGGTAGCAAAATGAATGAATGAGCGTACATATGATAGTTTATCAATGATCACTCTGGTAGGGTAATTTATAACCAAGATGAAGACACAGGTCACTATGTACACCAATAGCTGGAATCAATAGGGTATAAATATATAAGCGGTCAAGAACTGAAAGCATCTACCCTCTCTAAATTTGTGTTACCAAAGTATATGCGTTCAGGTTTATAATATGCATTTCATTTTAAATCTCTAAAAGCGGTTTGCATAAACCCATTATCATGTTCAGAATACAGACGGTAAACTGCTGCAGCCGAAACCGGATACTTTCATTCCCACTAAAGTTGCGCATAACAAGGGAACCAGTAAAAGGGAAGCAGTGCTTACCCATATCTGCCAACTATAGCTCGAGCGCTACTCTATCTATCCGGGGTAAGCATAAAAACAGTAATTCTTCTAAGGATATACATATTGACCATCATTTGATGACACGCAGCGCAGATGGCATTAGTTAGGATTCATAAAATATCCAAGTGGCGCTTGCTGATTTAAAAAGCTGATTCATCAGTCTGGTCAGTAATGTATTAACATACATATGCATTATTTACATCGGCCACCCTCCCCCACCCCTTCCAACCCCTACCCCCTCCCCCTCCCCCCCTCCAACCTATTCAACGCTTTTGCCAAGCCATAACTCATCTTACTAATTAAGACATGGTATTTCAAGGGAGGTAGTGGCGTGACGCGGGGATTATCCTAACAACAAACCTGATTGCGTTTATGTATGGGATGTTCTTCGGTTTCTGCTTGCATCATCAATTGAAGAGGTTATTTGTATTATAAAACATATATTTCAACGCGCGTTCACACATTGGTAGTTTTATGAGTTCGAAAGCATATGATCGTGTCTGAGGTTAAAAATGTCCTATGAGTATGCTGATATGTAGTATAAATGTATACAGATACAGATCACCACAATAATAAAATTTTACTCTCTGCGTATATGTGCTTGCTTTTGTGGGAAATATATATGAGGGTGTATTAGAGGAACCTTAATTTCGAGAAATCAATATCTGCTTTTTATTCAAGTTGCTCTGGTATTTTAAGTTGCTTGATCTCTCACCCAAGTGCTTTGCGCAAGTTTTCTGATATTGTAAATATAGTACTTTCAGATGCTGACTCATATATCTATGTGCCGGCAATTTGTCTGTCTTGGTGAGTGATCACTTTCATGAATGCCTATTTCTTCATTGAGTGCCAAAGTGTGTATAGGCTATTGTACCATACATATCTCGCGAATCTATCGCGAAGTTGAAGGGGAGGGGGTGCCGGGGTGAGAACAGAACGTATGATTTAATGAATGGTTGCATTGTATGATATCCACACACTTCCCTTGGAAGCATCACTCGTCATCTCTGTATCCGTTGTCCGCTGATATGTGATTATCCTTGAAGTTCATTCATACAACCTGCGAAATGAATCATGCAAAAATTAGCCATAATGCAGGTCACAACCTAACCACGGCACCCCGAAACACAATTACCATTGTTAGAGTGCCCCAGCACGCCCATCATTCACAATTATGCTCGTTACAAATAATTATTGATGAGGTAATGTAGAATCCATTGCTGTATTATTATTCGTTTGTCCTTAGCTTGCATTTAGAATATACCAGTTACTAGAACGAATTGTTGAACACATAACTGGTTTTGTTACACAGGTTATACTTAATATCACATAATGAGCATATGACAATATCAGAGCTGTAAACAGACGACTTATAAACGTGTATGACCGATCCACTTATTCTTCTGAATTGATGCATTATATGTATCATGATTATTTTTTAAGAATAAACAAACTCTTTGATCGTACAGACGTTATGTATAATTGTATTTATTTCAGTATCTAAGCAAATCTTCGTAAGGCGGCCTTTAGGAATGCCATATCTGTGTTGCAGTGAGTATCCATCAGCTGCTGCTGCTTGCAACTTCTAATCCAAATTATATCTCTACATGATCTATAGATTGTTTTTTGATTTTAACCAAACAACTGCAGTACACCCATAAACAAATTGTACTATAACAACATCTGTTTCAGCTTGGTAAGCTCAATTCATCAAAAATGAGTAACCTACTGAAATAAATAAATATGGGAGTTATTGTACAAACAAGAAAGGTTTGTTGAGATGTGATATTTCATATAAGTTGTAACGTAGGGAAGTGGCATTTTTGGTTTCTAAAGCAAATAGCGTCTCTTATTTGACCCAAACCACATTTCATCAGCCACATTTACTACTATATATCGTTCCTTCAGCATCCAACATACGTATTGTAGCAATTATATTTATTTATGCATAATGATGATTATGGGCAATATTCTACTTCAACTTGAGGTATTTGGGCCTGTTATTGATAAATAGGATTTGCAAAGCAGAAAGTACCTGGTTATGACCATTAGATGCTGGTCATCAGTCCATCAGTGGTGTCAGAGATCGGATCAATGAGCAACTATATCATGTTATTCTGTCATTGCCCCGTCTAGGATATCCAAAACGCCCTAGAATCCGTTTTATATAATGCTTGAAATTGGTATATGTCCCAGCTGGTGAGGGTGGCATGATATGGGTCCCAAGAGGATTAGTATGGTCATGAACATAACTCGCCATGGATTATGGGACCTGTGGGATTTTCAAACCTATCAGCAGAGTCCTTGATACAGAATCATTCTTTTTTATCACTTGATCTCATTTGCATATGATGTAAAAACGACGGTTTGTCCGGTTTGTCGGAGTGCAAGTTTGTGGGCAAATGATTTTTGGGGCTATTGGTCTTCTCAACCTGACGCATTAGTTGATAACGATCCAATAAGTCTGGCACCGGTTGCATTAGACACGTGTTTCTTAAGATAAAGTAATCATGGTCATGGCTAGGATATGATTAGATAGAATAGCATGCATTATTTATTTTGTAAATTATTTTGCATAAAATAAACATCGAAATTCATACAGTGTTTGTTTATTCCACTGATATAGCAATCGATGAATTAAAGGACGATACAGCAGCTTATGGTATAGTCAAGGTACATATATATAATTACCAAAAGTACCGACAGTTTTCTTTCATATATTATTTACATGAGCAAGAGTACATAATATTTAGCAACTGAACTTAATGACACAGAATTCTATGTGTCAGTTTAGTTGCATCGTATATTGGTATTTGATATATTTAAGGTCGATACAGCAGCTTAAGTGGATTGAATATCAGCCCTTAATTCAGGTTAGCTACATATACTGACTGTGATCTATATAAAAGCGATTTGTAGGAGGTTGATATGCTTTCAACAGAATTAGATATTATTACATCAAGTCACTGAATGGAAGTGCAAAGCCTCAGTGAAATAATCTTTCTGTTATTCAATGCTGTCCCATATAATGGTAGATAAAACATACGTTTGCTTTCCAAACTATGAGAATATCGCTCGTTTGGCAGTGACAATGAGAATAGTTTGGCAGGTGTTAATGACATGTGATCTGTGGGTTTATAAAACTTGTCAGCTCTGTTCTTTTAAAGCATATTCATGGCCGCGGTGTGCAATGGGCAGAATATTACCAATACCAGTTCAATGGGCTTATTATCCAGTTATAAAAACCTTATCAACAACCTCTGGTCCTTTCGTGTGATTCGCGTTTCGTGTAAAGCGTTTGCGAGTACGAAATGTTGTAAACATTGACAAGTCTGGCTCGCTATTTTATTGCACAGCTGAGAAGATAATCGGCGCAAACTTGAATTCGTTTGTGTGGTTGTGCAATATAATAAACTTTATGCCAGTAAATAGTCAAACGAAACTTATAGCGATGAGTTATGCCGTCTAGGCTAGCCTGTAGGCGTGTTTTGACCACAATAACAGCAATGTGCGCTGCTATTGATCGGCGGCGTAAGTCTGATATGGACTCGGATAAGTGGATTCGCGGCTGAATCCGACGCGGCTGTACTTCAATGCCAACATGAAGGATACCGATGATTGCATTTTGCACCCGTCATTGAAATTATTGACCAAGGATAGCATTGCAACATGTTTCTTGCTATTACATTGCTGCTAAATTTACCATAATGGCTCAATAAATCACAAATGCTCTCCACAACTATAGCACCATTTATTGCTGTTGTTTTGTGTCAAAAGGACGTTGTTACCTCCGCTGACGCTGACTGTCGTTAAAACGTTTACTGAAAATTGCGTGCATCGACGCTTGGCTCTGTCATTCTTTCCAGCAGCTGTGGCGCGAGCTTTGCTTGGAGCCGAGCAGAACATGTTTGAATGCTTGTAATAAATTGAAATCAAATAGATTTACTTACAACGAAAGAAACGGCATTGTCGCTTTAGCGAAATCCGCTGGATACTAGTTGGTTACTATTGGGGAGTAATAGGGGATGCTTTTGAAATTTGTTAACACGTAAATGGAAACTGCAACGTTGATAATAAATTGCGCAGGCCTCACTGAGGTTAGTAGCTCAGCTATGACGCTTTTGCTCGTGCAGGCTATTCTGATCCGGCTTCCATAACGGCCCGATTTTTATTTGAAAAGAATAGATATGCAAATATGAATTTGCATCGAGTATGAAACAGATAATATCACTCGTCCCTATTTCATGTTTGAGATAATTATCAGTTAATGAATGAAGGTAAAATTCCGTTATATTTCAAGGGCTGTGAAAGTCATTTAATCTAGAAGTACTGATCCCCATAAATTGTCATTTCTTTTATACTTCATCATATTGAGCATATCAGTGTGAATCAACAATTCATGCCTGATGACAATTCCATTAATCTACATTTACTTTTATGATCAGAATCCTCATCGTGCGAATTCTTTATGCGATGGCTAAATGAGGTATCCAGCGTCGGATCCTTAATTATGTCATTTGTAGCGCTGTACCCGTTGAATGCCTCTAGAATTTGTCACTGAAAGTGATAGAAACACAAGGCATTGCCAGGTTTCGACTGCCATTGCGTTGATGCAACGTTATCTGTCTACTGTGAGCTATTAATTACCATTCTACTGCATTCATATTTTATGGATACTTAGCGTCAATGCCAATAAAAGCCGGGACATTATTGAGCGATACAGCATTAAACATTAGTGCACCGAAAGCGCGTCATAGCAAGGAATATTATCGCACATAAAGCCCGTTATACCACTACAGAGATAATTCTCAGGCAAATGCGGTAGGTTTAGCGCAATACAATGATTCGCAATGAATGCCATCTAGCGGCCAGGCCATTAAATATTGAGGCACATTGTTGACAAGCCGCTTGGGCATGTCTTGTTCATAATGCAGCCTTCAATTTGGCTGATTAGTGCAGTAGTTGGAAAAGTGTCCCCTTTGACCAGCCTTGTGATAGTACCATTACCGCTCGACTTTGTCCTGCTATATATTATTTATACTCTTACGTAACCACACGGTAATGCATAGGGGCGAAGCTGCTCATAAACTGTAGAAATTATTTCGTTGTAACTAGTTAGAAATGAATTTGACAAAATAATTAGTGAGCGGAAGGTTGGGATACTGATACGATTAGGCGAGACATTACATAGAAACATTAAACAGAGAGACTCTAAGCATACTGAGGAGTAATCGAGGAAACTGGACACAGAAGCTCTCATCTTGTTGTACAACGAAGTGGCCGTTGATTTCCACTGAAATAAAGCAATCCTAACCAATGAAGAAGGATTTTGATACGAGGATCAAATAAATAGGGTCTACCTGAGGTCGAGGTCAGGGAAATACTAATACTGCCGCTTTAGAAAGCATTTGACTTGCTGTTAATAGTCAAACGATTGCTCAGGCTCATCCGTTATAGGTATTTGTTTGGTCATAATGTATTTTCCAACCTATTTGCAAATTCTCATGTGAATATTATTGTAGGGAAACATAATCAGCACATGCAATAAATATTCTCTTGATTAGCTCTGGGTCTGTAATGAGACAACGCTTTCTCGTGTGCTAATATGGTATTGCGTAATGTCCAACATCACATTATTTTATCCGCGTCTCTTAAAAATACAATGCTTTGGGCAAACAAAGCAGCACGTCATTTCCCGATTCCTTGTGTATGGTTCGTCCACTATTTGCTTGTCGCATGTTCTTGATGAGATGCTGACGAAGACATTTCGTCACTTTTCTTCAATGCTGCCGCATTACGCAATGGTCTCTTGAGTTGAGAATATTGTCCCTCTTTGGTAATACATTTATAGCAGGTTCGAAAACATGTGACGCAATTAGCAGAACGAATGCATGGTAGAAACATTGCGTGTATTCAGCATAAGTAGTTTTAAAGTCACAAAGAAATAGAAAATCGAATAAATCCAATGCAATGTATATCTACATTGCCGATAACTACATTGGCTGAACACATGTGCACACGTGTTCGAAGGTAATCGATGCAATTTCTACGGGTCATGAGCTCATTGATTAATTTCCCATTCAATATCTCTCGCCTACAATTAAAGTGGAACCGACCAAGATGACACAGTATCCAAGAAGTCACGACGATTGAAATAACGACCAGAATGCATATATCATAAAGCTACCGATATAACTTTGGCAAACATATGCACATACCTTCACACAGATAACCGTTATATCGCATACCGCATCACTTGTCTTCATCACAGAGAGGACATCTTAGAGTAATGTTTTGTTATTCATGTTGTTCAAAGTCTGATGTAGCATCACATGAAATGTGTAAGAACGTGCACGTTATGTAGTGCGTGACTAACTAAAAATTACACAGACATCTGTATTTAATCACACATCAACTTCATGACTGACATTGTCATAGTTGAAGCAATCTGTTTGATAAAACGGCGACTGGTATCATATAGAGAACGTCACAATACACATGGGTAATGAAAGCTACACAGAGTAGTCAACAGTGAACTGAGTGAAGCACTGATACGCTTTTATTTGGTGTTAAACATTTGAATACAAGTAAATTGACTGCACTGGATACAATGCGAGTTCACACATATAATGAAAGCGAGATTGCGGATTGCAGCAGAAAGTGATTTTGACTGCGCTTCGATCAGACGCAATTATCTGGGGCTTATTCTTTAAGTTAGACACATTGAATGCGAATATTTTGTAATAAAAACATATCAAGGTAGTTTTTGGCATTTAGTTATATATCTAAATTATAATTGTAGTGACATAGAAATTATAATAATAACAACAATAATAATGTTATATATTTGCATAGCGTAACAGTTAAGCACACACATTAATAAACGATTTGGCGGCAGAATGTACCCAAGACACAAGTTCGTAATTGCTGTTCTGTCGCGCGTAAAGTGACATTTTACAACTCATACATGACAAGATTTTAACTTCGATTATTGTATTAATTGACCCGATAGCGCAGCGAAACAAGCACGTTCTGCACTGTGTAGTTTGTTATATTGTACTTTAAAGGTACAATATCTGTATGAACACTTTCAATGGCTTTCAATTTCGTCCTGCATTCGTATACAGCGCATATATATCGAATGATTTATTATATCCCCATTGAAAACCTCGCTTGCCCGGAAAAAGTAATCTTGGATACCATATAAGGGTAGCTCGGATTGCTATAGGTCACAATGAGTACATTTCACAGCGAACATTGCTATGGTACCATCTAAAATGACATCAAACCAAACGCTGCACGGTGTCTTTTTGACAGAGAACCTGAAAATATGATCTTTGCATGGGTATTTGACAAAACAGGATGGCTTCTAGCAGCAAGGTATTAACGTGAGATGTTTTGTCCTCTTGCGGGATATCAAACTGTTAGTTATCGATAGTAATGAGATTGTCCCTCTTTTTAGGCATTGGTCAAATCCCTATTGGCATCGGATATCATGTCCAAGCAAAGCAACTAGCCTCCTAAGCTGTTTGGCCTTGTGGCCGACTAGGTGCCTTATATGGATAATTAGCAATCGATGCCTTTGCATTACAAGGTCTCCGAACGTAAACATCGTGTGAGGCAGCCTTGCCAGGTGGTCTGTATGTGTCCCTCTAGTTTATGCGTGTGGAGCTTTCTGGTATTGCGTGGTGTTAAAAAAGAATATGAAGCTGCGCGGGACATTGTGTAGCACCACTTTATTTGTATATATGATAAGCGAATTCGCGCTATATAACGCAACTTCAATGTGCGTTTTGGACCCCAAAGCCTCATTTGTGATTCTCCGTTCTAACATTAGGCGTTTAGTAGTTGCAATATGATTATGCTCTGGTGCTAAGTTGTTCACATTCTCTTGAATATTCATGGATATATAACAACATTTATCACAATGACCACAGTTGCGATCAGATGA
The DNA here is from genome assembly GCA_034190875.2 of Urechis unicinctus. NCBI lineage: Eukaryota > Metazoa > Annelida > Polychaeta > Xenopneusta > Urechidae > Urechis > Urechis unicinctus. The sequence continues at coordinate 55,862,983 of CM067354.1, forward strand.
TAGCTAAAGTAGAATTATGGGATGATTAGTAGTTGGCTAATAACCCTTCACTTCATATCATACGTTTGCATCACTGTCTATATTCAACTATTTAACGGAGCTGCTGGCTGAAATAAGCATTTCAACTTCAGTGCAGATAGCATAGAGACAATGGGCTAAAGCTGGTATTATGTGAACAAAACTGTTGGACTAGTTATCGTTTACGGGGTGATTGAACGACGCAAATGTACAAAAAAATTTAAATTTGTTATGTTTGTTTGTAATAAACCTTCAACCATCGCCCTGGATAGTTGACTGAAAGCTTTGCAGACCGGCTGTCATCTCATTATGACGATTTTTTGCACTACAAAGGTAATTAAAGAGCTGGTTATCGACCACATAACCGCAGTGGAGCAAAAGCTCGAAGTGCAATCAGGTGCTGTTAGTGGAAACCGCTGAACCATTTTCACAGGTATACTAGGACATCGTATGATCAGAAGACTTGATACGGATATTGCTCTCAATGCGGATATTGCTCTCAAGAGGCTGTCCAATCAGATAGAAGTTGTATCTGTGCGAGACATGTGAGGAGAATGTTCAAAAAGCAGATCGAACGACACCAATTGGAGATATTTCCTCTATCTCAAAGCAGTGGAAACAAACACAAGCATATTCTGATAGATGCATACCCCCCCCCCCCCCCCATCCTACAACCCTATCGTACACACTCCTAGATCCTTTGGGGTCACCAACGAAACCAACATTCTGTATCTATTCCTGCTTAAATGAACAGTGGACCGTTCGACTGCAGCTCTTTTCATCCATTGTCATCACAATGTCATTTGCTTTCCTATTTCGTCCGGAAGTAAAAATAAAAATGCTGAATCGCAATAGTTGAGACGTGATATAGATATTAAACATGAAATTGACGAATCAACCTTTTTGTCATGGGTCAATTAGTGGTCTCTGCACAGCACACACTTTGAATTAAGACGAGGGATGATGCTTGTCCCTAGGTCTCTTTCTCTATGGAGTCAGATGCACCGTTTCATCGTAACCAAAACATCAATGCAAACCAAACCATAGTTGATAGACTTTGAAAACTGATTCCTTAGGCCAAATTTCTTTGCACGATTGAATGAAATTCTATAGAGTAAAGTGTTACAAGATAATTGTCCTTGAAATATGGACAGAATTATAAAACAAAAACCATTAACAACAACAGGTAAAAATATTATACGGTGTGTCCTGCATCACTTATTGAAACAAACAGGTCTTTGTCGCGGATAATTTAAACAATCTACGCATAGGTGGTATAAGTTGCTTTGTGTTGAAGCAAGCGCATGCACTTAAGTGTAATCAACAATGGATTGAGTGAAACACAGATACGCTGCCTAATTGAAGACATAACTTGCCCAACAATAGTAACGTAGGATAACTGTTGATCCAGCGCTGATTGTTATACGTCACAACGAGTACATCTCACAGCATGTATTGTTGTACTACCACTTGAGTGGTTACTCGGAGGGGGCTTCCTCGATGATATCATATCGACCACGGCACAGTGGCTTTCGTAAGGGATTAACAATATAGGTATGTAGAGTGGCGCCATAATATTGCAGCTCACCTTGCAGTTTATACATTGCATGGTTGCAGTTTATTACTGCATTCATGTTGGACCTGAACACACTAATCACACTGTTTATAGGGCATTCTAGAGCACGCTTATATTCGCGTGAGATAATCGCTAAGTGGGTTTTTTTTGTTGTCGGAAATTGTAGGCCGGGAGATTAGTATGAATGCAATCATTTACATGTAAAAAAAAGTATTGATTACCTCGGGCTTAGGTGAGTATCGTTTGTTCAGTCCATCATGAAGCAATCATAGCAACCGTTTTGGAAACCGCGGTCGTGTATATAAATATATATATATATATATATATATATATATATATATATATATATATATATATATATATATATATATATATATATATATATATATATATATATATATATATATATATATATATATATATATATATATATATATATATATATTTATACGAATGCAACCTTTTTGAGACAATCGACCAACCTTTTTGGTTGCATTCGCATAAATATATATATACATAAATATATATATATATATATATATATATATATATATATATATATATATATATATATATATATATATATATATATATATATATATATATATATATATATATATATATATATATATATATATATATATAAATATATATATATGAGCCGATCCAATTAATAACTGCATGCTTCGCTACCCATGGCTACGTCACAAGCGCTACATTTCGCGATTACTATTGGACTCCAGTGACGATAGAAGAATTCATGGGGTTCGGGGTTCCAATATCTGGTCCTGAATAGTTGTAGAGGATACACCGGTATGTTCGTGATGACATAATTGCTCCAGAATATTTTCGAATCTGTCGTTCTTCTACCTGTACCTTACGCGTATACTTGCTTTCAGACTCGCGTTTCTGATGGCAAACAACTCAATCTCGACGAGGGAGCATCGCATTGCCGTCGTGTTCCATTTGGCTGTGACCGCCGATAAAGATATTGACATTTGCGGCCGTTTTTATCTTTATGAGTGTCACGAAGATCACATCAGAGACAATAAAGACAGTATGATGTCAGTATGATACCGATCATGCCCCTTACGTTGGTCTATGAAGGAATTAAGATTTGTTACAATAGTAGATCGCTATTGCCTTTCCTAGACGTTAAATGGTTTGATGTATGGAGCTTGTTATGAATTACATTGCTTAAACAAGGTGAGCTGCTAAAATGAGTATCTCAAATTAAGTCAAGAATGAAAAACATAGCAGATGCACACGTGTTACCCCAATTCACTCGCCCTTTGATTCATACACGTACTCATATGATCATACTCATTGTTGAAATTGATCACGGAACGGATGGCTTGTTCTAGTGTCGAAATGTGACAGTTAGCTCGTGAAGGTGCACTTTTTACTAGGCGCAAGAGTTGAAAAGGCGATCATGGCCTATGCACCATATAGCACAGCCGTGTTGGTGTGCCGTTAAACCCTATACTTTCCTTACATTGCGATCACGGCCAAGTGGATCGTATACTTCAGTCACTTAATCAATCTCTAGCTTGTGTCTCCTCCGGTAGCAGACAACATACATTATTTCTGTAAGTAGCCCCATGAAAACGCTTTCCAGTAAGCTTCTGACAGTTAATACCTAAAACTGCTACTTCCTTAGGCAGTGTAAATTTTTCGTAAGCTATAATCCCCAAATCTATTCACGATATTGAATGCATCAAATAGCTCATAATCCATCGCTCACCAAGCGGGTAACCGTATTTTAGAATCTATGCCCGCGATGGACAATAAGTGATTCTGTCTCTGGCTGGTAGAACTGAAATAAAAATCAATCAGAGAACCGAGCCAATCAGCTGGGGCAATGCAATAAAGAGAGTAATGGACTCACTTCGGCCATTGATTCACTACAATAACACACTTAGCTATGTAAAATTTAATATGACTTGACGAAATCAGTACTAAAGTGAGCTATGCAATCCATAGGCTGTGTGTTACCTATTTGCACAATGAAACAACCGATGAGTTTGCCATTTTTAACTCCTGGAAATTATAAAACTTAATCGATATCGTATCCGAGTACAATACGGTCATCATGTTATGAACCAATTTGAGTTATTTCCATTATGGTCCAATAATTTAATGATACGACCAAGTTCATGATAACATATTTTTCTATAAACTCGGTTCTTGCATTAATGGAATAATTTGACACGCAGAGAGTTCTCATGGGGATGCTGTATTGAACATCAAGTAACAAGAGCATTGCAATTGAGTGCTTCATGTGGGATATACTGCATGATATGCGTTCTCGGCTACAACCTATGTCACTAAGTGTATTTAGTGAGAGATATATATATATATATATATATATATATATATATATATATATATATATAGATATATATATATATATATATAGATATATATATATATATAGATATATAGAGATATATATATATATATATAGAGAGATATATATATATAGATATATATATATATATATATATCTATATATATATATATATATAAATATATATATATATAAAAATATATGTATATAGAAATATATATATATATATATATTTATATATAAAGCTACATAAATATATATGTATATCTATTTTATATATATACATATATATATAAACATATATATATATATATTAATATATATACATGTATATATATATATTCACAAACATATATATACGTTCAAATATATATATAAATATGTAAATATATATATATATATATATTTATATATATTTACATATATATACATATATATAAGCATATATATATGTATAAATATATGCATATATATATGTATATGTATATTTACAAATATATATATATATATATACGTACGTATATATATATATATATGTATGTATGTATATATATATATATATATATATATATATATATATATATATATATATATATATATATATATATATATATATATATATACATATATATAAATATATGTCTTATTGAGTCTTACAGTTGCATGTTACTTTTAACAGACTACTGTTACGGCCACGAACGGAACACCGACAATGACGTCTAATATTAAGCGCTTGTGTTAAAATCAAAAAGGACACAATCTTCTTGATTTGCTGGGTCGAACTAAACCAGCATGATGTCACTGTATCCACGCCATATGTTGAATGCAAGTTCCGCCCTAAATGTTGAAAGCCAGAGACTGTTGAAATTAGTCTATCTATATAAATATATATCAATGTATATGTATATATATATATATATATATATATATATATATATATATATATATATATATATATATATATATATATATATATATATATATATATATATATATATATAGTATTATTGATTTTATGTGTGAATATGCGCAAGTGTATTTATAGCATATGGTAAACCATTATATGCATGGAGGAAATGCGATATAGTCTTGCAAACACAACCTTGTGTTAAAACAGATCAGGGTCAGACGTACAAAGGTTCCAGACTGCCCTATAAATGGTTCAACTATCAAATGAGAGCAGAGATGGTCACGAGGGCAGTCATTGACGAAAAATGGTAAATGGGCAATTCATGCGGTTGATTAAATAATCGAACTGGGACTGCTGGTAATTACATCTGGGACATAAGATGATTCACAATGAGCGATAGGCAAACAAAGCTTTGCAATATATGGTTTGTTGAACATGGAGTTAGTGCTTAATTTGATTTGTGTTCCCGGGAGGATAAAGGGCAAGCGTTGTGACCACCCTTGGTGTCAATATCGTATGTCGCGTCAATGGAAAAGCACACTGTACGCTATTTATAATCGAGCTTACATTTTGACGCGAGATATTGATGGAGACAAGTTGGTCGCAAATAGCACAAATAGTTAAGTTATTCTATTGTCTAATCTCAGGCTTTTGTCAGGCTTTTGTCAATGTAAACGTAGACATTTTCCTAGCAGTAAGCCATATAGTTATAGACATTTTCCTACGTCCCGTCTATTTATATGCATCTGTACCGTATGCTGTCATTAACACTGGAACGGCTTCAGGTTTAATGCGATTTGATTCACTATATCTAAAGGCAACCACAGGTTTGCTGAACATGCAGTTAGTTATACAAGACATGAAATACATATACATTTATATTCATGGGGAATGACATCATTATCAGCAGAATGCATTTGTGGGTAGTTGAGTACAAAATGCCTAGCTAACTGTAACTTGTATGGTGTTATATAGATATCAGACGTTTACTTATTGCACATTACCTCAAACGGCAAGGATATAATAAATCATAATGATATCAGAATTGCAAATCAACGGGTATCGAAACATTCCCCCATCGATCACAGGCGGGCATTACGCGCTAAATGCACTAGACAATTCCACGAGAATAAATTGAGCTACGCCTTGAGGTAGGAATTTACCATTTGGCTACTAAGCGATTATTTGTTATCAGCGCAATTACAAAGATTGCAGTGATTTCTAAGCATTTGTGATTTTTGTGTTAATGTTACATTGCTTAGCGTCCCTTTATGTTGCAGAATGGTGGAAATGAGATCATCAATTTCTTTATCGCATTCCTCCAGCTGGCTGGCTCTAATCCCAAAACTACGTTTCTTCTTAATTTGACCAGCTGCTAATAAAACAGAGAGGGGGGATCAACGGCACGTATATGTCATTTGACGTCCGACGAATTTATCCAATTGATGATTTAGTAAGCTATACCTTATGCTGATTATATTGTATGTAATGAGCTAAATACTTGCTTAGTTATTGATTTTTCATAATAACAATATCATCTTACATGGACAGAATTTAGAAATGCTCTTCGAATGAACGGTAATGCTCATTAAGTTAGGAATATTGGCTCTGAAATCAATAAAGCCTATTGCATTAACTTGACAAATTTTCTGCACCCATAAACGACAGCCGCGCCCTTGCTGGCCGTCGTGATCAGGCGCAGCTGAGGCCATATCTCTCATCCGCTCAGCGTAGCTCGCCAAGAATTCAATCGTTTACTCAGAGTTTAAAATAAATATGCATTTTGCAACTTGCGTAGCAGGCCAATCGTAACGTTCGTCTCTTTCGCCATTTGACATCATATTCTGCTCAAAGTTTAAAGTAAATAAGCATTTTGCAATTTGCGTAGCGAGCCAATCGTACGTTCTTCTCTTTTGCCATTTTACATTATATTCCGCGAAGTAAAGCTAACTGACTTAACACAGATATGCACACAATAGACGATGTCATATCATTGCTAATAATCACCTAATACAGCGTCGCTCTCAACGATAAAAGTTGCATTGACCCTTTGATATGAGTACTTATATGTGATCAAGGATGTCGTGACATAATAGTCAACGACTTTGCTGCTCTCCTCCTTTGGTCGTGCATTATGGTCAATGGTTAAATGATAGATAGCGGTGAAAGGTTAATCACTAATTTTGAAGATGGACAAGACAAAGGTTAATGTCGTCGTGCAGTGTGCGTTGCATATAACCGTAATAATTTGCCCTACACGGCTGGCGATGCGTTAAGATTTACCGATCAGCCGCATTGGTACTGAGACCCGCACTGCAAGCGACTTTTAATACGATTGATCTTTCGTTTATGAATGACTTTATGTGTTCCTGCAAGATTATAAATGCGCATTCATTGCCAAATTTGCTCATTGCTTGGTGTAAACACATGTTACATGGATTAGCGTTCTTTGGTGTCTTTTATCATCTGCATGTAATAAATCACTCCTCCGCATGCTGGACATTGACTGACATAACTGGAACAATCTCTTTAATAAGAAGGCAACTGGCGTCCTTTAGAGAACGTTGCAGTACCCATGAATAATGAAAGCTATATATTCTATCATAACGATACCAATGAGCTGAGTGAAACATAGATACTCTGCTCAATTGAAGACATCTCTTGATAGAAAAACGCAATCTAGGAATCAAAGCTGATCTGGCGCTGATAGCTATTCGTCACAATAAATACATTTCACACCTTGTATTGTTTCACTACCGCTCGAGTGGCTACTCGTCATGTGGGGGGTAGGGGTTCCAAGTTGATATCATACCGACCACTGCATAGTGTCTTTTGTCAGCGATACCAATAAAGCTAGGCAGAGTGGCACCTTGCTGCATATACTATAGTTAATTTAGTCCATCTTGAAGCATTCGTAGCCATCCTTTTGCAATCCGTGATCGTGTATACTAATAGTTATCATCACAACCCAAACTTACCATATCTTAACCTTGCTTATCACTGACCAGCATTATATTAGCTGTTATAAATGACCGGCGCCTTGTCAGCTGGTACCTGTTATCACTAACCAGCTAATTATCGGCTGGCATCTTTTATCCCGGATCAGTGCCTTATTGATTAGTACCTTTTACCTTATAGGCCAGTACTTGTTATCACTGATCCGCGCCTGATCGGCTGGTACCTTTTGTCCCTGAAAAGCACATTATTGGCTGGTACATGTTATCCCTGACCAGTGTCTTATCGTCACTTTTAAGTAGCATCCTTGAATATAACTGTAATATTTATGACCCGATAAAGTTAATAACGGCATGCTTCATTAGTCAAGGTTGCGTCATAAGCACTAGATATTTGCGATGCATATAGGGCTCGAGTGCCAATAGAAGACAATATTGAGTACCAATATTACGTCCGGAATCGTCGCAGGTATGCTCGTGGTTTTATTGTTGCTTACGAATATTGACGAACTCGTCAGCTGGGACAAGAATATTCCCTCTACTTTTTACGTTTGCATTGTCGACAGGATAGCTTTCGATCGCCTTATAATGAAACGATTCGAACCCACAAACTTACCACAGTTGAGTGCATTCATCAGCTGCATGAAGTTTGTTTCTCCTTTAGGACATTCACTTTTTCCATCCCAGCACTCGGAATCTTGGAATAGAGCGCAAGGAATGAGAGGAATATTTAATTGCCTTAGCAAGCCGAAAATCCCCGGGCATTCAGTCAAACATTTCTATACACCATATACGATATAATAGTTTTTAACTCATATTATGGGACTATATACAAACGGTTATGCCATTTCGATCAAAGTGTTTGTCGTAGTTAGCCGCAATAAATGTAGCACTTTAATTGTCGGGATTAGCCTTAGATTACACGGACAGTAAAGTACAATGTATTATTATCAAATTCAGAAAGACGTAAAGATATGAGGTCGGTGCTGTTAATTTTGAAGAGAGTATACAATTGTGAAGCGCATTACGTGAACATCTTATACATATTCAATGTAACAATGATTAGCCCGATATTCGGGTGGAGCATTAAGAGACAACATAAACACAAGATTCACCAGATCGTGCAGCTTTCAGTAAAACTAACGAGGTTATAAGCCCTGGTGATCAATGACCGCCGTACCATTTGAATGCTTATTTGTTATTCAGGACAGGTATCAGTGCCGGTATATCGCTCCTCTGATCTAGATAATACATTGTTATATGATACATTGGGAACGTTTGGGTAAACATGAGCAATCTCTCGCTTATATATTTATTAATCACCATCATAATCTGCATAACTGTAAATATATTTGAAAACATCACACGCTCAGGCTAGCTGCTATAAAGGTGAAACTGAGGCCTCTTCACATGGTATTTTTACCTTAATATGCGATAATCATACACAAATGTCACCTGTGATAATCTGAAAATGCTGTCCAATCACAATACAAAGTTGGGAAACGTTCAGAAGCAAAAATGAATATTTTACATTATTTGATACACAGAAAGACGCAACTGGAAATCATCACTTGTTTCGCCCAGCGCATCAATCAATCAATGAATGTATCATAGTCTGCTACCATCATTATATAGCACTAAAATAGGTCATGCCTCATTAAAAGATCACTACATCATTGGATGTCACCCACAGTAGACGTCAGCGAGATGAAAGTCCGCCAATTTTGGCTAGGTATATTACCAGACATTATAATATCGCCTGATGATGGTTCTAGGCTAGCGTCAAGTTACTCAGGTAACAATGCATCATGCCATGGGCTTCGGGTGATGTTGAGCATGTAAAGAGGAGAAATAACAATCATAATATAATTCACCAAGAAGTGTGTTATCTTAAAATATATATACACTATAAAAATCATTAATTAACATTTTTAAAGGCCGCCATTTGCGGCTTTGTTGAGAGCCAAATCTAAGAAAAAAGATAATATTAGTTAGGTCTGGTGCCGGGCTAGGTCAGGTATTGCTATTTAAAGGGCAATACAGAGGTGACACCCGGGGAGATTTAATATTTTTACTTATGATTATCACCCTCATCATACCTTAATTACGTCTAAATCCTAAATCCAGAAATGAATTATGATTTCTTCATAGTGCTTTAATGCAACAAGGATTAGACATTAGTTGAATGCTTTGTCCATCTTGTTGGTTAATTATATGAGTTCAGTGAGCCGAATAAGACTCGATTGACTGTGGACTGCATATTTTAACAATCAGAGAAACGCTGATGCTATCAATATATCATTTAAAAAGCTCAAAGCTTGTAATACTGCGCAGTTCTGGCGTGCCGACTACACCCATTTATAATGTTATCTGCAAAGGGAATGCGTGATGCATTTGGAAGTAACACGCATGATTATATGCAGCGTAATAACTTTAGATGGTATTCATTCCCGCGTTATCTCTATCATACCGGCTCTTTGGAGAAGATAATTAGCACACATGGTTTAGTGGAGAGAATCACTGCTAACATGCCATCATACGAGCCCCGTGATCGAAGTCGCAGAGTTAAGACTAGATAGAACAGTTTACTATGTCCATTGTCGCCTAACGCTACATCTGTCTTACTGGCACTAGGGTAAGATTAATGTTGAGGGCTTGTAAGATTTACGAAAATAATCGTTGTAATATGGCCCATTAAAAACAGGGTAAAACATAGAGGAGCTTCGGCATTCAACAGTCGATGGCAGCATGGAATTTATTTCGAGGATTCACGAGTTTTCCATACATCTCAAAACAGAGCTTGCGATATCGGACATTTGCAAGATTCCGTCATACATTGGCGGGTGTTGCTTTTAAGGAAACAACATAAATGTCGGCTTACATATCTATCTTTATGTACGTGAGGACACATACGCATGCACGAATGCATCAGCATTCATACGCATCACAGAAACAGCTTCAAAAGGCCTGCTGTACGGAATGTTGGTTATTCACTGACCAATGTTGACAACTAAAACGACCGTAAAATCAATGACATATTACACTATTGCATGCTGTTGTTAGGATTGAATATTAATAGTTGGTTTGCTTAACTAACACCTCACAATTTCCGATAATGATTGTGTCGTTCCAGTTGCTTACAAAGATGTTAAATTCATTAACAATGTTCGTATTGAGATGAAAGGCCAAATGATCTACTTAGCCAATAATTAAATGATATCTTTTGTCGCCTACAGAAACCACAGTGCAGTACAAGCTGGCTATTATATACTTTGCTTGTTTTCATCCGCTTTCGAACGACGTCATCATATCAATAATCTATATAATGAATCCTTTGTAATGCTGGTAAAGATCTGTAATCGTCTAAACGACGCCTGATGATAAGGCGGGCTTCCCATGCGGAATATGATATACGCAAGGCCTAGCGTGCAATCGAACCGCGCCATCTTGTACGCCACACGCCACACTTGTTACAGTCAATGCATCCTAATGTACCATACAAATGCGTTTGTTATTAGGGGGAATGTCGTGCGTGCATTGATCAAAATATTCTTCTTTCTCTGTGTGATGGTTTATGAATGTGTTGTGTTTGGTTGAAATATAACTGCTTTGAGAAAGCGGAAATATCTTCCATAGATATCGACAGAGCTGTTATGCCCAAACGTCTCCGCGTGTGTCATTCAGTGATACAACATCTACCTGATTGGACCACCTCGTGAGAGCAATATCCGCGATGATGAGGCTCTTCAAATGCTGGGTGTGTCTGCGAATGTAATGCTTGACCTTAATGCCATGTCTGCTTGAAATACCATTTGTAATGTCATGCAAATGTTTTTTGACTTACATGCATTACCAATCGCCTGACTTTCAATAGATATGTCATAGCAGGCAAAATTAAAACATATTTACTCTCCACCGTAGATTTCTTTGGAACGCCTGGTTGTGGCATGGTAAGTGAATATATCAGACCCGCGTACAAAATACACTCTTTACATCTAAATGTTAACTCAGTGAGCCAAATCAGAAAGCGAAATGTGTGGAAGTTATGGAATCATAAGACCCCTGACATTGACATCCCAAATTAACCAAATGTAAAGCACATACTGTATTCCTCCGACGTTCCAATAGAAGATGAACAAGTATTGTATCTCATATGTCAGATCATGTTGTGCGAATCGATGCATTTGATCACTATTTCTGACTAATAAATTAACCATATCTACAGCCAGTTCACTATATTCTAACACAAAAGGTTATTATGACATCATCTGTCTTCTAAATGCATTTGCAATGTATTTGTGCACTTGGCAATGATCGATTCAAAATCTAGGCAGCAGTGCAAGTGCATTTCGTTCCTACACATTGCATATTATGCTAAATCAGTCTTTGAACAACATGCATAACAAAGCATTACTCTAAGATATCTAATCTGTGATGAAGGCAACTGATGCACTATGCGACACAATGGTCTTGTAATATGAAGGCATATGCGTCTATTTGCCATAGTTACATTGGAAGCATTTAGATATATCTTATCGGGTCATTATTTCAATCGTCGTTACTTCGTGGATATCGTGTCCTCTTGGTCGGTTCCACTTTAATTGTAGGCGAGATATATTGAATGCGAAATTAATCTATGAGCTCATGTCTCACATATCAATTGCTAGAAACATCATTGCTTAAATGCGTTAGTATATCTCAACGTCAAATATACCAGGTGTATTGCTTCGATTATCATCAAACATAAGTAGAAAGTCCACGATTTGAACATGTGCTCAGCCAAAGCACTTATCGTTATATACATATACTTTGCAAGGGATTTATTCGACTTTCTTTTTCCAGGTCACTTTGAAAACGACTTAAAATGTATGCGGCATAGACGTTATGTTTCTGCCATGCCTTCGTTCTGCTAATTGCGTCGCATGTTTTAGAACCTTGAGGCAATTATTTTGTGATACAAATGTGATAAATTTATTACAAAGAGGGACAATATTCCAAAAAGAATGCTGCTTAATGCAGCAACAGTTAATAAAAATGACTCCATGGCCTCGTCAGCATCTCATCATCGATAGAATGATCATTTAAATCTACCAGGATGTTTGCCTCGGCAAGAACATGCGACAAGAACATACTGGACGATACCATGTACAAAAGCATGGTGTTATGAATAGGCGCGGTTAAAAGAATGTGATACTGGTCATAACGTAATACCATAGTAGCCCACGAGAAAGCGCTGTTTCATGACAAACCTATAGCTAATCACGGGGATATGTATTGCATGAGCGGATATATGTCTCTCTGCAATGTTATTCACATTAAAATAGGCATTTATTTTTAAATTTGTTGGAAAATAAAGTATTACCGAACAATACCTGTGACGGATTTGCGTGATCAATCGTTTAATAATTAACAGCAAGAAACAATAATTTTCCGATGATAACATTTAAATGCATATTTATTTAATCTTCCTAAGTATCAAAACTCTCATTCATTGGCAAGGATTGCTACAGATCTAAGGGAAATCAACGGTCCCTTTGTTGCACAGCACGATGAAAACTTTTGTCCTGTTTCCTCTATTAAAACTCAGTATTGGAAATTTCTATACTATGTTAATTTTTTACGTTTAATCATGTCAGTTGCCTAACCTTCCGCCCACTTATATTTTTGCCAAGACTTTGTCGAATTCATTTCTAAATAGTTAAAACGAAACAATTTCTACAGTTTATGAACAACATTGTGCATAACTATGTGGCTACGTATGAGTATAAATAATATATTGTGGGACAAGGTCGAGAGGTAATAGTACCATCACGAGGCTGGTCAAAAGGGATACTTGTCTAACTACTGCACTAATCAGCCTCATTGAATGCCGAATAATGAATAAGACGTGTCTTGTCAGCTTGTCAACAATGCTCTTCAATGTTTAATGGCCCGGCCGCTAGATGGCATTCATTGCAAATCAGCCGTGTACAGTGCTAGGTCTAAAGCATTTGCCTCGGACTCATCTTTGCAGTGCTATAACGAGCTTTCGGTGCAACAATATTCACTGGTACAACGTGCTTTCGGTGATATAATGTCCATTGCAATGACGCGCCATCGGTGCAATAATGTTGATTGCTCTAACGCCCAATAATGTCATGGCTTTTATGCGCATTGACGCCATGTATCTATAAAAGTCGAAACCTGGCTTTGTGTTTCTTACACTTTCTGTGACAAATTCTAGAGGCATTCAATGGACACGTTGCCGTTTCCATTTATGTGTTAAAAATTTCAAAGCATGCCCTCTTGCTCCAATAGTAACCAACTATTATTCAGCGGATTTCGCTTGAGAGACAACAAAATTTTGTTGTAAATAAATCCATTTGATTTCAATTTATTACCAGCATTCAAAGCTCGCGCCAAATTTGCTGGAGAGAATGACAGAGTCAGGCGTCGATACAAGCATTGTGTCAGCATACGTTTTAACGACAGTCAGCTTCAGCAACTGAACAGAGGTAACATAGTCCGTTTGACACATAACAACAACAATAAATGGTGCGCAGGATCCATTTTGCTATAGTTGTGGAGAGCATTTTTGATTTAAAGAGCCATTATGGTTAATTTAACAGCAATGTAAAAGCAAGAAACCTGATGCAGCTCATGCCAAAATGTTATCCTCGTTCGATAATATAATGACGGGTGCAAAATGCTATTAGCGGCACCCTTCATGTTGGCAATGAAGTGCAGCCGCGTCGGTTTCAGCCACGAATCCACTTATCCATATCGGGCTCACGTCTCCAATGAGTGGACGAGGGCCGGTCAATAGCAGCGCATATAGCTGTTATTGTTGCCAACCCGCCTACAAGCTAGCCTAGACGTCTTAACTCATGTCAATATGTTTTGTTGGACTATTTACTGACCTAAAGGTTATACTATTCCGCAACCACACAAACGAATTCAAGCTCGCGCCGATTATCTTCTCAGCTGCATACTTATTGTACAATAAAACAGCGAGCCAGACTCGTCAATGTTTACAACATTTCGTACTCGCACACGCTATACACGCAACGCGAATCACAAGAGGAACCCGTGGCTGTTGATAAGGTTTTTGTAACTGGCAAATTGGCCCATTCAATTGGTATTGGTACTATATTGAGCTTTTCATCCTCTGCTATTTCAGTGGAATATACAATCACTGCGTGAATTCCGATGTTCAGTGCAACATAATGCATAAGGCATATCTAATCATATCCTAGCCATGACCATGATTACTTTATCTTAGGAAACGCGTGTCTAATGCAACCGGTGCCAGATTTATTGGATCGTTATCAACGTATGCGTCAGGTGGAGAAGAACAATAGCCACAAAAATCCTTTGCCCACAAACGCGCACTTCTGTGGTCTGTACCAACAAACTGGACAAGATTAGACTGGTAGCCGTATCGGTTGCAATATTTTGATACCGGACTAATTAGTCGGATGAAGTAGGGTTATATTCGTCTTTTTTGCATAATATGCAAAACATTATGACAAATAATCATTCTATATCAAGGACTGGTAGGTTTGAAAATCCCACAGGTCCCATAGTTCCAAAGCGAGATATGTCCATGACCATACCAACCCCCTTCGGACCCATATCATACCACCATCACCAGCTTGCCAATTTCAAGCAATATACAGAAAGGGTTTTATAGCGATGCGGAGTCCAAAGACTCCAATTTATATATGCTGGCCCATCGTTTTGGACATCCTAGAGGGGGCAATGACATAATAACATGATATAGTTGCTCATTGACACCACTGATGGGCTGATGACCAGCATTTAATGGCCATAACTAGTTACTTTCTGCTTTGCAAATCCTTTGCCCAAATACCTCAAGAGGAAAGAACATATTGCCAATAATCATCATTGCGCATAAATAAAGATTATTGCTACAATACAATTGGTATGTTGGATGCTGAAGGAACGATACATAGTAGTAAATGAGGCTGATTAAATGTGGTTCGAGATGATATTTGCTTTAGAAGCCAAATAGGCCACTTACCTAAATTACAATAATAACTCTAACTATTAACAATGAACAACGCCAAATAAAAAAGCGAGGGTCTACACAATATATTCAAAGATTGTTGCTATTGCGTTAGTGGCCCATCAACAATTCAGCACCCAATGGTTATTCAAAAAAAGAGATGGTTGATAGCAGCACACAACTGTAATCCGTTATAATTGTAAAACCTAGATGGCTGCTATCAGCTTCAAATTGAAATCCATTTTACACAATCCAAAGATATAATCGTTATCAACATACAACTGCAATCCATCTTAGTAGGCGAATAATTCGATCATTAATTAGCGCTGCAATGTATTGACATGACCTCCGCCAGGCGTCTCTGTCAATGTTTGGCATCATAGTGGCGTCATAATGACATTGTGGCTCTTGATTTGATCTTTGCTCACTTAGAGATAAAGATAGCACTGGTAAATGGTAATATCATCGCTGGATAGAGCTGTTACGCCACCCTGTAACGAAATAGTAGCTTGAACCCGGCCTAATAGTAGCAGGGAAAAAAGCACAATATATTAGGACTATCGCAAATGGTGGCGTTACAATATAGATGGGCTTCTCTATATATACGAATGATTTCCAATTGTAAAACATTTCTGGCATTGATTCTCCAAGATTTGAATAAGGTTGAACAAATTCATTAATTGGACGAGGAAAAAAGAAAGCCTGAAATTGTTGCTCATTACTCTGTCAATAACATCTTCCTGCTGATTTATTGAATTGCTAGTTTGACTATTAGCCAATGCAAAAAAGTGTACATTGTTAAAACGGCTGCTTTAGCTATGCAAAACCAAAGTAATAAATAGAGGATGTTTTGGAATACGTTTACATAAGCGACGAACCTAATGAATAATAACAAACGCGATAAATTTTGCATCTTGGAATATCTTATAGTTGTTGATATTAAACGACAGGTGGTTTCAAACGAGTTTAATCGCTTCAACCCGACTTTGCGGATATCAAACCAACCATTTATGAAGTATTTCTGCAATTAACCTGATGCGATTTATTACTTGATACTAAAAATGGATTGTGTGTAGGATAATTCATTGATTGAGTAGCAAAAGGATTTTGTTTGATGGCACATAATTCATTTGCCGGGCCTTTCCATAAGGGTTGTCAGTTGCATACGCGAGACTGTTTCGAAATTGAGTGCAGTGTCATTAGCATTGTAGGATGCATGAGTTGAAACATTCCGGCACGTGAACTAAAAAAAAATGAACGGAAATTACCTTAAGAACCATTACATTTAATCCGGCAGGACCGCTGCGTGATAATATTTCCCATAACAGTAAATATGCTAATGACTCATCATTGCCAGAGAGGCATTAGCATCGGACAGCTATCCATCCACACATACATCACATATCGATTTCCTTCGGACTAATGCCAAAAAAAAATGTATGGCGTTATCGTTCAGTATCAAAACGTGCAAAGGATGGCAGTATCCTGTGGTCATACTTGGGTAGCAAATTACAAGACATACAATGGCATGCGATATCGTGACACGGCAAGTAAGCTTTACAACTGGTTTATATCCACTCGTAAGAGGATAAAAACAAGGCCCAAAAGGGGAAATGTATCGGCGCATTATCTGGTGGGGTACATCAACTCGTCCGTGAATTACTGCCCCCGTGATCTGTCACAATGAGGAACATGATTTATTAACCACCATAACTCGCTTTGAGAGGCATTGGTGCGATATTACGTGGGTGGCTGTGAGCTGCCTGATGCACCAATTGACACGGTGCTGACCTCATCCATCCCCGATATGGCCAACACATCATCCCTCCCAGATACGACATTCACCTCGTTCCTGATACGATCATCACCTCATAAAACACTCATATGACCTACATCTCTTTCATCACTGTCACAGGGTGATAATCGGTACGTCTGTAATGTCGGTTTGCAATTCTCAAATCCAGGCAGTATGTTATAAATACTGTTGAGAAATGTAATATTGATAAATTTTCAAAACAAACCACACACGCTGGCAACTTTCTGTTTCACGAACACGGTTGTTGGCACACTTAACCAATGCTTTGGCAAGATATATTGGACAGCCACATTCATCATTCCAGGATTGTCGCTATATTGTTAACATAAAGGCGCTAACCAAAGACGAGAACTTGTGCAGAGTTAAACCATTGAGAAACCAAAACTAATATTCTGTAAAGCGATTCGCTTAGGTTGACACCTGAGGCTTTGTTGCATACAATAAAACAAAGGGTAGAGACCAACTAAGCGCTTGGACTGGAAAATCTTGACAGAAGAGAGGGGCTCACAGCATTTATAAACTGTGATTACAGTACATATTTGCGTACCTTTTGTTATAAGCAAACATGCATTTGTAAATACCGTTATTGAAACAAAGTTATCTTGGTTATTGACGCATAACATAAAACGTATGGGTGGTTATAAAACAAGCTAACTGATGCCATATGACGTAACCCAATAAATGGACAATCCAATTCTACTAATGCAACCTGGAGACCGTTCCCTTTAATACAGCTCAGAATCGCATGATGCAATAGCTATAACACGGTTTCAAAATAATTTCGGTCGGATTTTGCTCGGTGCTATTTTTCATATTGACTTATCATTTTTTCACTGATCTTTAATCCGACAGAACCATTAAATGCACTATGAGTAACGATGTCACAATACCGTGTATGATACCTGAACCTGATGCACCAAAAGCATCTAGTGCAAAAGGAGAAATGAATCGTCGTTTACATTGCTTTAACTGTCGTGCTGTCGTTCGTTATGCAAACAGATTGACAGTATTGGATTCCATGCATTTAGAGCACCAAGGACAAGTCAGCGCATTCAAAGCGCTAGGACAATATAGATATCAATAACATGCGATTTTCGATATGTGTTTGTGCAATAAACGCATGATTAAATCATATATATCTAAATTAAACAACGCGCATGTCAATTTGCTATCCATAATACGGAAGAATATCCGCATGATGATGCTGTAAAGATGGAGTTCACGGTAAGTATTCCAAGAGATTGAGTGAGGAAGGCAATTCATGAAAATTTAGTGTTATCGATAAGATATTGCTATACCTCTTGACTACAGTTAAGTAGCAGTAGGAATTGTCCTTTTATGGTTAGGCTGAATCTCTGTTTATTGACATTTAACCAATTCAGCAGTACTAAAAGCATGACATCAGCTTGTTGAAAATAGCTCTCTATGCCCGATGTCATAGTCCGTACTCCTTTCAGCAAAGCCAGACATATTATATCCATCTTTCCTGAGATCAGATAAACAAAAAGAATTTATTGAAAGTCCAATTATCGTGTCATGCAGAATGCAAGAATAACCTAACTCTAATATTTTACAGTTATACCGCGCATTCGTAGCGGAATATAAATTAACAAATATACATGCCATTATCACGTAGCCACTCGGTTTTATTTCCATTGTAGACCAGTCAGTTAAAATGTTGATTAAAAGTACAACAATGTAATTCATAATAACAATTGTGCCAATTGTATATTGATAATTAATGAGGAAATGTAATTAGCAAGCATGGCTTCAACCTTGTCACAGCAAAACATTTAAACTGGATAGTCCCTCTTGTCTTAATGATTCTCAGTTGGTGCTGCTGGAACACCTTGTCCAAAACATAGCCTCGTATTGGAATAACTTAGGCTGGCTTGAAGCTATAGAGCCACATGTAATTCGCTGAATTAACATTATAACTATGCAATCGTGAATGGCGAACGAATCACAGACAATATTTAGAATGGGACAACCAG
This sequence comes from Urechis unicinctus, assembly GCA_034190875.2. Taxonomy (NCBI): domain Eukaryota; kingdom Metazoa; phylum Annelida; class Polychaeta; order Xenopneusta; family Urechidae; genus Urechis; species Urechis unicinctus. Next base: position 55,882,609 of record CM067354.1, read on the forward strand.
CTAATCTAAAGCGTGGAACGGTTCAGGTGGGGTGGGTTTAATATCACTACAAACAGTAGATAAATAAAGATAGGACCAATGACGTCACAAAACATCTCCTCATGTAACATTTCTATTCTTTGCCGCACCTACACGGCAGTGCCTAGCCATATCAGAGTAGTGTCGTTAATGTAACTGCGTAATCCCGCCAGTGCTGTCGATCAACAGCGCTGTTAATCACCTGATTCAAACAAAAGTGGCACAGCCGCGAACTATAGTAGCGAGTTGTATATTTCCTCCATGCACTATTCTTACGGCAAGTGCTTTAGTTAGTTTGCTTGTCCTTAGCGAACGATTACCGACAACATCCGATTTATGGATTGCATGGATCAATATCTGGCATCATGAATTTATTAATGTAACAAGTATTGAATCTGATCCACAATTTGGATGAGGCTCCAAACGTAAACTACGCGCAGTGTCAAGGCCGTTGGGACATTGACATTATTGAAACAACACAAATAATGCTGTCAACACCGATAATGCTGTCGATATATTAACCTGATGGACGAATATATTGGTTCGTACTGTCTCATTCTTTTCATATCAAATGTAGGAAGCACACAACTGCGATGAAGGTACTGTTGAGGAACACCAATACAACAATCATACAAGCCCTAGTGAGTATCCTCGAGTCATATTGTAATTTTGTAGTGCTAAGTGTATTATTACAGAGAATCAATACCTGAACTGAGACCATCAATCTCTTTATAGTATTGCTCCAGCTAAATGGCTTAAATTCTCAGACTACAAGATTTATAAGGAAATCAGAATCACCATTGGACCCAAGTGCATCTATTAAGTGCATTCCTAAAGAAGCAGGTGGATGTTCTTGTGAAAACAATTGTATGTTAAAAACCATGCGTTGGGCTCGGATATTGTGATGTATAGAATATATTTATAAACAAACGTACATATATGTGCTTGTGCTATACTATATCATGCAGCAATTTACATGCAGTCAGCATTTCTGTTAGAGGTGTTTGTCATATTTCAAATGTGACGCGTGTTGTATTTGGAAGCATATGTGAGCAGAAAGGCACTTACAGATACTTACACAATCGATGAGCTGCACAAAACGTATTACAAGCGGTGAATGGTTGCTTGCAGCTCGTGGTATCCGTTTGTAAGCTTTCTTAAACCGCATATCATCTCCATGTCCTATAACGCCCTTGCTGTCAGTGTACATGGTTTATACATATATAGCTACTTGCACTTCTAAAGCAGGCGACATGTGAAAATTCTCGGATATTATCTATTCGATATCGTGTCTATTATATTTTATCAACAGAATTGTCTATTGTCAACCATGACAATATGCCTATATGTCAGATGAATAGATAAACATTACTTGCATTGTGCTAGAAGTGGACCTGAGATGTTCACGCCTGTCAGATCCCATGCCACGTAATGCAATATCCGAAAAAACGTGGCACCCTTTCAGCGGCAACAGGCGCGCCAACGTAACCTAGCCTCTATAATCACCCTCCTAAGAACCTATTGATCCTTTGGAGCCCTGTTTTTCTCCATCTGCATTGCCCTAGTCCCTCAGCATTTTCGCTTGCTTCTATGCGCGGTATGGAGGCATTATATTGAGTGTATTGATCACAATCACACCTGAGACTCTCTTCACAACGCCCTTGGAGGCCCAAATTAGCGTATTCTCCAATCATCGTCGTCATTATTATCCATCTAGTCAAAACAAAGACCGTAAGTGGAAGAGGGCGAGGACTAACATGAGACTAGAATAGCTTGTTCCTTTCAGAGAAGACAAATCCTAAAGATTGATCAAGTGGCCTAAGTTGCCGACCCACATTGCCGAAGTCGCTTCTTACAACCTGTTTGTTAGGGAAATAGTGTTTTCGGACGATCTGATTATCGTATATCGATAGAAGTTAATAATCAATGACGTACTATTGTAGTATTTATGACTAAAGGAGCAAATGTCTATTAAACACTGGAAGAGCTTTGCGATATCACTTGCTAGTTTTCATCATAATTGACTAAAAATATACCGTACTAAAATTGTCCCATCAATTGACGAACTTCACGCTGCTGTGTAAGAAGTACCCCGTTTGGGTTATTCGACCATTATTCAGACGAGGGTCATATGACGTATTTCGACCATTATTCAGGCATTGGTCAAATGATCTCGACCAATATGATTTTATTTCTATTTTGCTGCTATATTTCAATCCGAAGATTAAGTTGTGCTCTTTGTGCCGGCTAGCTATTGATTCTCTAGCGAACATAACACTTCCGAAATATCAACGATTCGTCATACGCTCATTCAACTCTCTCTTCACCATGGCCTCTGTCTATCTTCGTAATCATACAGTTACGATTTCAGCAAGTCATATGTGTCATATCAGCATCACACTGTCTTGATAGCCTCGGTTCTGATCTGTCACTCGTAAAGATGACACAGGTCGTACACCACCAAAGAAGTTGTCAATGGCAGTAAGTACTATCGCAACGAGAGCCTTGCTACTCATCCTGGTCTGTAGTGATTATGCTCAACTCGCTCTGGTCTGTAGTGATTATGCACTACTCGTCCTGGTGGGTAATGATTATGCTCTACTTACCCTGATCAGTAGTGATAATACTCTACTCAATCTGGTCGGTAGTTATCATGCTATAATTACCCTGATCGGTAGTGACAATGCTCAACTCACCCTGGTGGTAGTAATTATGCTCTACTCATCCTGATCTTTAGTGATTATGCTCTACACTGGTGGGTAGTGATAACGCTCTACTCGCACGGGTTGATTGACTGGAACTCTATGTTCTACTAGTGTGGAACGTAGGTCTAAATGAAGATTGTCAACAGGACTGGTAGTTGCATTGCGAATTCTAGCCGCCTTACATCGATAGTCCCGAATGCATTCCATGTAAAACACAAATTTGCGCATTCTTAATAAACCATTTACATATATGATAAAACACACAAATGGAAGTCCAGATAGGGAATGACAGGCCGCAATGCTGTAATGCATCGGTATGGCCTACCAAAACAGTCAACAAGACTCCTCCACCGTAATGTACCTTCATCATGCGCTTCCAGTGGTGCAATGTTAGTTAAAAACCACGGAACCCGGCAATGGCTATTACATGTGTTTAGCTTGCTCCAGCAAATTCATATTATTCAATAGAAACAATTGTCAACAGGTAACAAATACGATCGGCCGTGTATATCTCGAACATTTTAATGACGTCTTCTCTCACTGTAGTAAAGCCAACAGCGAAATTGGCGATTATAAATGTCAATACGGACTTCTGAGATACAGTTTCAAAAAGGGTGGTTGTGAACCTTCCTCTCGTTTATCGTACACGTTTTATGATACTGACGTAACTGGGAGCTGTTCCCCGAGAGGACAGTTAGACTGGCCCTGAACAACATGCAATAGTTGACTAAGTGTATTGTCTGCGAGTTCATCAAGCAAGATATTGTGAAGTGATAAAGGGAATTGGCTGCTCATTCAGATATAAACATCCACTATGTCACACCATTCCTTGATCAACTCACCGGCCAACAAACAAAGTGAGTGAATCCCGCCCATGCGAATCTGCGCAGCTATGTTTTGGACATCTTACGTCCAATACATGTCGCCCGTAGAAACAACCGAGGTCGTTAATGTCATTGTCATTATCAGAGAATACAATCGCCCCAACGGAAAGCAACACTTGTGACGCAGCTGTATAATGTTACAATAGCTTTAAATCGACCTGATGAGTGAAAGAAATCCGAATCAATATCAGCAAATGCCGATATAAACGTTACGAACTAGATGAATGCTATTGGATAAATGCCGATGCAGCAACCCGCATGTGGTCACGCAATCGTCTGCGTGTGACATGTATGTTAATTCGTTGTCGCAAAACAACCTCTTGGTTAAGTATGGTGATAACAAATTGCATTGCTATCATTCTCCTTTATGTTAGGAAAAGCTTGCAAATCTTTTATAAGTGAGCTAATTTCGCATATGTGTGTTAAGCACGGTAAGCACGCGTCCAACATTTAACAAGTCGGTTATCCTATGAAAAATACGATTTGCACATAACGTAGGAAATTAACACAATACTAAACAGATCATTCACACTGCCATTAGAGACTATGATGTGTGGTGGACGCAAGCAGTATTGTAAACACACTTCCTGCTTTCTATATGGTATGGCAATAAAAAGAGTTGCTTCATACCCTAGGCTTGCTTTTAAAACTCATCAGTGTCCATACAATATGACCAGCACCTCGAAGGATAAATTTGCCAATTGATTTCCTAGATGAATTCCTAGTGCATAGTGATGTCACAATGTTCCAGCTGCTGGAATAATCTAAAAGTGGCAGGACATTAGTGTTAAGAGAGAAAGAAAGAAAGAAAGAAAGACGTGTTGTAATTAATACGGACATAGTGGGACGAGAAGGCGACTGTCCATATAAGAAGTTGCTATATCAAATCAGTTAGTTGCGTCATAAAGTTAATCCGAAATTGCAGATTACGTATTACACCATGGTGTGCTGTGTCTAATGATCACAAATGTAGCTAATACGAAAAGGGCCACTGCCACCCTCAGTTACCTATAACCCACTGATACATTTGTTGTCAAACTATGCTATTATTGCTTTAACGGCTTTGCTATTATGAAGCAAGGACATTATTTTGCTCAGGAGGAATCCACTGCTTTTGCACATGGTGTGCGGCATGGATGTAGCAGCCATTCATGTAGGCTTAACCGTAAACAAAGAACATAGAGTGTTATCTACACGAACCCATACATTAACATAACACGTTATCTTGTGGTGCACAATAGATTGAATGGTTAGCTAACTGAAATTCGTTACTAAACAACTCAAGCGTAATTATTGCCACCAATTTACTGCATACCAGTGTCTTCAATATCCAACTTTCATTCAAACAATGTAGTTGAATATGTTCGCCGAAACTCGAGCAAATTCCTATCATCAACAAAGTAGCAAAACATGACATTTATCTCCATTACTCTCGCTCAGATTCTATGTACAGCTATCTGTACCAATCAGAGGGGTGCAATGTCAATTACATCAATACTATAGTGCACTTAATAATGTAATAGCATATTGACTAATGTTTGTGACGCAGGCAGGGGTTGGTATAATATTAATCTGATTGTTGCACGGTTATACCCTGTGATGGGTAGCATATCGCTGATGTGTGTGCCATAGAGTTTGTGGATCCTGTTGCTACGCACAAAGAGACGGAACATGGGCCCACTGTATCGACTTGGTCAGTTTTGTTAGAAGTCAAGACAAGTTCCACGCGCAGAGATGCCCAATTTACCTGATTAAACAGCCTCTTAGGATTACTGCATTATACTGTCTGATAATGTTCCAATGGCCTCGTCAGTACTTACACGTTTATAGAATAGCTGAACGTTATTTAACTACAATTACCTAACCTAAATTCCATCTTACACCCGACGAGTTAGTCTCAGCTAGTATATACGACCATCCAAAAAGAAAGGCTGTTTTGCTTTGTATCAGCATCGCATTGTGGTGTTCGGGCGATGCTTACAAATTGCAGTCACAATCATGTTCATGCTCATTACCAGAACGCTAATAACAATCATGTTTGAATAGTAACTTTGGCAACAGAAACAGACGTAGTTAAATGAGCATTCATAGAAATTGCTCTTGGTGCACAGCTGCCCATGGTGATGGGGCTATGTTTCCCATTTTCCAGCCCCTGTGAATGTCTGAGAGCAAATCCTTGTGGTTTTTCAAACTCTTTACTAACAAAGCTGATAGCACATCAGATCTTATAAATCCATGGTGAGTCGGCAAAACCTACGGGGTTCCTTGTCGCTCATTTAGCTGACCCATCTATTCACCTAGCATATGCTCTATGCATACACTACATTGCGCGATTCCAGATGAATATAGGTATTTCTCCCACAATTTTGGAAAAGCTAATTTAGTTCCATACCACACGACTATTGTTGATTTTTGAAATCATTGTGTAATGTTAGCCTTTATATACATACATATCCCGTTATTGAATAATGATTTCGAATTCATAATCTCGACAGCGCCATCAGCCTATTAAGTAAATACAAATGATTCTTAGTTTTCAAAGTTACGTGGCAAAGCCCCATCTTTATGCACAAAGGAATCAAGCTTATGTACAACTGTTGGGCATCGTTTCATAACTTCGTATTAAACTGAATATCCGTTATTGTAAATTATTATAAAGAGTGACAACACGTCCTTATCGATAACGATATTGTGATTCACTCAAGAATTATGAATAAAGAGAACGCCTTAAAACGTATCAACATACCCATTTCTGGACACTCTCAAAAGTTTGATTGGTTTATAGTGTTATACAAGAAATCACAAACAAATTTGTCGAGAAATGCCTCAACAGCATCGTACTATTTATACCAGCAAATTGCTACCATTTCATATTTCATACGTATAAGCATAAACCATGTCCTTCTTCCGATGCCGGTCACAAGGTCAACCTGTACGATAGAAAATGATAAAAACAAATATTGACTTGAACAGTAGATGTGAGGTCATATACTAGCAGTATCAGAGGGCGGACTCAATGGGAATACCCTGGACACTCGATGTTGTATATGACATTCCTCTACGACCATTTCAGACGAAAAATTGGGTACCAACTTCCTCTTCCATCGTCTCTTATCCTTCCTCGTCAAGCGGAGACTATTGGATTTCAGGCACTCGAGACGCAGCCCTCACTAAAAACTCGACTGGATCATAATATTACATGACCATAACGTACCACCACGGGGGTTAATATCGTAATATATTCACGATATTTAATGACGTTATCATATGCATAACTATATTCCGATTACCAACAAGCACGATAGACAATAGTGATCGTTGCCACGAAAATCACCATGACATAATTTCTTATTGCTTAACTGCAGTTATAGCTGGATTGATTTTGCAACAAGCCTTGTCAAATACACACGTTCTTTACTCCGAATAAGTCGTTTAGTAATTGTTATGTTGAGTAGTTAGTGAATTGAAAATAAATTAGATCAATAAGCAATAGTTGATTGTCATATTTCATTTGTCATTAATGGTTTACGAGCCTATGGGTACTCACAATAACATAAGTATTCCATGTACAAATATATCTGAGGCGTATCTTACAAAATAGCGCAACACAGCGAAGAGTAGTTATGAGTTTGGCTGATTAGTAACAAAGAAGTAACTATGACCTAAGTTCTCATCAGCTTCACTGGAACACACTGATGTCCATCGGTGCCTTTCAAAATAGAATGCATGAGTGTTTATAGTCGAGCAAACATCTCTCAATCTTTTTTGATTGGGACGAATCAGTTTGTAACTGCCAACTGTATGGCGGCAAACGGAAAATTCAATTGCATTTTTTTAGATTAACAATTATGGTATTGCAGGCCGTTTGTCGTAGAGGGCAGGTGCGTTGAGCAGAATGACCATAGCTCCCACAAAGCAAATCGTCATGTACATCCAGAGCATCATCCTGTCCATCACAAGAGCACAGAACTTCCAGTCGTCTCGGATCTAGAGCATATAAGAGGAATGCATCAACGCATGAAAGCGAGTTGGACTAATGGTACGTTAAATATCTGAAATGAATAATAATTCACAAACCATATGTTTGTGACGTTAAAAATAAATTGCTAAAAGGACGACATTAAACCATGACCACAAATTATTCCATTTTTCGTGATCACGAAATCCTTAAAGAGTCTGAGCTGGTAGGCAATCTATAATTTATTAAAAAGTAATATTATACTATTGGTGTGACTCACCTTTCGCTGGTCTTCACTTCGTTTCAAGCGTTGGGCCAGAAAAGAAGCCCCGTCCATTGCCACATTAGACTGGGATTGGAAAGCTTGTATACTATGCTTTGCACAGGCTTGACAGAAGTGAGGCACGTTACTTCGTCCAGGTGTGTCAACCGTCACGTGGTTTTCTTGCATTGATTGCCGCAGGTTATTCTTGTTAGATTGTATGAATTCGTCCCTGTTCGTTTCACGCCTGTCTGTTTTCGTATTTATTGCTTCTTGAATTTCTTGCGCAGTAGGACGGCTAATAAATAAGAACCTGGGAAGCGTTTCCAGTAATAAACATCTGACAAAAGAGGGCATCTTAGTGACTGATGATGTTCGGTGGTTTAAGTTCAGTATAACCACAGATAGGGAAACAGAGATGGCGACTAGAGCAGTGGTGAAAAGAATGTAGCGCCCCATTAGGGGTACTGTAATGGATGTGGCAGGAACCAGATCCATTAGCAAGAGCTGGAAGATACTGAGAGATAAGAGAAGGGATATGCATATAGATATCTTCTCACCACAATCAGGCGGCAAATAGAACGCTAGAATAGTTAGCAGATTGATGCACACACACGGTACCATGAGGTTGATGGCGTAATACAGCGTCTTTCTCCTGAGTGACACATAAAAGGTGATGTCTGGGAAGGGGTCGGGACAGCAGGGATATATGATGAGGTTCCGCTTAGCTGACACCGCTAACACGTCCCATTCCTGACTAGGGTAGAAGTTACTCAGGTCCATACCGACGTCAATCAATACTGTACCATCTGTACCGTTGCCGTATTTATCTTGCCAAATATGCTTCAGATGGACCTGTTGATGGGACCACATAATGATATAATCGCCAAAGTTAGTATATTTCCCAGAACTTAACATTGCATGTGGTCGGTATGGTACTATGCATACTCTAGAATATAAATGTGCCTAAGTGCAGTACATGAATATAAATGTTCTCAAATAAACGGAAACTATTGAGCTTAAAAAAGTACCTTAGGTCCGTCATAGGTCCATGACCCGAATTTCATGTGACATTTCTGTTCGTCGAAGGGGAAGTACTCGACGTCGATGTTACAGTAGCTTTTATACACGGCCGGTGGTTCCCACATAACAGTGCCGCGCGACGTCAGCGTAGCCTTCGTCATCAATGTCACTGTGTAATCTCCACCGGCACTGTCAATATACAGAGTAAATCAAAGGCGCTTTACAGAGACCGTTATCCAAGAGTTTTGATTTTTAACCATGCTGCCATTTCGGAGTGTATATTTATTGATTGGTATATCTTCAGAGAAAATCTACCATCACAATACGGACTAACTTGTTATAGAGAACAATATCAGGCAGCCACAAATTTGTTGATGGAACATGTATTGTATCCACTCCGCCATATTGATGTGGCTCCCAGCGTAAACTATGATCTTCCCATTGCTGCACCCAACGACGGTGTCATTGGAGTATTAAAGTCATTAAATCAAAACATATATAATCTGGCAAATATCACCATCAATGTTTGGTCAATATCTTTACCTGAATGACGAACATATTTGTTGTTATTATCTCATTCTTTTCATCCTGAAACATATAACATAATCTGGATGCTGCGTAAACTAAAATCAAGTGTATTCTGCTAAAGATTATCACGAATTGAATTCAGGAAAAATAATTGCTTTCGCTAACAGTCCACTTGGATTCGTAGTATCGTGTAGCCGCATTGTAATTTTTCATAGCTAATTGGGTCGTTGTGTTAAATACATGGCTGGCATGAGACCATCAGTATCTTTATCGCATTGCTCCAGCTAACTGAATCTAGTCTCATAACGACATGTTTGTCTCAATTGGCTAAGAAGTTACAAAAAACGATGAGACTGATATCAGCGTCACATATGGTTCAAAGGCCATCTTAAAATGTACTCCGAATAAGAAGGTGGCGATTTTGCGATTATCAGCCAGACAATTGCTATGAGTGCACGTATTATGTGATGCACAGGATTCTCACAAAAAAACATACTTTCGTTGCTTGTAACGCAATCGTGAAATTGTTAAAGGATCACCTAATATTAGCTGCTATTCACATTTAATAATGGATATTTGTTTGACAAACGATCCGCTGTGTATTTGGAAGCATAAGTCAGCATGAAAGCTTATTTCCATATACTTACAACGTCGATGAGCTGTGCAAAGCGTAGTCCAAATCGGACAATAACTGGTTGTGAATGGTTGCCAACTGGTCGGGCCAACTTGTTGTAGGTTTTTTTTACCATAAGATCTTCATAAAGTCGCTTGGCGTCATGGTTGCACATGCAATTGTTTACTACATGTTGTATGACAACGAAATATAGTATACAGGTCCTTGGTTGAACAGCATTAATTCCATGGATGCGAAAGTACTTGGAAATAACCATGCCGTATACAATCCACTGTGCTTCAAAAACAAGTGTTAGCTATTGCCTGCCCAAACAATACTTAATTGCATCTGATGTAGAGATAAGCATAGCTTCAAATATCTGTGTTCCGACTTATTCTGTATGAAGCACTCCTTGAATTGGTTTGAACAACGATAGCCACGTATACAAAGAATCAAACACAATTCTTTTTATCCTTATGTGGGAAACTTCATCATTCACACAAGTGATTGTTCAGTTTTTCCTGCGTGTAATCGACCATCGCAACACAATCCATGCGATAATGACAATCCAATTTGCATCAATCTTCCACTACGCAGAATGACTGCTTGATGTGGAGCTGAAATGGTCACAACTTGTAGCGTTGCCAGAAGTCTTTGCGCGTACTGCATTATCTACAACTCCCGGTCATCTTATAGCGGCAACAGGCGCGCTCGACCAACTCAGCCTCGCCGACGCAGCCCCGCCCCTACAGTCACCCTCGCAATTCCCTATTGATCTTTCACTGCCCTTTCATCCTCTGTCCGCATCTCTATAGCGCCTCCGCACTTCATATTGCTGCTTATTGACATAATGCTAACATTCGGGTTCTATGTTGACATTTTATAGGCCGCACGCACGCGGATACCAGTTTAAATTATGATGACTTCATATAACTTCGATTAAGTAGTCAATTTTTGTCCACCTTGTTAAATCTCTTTATAGCCATCGATACTTATCGAGTCAATCGCAGCAGAGGACACCATTGGTAAGGGTGAGCGCTTACACGGGGCAATTATAGCTATCATAGTGGTCAGTTACTGCTGGGGAAGACTTGGTGACTAGATGTACATATGAGCAAGAGTACATTAATAAAATAAATTCGGTGGGGATATGGCGTTCGACATTTACGAAATCTATGTCGCAGTCGACCATGATATAACACCGTTTTTTCTCATTTTTAACACTAGTCAGTATGTTTGCAATTCAGCTGGAGGAATCCCTGATACATATGCTAGATTGCCTATACACGGCTCCAACTATAGTTGCAGTTCGAGTGTCACTCTCGTAAACTTTGTTAGAGATTTCAAGAGATATTCCTTTGATACGTTCATTGCTTACTCACAGATCGTCCCATCCGATAACATTTCATTTTTTTTATTTTTAAACAATAACACATCACCACCAGGTTTTGTTGTTTCGAAAGCATTTTCAGTCCTGTCGCCAACTGGGTTAAAATTGTCTTCAATCAACAATATCAATCTTGTGATTTACGAATGCTTATAAGACCCGAACTCCTGGAAGTTTCACCGTACATTACGAATGTTAAATGGATCAATGATTGATACAACCAGGAGTTGTAAAATGGATAAGAACACTCCTGCAATTCCTTCTTATGGGTATTAGCTTTCATTATGCTCTATACCAATGTTATGGCTCAGTATGAGCAGTCATTAAAATATGTATTTATCACCTGATGATTAAGCCGATAAAACCATGGCACCAGCCATTTGAAAAATCATATATATATTGACGATATACATTGTTTATACAATCATTCAAAATGCAACCACTCGTAGAAATGAAATTGTGGCATTCGAAATAAAAATTACTGGGATTATATTATTTACTTACGCCAGAAGAATTGTAATAATTCAATATATCGACAAAATGTATTCATATTTTGTCGATTTAAATACATTGTTTGAGAATAATGCAACGATAATTTGCTGAATTGTAAATAAATGGACATTTTGTGTAGTAGGCCCGATACGCACGGCATTGTTTATACCTAAGTGACTCAACGATCTTGCATTAGCATAAATAATTTTGATACTATCCACCATATTAGTGCATTGTTATGTCCGAGAAAGGTGTAGAAGAAAACAGTAGAATGTTTGAAGATCGACTGTCGATCTGGAAATTGAACAGTATAGTTTGCATGCATGTTTATCGGTTTAGTATTTCATAATAGGTGTGTGCAAATTCGTATTTTTTTGGCTTCCATTCTTTGGCTCTGTATTCAAAACTGCCGGTCCTCGGTCACGATTTTTTATAAATTGAGCCATATGCGGAGCCTGATCGATAACACATGTTATGCAACACACCTACGTTGATGGCAACTCGAATAAAAGTACACAATTTCCTCTTCAATCAGCCTCATCATACATTAATTACGTCAAATCCTACATCCGGTGATGAATTATGATTGTTATGTATTCATATGCATAACGTTAATTGTTTTGCGACATATGAGTGTGCCAGTTGACGGCATTGGTGTCTTGACACAATTAGAAACGAATGATAGTTAGCAAGTTACCACCTTCGAGTTGTGTTTTATGTATCGCGGCTGCAGCAGGCCTAGTAGACATAACAATGGCTACGAGGTTACTAAGCAACATACTTCAATTGCCAAAGAGGGGTATAGCCACCTGCGATTATCCGCCACGAAGCCATACAGGAAGCTAGAGAGGGAATATTTACCTCCCGCCGATTGCTCCTGCTATTATCGCCCGCTATGCCCTGCGGTCTCCGATGTCTGATCAAAGATCTTGCTATAATAAGATACACTACTCGGACGGTTCCGTTGTGAAGCTCGCGACAAGCGCGCCACCTGGTTTCGTGGAAGCTAAAATGTACACAAAAGCGCGTGGCTCAATGCTCAAAGATCAATCGGCGATGGTATATTCGCAAAAATACCGCTGTATTTCTAAAAAATACAGACTTTAGGATAGAGCCAATAAATAAAAACCAAAAGCCATTTACTATTGACACCTTTTTATCAATTTGTGTGGCGATTTATTCACTCACAATATTTTCTATGAACGTTTGAACGAAGTCGCATATATCGCATGTGTCTAACCCAGGCCTTGCCGCGCACGACGGTAATATAAATATATACCAATACGACGTCGTGGAAGGCTACACAAGGCCTAGCCCCGATTGGACGGTGGTATACATATATACTCAGACTTCCTGTAGGACTGTCTATCCCTATTAAAACCCCGGTCGGACGTCTATTCTACCCCTATATGTTTTAAAAGGTAATATGAATGATATTGCTTTTGTTTATAGTGTGGTCATCTTTGAGATTGAATGAAAGCAGTGGATTTAAAGACATGCTCATGTTTTTCCGATTGAATGGTATTGATTGGTCACCTAGACGTGCCTCCACCGAATCAACAAACTCCATTGTCGGTTGATGGGATGCCCTGTGCAGACGTATCATTTTATTATGTAGTACTGTTAAATTTATTCTTGGTTATTTCTAATAACAATATAATAACGGATTATTTAAGGACATATGATATACTAAAAACATCGATGCAGCAAGAACCTAATCACTCTTCACACATTCTCTCTCTCTCCACACACACACTCTCACTCCTATTCTCTCTCTCCTACTCTCTCTCTATTTCTCTCCTATTCTCTCTCCTACTCTCTCTCTCTCTCTCTCTCTCTCTATATATATATATATATATATATATATATATATATATATATATATATTATATATATATATATATTTATATATATATATAAATATAGTTATATATGTATAATAAATCTCAGTCTTAATATCTTACCCAGTCCCACCACAAATGAAATGAGATCATCAGCATACATTACCGAATTTACAACCATCACACTGAAACTACAGTTCAAATCGTCCATATAAACATTGAACAAATCTGAAAGACATAGTTCTGGCCCTTCATACACACACATCTGATTTGAGTACCATGCAAACAAAAATTCTAACAGGGACACCTTTGTTCAACAAGCTTCCCCCACCACACAATCTAAGGTGCAGTAGTCCTATATACTGGTATGGAATAATGATAGAATAGTTCTCGTACACCTGCCATAGAGGGCTTTCAAGGAATTAAATAAACATCAATGTTTGATTTTACGGAAATCTACATATACAACAGCATTTTACACAAATAAGACGACAAATTTTGTGGGAAAATTTCTTACGATTTTTTCTCTCCCTATGGTCCCTTAATTTACGGTTGCTCCAATGGGACCTCTTTAGCAAGAATGGTTACAACCCAGGCTTTCACTTGCTTACAGTGTAATGCTGTGTCAATGATTTTGCGGTTATGTTCCTCAAGCCTGCATAATGCATCTTCTATTGATTTACCTGAGACAACGAGCCCTTCCTTTGCACTGCGGTATTTCTTTTGGTGAATAAAATCATATTCAGGGTTTATTATTGATTACAGAAATTTTGTTTCTGTATGACGCACACAATTGTCCTCTTAATTTCATGACAATATATCCAGAAACATATGCTAGAACATTCACTTGCCGGTTGGAAAGGCCCTTGTCATTTCAAAGAGTTAATTGCAGCGCAGAAATGCCATTTTTGTTTGACTTCCAGTCAGACATACTCGCTAGTCATAACGAAGTTGGTTGGCTGCTGCGCGTCGAGTAGCTTCCACAAAAGTAGGGGGCGCTGCCTACAAGGTGTCACGGAATTTGTCGGGCGAATTGTCGAGTCGGGTATCTTATTATAACAAGAGCTTTGGTCTGATTCTTTAAATACAGACTCTGAAGTAATTTAAGCAAAGTTGTAGAGCCAGCAACAGACTAATTACTACTACCATTTAGTCTACATGCATGTAGGATTGTTCTACGCCAAAAACAGTGTAGCACTTTCGGATTCTGTGCATATTTGGCGACCAGATATTGTGAATGAGATCTCGTTTTTGTCAAGGTCATAAGCTAATAAGGACACTGGCGCATCAAACTCCAAGTGGACCAGTCTTCCGTGATTCGACGTGTGGATGTGAGTCAACTGCCTTCATGGGATACTCTATGTGTAGAGAAACATCGCATTTGATTGTGGGATATTCCGATCTTGATCAGTACCACAACAGTATCACCAGTATCCGATATTTATTGCGTCATTAAAATACCTCCTCATTAAAGTCAAAAATAAACGCGCATTTGCTTTTTTGACACACATATGCTAACATACTTTGGCCAAAACGGTCAAAAAAATGGTTTAAGCATGAGCGTAGAATAGGTTTATTTGAAGTTTTCAAAGATTTGAAAAATATTCCCCGGACACGAAGCTTTTATAAATCATAACCGTGTCTGATTGCTGGCCAACCAAATGAGCTACCTTACAGACAATTTGAAAATCAGAATATCTCCGCAGTCCTCTGTATAGCAGCCTCTGGTAACAGTAAGACATTCTGATAGCTGAATAAATGTGATAAAGAGATTGATGGTATCGAGCCAACCATTCATTCACAATAATGACACACTTATGGTATAAGGTATCCAAGTGGGATGTTAGCGAAAGCATTTATGCGCCTGGTTTCAACTAGTGATAATGTTACAATGGGAAGCACTTCATGTTAACAGCATACAGATTGTTTTATGTATTCAATAATGAAAATAATGCCATGGAACAACAAAAAATGGTCGTGATTTCGGTAAATATACTTAGTTAATATGAAAAGCAACGTTGCTGTTCATCGTATTATCTTTATCATTATACATATTTGGTCTAAAACTCGCTATTGCAAACCGTACAAACCTGGTTATGATATCCAACTGCACGGCAGTGAGCAATTAGCAACTACAACTGTGATCCAATCACACGATAGTGCCTTTAGAAGTATTTGGTCCACCATTATACAAAGATGCAAATAGCCAATTGATTAAGCATCTAAGTACCATCGTGAGAAATTAAAGTGTAAGTAATCAACAGTTATGATGTCCTCGAGCAATTCATTGTATAATCGGCATTAGATATGTTTCTCTCGTTCTCTGGTCGCATATCGAAGAAAGCAGGTTATCCCTCAGGCTGACATAGACAATGGTTATTTGTTAGTCATCTGTGAAACGCTGTCACAGAAGATTTTTTTTCTGTAAGCCGCCATTTGATGTGCATTGCATTACACCATAACAATCTGCATTTACGGGCTGGCTATGTGTTAGCGCTTTGCAGACTAGGTATCATAATGTGAAGTACATGTCATGTGGGCACAATAAATGCTCCATATCTACCGTAAAATCACTCAATAAAATTGCTAATAAATTAACTGATTGATGAAGACTAACTTTATATAGTCGAGAGCGTTTGTATTCGAATACATTGACTGTACTGGATGCCATGAGATTGTCGTGTATAGAATGACTGCCCATTCAATTGGTTTGTAACACTGGCTTCTTAAAGTGAATTATATCAGCATGCAGCAAATCACTAGCCTGCTGTGATGATGTTCTGAGTCGTGGATGGTGGTTCTATATCACGTCACTGCCATATTGATAAGACATAGGTTCTTTTCAGTACATACCATGAAGTTTCCAACATGAATGAATATGTCTGCGTACAATATAAGCACAGGTCGCAGACAAATGCAGGATCCGTGCAGTATATGGTTAAATGAAGGCCAATGAAGACGGACATATAATATCATCAACGACAAACGTTGCATTAGGGGGTTGATCTCTTGTACACCGAGCGACCGTATGATGCAGTTTTAATAATTTTCATCCTCGATTATGTGCCGTATATTCTCAAATATATTGCAGCTTTGTTCTGCGCAACAGTCACTTATATTCTGCAGAAGTTAGGCCACTTCAACAATCTAGCAGTTGGGAATAAATAAATTATAGATGAACAGTTAACGATAGAGTTATTTTGAGAGGTTGGAATATAATATGAATCTTTCAAAAATACCCAAGTGACAGGATGTAGAAGTCCGTGATTCCTCATTATTTGCGATCATATCACAAAAGTAGAAAAATGTTGCTAATCAGCAGAGGAGAATGTATAGTGCCAATAAATGAGTTACAGGTATGTCGACTAGAAATATCAATTTAGTAATATCCTCTTTTGGCACTTGATAAAGTATCAAACCAATTTTATCATGAAACTGTTGACTCAAGAATATTGAGTGGAGGCGGTGAAAAGTGGCCAACAAACGTCGGTTGACATTATTCACAAAGCAACGCGAATTAGTTTACTTTTCAAACGGAAGGAAAAGATTGTCCATCTCTGTATTGTCGCATGAGTGCTAAAGTACTGTTGTGGCATAGACGAACATCCATTGAAAGCTTTTTTCCTGTGATAATCGAAGTTTGATATTTGGTACTATATACGTAGAAACAAAAATCATCACATTGGAGACGTGACATCTAGCTGTACTTTCAATGTGGGTTACATATTTTAACATTAAGTAAGAAAAAATGCGAGGACACTGATCAGCTCAGGTTTTTAATATATCATTTAAAAAGCACAAGGCCTGTAACGCAGCGCAGTTGCTGCGTGTCGACTACGTCCATTATCTTGTTATCTGCATAAGCATTGCTTGATGCATTGGGAAATATCACGCATGATTCGATTCAGCGTCATAACTTTAGGTGGGACTCATTCCCACGTTATCTGCAGTATACCGGCTGTATGGAGAAGGTAATAAGCGCACAGGGTTTAATGGAGAGAATCACTGTTAACATGCCGTCATACAAGCCCAGTGAGCAAAGTCCCCGTGAGTTAATACTAGATAGAACAGTTTACCATGTCCATAGTAGCTTAACGCTACATCTGTCTCACTGTCACTGAGGTGCGATTAATGTTGAGGGCTTGCAACATAAACGAGAAAACTCGTTGTAATACGGCCGGCTAAACGGGGTAAAACATAGCGGAGCTTGAGCGTTTAACTGTCGATGGAAGCATGGCATTTGTCACGAGAATTAACGAGTTCTTCATCCAAGAAGCGTCAACTTTATTCTTAAATTGAACGTTATAGTGAGTAGAACATTCGCTCAAAATCTGGGCTTGCAATATCGCACATTTGCGGCAGTCTTTCGTATATAAGCCGGAGCTGCTTTTAAGGAATCTCAATATTACAGCCATAAATGTGGGCTGACTAATTTATCACTATGTATTAGAGGATGCATGCTACGGCGTTACAGAAATGGCTTCAAGAGGCTTGCTGTGCGGAATATTGGTTATTCACTGCCCAATGTAAAACGACCGCAGAATCAATAACATATTACAGGATTGCATGCTGTTTTTAGGTTTGTGTAAACTATCTACAGTTGGATTGCTAAGTTAACACCTGGCAATTTTAGATAATGTCATTCCAGTTGTTTACAACGATGTCAAATTCATTAACAATGTTCGCATTGAAATGAAAGCCAAATGATTTACTTTAGCCAATAATAAACTGATATCATATTGTTCTTTTGTTGTCGCCAACAGAAACCACAGTCCAGTACAGGTGGTTATTATTCACTTTGCTTATGTTCATCTGCGGTCGAACGACGTTATCATAAAAATAATTCATAAAAAGAACCCTTTTTAATGCTGATAAAAATCTGTAATCGTCTAAACGACACCTGATAAGGCAGGATTCCGATGTGTCTATACGATATACGCCCGAAGGCCTAGCGTGCAATCGAACGCGCTATCTTGTTCACCACACACAACACGTGTTGCTACCAGCACATACATTATCTACTTGAAAGGAAGAAACACCCTACAAGAAACAATATCGTAGCGTTATTGAACAAATAAAAAACAGATACTTAATGCTTCTAGACATAGCATGATTGCAAGAATTAAATAGTATGAATCGCTGCAGATATTTCTTTCTAGCTCGTTGTCTGAGCAGCAAATGGTGCTGCTTGCTGTAAGCAAATGTGGTGTCAATATTTGCTGCTCCCACTCCGTGTGTATTACTTATTCACAATCACTGATGATAAACATTGCAGATAATATTCGTATGTCATTTGAGACTTGGTGTGCTTCGATAGCACATGAAGTAGTAATGTGAAGTCATTGTTTACATATAACAATACATCGTTTTCCGTAATAAAAGCGTTCATAATGTTTGTTACTAACCGTGTTTATAGGCAAATATTTAATAGAGATTTGGTTAGTACTTGTTTAAACAAGCCGCGGTCAATTGCACATGAAATAGTAATGGGAAGTCATAGTTTACATATAACGATAATGATGATTGTCGATTCTTATATTACAGAGAACCAAATGCATATAGTTATACATGGACTATTAACGATCCCGGAGCATATAATCCCTATCATCGTTCAATGGCTCGCGAATGAATTCGGACGCGGAGAAAATTTGGTGAGCTTCTAGCAATGTTGGGACGATGAACTAGATTAGCATGGGTTCATTTAGTTCTCAGGGGGGTGGGGGGGGACCTCATGCATGCGTCACGTGGGAGTAGCAGTCGAAGTCATCGCTTGGTCCAATGCTCTGGCTGACAAAGACTCGAGATAAGTTTCAGGGCCAATCTTATGAGGTTGATTATGCAGCCGGTTGTAAAAATAAAAACAAGAATACAGGAGTTCAAAGCTCGGTCAGCAATGCAGAAACATTTAAGTAGCTGTTTAAACGACACAACGGCAATTCATTAAATGATTCAGCCAAGAATGTCGGTTCTATAGCATATAATCTGTGGAGAGCTCTGATTGAATTACGATATGAATATTGTGGATGTCATTTAAAACAAGTATGACATACCGAGCGATATCAATGGGGCATGAGCAGGTGGGAAAGAATAGGGCGATTTTCACCCGCAGTTGTCAGTAAGTAATCTTTGGCGCCGATCTAGGGCACTCCATACTCACCCAAATCGAAATATATGAACATGTCTACATATATGGTATCTCATGGTGTACTAGATATAGCTGATTGTATTATCGAAATGACGTCTCAGAATCGTGTTGTTCGAGCATTATATGCCTGGTGTTATAACAATAATAATATTCTTTAATATACACCATTGCAGATTACCTTTAAGGGGAAGTTTTTTTTATTTCAACCAACACTTATATTAGCGTGGTTCCTGTTAGGTAGCAGTTCCAACTGCACGAATATTGGTGCCATTCAGTTTCGATTGTTTTACTCCGCATCTTCTGGGGCAAGATATGCAATTTTAATATTTCTGCCTAAACCGTTAAACATTGACTTAACAAAGTGGCTGCTGTTCAAATGCTTGCATTTAAGACCTCCGGTGTATTATTGGTTCACAGATGCTTTCAAATACGTTTTTTTTCAAATATAATTATCATTGGTGCCATTTCTGTCCTGCATACATTTTTCCGTAAACTTTTCGAAATCATGGATGTGCGTCTTTGAGGGCATACAACTCGCTTACAGCAACTCGACGAGGGGCGTCGCATAGCAGTCGTATTCCATTGGGATGGCTGATTATGATCATGACATTTGTGTCCATTGTTATTTTCATGAGAGACACGAAGAGGCAATAAAGACAGTATGATGCCAATATGATGCCAATAATGGCTCTTGTTAGTATATGACCAAATTAGGATATCTGTTACTATTTTAGAGCTGTTATGAATTTGCAGATGTATGGCTAACTCTTGAATATTTAGATACCAGCTTGGCTAATACATAATGAACATTGAGACTATTTGTAAATGAAAAATGACAGGACTTTGGAGATGTCAATGTATGCGCCGAGGGTTAGAACAGCCTGGACTTATTGAGCATAAACTAAAAAATAAGCTAAATTCTTTAAATGCTAAAGGAGCAGATAATTTGCTGTAAACGTCTGTTGGATAATATTCCTGTATTATAACTGGTACGGCGACGACTGAAAAGAAAACCCCCATCAGACGTAGTGGGGGGAGGGGGGTATGCAGACGGATATTAGTTGGATACCAGTTGTGGCACCGAGTGTTCCAAGGAAAGGCATACCACAATTCATACAGGGGAATCAGAATTTGTTGGTTTCCATATATTCTAATTCGTCATCTAGTACTTGGTGGTGCAATTCATAGCACTCATAGTAAGCAACAAAGCTTATATCTCAAAATTTATTACGATTATTTAGCGCGTCACAATATCCGAAATTCATCTCTTTTAAGCGTATGAGCATATTCCAGAATGCATCCAAAAGATGGTCTCAACTTCTAGTAGAAGCTCAAACATTTCAGCCTAAGAAATAAGAAAAATGGAAATCATGGAAATACAAATGGCACCACACATTCGTCTAAGACGGTTAAATATAAGTAATGATTAGTAGTAGTTGAGACAGTGCTCATTTATTACAGTGGCCAGATCTAAATATAATGTGTCAATTCGATAATTGGCGCATCATTTTCAAATCAACCCGAGTCGTTCATGGCATTTGCAAGGCACGCAGCCAGTGAATGCCGGTCATTTGACAGGGGACCGTGTGACGAGAATTTATGCAGTACAGACAGCCTCTTCAAATATGTAATCCATTATATGAAAAACGTATCATCTTTATCCCTCTGTGTTCTTGCACCTGTTCTTAACATGTACATTTGCTTTTGCTTGTTCACGGACTCGCGTTTCTGAGGGCCAACAACTCAATTGCTTACTGTGAGATGAAGAGGGAGCGTCGTTTCGCCGTCGCATTCAATTTGGGTGGCTGTGACCGCCGATAATGATATTGACATTTGCGGCCGTTCTTATCTTTATGAGCGACATGAAGATCACATCAGAGGCAATAAAGACAGTATGATGTCAATATGATACAGATCATGCTCTTTATGTTGGTCTATGATCGAATTACGATTAGTTACAATAGTAGATCGCTGTTGCCTCTCCTGGACGTTGAATGTTTGTAGTATTGACCTCGTTATGAATCACATGGCTTCAAACAAGATGAGTTACTAAAAGTGAATATTACAAATTAAGTCAAGAAGAAAAAACATAGCACTGCTCACATGTTACGCGTGTTATAGAAATTCACTCTCTCTCTGATTCATACACGTACTCTTATAATCCTAGTCATTATGTTAGCGTCGATATGGGTTAGTTAGCTCGTCAGGTAGCATTATATAACTTGGCGCAGGAGTTTAAAGAGAGGATCACGCACAAGTGGATCGGCCACTTCATTCACATGACCAATCTCTAGTTTTTGTCTCCTCCGATAGCACCCAACATGCATCATCCCCGGAAATAGCCCCAATAAAAACGCTTGACCTTTCCAGTGCCGTTCTCTATTCGGACTGATATGTGGAGATGTCGGGATGCATCCCAATGCGATAATATTGACCTTTACATCGAAACTTTCAATTAGACTGCTAGTTTATGCGTACATGTAGTTGATAAATCATCAATATAGTACCCATATAAAACCATAACTGGCATAAAATCACTCACACCAAAGGGAATGACACAATTTTTCTAAGCTATAATCCCCATATCTATTCATGATGTTGAATGTATCACATAATTCAAAATCCATCGCTCACTAAGCGGATAAACCCATTGTTTAATTCATCTAAACGATGGGCCATAAGTTATTCTTTGGCCTTAACCTCTGGTAGAACTGAAATAAACATCAATCAGTGAATAAAGGCTATCACGTGGAGCAATGAGATAAAGAGAGTGATGGGCTCACTACATCCATTCATTCACCGCAATGACACACTTAGCTATGTAATTCAATATGACTTTACGATGTTAGTATCAATGTGAGTTAATCTGCCCCGAGCTGTGTATTACATATTTGCACAATGAGACAACCGATGTTTGTCGCATAAACATATAAGAATGCAGACTAAATCCATTATCTTTGGACAAATTTATTTTGTCGCGGAATTGTTTTCGTAGCAATTATCAGCTTATCCAAACGTGCATTATATATCGATGCTGATTATCACGGTTGTTATGAATCGGATGATTACTGAATTCCTGCAACCTGATAAACATAAAATCTTATCCTAACTCAGTGTGGTCACCATGTTATGAACCATTGTGTGGTATTTTCATTACAGAATAATTAATTAATTTTACGCTCCAGTTCATAACCACATGCTTCTTTATATATTCGGTTCTGGCATCAATGGAGAAATTTGAGAACCAAGAAATGGATGCGCTCCAATCGAGTATTGCAATTGCGACCTTTCTTTGTCGGGCAGGAAACATTTGGATGCTTTTATCAACATCATGACCACGAGTATTGCAATTGCGACCTTCATCTGTTAATGATTGCATGGTTATGCGCTCACGGCTAAAACTTTAGTCGATTAATTGTATTTATGACGTACCATCGTACATCTCTGACAGCTAGCGAAGAAAGTAATATAAGAACATTTATGCAAAGATAATGCATTGATTTTGCGATGTTTGCACGGTCGATAGCCGCGCACTCGAGTTAATCAAACCACGCCTTAAATGTCGAATAAATTAACCACTTGGCTTCTGCATTAGTGACTTCATATTGCTGTATTGATCAGTTCCGGTTTATTATTATCATTTTGAGACGACTGTTATTGCGATGATTCAAAAACTTGACAATAATTGATCTTTTTATATAACTATCATCCAGTCAACAGCTAATATCTCACTCAATGGTATCATGGAGGTGTCTATTACGCTCACAACGTTTCACGGCGTGAACGTGGCCATGTGGAATGTGCTTCCTATTACATTTTGGGTGAGTTGAAATAAATCGAATACGTAACGTTTACTTACATTAAACATCGATTTGAACGATTGTTATAGCAGGATCAAAACCAAACCTTTGTTTATTGGTACAACTATATTCGCGAATAAATGGCTCAACAGAGAAGTGAGGCCAATCTACGATAACAGGACAAATAATCATAGCTCAGGATAATTCTTTGCAAAGACTATTCGTATGTATACACAAATATATATGACTATATAGATATATATATATATTTATATATATATATATATATATATATATATATATATATATATATATATATATATATATATATATATACATATATATATTTACATATATATATATATATGTATATATATTTATATAGATATATATGTATATATTAATATATCTTAATACAGGCATACATATCTATTAATATATATATATATATATATATATATATATATACATATATATATATATATATATATATATATATATATATATATATATTACTACACGGATATATATAAATATATAAATATATATATATATATATATATATGTATATATATATATATATAAATATATATATATATATATATATGCATATTTATATAAATTTATACATATATATAAATATATATGCCTATATGGACACTGTATATATAAATTTATATATATATATATATGCATATATATATAAATAATTATAAATAAATCAATGAATACATGCAAGTATCTAAATGTATATATATAATATATATATATGCGTATAAAAATATCTATACCGATATGTTATATATATATATATATATATATATATATATATATATATATATAAAATAAATATATATATATATTATCAATATATATAAATACATGCATAGAAAAATATATATATATATATATATATATATATATATATATATATATATATATATATGGATCGTAACATATATATAGAGACATATTATTTCAGGCAGGCATGTATAAATATGTATATATATGGTGTAATTATATATATAAGTGAATACATATGTATATATATTTATATAAATATCGGTATAGATATTTCTATACACATATATATATATATAATATAAATATGCATATGGTATATATATTTATCTATTTGTGCAGGGCACTGTATTATATATATATACATTTAGTTACTTGCATGTATATATATATATATATATATATATATATGTATATATATATAATATATGTATAATTATATATATAAACATATATATATATATTTATATATATATACATATGTATTAATATATACAAATAAATATACACATAAATATATGTATATATATATATATATATATATATATATATATATATAAACATGATAGATATAAATATATATATATGTCTAACTATATATATATACATATATATTTATGTATATATATATATGTATATACATATGTATATATATACAAATATATATATACATTAATATATGTATATATATATATATAAATATATATGTATAAATATATATATCAAAGCGGCCTCAATGAAAACTGTGATTTTTCCATTGCGGCCCGCCACGCGAAAGTCATTAGAATATTAACGTCATCAAACAAGTATTTATGATACGTTGATTCATTACCATCTTCACAATTGGGTTATTGTGTTTACCTGAGTGACCATTATATTTGTTGCTATTATCTCATTCGTTTCTCCCCGGAACGTATAAAACACTCTTGATACTGGTTTCTACAATTCAATAACCATCACAAACCATGCAAATCAAGACCATCGCTGAAAACTTATTTTGGATGATTAAAATAATCTGGCTGTATCGTGATGTTATTTTGCTGAGCGTGCCTTAATGTTGAATGAATTCGTTTATCGCATTCCTCTAGCTGACTGGCTCTAATCCCAACACGACGTTTTCTCTTAATTTGACCAGCAGTTAAGAAATCAGAAGAGAGGAAATCAGTGGCATAAATATGCTATTTAATGTCCGACCTATTCATCCAGTTGATAATTTGGTAAGCCATACCCGATGCTGGATAAATTGTACATAATGAGCTAAATACTTGCTTAATTATTTATCTGTCATAATCCGAATGTACGGCAATATTCACTAATGTAAGAATATCGGCTCTGAAATCAATTGAGACTTTTGCATAAATATGACAAATCTTCGGCAGTTTATAGGTACTTTAAGGCGCAAAAGTATTTTATCATAATATGCATAAACATGATTATGTGATCAAATAACTGTAAAGGGTAAAAACATTATTATGCAATCCAATCAAACGTTAGTGAAAAAGGCGAAGCTGCAAATATGATAATAACACGCAAAAGCGTAGACCTCAAATGTACGAGCATTAGAAAAAACACTATGCCCGGATGCAAATTACTAATCGACTGCAACAGGACAATATCGTGAGACGAGATATTGTCAGTCACAGTCGATGGCAGCATAACATTTATGACGAGGACTCGGTTCAGTAGCTTATCCAAGAAGTACCATTCGGTCATTTTTAACAAACTTTTGTTACATAATCAGACGCCCAACTTCCACTGTCGGCTTATGTTATCATAATGCCCGCAAACGGATGTAGCGCTCTCGTTAGCCGTCATAATCAGGCCATATACCTCATCCGCATTGCGCAGCTCGCCAAGCGTTCAACGTTTACTCAGAGTTACTCAGGCATTTTGTAACTTACGTAGCTTTATGCCTATGATATTAAGTACTTATGCTATTAACACATAACTGCTATACACAGAACGAGCCGACCGTAGCGTTCGTCTCTTTCGCCATGTTGTGCCGTATTCAGCGATGTAAAACTTAGTGACTCTTCATGGATATGCACCCCATAAACTGTGACTCAGCCAAAAATGTTGCAGTGACCATTTGATATAAGGACTTATATGTGATTCGCCACCGTGCTGCTTTCCTCCTTTGGTCGTGCATTATGGTCAATAGTGTAATGGTAGATAGCGATGAAAATTAGCCGAAGGTTAATCGCTAATTTCAAAGATGGACAGTTAAGTTCCTCTGTACAATCTGCGTTGCATATAACCGGAATACTTCGCCCCACACGGCTGGCGATGCGTAACAATATACCTATCAGCCACAATCGTACTAAAACCTGTACTGATGCAATGGACTTGGGAAACGTGCTGTAGCGTGCATGGATGAAGCGAACGATTTTGAATATGATTTATCCCTCGATGATGAATGACTTCAGTAGGATAATTGCACATTCATTGTCATATTGGTTCATTGCTTGGTCTCAACACATTTTACATGAATTAACGTTAAATGGTGTCTTTTACTGTCTTCATGTATTGAATCGCTTCCGTTCATGCTGGACATTGTCTGACATTATTGAAACAATCTCTTTGATAGGAAGACCACTGGTGTCCTGTAGAGACCGTCGCAGTACACATGGGTAATGAGAGCTATATAATCTATCATAAGTGCTTCCTGTTGAAACGACCGCATGCGTTTACAAGTCCAATCAGCAATGAGCTGACTGAAACACAGATACCCTGTTCAATTGAAAACCTTGCTTGACCAACAATAGTAATCTAGTATCCAATGTTGATCTAGCGCTGATTGCTATGCGTCACAATGAATGCATTTCACATCATGTATTGTTGTGCTACCACTTGTGTGGGTACTCATCACGCGGGAAGCGGCTTCTAAGATGATATCATACCGGCCACTGCATAGTGTCTTTTGTCAAAGATTCCAATAAACCTAGGCAGAGTGGTACATCAATAAACTACTTCATCCAGCTCACCTTGCTGCTTATACATTACATGATTACAGTTGAAAGCTGCAATTGTTTTGTACCTCTACACCATAATCAAACTATGTATAGGGCAATCTAGAGCATTGCTTGTCTTTTCGTGCGATGATTTGTAAGTAGTATGTGCTGTTCAGCAATGTAGGACTGCAAAAGTACACTTTTATGCCACCACAAGTAGTTTTTATACTATGATCTACCTGTATTAAAAGGATTGTCTACCTCGGCCCTCTATCGTATTCCGGCTTATTCCTGACCAGCGCCATATTGGCTGGTATCTGTTTTTCCGGACCAGTGCTTGCTGGATCGTATCTTTTATCTCTGCCCGGAGTCTTATCGGCTGTTACATGTTGCCCCTCACCAGCGCCTAATTGGCTGGTACCTGTTATCCCTCACCAGCGCCTGATTGGTTCGTACCTGTTATCATTGATCAACGCGTTATTGTCTGGTACCTGTTATACATTCCCAGTGCCTTATCCGGTTGTACCTATTATCCCTTCCCAGTCGCTTGTATTCACTTTTAACTGTCACTCTTGAATGAAACTGTAATATTTATAAGCCGATCAAGTTAATAACAACAGTCCCATACCACCCAAGGCTGCTTCACATCACTAGATATACTATCTATTACGTCCGGAATGGTTTTAGTTATGCTCGTGCAGGCATCATTGTTAACGAATAGTCCGTCAGCTAGGACTTCACGAATATGCTCTCTAGTTTGATGTGTACATCGAATATATATTTAATATAATAATGATTAACATGATATCCGGGTCGAACATAAAGAGACGATATAAACATTTACTACAGAGATGTAGATGTAGGATCAATAGGTGCCTGGGAGGGTGATTATAGGGGCCAGGTCAGCGAGGCTGTATTGGCACAATAAGAGGTCCGGGAGTTACAGCTGTCACAGTGCAAGCCACGGGATCAGACAACGCGAACAGTTGTGAACATCATTTCGAATACATGCCGTGTTGCGGAACAGTAGGCCCGATATGCAAGACATTATTAATACCTAAAGAAGTCACACACCGATCTCGTAGTAGCATAAATTGTTTTAATATCATCGACTACATTGAATGCACCGTAATGGTTGGAAAAGACCTAGAAGAAAACGGTAGACTGTTGATAGATTGGCTGCGGAATTGTAAATTAAACATTGAAGTTTGAATAGTATGTATGTTGACCTGTTTAGCATTCTATATCAAACGCATACGAATTCATTGCCATTATATTCAGGACAACCAGTTCTCGGACACGAATCTTTTATAGATTGTAATCGTGCCTAATTGGAGGCCATCCAACAGAGCTTACAATTTGAAACTCAGAATCTATTACAAGCAGCAGCTCACTAATTCTATGTTTAATAGCATTATCGATTTGGAAACCAGTATGTGTAGAACTAATTTTTTTAGATGGATATCAAATGCATCACACGCCCATCACAATTTTCTAACAGAAAATTGGATTCCAGAGCACATTCTTCTGTCTCCGCAGCCTTTGGTGTAACAACCTCTGGTAATAGAAATACATTCTGAGAGCAGAACAGCTAGCTGGATAAATGTGATAAAGAGATTGATGGTGTCGAGCCAACCATTTATTCACAATAATGACACACTTATGATATTAGGTATCTAAGTGGGATGTTAGAGAAAGACTTTATGTGCCAGGTTTCAATTAGTGATAATGTTACAATGGGAAACACGTCATGTATACATCATACGGATTGTTTTATGTGTTCAATAATGAAAATGATGTGATGAAAACAACTAACAATGGTCGTCATTCCGGTAAATATACTGACCAGACTTGGTAATTTAAAAAACGCTATTTTGTAATGCATTGTGAAGACGACAATAAACTGCGGCTTTCTTTTGACAGCATTATGAATTTGTTATGTCAGACAGCTAGAGTTACAGGTTGTGTGGGACCAGTATCAATACCAGCGTACATCACTAGTCCCTGTATTGCAACCGTTTTCTTGGAAAAACATGTGTTGTTAGTATATCAAAACAAAGAATAAATGAGGACAAAAACGAGAAAAACTAAAAAGGACTGCTTGCAATATACTTGCGAGAATAGGCGGCAACAATCTCTGCAAGTAATCTAGGTTTTGGTGGACAGTCCCGAACGAAGTGACGTGCTTAATCTTGGTGATGCCTGTACACAGCGTAAAAAAGCATACGCTACAATTCCAACCCTCTATGGCAAAGGATGTCCGCATTTTCGGCCCAGCACTTGAAACTAAGTGAAGACCAACGATAACTGATAATAATTATCATTGTGATTAAGAAAATGTGAGGGAATCAACAGGGAATTGGCTACAAATTATTCACTGTGAAATTTAGTAAATTGAAAGTCCGCCAGGTTTGGCTAGATGTAATCCTAGACATAATTACAATACAACCTGTTTCTAGGCTAGCATCAGGTCGCGGTCAGTTACTAGGGTAACTCTAAATCCTAGATCATGGAAAGAATAATGATTTATCTTTTAAGGTGCAACACAAAAGGGTTAAACCATTAGTTGAATACTTTATCAAATCCTGTTGGTTCAATGAGCAGACATAGACTTGACTGGTAAGCTGCTCCTTGGTCTTAATCAAGCCATATCGTTTATCCAAGGCTAGTTAAGAATAGTAAGCTGTATGAATGATCGAGATAGGATCCTACAGGTGGTATGGTCACATGAATATTTGTCAATGGATTAATGGAAGCTGTGAGGTTATCAAGCATGAAGGTTAAGCACCTGACCAACAACGACTCATTCAATCATCAAATGAGCTTGGTGCATCAATAAGCAGCATGGCACCAACGCCACAGAATCCAATCGATTTCTCCTAATTTGTCGGATGTACATACATCGACATCAAGAACGATAGTTGTTACCTTTTCGAGGGTAGGTTGTTCCGGGAATTCACATATAAATACTTTCTTGACAAATGCCTCTGGGTTAAAATGGCATGGCTGAGAATGGCAATGGAGGCTAACTGTGATAGCTTTGATAACTATGATCCTTGTAATTTGGTTTACTTAGGCCGTTTCGTAGTCTTTGCACTGAGGCTGACAGTTTTGCACGCACAAGTATGTATGGCAGCATTTCTGTGATATCTAACAAGGATCTCTTCTTCTGGGAGTTGTCGAATTGCAGACGACTTCCGAGGTAATGGCTATTGTTTGTAATTGTTTGCATCATTCCATTCAACTTGTTTTTCTCCTATTAAGGAAGGCTTGGTATTTGATTGGATTTGACTTCACCTAAAAACTCGATCTGTCGAGGTTACGTATCTGAAATTGTCAGGAAAGTTGGAAGATGGCCTTTGCTGAAAGAATTGTTCATTTTGAGTCAGTGAAAGCCCCAGACTTTTATATCAGTTTGGGTTGCAAAAGTTACACAGCATACACTTCTCAGCAGGGTACCAGAACACATCGGTATTACCGTGCCGGATTGCTCGCTAATCATGACGGACCTGGAAGCTTGATAGGTGTTTGGTGAAGGTATTTGATAGTTATCACCACGGTATCATTTATCATAGCTAATGGTCATGTAGAAAGAAATCAATAAATATATTCACATAGATTAAAAGCATGGCATCGGGCAATAACTCCACTTTGAGTAGATAGGGCGATTGGATATTCTGGCTAGTGTGAATGACTTTCCTTACGTTGCATGGGCATAACCAAATATCGCCCTGAATTTAAGGGTCTATCAGGCTTGTAGGTGAAGCACTTGACCGTCACGGACTTGCTCTGTCGGGATGTAAAACGGGCTGCAACGTACAGCGAACTGCAACTAAATGGTCTTATTTGTAGGTAATCTACACAGCGCCACCGAAACAAGAACAATCACACGCCCCACCCTAACCCCCACCCCCCACCCCAACTTGACTCTATCCACACGGACGAAACTGTAGATTAGAGAAGCTTTACGGCTGGCTAGTGTCAATGTATGTGCAATAGGTATCCAGTAATTGACGCAAATGAGGCATTATTGTGGGTTTGAAGGACGTTCCCTCTTCAAAGTGCGACAGAGGTACATATGACGGAGTATATAGCTTAAACAGCGTCATTGTTCATTGGGGTAGGTGTGGCTGTTAAAGGAATCATAAACAAGCATTACCTACTGCAATTATAGCTAAATGCAACGTTTCTGTTCATCATATTTTGTTTATCAATATACATATGTGGTCTTATAGCTCGCTAGTGTAAACAGTAAAAACCTGGTGATGATATCCAACTGCACGGCAGTGAGCAATAAGCAACTACAACTGTGATCCAATTACATGATAGTACCTCTACAAGTATTTTGTCGACCATCGTTCCATCGTAGACATTAAAGAGTAAGTAATCAACCGTTATGATGTCCTCGAGGAATTCATGGTTATTTGATAGTCATTTTTTCTGTAGGCCTCCATTCGATGTGCATTGCATTGAACCAAAATAATCCGCCTTTACGGACTGGCTATATGTTAAAGCTTTGCAGACTTGGTATCATAATGTGATGTACATGTGATGTGGGGACAATAAATGCTCCATATCTACCGTAATATTACTCAAAGCTACAATGAGGCAAAACACGTTATAGACTTATATGAACATGCTTTCCAAGACTAGTTAGCAAATATTGATATAATCAATCCGTTAGTGACTAAGCCAATTCCAATTATCGTTCTATAAAGCGGTCGGTTGTCTAATTACAAAAATCACCTTGTCATTTATGTGGGGATTAACGGTAGTGGTATATACAGATTTGCGAGGAATGAGCCACTTGGGAAATGTAGCGAGCTTTACTTGCTTACTGCCAATGTTGATGAGAGGTAAGCTTTCACAAAGTATTGATTAGGAATGCGATGTTACAAATCACTTGTAATAGCTAGCCTACTCTGTTATTTTCTGTACACAACAAGTTGTGATTTGAACGAAGCAACGGCATGCTAATGAATTGACTGATGGGCGAAGACTAACTTTATTTAGTCGTAAGTGTTTGAATTTGAGTACGTTGACTGCTCTGGATGCCATGGGAATGTAGTATAAGGAAAGACAATCACTTCAAGTGGTTTGTAACACTGGCTTTTTAAGTGAATTATATTAACAAGTAACAAATCATTAGCCTGCGTTAATCCTATTCTGAGTCGTGGATGGTAATTCCATATCACGTCACAGCCATATTGACCTCAGTCCTAGGTTCTTGTCATTACATACCATGAAGTTTCCGACATGCATGAATATGTCTGTGGTACAAAGTAAACACAGGTCACAGACAAATGCCGGATCCGTGAAATTAAGATGCAATTCTAATAATTTTGCCTCATCCTCGATTATGTGCTATATATACTATTTTCAAATATATCTGCTGCTTTGTTTAGTGCAATAGTCGCTTATATTCTGCAGAAGTTAGGCAACTTAAAAAATTGGAGTTATTTTTGAGAGGTCGGATTATAACATGATCTCTCCAGTATGCCCACGTGACAGGATAAAGAAGTCAGTTATTGCTCATTGATTGCGATCATATCTGTAAAAGTAGAAAAATGTTGCTTCTCAGCAGAGGAGAATGAATAGTGCCTTTTACTTAGGTCCAGGTATGTCGCATAGATATATCAATTTAGTAATATCCTCCGTTGGCACATGATAAAAATCGAACCAATTTTATCATGAAACTGTTGCCTCAAGAATATTGGGTGGAGGTGGTGAAAGGTCGCAAAAAAAACGTAGGTCGACATTATTCACAACGCAACGCGAATTAGTTTATTCCTTCAACGGAAAGAAAAATATTGTCCATCTATATAGTGTCGCTTGAGTGATAATGTACTGTTGTGCTATAGAGAAACATCAATTGAAGGCTTTTTTCCTGTGACAATCTAATTTTGATATTTGTTAAAATAAATGTTAAAAACACCAATCATCACAAAGCTGTACTTTCAATGTGGGTTACATATTTGACGAAAAGTAAGAGAAACGCGATGACACAGATCAGCTCATGTTTCTAATATATCATTAGAATAGCACAGGGCTTGTAAGGCAGCGCAGTTTTCGTGTGTCGACTACATCAAGTATCTTGTTATCTGCAAAATGATTGCTTGATGCACGCATGATTAGATGCAGAGTCAGAACTTTAGGTGGGATTCATTCCCACGTTATCTACATTTTACCGGCTGTATGGATAAGATAATATGCGCACATGGTTTAACGATGAGAATCACTTTTAACATGCCGTCATACAAGCCCAGTTAGTACTAGGTAGAACAGTTTACCAAGTTTATAGTCGCTTAGCGCTCCATCCGTCTCACTGTTACTGAGGTCCGATTAATGTTGAGAGTTTGCAACATTTACGAAAAAATCTCGTTGTAATATAGCTGGCTAAACTGGGTAAAACAAAGCGGAGCTTGTGAATTTAATAGTCGATGGCAGCATTGCATCTGTCACAAGGTTTAACGAATTCCTCTTCCAATAACATCACATTTGATCTTACATTTAACCTTATGGTGAGTAAAACTTTCTCTCAAAATCAGAGCTTGCAATATCAGACAGTTGCGACATTCAGCGGTATCTTGGATGGCGAGATAATACAGCCACAAATGTGGGCTGACAAATTTATCACTATGTACGAGAGAACGCATGCTTCGGCGTTATAGAAACGGCGTCGATAAGCTTGCTGTGTGGAATATGGTTTATTCGCTGACCAATGTGACCAACTAAAACGACCGCTGAATCAATAACATATCACAGGGTTGCATGCTGTTCTTAGAGTTAACCATCTACATTCAGAGCTCAGTAAACACCTGGCAATTTTAGACATTGATTGTGTCATTCCAGTTGTTTAGAACGACGGTAAATTCATTAACCATTTTCCCAAGGAAATGAAAAGCCACATGCTTTACTTAAGCCAATAATAAACTGATATCATTTTGTTCTTTTTTTGTCGCCAACAGAAACCACAGTCCAGCACAAGTTGGCTATTATATACTTCACTTGTTTTCATCTGCGGTCGAACGATATAATCATGATAAAAATTTATAAAATGAACCCTTTTTAATGTTGATAAAAATCTGTAATCGTCTAAACGACGCCTGATGATAAGGCTGGCCTCCGATGTGTTAATATGCTATACGCAGGAAGGCCTAGCGTGCAATCGAACCGGGCTGTACGCCACACGTAGCACATGTTGTTATCAGCACATCCTTAATCTAGTTGAAAGGACGAAACACCATATTGGAAACAATATCGTAGCGTCATTGAACGAATATAAAACAGATACTATGCTTCTAGACATAGCATGTTCACAAGCATTAAATAACACGAATCGCAGCAACTGTTTCTTTTTGACTCGCGTGTCTGAGCAGCAAATTGTGCGCGTGCTGTAAGTCAGTTATCAGCTTATGTGTTGTCTCAAATTGCTGTTCCCACTCGGTGTGTAATACTTATTCACAATCACTGGTGATAAACATTGCAGATAACATTCGTATGAGACTTTGTATGCTTCAATCACAAATGAAATAGTAATGGGAAGGCACAGTGTGGCTATGACGATACATCGTTGACCGTAATGTAAGAGCATGGCAGACAAGCAAACAAATTATCACGGTCCTCATGAATATAAAATACACTTAAGAAGGATATGTCTGTTTAGCTTTGTGATATCTGAACACTGATTGCAATGCAAAATAGTGCATGCCGGTCTTAGCAGTCCAATAGAACAATGTATAAAATGAGGTGTTTCGGACCGCAATCAAAGTGTCGAACGAATATTGCACATACATCGATGTCAACTCAGCACAGGTGTAAGCACAGGTAATGTCAGTGTTGTATTTCGTATAGTTTACTTGGCGGCAGCGTGTACTCTTTTGAATGACGAATATGATGATTCTAGATTCCTAAATTACAGAAAACCCAATGCACAAAGTTGTATATGATCCCTAACATTGCTCAATCGCTTGCGATTGAATTTGCTCACAGTGGAAATATGGTGAGCTACCAGTAATGATGGGACGATGAACTAGATTACCATTGGTTCATTTGGCTTTCAGGGGGGGGGGGGGGGTGCGGGTGTGGGGGGGTGGGGGGAGACCCCATGCATGCGTTAAGTTGGAGTAGCAGTCGGCGTCAGCGTCAATGCTCTTGCAGACAAAGACCCACGATATTATTCCGCACCTATCCCATGCTGTTGATTAATCTGCCGATTGTGGACATAATACAGGAATACAGAAGTTCAATGCTCGGTCAGCAAAGAATAAAACTTAAAGTAGCTGTTCTAACGACATAACTGTTACTCATGATATTATTCATGCCAGAAGGTGGGTTCTATGGCATAGAATCTGTTAGGAGCTCTGATTGAATTTCGAAAAGAATATTGTTGATGTCATTTAAAACAAGTATGACGTACCGAGCGATATTAATGAGGCATGAAGTGGCAGGAAATAATACGGCGATTTTTCTTGTCCATAGATAATCTTTGTCGCCGATACTCCCCCAAATTGATAAATATGAACATGCCTACATATATGATACCTCATGGTTACTAGACAAACTGTCTGCATTATGGACATGACGTCTTAGAATTATGTTGTTCGAGCATTATATGCCTGGTGTATTAACAATAATGATATGCTTTTGCAGACATCATTTTACACTGCTACACTATTACACTAAAGGGCAAGGTTTTGTATTTCAACCAACACTTTAGGGTGGTTCATGTTAGTTTTTAGTTCCTACTGCACGAATATTGGTGCCATTCAGTTTCGATTGTTTTACTACGCATCTTGTGGGGCAAGATATGTAAACGTAATATCTCTGCCTAAACCGTTAAACATTAAGACACACCAAGGAGGCTGTTATTTGAATATAGCAACTTTGCATTCACGAACTCCGATGCATTATTCGTTCGCAGGTGCGTTCAAATACGTTTTTGTTTAAAATATAATTGTCATTGGTGCCATTTCTGTCCTGCATACATTTCCCGTGCACTCCATTTAATCTCCAGACTTATTGGGTGCGAAGAGCATTATCGCTATATCTTACCCCTATATTTTCTTTTCGGTATCATGTATATACGTCTTTCAGGGCAAACAACTCAATCGCTTACTGTTACACGACGAAGGGGCGTCGCATTGCGGTCGTATTCCATTGGGATAATGATATTTACATTTAGGTCCGTTGTTATCTTTATTAGAGACACGAATATCACATCAAAGGCAATAAAGACAGTATGATCCAAAGATGATGCCAATAATGCTTCTTATGTTAGTCTATGACCAAATTAGGATATCTATTACATTTTAGAGCTGTTTTGAAGGATCGAAAATTATAGTTTCACTTGAATAATAAAGTACCAGCTTGGCTAATTACAAACGAACATTGGGACTATTTTTAAATGAAAAATTACCCACAAAATCCATGCCATGTACTTGATAGTATCATCTATGTTGTTGAAATGACAAATTATTTGATGTTTGGATATTAAGCTGCTATATATATATATATATATATATATATATATATATATATATATATATATATATATATATATATATATATATATATATATATATATATATATATATATATATATATATATATATATATATATTGTGTACAAAAATGGGTTTTTCAAAATAGTTCGGGTAATAAGGACAAGTAAAAAACAACCACTATTTTGGAACATAGCAAAAAAACAACCATTTTGGTACATAACAAAACACCAACCCTTTTTCTTATCAAATCTAAAGGTATTCTCGACAAGCAACGCAACTTCGTCGGAAATAATACTAGTAACTTTACGAATTATCCGACCTGTCTAAGCATTTCGGTTTGTCCAGGTGAATAAATATCTCCAACTCATTGCAAAACGTCGAAACTAGATATATATATATTTTTATTTTCTTTATCGAATGTCACCTGGTTAGGATATATTTATGAGGGAATTTATTTTAAACAATATACTAGAATTTTGGACATTGTCTGAAATAATTGAAACTCTCTTTCATAAGAAGGCCACTGGTGTCCTTTATATACCGTCGCAGTACACATGGGTAATGAGAGCTATATAATCGTTCGTAAGTGCTTCCTGTTGAAGTGTTTAAAAGTCTTATCAACAATGAGCTGAGTGAAATGCAGATAGACTGCTCAATTGAAGACATCACTTGACCAACAATCGTAATCTACGATCCAATGATGATCTAGCGCCGATTGCTATGCGTCATAATGAATACATTTCACATCATGTATTGTTGTGCTACCCTTGTGTGGGTACTCTTCACATGGGAGGGGGCTTCGAAGGTGATATCATACTGATCATTGCATGGTATCTTTTGTCAAAGATACCAATAAAGCTAGGTCGAGTGGTACTTCCATAAAGTGCCCGATGAGATGATAGCTAAGTAGTATGTGTTGTTTGGGAATTTAAGGCTGCAAAAGTCTACAATGATCTACCTGTACGAAAGTAGTGTTTCCCTCGGAACTCTATCGTAATCCGGCTTATTCCTGACCAGGGTATTATCGGCTGATACTTGTTATCCCTCACCAGCGCCTGATAGGTTCGTACCTGTTATCCTGACCAACGCTTTATTGTCTGGTACCTGATATTCTTGGGACTTCACGAATATGCTCTCTAGTTTTATGTGTATATCGAATATAAGTTCAATACAATAATGATTAACATGATATCCGGGTCGAACATAAAGAGACGATATAAACATTTACTACAGGGATGTAGATGTAGGATCAATAGGGGCCTGGGAGGGTGATTATAAGGGCCATGTCAGCGAAGCTGTATTGACACAATAAGAGGACCGGGAGTTGCAGCTGTCACAGTGCGAGCCGAGGGATCGGACAACGCGAACAGTTGTGAACATTATCTCGTATACATGCCGTGTTGAGGAATAGTAGGCCCGTTACGCATTACATTGTTGATACCTAAGGAAGTCACAAAACGAAATGTTTTGATATTATCGACCACACTGAATGTTCTGTAATGTATAAAATAGTCCAAACAGAAAGCGGTAGAATGTTGATAGGTCGACTGCAGAACTGTTAATTGAACTGTGTAGTTTGAACAGTGTGTATGTTGGCCTGTTTAGCAATTTATAACTAGCTTATGCGAATTCATTACCATTATTATTAAGACAGCCAGTTCTCGGACATACATCTTTTATTCATTATAGCCGTGCCTGATTTCAGGCTATCCAACAGAGCTACTTTGTTGACAATTTGAAACTAAGAATGCCTCCGCAGCCCAGTGTATAGCAACCTCTGGCAACAGTAAGACATTCTGATAGCAGAACAGCTAGCTGGATAAATGTGATAAAGAGATTGATTGTGTCGAGCCCACCATTCATTCACAATAATGACACACTTATGATATTAGGTATCTAAGTGGGATGTTAGAGTAAGACTTTATGTGCCTGGTTTCAACTTGTGATAATGTTACTCATAATATTATTCATGTCAGAAGGTTGGTTCTACAGCATATAATCTGTGGAGATTTCTGATTGAATGCAGATCTGAATATTGTGGATGTCATTTAAAGCAAGTATGACGTACCGAGTGATATGAATGGGGCATGAGATGGTGGGAAAGAATAGAACGATTTTCGCCCGCAGTTGTCCGTAAGTAATCTTTGGCGCCGATCTAGGGCACTCCATACCAAATCGAAATATATGAATATGGTATCTCATGGTGTATCAGAAAAAGCAGACTGTATTATCGAAATGACGTCTCAGAATCGTGTTGTTCGAGCATTATATGCCTGGTGTTATAACAATAATAATATTCTTTTACATACACCATTGCAGATTACCTTTAAGGGTAAGGTTTTTTTTATTTCAACGAACACTTATATTAGCGTGGTTTCTGTTAGGTTGCAGTTCCTACTGCACTAATATTGGTAACTGTTTCTGCCTCAACCGTTAAACATTGAGACACACCAAAGTGGCTGTTGTTCAAATATAATGAATTTGCTTTCACGAATTTCGATGTTATTCGTTTGCAGGTTCCTTCATATTCGTTTTTGTTTCAAATATAATTATCATTGGTGCCATTTTTGTCCTGCAAACATTTTCCCGTGCATTACATTTCATCTCCATGAGACAAGGTATGTTCAAGCCAATGGACCTATTGGGTGAGAAGAGCGTTATCGCTATCCCTTATGCCTACAATTCCGTTCGGTATCATAGATTTGCGTCTTTGAGGGCGTACAACTCAATCGCTTACAGTTAATCGACGAGGGGGCGTCGCATAGCAGATGGCTGATAATGATAATGACATTTGTCAATTTCTTGAGAGACACGAAGAGGCAATAAAGGCAGGATGATGCCAATATGATGCCAATAATGGTTCTTGTGTTAGTCTATGACGAAATAAGGACATCTGTTGCTATTATAGAGCTGTTATGAATTTGCAGATGTATGGCCAACTCTTAAAGGATCGAAAATTTAAGTTTCACTTGAATAATTAAGTACCAGCTTGGCTAATACCAAATGAACATTGAGACATTTTTTAAATGAAAAATTACTCACAAAAGCCATGCCATGTACCTTTATGATAGTATCATCGATGTCCAAATGAAGTTAGGACGAAAGGCAGCAGCAAGAGAAGGCAGATACAATGTTTACAATATACTCCTGCTGTCGCAAGTCGCTACCCATTTTATTCGCATACGTACTCCTGCTCATTTTGAAAATTGATGTCTTGTGCTACTATCAATATGTGGTATTTAGAAAGTCGATGAGTACTATTCAGTAGGTGATGTGTCAAAAATGAAAGTCACAGTCACGACCAATCTCTAGTTTTGGTATCCGCCGAGAGCAGCAAGAGTAAATTATAACAATAAATGTCACATAAAGACGTACGCATTTTCCAGGAGCGTTCTCGATCCGGACTGATATGTGGAAATGTCGGGATGTATCACATTGGGCTAATATTGACTGTTCAAATAGAATGGAGCGAATAGTAATCTCTATCAATTAGCATTCTAGTCTAAGCGTATGTGTGGTTGATAAATAATCACTATTGCACCTATATATAGCCATGTAGCTGTTAAGCCGCAATGGTAAATGTCAGGGCACAACTGAGACAAGGATAGAGGAAGACGGGACAGTGAACGATCGTTAGGAAAATGGAAAGGGGACAGTCAGGGCGGCGCTATGTACTTGCAGCTTAGTTAGATGAAGGCGGCAGTTGCCAACTGTTCGAATACAGGACTTTAGAGATGTCACTGTATGCGCTGAGGGATGGAACAGCCTGTACTTATTGAGCATAAACTAAAAAATATTCTCAATTCCTTAAATGCTGTAAACGTCTGTTGGATAATATTGCTGTATTATAACTGGTACGGCGACGGCTGAAAAGAAAACCCCTATCGGACGGATTGGAGGGAGGGGGGGGGGGTTCCGGGGCGGTATGCAGACGGATATTAGTTGGATACCAGTTGTGGAACCGAGTGTTCCAAGGAAAAGCATACCACAATTCATACAGGGGAATCATTTTGTTTTGGTTTCCATATATTCTAATCATATTTGTCATCTGGTACTTGGTTAGGCAATTCATAGCACTCGTAGTAGCCAAGAAAGCTTATATCTCAAAATTTATTATGATTATTTAGCGCGTCACAATATCCGAAATTCATCTCTCTTTAAGCGTATGAGCATATTCTGGAATGCATCCAAAAGATGGTCTCAACCTCTGGTAGAAGCTCAAACATTTCAACCTAAGAAAACAGAAAGACAGCGGAGCAATGCGAAAAAGGGTTGATGCTCCCGTTTCAACTATTAATTTACCATTATGACCCAGTTAATTATGTGAAATTACAATATGACTTGCAAGGAAAGGCATATCTTCAAAAACCAGACGTCTCTGTTGCCTGTACAAAAACGTTTCATATTAAGGAGAATGGTTATGTTTGTGAACCTGTAATTGAAAAGACTTGGCTATGGAAGAAAGAACAGACGTGGTAGAGTCGAGCATCGCAAACTCCATGCGTATCAAGATATCTTGGATACAGAAAGTTTGAATGGCAAAATGGTGGGATTTATCTTAACGCAGAAATTGTTCACAAGAGGATGGCCATTCAGACACATGTGATATTTAAGTGCGACACGTGGGTGGTCTTCATTTGTGGAATTAACATCGTACAGAGGAATAAGCATAACCCCATTAGGAGACGACCCCATCCCTCCGTTACGTACGTTTGCATATGCGGATGCGCCTGATAGCGTAGAGTATAATCAACCAAACAAATATTTTGTACCAACCCTTCTTACTTAGTAAAACTGTGGCGCAATCTAGTCAATTGATATGATTCCATTTGTGAGCAACTCATGGATATACAAATGGCACCACACGCTCGTCTAAGATGTTAAATATAAGTAATGATAAGTAGTAGTTGAAACAGTACTCATTTATTCCAGTGGCCAGATCTAAATATATTGTATCAATTAAGGCAGAATTGGCGCATCATTTTCAAATCAACCCGAGTCGTTCATGGCATTTGCAAGGCACGCAGCAAGTGAATGCCGGTCATTTGACAGGTGACCGTGTGACGAGAATTTATGCAATACAGACAGCCTCTTCAAATATGTAATCCATTATATGAAAAAAGCATCATCTTTATCCCTCTGTGTTCTTGCACCTGTTCTTAACAGGTACATTTACTTTTGCTTGTTCACGGACTCGCGTTTCTGAGGGCCAACAACTCAATTGCTTACTGTTAGATGAAGAGGGAGCGTCGTATCGCCGTCGCATTCCATTAGGCTGGCTGTGACCGTCGATAATGATATTGACATTTGCGGCCGTTCTTATCTTTATGAGCGACATGAAGATCACATCAGAGACAATAAAGACAGTATGATGTCAATATGATACCGATCATGCTCTTTATGTTGGTCTATGATCGAATTACGATTTGTTACAATAGTAGATCGCTGTTGCCTCTCCTGGACGTTGAATGTTTGTAGTATTGACCTCGTTATGAATCACATGGCTTCAAACAAGATGAGTTACTAAAAGTGAGTATTACAAATTAAGTCAAGAAGAAAAACATAGCACTGCTTACATATTACGCGTGTTATAGAAATTCACTCTCTCTCTCTGATTCATACACGTACTCTTATAATCCCAGTCATTATGGAAATTGATCACGGAACTGATGTCTTATGTTAGCGTCGATATGGGTTAGTTAGCTCGTCAGGTAGCATTATTTAACTTGGCGCAGGAGCTTAAAGATAGAATCACGCACAAGTGGATCGGCAGCTTCATTCACGTGACCAATCTCTAGTTTTTGTCTCCTCCAATAGCAGCCAACATGTATCATCCCCGGAAATAGCCCCCATGCAAACGCTTGACCTTTTCAGTGCCGTTCTCTATTCGGACTGATATGTGGAGATGTAGGGATGCATCCCAATGCGATAATATTGACCTTTACATCGAAACTTCCAATTAGGCTAGTTTATGCGTACATGTACTTGATAAATCATCAATATAGTACCCATATAAAACCATAACAGGCATAAAATCACTCACACCAAAGGGAATGACACTATTGTTCTAAGCTTTAATCCCCATATCTATTCATGATGTTGAATGTATCACATAATTCAAAATCCATCGCTCACTAAGCGGATAATCCCATTGTTGAATTCATCGAAACGATGGGCCATAAGTTATTCTGTCTATGGCATCCTCTTTGGCCTTAACCTCTGGTAGAACTGAAATAAACATCAATCAGTGAATAGAGGCAATCAGCTGGAGCAATGCGATAAAGAGAGTGATGGGCTCACTTCATCCATTCATTCACCGCAATGACACACTTAGCTATGTAATTCAATATGACTTTACGATGTTAGTATCAAAGTGAGTTCAACTGCCCCGAGCTGTGTATTACATATTTGCACAATGAGACAACCCATGTTTGTCGCATAAACATGTAGGAATGCAGACTGAATCCATTATCTTTGGACAAATTTATTTTGTCGCGGAATTGTTTTCATAGCAATTATCAGCTTATCCAAACGTGCATTATATATCGATGCTGATTATCACGGCTGTTATGAATCTCTTATCCTAACTCAGTATGGTCTTCATGTTATGAACCATTGTGTGGTATTTTCATTATAGACCAATTAATTAATTTTACGCCCTAGTTCATAACCACATGCTTCCTTATATATTCGGTTCTGGCATCAATGGAGAAATTTGAGAACCAATCGCGCTCCTTGGATTGTCGGGCAGGAATAATTGGGATGCTGTTATCAACATCATGACAACGAGTATTGCTATTGCGACCTTCATCTGTGTCTGATTGCATGGTATG
Source organism: Urechis unicinctus (assembly GCA_034190875.2). Classification (NCBI taxonomy): domain Eukaryota; kingdom Metazoa; phylum Annelida; class Polychaeta; order Xenopneusta; family Urechidae; genus Urechis; species Urechis unicinctus. Next base: position 55,926,356 of record CM067354.1, read on the forward strand.
CGCTCACGGCTACAACTCAAGTCAATAATTGTTTTTATCACGTACCATCGTACAGCTCTGACAGCTAGCGAAGAAAGTAATATAAGAACATTTATGCAAAGATGATGCATTGATTTTGCGGTGTTTGCACGGTCGATAGCCTCGCACTCGAGACTATAGGGCGGCACAGGAGGCAAAAAGGTAGGCTTTGAGCGTACGGAATCATTAATGAAAGGAATAAAAAAAAATTATTCAAATAGCATTGTAGGTAAACTAGAACCATCATGGTCGACTTTTTCAGTCTGTTGAACTAGAGCGAATGATTCTCGATCGATATTATTTTATAAGATCCTATCAGATCATAACCAGAGTTAATCAAACCACGCCTTAAATGTCGAATAAATTAACCACTTGGCTTCTGCATTAGTGACTTCATGTTGCTGTATTGATCAGTTCCGGTCAATTATCATCATTTTGAGACGACTGTTATTGCGATGATTCAAAAACATGACGATAATTGATCTTTTTATATAACTATCAACCAGTCAACAGCTAATATCTCACTCAATGGTATCATGGAGGTGTCTATTACACTAACAACGTTTCACGGCGTGAACGTGGCCATGTGGAATGTGCTTCCTATTACATTTTGGGTGAGTTGAAATAAATCGAATACGTAACGTTTACTTACATTAAACATATATTTCAACGGTTGTTATAGCAGCATCAAAACCAAATTTTTTTTATAGGTACAACCATATTGGCGAATAAATGGCTCAACAGACAAATGTGGCCGATCTACGATAACAAGACATATAATCATAGCTCAGGATAATTCTTTGAAAAGAATATTCGTATGTACACACAAATATATATGAATTTATAGATATATATACATTTTATATATATATATATATATATATATATATATATATATTTACATATATATATATATACTTATATTTATATATAAGTTTATATATATATGTAAATATATATATCGATATAGGCACACATATCTATTAACATTTATAAATACCTATAGATATATATACATATATATATATATCAATATATATATATATGCCTATATGGAGAGATATATATATATATATATATATATATATATATATATATATATATATATATATATATATATATATATATATACATGTATAACTATATATATATATAAATATTTATAAGCAAATCAGTAAGTACATGGGAGTATCTAAATGTATATGTATATAATACAGTGCTATGCACAAATAGATTAATATATATATCATATGCATATTTAAATAATATATATATATATGTATAAAAATATCAATACCAATATATATATATAAATATTTAAACATATGTATTCACCATATATGTACATATATATACATGCCTGTCTATAATAATGTCTCTCTATATATATGTTAAAATCCATATATATACATATATATTTCGATCCATGTATATATATATATATATATATATATTATATATATATATATATATATATATATATATATATATATATATATATATACATATATATATATATACTTGCATCGAGAAATATATATATATGCATGGATCTTAACATATATATAGAGACATTATTTTAGACAAGGCATTTATAGATATGTATATTTATGGTGTAATTATATAACAGTGAATACATATGTTATACATATTTATATATATTTATATAGATATCTCTATACATATAAATATATAATATACAATATATATAATATATATATTTATATATAAATAGTATATATGGTATATATATATATATACTAATGTACATATTATGTAATAATATGTATAATATATGTATATATATATAATAGTATACATATATAGATATATATAATATATATGCTATTAGAATAGATAAATATATATATATATATCATATGTATATATATATATATATATATATATATATATATCTATATATTATAATATATCGATCTATATAGTTATATATACATATATCAGTATATATACATATTTATTCACGTATATATAATAACAACATACGTTTACATATATATGTATCCGCCCTGTCTAGAATAATATGTATATATATATATGTATATATATATATATATATATATATATATATATATATATATATATATATAAATATCCATATATATATATATATATCGATATATAGATAAATATATATACAAGATATCAAAATGTTCATATATATATATTTTTGATGCATGTAGATATATATATATATATACATGTGTATATATATATATATATATATATACATTATTAAATATCTATAGTTATATATATGATTATAGATATAGATATTTATATGTATATATATAATAAAATATATGTGTATATATATATATTAGAATATCTATATATATAGATATATATTTATATATATAAATATATGTGTATATATATATATATATATAATATATGCATATATATATATATATATAATATATATATAAATATATATATAAATATATATATATGGTGGTATTGAATATCAATGTATATTTATATGTATTTATGTATGTATATACAGATATGTATATATAAAAACACATACATGTATATATATATATGAATATATATAATATATATATATACATTTGTATCTTTGTATAATCAACATATATGTATATATATATATATATTCACATATATATTTATATATATAGGTATATATATATATATTTATATTTATATGCAAATATATATATATACATACATATATGAATATACTTATATATTGATGTTTATATATATATATAGTTATAAACATCTATATATATATATATATATGTATATAATTATATATGTTTAAATACACATGTATATATATATATGCATATATATATATATTTTTATATTTATATATATATGTATGTGCGTATATATATAAATAAATATATATGATTGTTCATAGAATATATATGTTTATATATATTTGTGTTTTATATATTCACAAGCACGCTTATATATATATATAAATTTATATATATTTTTTATATATATTTAGATATATATATTTATATATATACATAAATATACATAAATATTTAATTGTTTGTATATATACTTATATGTATATATATGAACACATATATGTATATATATATGAATATATATAAATTTATATATATATATTTGTATATTTGTGTATATTAACATATATTGGTATGTATATATATATATTTCATATATATATTTATATGTATAGGTATATATATATATTTTTATGTTTATATGTAAATAAAAAAATATATATATATATATACATATATATAATACATGTATATATACATATATATATATATATATATATATATATATATATATATATATATGTATATATATAGAAATATATATATATATAAAGATTAGTACGATTATCGAGGAATTGTCTCGATTGTATATAAATTTATTGGTTTATTCTTTGTGTAAATGTATTTCTATAATCGAACTAACTTTTTAATTTTGCTTGCGAAACATGTATTGCATCTACTCCGCCACAGTAAAGGGGCCTTAATGAAAACTGTGATTTTTCCATTGCTGTTATGATACTTTAATTTATTACCATCTTCACAATTGGGTTAATGTGTTCACCTGAATGACCATTATATTTGTTGTTATTATCTCATTCTTTTCTCCGCGGAACGTATAAAACACTTTTGATACTGGTTTCTACAATAAAATAACCGCCCGAAACCATGCAAATTAAGACATTCGCTGAAAACTTATTTTGGCTGAGTAACATAATCTGGCTGTATCGTGATGTTATTTTGCTGAGCGTGTTTTGATGTTGAATGAATGGTTAAAATGAAACCATCAATTCCCTTATCGCATTCCTCTAGCTGACTGGCTCTAATCCCAAAACCAAGTATTCTCTTAATTTGACCAGCAGTTAAAAAATCAGAGGAGAGGAAATCGGTGGCATAAATATGCTATTTAATGTCCGATGTATTCATCCAGTTGATAATTTGGTAAGCCATACCCGTTGCTGGTTAAATTGTATATCATGATCTAAATACTTGCTTAATTATTGATTTGTCATAATCCGAATGTACGGCAATATTCACTAATGTAAGAGTATCGGCTCTGATATCAATTAAGCCTTTTGCATAAACATGACAAATCTTCGGCAGTTTATAGGTACTTTATCGCGCAAATTATGTTATCATTATATGCATCAACATGAATATGTGATCAAATAACTGTAAAGGGTAAACACCTTATTATGCAATCCAATCAAACGTTAGTGAACAAGACGAAGCTGCAAATATGATAATAACACGCAAAACAGAAGTATTAGAAAAAACGCTATGCCCGGATACAAATTACTAATCGACTGCAACAGACATTATGGTGAGACGATGAGACGAGATATTGCCGGTCACAGTCGATGGCAGCATAACATTTATGACGAGGACTCGATTCAGTAGCTTATCCAAGAAGTACCATTCGTCATTACTAACAAACTTTTGTTACATAATCAGACGCCCAACTTCCACTGTCGGCTTATGTTTTAATGCCCGCAAACGAAAGTAGCGCTCCCGTTGGCCGTCATAATCAGGCCGTATATCTCATCCGCTCAGCGTAGCTCGCCAAGCGTGCAACGTTTACTCAGAGTTACTCAGGCATTTTGTAACCTATGAAGCTTTATGCCTATGATATTAGGTACTTACTATTAACAAAAAACAGATATACACAGAACGAGCCGACCGTAGCGTTCGTCTCTTCCGCCATGCTACGCCGTATTCAGCGATGTAAAACTTAGTGACTCTTCACCGATATGCACTTCATAGACTGTGTCCCAGCAAAAAATGTTGCAGTGACCATTTGATATAAGGACTTATATGTGATTCGCCACCGTGCTGCTTTCCTCCTTTGGTCGTGCATTATGTTCAATAGTTTAATGGTAGATAGCGATAAAAATTAGCCGAAGGTTAATCGCTAATTTCAAAGATGGACAGTTAAATTCCTCTGTACAATGTGCGTTGCATATATCCGGAATAATTCGCCCCACACGGCTGGCGATGTGTATCAATAAACCTATCAGCCACAATCGTACTAAAACCTGTACTGATGCAATGGACTTGGGGAACGTGCTGTAGCGTGCATGGATGAAGCGAACGACTTTGAATATGATTTATCCCTCGATGATGAATGATTTCAGTAGGATAATTGCACATTCATTGTCATATTGGATCATTGCGTGGTCTCAACACATCTTACATGAATTAACGTTAAATGGTGTCTTTTATTGTCTTCATGTATTGAATCGCTTCCGTTCATGCTGGACATTGTCTGACATTATTGAAACAATCTCTTTGATAGGAAGACCACTGGTGTCCTGTAGAGACCGTCGCAGTACACATGGGTAATGAGAGCTATATAATCTATCATAAGTGCTTCCTGTTGAAACGACCGCATGCGTTTACAAGTCCAATCAGCAATGAGTTGACTGAAACACAGATACCCTGTTCAATTGAAAACCTTGCTTGACCAACAATAGTAATCTAGTATCCAATGTTGATCTAGCGCTGATTGCTATGCGTCACAATGAATGCATTTCACATCATGTATTGTTGTGCTACCACTTGTGTGGGTACTCAATACACGGAAAGTGGCTTCTAAGATGATATCATACAGGCCACTGCATAGTGTCTTTTGTCAAAGATTCCAATAAACCTAGGCAGAGTGGTACATCAATAAACTACTTCATCCAGCTCGCATTGCTGCTTATACATTACATGATTACAGTATAAAGCTGCAATTGTTTTGTACCTCTACACCATAATCAAATTGTGTATAGGGCAATCTGGAGCATTGCTTGTCTTTTCGTGCGATGATTTGTAAGTAGTATGTGCTGTTCAGGAATGTAGGGCTGCAAAAGTACACTTTTATGCCACCTCAAGTAGTTTTTATACTATGATCTACCTGTATTAAAAGGATTGTCTACCTCGGCCCTCTATCGTATTCCGGCTTATTCCTGACCAGCGCCATATTGGCTGGTATCTGTTTTCCGGACTAGTGCTTGCTGGATCGTATCTTTTATCTCTGCCCGGAGTCTTATCGGCTGTTACATGTTGCCCCTCACCAGCGCCTAATTGGCTGGTACCTGTTATCCCTCACCAGCGCCTGATTGGTTCGTACCTGTTATCACTGATCAACGCGTTATTGTCTGGTACCTGTTATACATTCCCAGCGCCTTATCCGGTTGTACCTATTATCCCTTCCCAGTCGCTTGTATTCACTTTTAACAGTCACTCTTGAATGAAACTGTAATATTTATAAGCCGATCAAGTTAATAACAACAGTCCCACACCACCCAAGGCTGCTTCACATCACTAGATATACTATCTATTACGTCCGGAATGGTTTTTGGTTATGCTCGCGCAGGCATCATTGTTAAAGAATAGTCCATCAGCTAGGACTTCACGAATATGCTCTCTAGGTTTATCTGTACATTATATGTTCAATATAATAATGATTAACATGATATCCGGGTCGAACATAAAGAGACGATATAAACATTTACTACAGGGATGTAGATGTAAGATTAATAGGGGCCTGGGAGGGTGATTATAGAGGCCAGGTCAGCGAGGCTGTATTGGCACAATAAGAGGGCCGGGAGTTACAGCTGTCACAGTGCAAGCCACGGGATCAGACAACGCGAACAGTTGTGAACATCATTTCGAATACATGCTGTGTTGTGGAACAGTAGGCCCGATATGCAAGACATTGTTAATACCTAAAGAAGTCACACACCGATCTCGTAGTAGCATAAATTGTTTTAATATCATCGACTACATTGAATGCACCGTAATGTTTGGAAAAGGCCTAGAAGAAAACGGTAGACTGTTGATAGATTGGCTGCGGAATTGTAAATTAAACATTGAAGTTTGAATAGTATGTATGTTGACCTGTTTAGCATTCTATATCAAACGCATACGAATTCATTGCCATTTTATTCAGGAAAACCAGTTCTCGGACACGAATCTTTTATAGATTGTAATCGTGCCTAATTGGAGGCCATCCAACAGAGCTGACAATTTGATGCTCAGAATCTATTACAAGCAGCAGCTCACTAATTGTATGTTTAATAGCATTATCGATTTGGAAACCAGTGTGTGTAGAACTATTTTTTTTAGATGGATATCAAATGCATCACACGCCCATCACAATTTTCTAACAGAAAATTGGATTCCAGAGCACATTCTTCTGTCTCCGCAGCCTTCGGTGTAACAACGTCTGGTAACAGAAATACATTCTGAGAGCAGAACAGCCAGCTGGATAAATGTGATAAAGAGATTGATGGTGTCGAGCCAACCATTCATTCACAATAATGACACACTTATGATATTAGGTATCTAAGTGGGATGTTAGAGAAAGACTTTATGTGCCAGGTTTCAATTAGTGATAATGTTACAATGGGAAACACGTCATATATATACATCATACGGATTGTTTTATATGTTCAATAATGAAAATGATGTGATGAAAACAACTAACAATGGTCGTCATTCCGGTAAATATACTGACCAGACTTGGTAATTTAAAAAACGCTATTTTGTAATGCATTGTGAAGACGACAATAAACTGCGGCTTTCTTTTGACAGCATTATGAATTTGTTATGTCAGACAGCTAGAGTTACAGGTTGTGTGGGACCAGTATCAATACCAGCGTACATCACTAGTCCCTGTATTGCAACCGTTTTCTTGGAAAAACCTGTGTTGTTAGTATATCAAAACAAAGAATAAATGAGGACAAAAACGAGAAAAACTAACAAGGACTGCTTGCAATATACTTGCGAGAATAGACGGCAACAATCACTGCAAGTAATCTAGGTTTTGGTGGACAGTCCCGAACGATGCGACGTGCTTAATCTTGGTGATGCCTGTACACAGCGTAAAAAAGCATAAGCTACAATTCCAACCCTATATGGCAAAGGATGGCCGCATTTTCGGCCCAGCACTTGAAACTAAGTGAAGACCAACGATAACTGATAATAACTATCATTGTGATTAAGAAAATGTGAGGGAATCAACAGGGAATTGGCTACAAATTAATCACTGTGAAATTTAGTAAATTGAAAGTCCGCCAGGTTTGGCTAGATGTAATCCCAGACATAATTACAATACAACCTGTTTCTAGGCTAGCATCAGGTCGCGGTCAGTTACTAGGGTAACTCTAAATCCTAGATCATGGAAAGAATTATGATTTAACTTTTAAGGTGCAGCACAAAAGGGTTAAACCATTAGTTGAATACTTTATAAAATCTTGTTGGTTCAATGAGCAGACATAGACTTGACTGGTAAGCTGCTCTTTAGGATCCTTGGTCTTAATCAAGCCATATCGTTTATCCAAGGCTAGTTAAGAATATTAAGCTATATGAATGATCGAGATAGGATCCTACAGGTGGCATGGTCACAGGAATATTTGTCAATAGATTAATGGAAGCTGTGAGGTTATCAAGCATGAAGGTTAAGCACTTGACCAACAACGACTCATTCAATCATCAAATGAGCTTGGTGCATCAATAAGCAGCATGGCACCAACGCCACAGAATCCAATCGATTTCTCCTAATTTGTACATACATCGACATCAAAAACGATCGTTGTTACCTTTTTGAGGGTAGGTTGTTCCGGGAATTCACATATAAATACTTTCTTGACAAATGCCTCTGGGTTGAAATGGCATGGCTGAGAATGTTAATGGAGGCTAACTGTGATAGCTTTGATAACTATGATCTTTGTAATTTGGTTTACTTAGGCCGTTTCGTAGTCTTTGCGCTGAGGCTGACAGTTTTGCACGCACAAGTATGTATTGCAGTATTTCTGTGATATCTAACAAGGATCACTTTTTCTGGGAGTTGTCGAATTGCAGACGACTTCCGAGGTAATGGCTATTGTTTGTAATTGTTTGCATCATTCCATTCAACTTTTTTTTTTCCTATTAAGGAAGGCATGGTATCTGATTGGATTTGGCTTCACCTAAAAACTCGATCTGTCGAGGTTACGTATCTGAAATTTTTCAGGAAAGTTGGAAGATGGCCTTTGCTGAAAGAATTGTTCATTTCGAGTGTGTGAGAGCCCCAGACTTTTATATCAGTTTGGGTTGCAAAAGTTACACAGCATACACTTCTCAGCAGGGTACCAGAACACATCGGGATTACCGTGCCGGATTGCTGGCTAATTATGACGGACTTCGAAGCTTGATAGGTTTTCGGTGAACGTATTTGATAGTTATCACCATGGTATCATTTATCATAGCTAATGGTCATGTGGAAAGAAATCAATAAATATATTCCCATAGATTAAAAGCATGGCATCGGGCAATAACTCCACTTTGAGTAGATAGGGCGATTGGATATTCTGGCTAGTGTGAATGCCGTTCCTTACGTTGCATGGGCATAACCAAATATCGCCCTGAATTTAAGGGACTATCAGGCTTGTAGGTGAAGCACTTGCTCTGTCGGGATGTAAAACGGGCTGCAACGTACAGCGAACTGCAACTAAATGGTCTCATTTGTAGGTAATCTACACCGCGCCACCGAAACAAGAACAATCACACGCCCACCCTAAACCCCACCCCCCGCCCCCACCCCCACTTGACTCTATCCACACGGACGAAACTGTAGATTAGAGAAGCTTTACGACTGTCTAGTCTTTGTATATGCAATAGGTATCAAGTAATTGACGCAAATGAGGCATTATTGTGGGTTTGAAGGACGTTCGATCTTCAAAGTGCGACGGAGGTACATTTGACGGAGTATATAGCTTAAACAGCGTCATTGTTCATTTGGGTAGGTGTGGCTGTTAAAGGAATCATAAACAAGAATTACCTACTGCAATTATAGCTAAATGCAACGTTTCTGTTCATCGTATTTTGTTTATCAATATACGTATGTGGTCTTATAGCTCGCTAGTGAAAACAGTAAAAACCTGGTGATGATATCCAACTGCACGGCAGTGAACAATAAGCAACTACAACTGTGATCCAATTACATGATAGTGCCTCAACAAGTATTTCGTCGACCATTGTTCCATCGTAGACATTAAAGTGTAAGTAATCAACCGTTATGATGTCCTCGAGGAATTCATGGTTATTTGATAGTCATTATTTCTGTTGGCCGCCATTTGATGTGCATTGCATTGTACCAAAATAATCCGCCTTTACGGACTGGCTATGTCTTAAAGCTTTGCAGACTTGGTATCATAATGTGATGTACATGTGATGGGGGGACAATAAATGCACCATATCTACCGTAATATTACTCAAAGCTACAATGAGGCAAAACACGTTATAGGCTTTCCAAGACTAGTTAGCAAATATTGATATAATCAATCCGTTAGTGACTAAGCCAATTCCAATTATCGTTCTATAAAGCTGTCGGTTGTCTAATTACAAAAATCACCTTGTCATTTCTGTGGGGATTAACGGTAGTGGTATATACAGATTTGCGAGGAAGGAGCCACTTTGAGCTTTACTTGCTTACTGCCAATGTTGATGAGAGGTAAGTTTTCACAAAGTATTGATTAGGAATGCGATGTTACAAATCACTTGTAATAGCTAGCCTACTCTGTTATTTTCTGTACACAACGAGTTGTGATTTGAACGAAGCAACGGCATGCTAATGAATTGACTGATGGGCGAAGACTAACTTTATTTAGTCGTAAGTGTTTGAATTCGAGTACATTGACTGCTCTGGATGCCATGAGAATGTGGTATAAAGAAAGACAATCACTTCAAGTGGTTTGTAACACTGGCTTTTTAAGTCAATTATATTAACAAGTAACAAATCATTAGCCTGCGTTAATCCCATTCTGAGTCGTGGATGGTAATTCCATATCACGTCACAGCCATATTGACCTCAGTCCTAGGTTCTTGTCATTACATACCATGAAGTTTCCGACATGCATGAATATGTCTGTGGTTCAAAGTAAACACAGGTCACAAATGCCGGATCCGTGAAATATATAGTTAAATGATTCCCACTTAACGGCAGGCCAATCAAGACGAACGTATAATATCACTATGATTACACGTTGCAATGGTAAGTTGTTCTCTTGTATATCAAGCAATTAAGATGCAATTTTAATAATTTTGCCTCATCGTCGATTATGTGCTATATATACTATTTTCAAATATATCTGCTGCTTTGTTTGGTGCAATAGTCGCTTATATTCTACAGAAGTTAGGCAACTTGGAGTTATCAGCTCAAGTTTAATATATGATTAGAATAGCACAGGGCTTGTAAGACAGCGCAGTTCTCGTGGGTCGACTACTTCCATTATCTTGTTATCTGTAATACGAGGGCTTGATGCACTCATAATTAGATGCAGCGTCAGAACTTTATGTTGGATTCATTCCCACGTTATCTACATTTTACCGGCTGTATGGAGAAGATAATATGCGCACATGGTTTAACGACGAGAATCACTTTTAACATGCCGTCATACAAGCCCAGTGAGTTAGTACTAGATAGAACAGTTTACCAAGTCCATAGTCGCTTAGCGCTTCATCCCTCTCATTGTCACTGAGGTCCGATTAATGTTGAGGGTTAGCAACATTAACGTTTTAATATGGCTTGCTAAACTGGGTAAAACATAGCGGAGCTTGTGCATTTAACAGTCAATGGCAGCATTGCATCTGTCACAAGGTTTAACGAATTCCTCTTCCAATAACATCACATTTGATCTTACATTTAACCTTGTGGTGAGTAAAACTTTCTCTCAAAATCAGAGCATGCAATATCGGACCTTTGCGACTTTCCGCGGTATCTTGGCTGGCGCTTCCTTCCAAGAAGCAAGATAATACAGCCACAAATGTTGGCTGACAAATTTATCACTATGTACGAGAGAATGCGTGCTTCGGCATTATAGAAACGGCTTCGATAAGTTTTCTGTGTGGAATATTGTTTATTCACTGACCAATGTGACCAACTAAAACGACTGCTGAATCAATAACATATTACAGGGTTGCATGCTGTGTGGCTATGACGATACATCGTTGACCGTAATGTCAGAGCATGGCAGACAAGCAAACAAATTATCACGGTCCTCATGAATATAAAATACACTAAAGAAGGATATGTCTGTTTAGCTTTGTGATATCTGAACACTGATTTCAATGCAAAATAGTGCATGCGGGTCTTAGCAGTCCAACGGAACAATGTATAAAATGAGGTGTTTCGGACCGCAATCAAAGTGTCGAACGAATATTGCACATACATCGATGTCAACGCAGCACAGGTGTAAGCACAGGTAATGTCAGTGTTGTATTTCGTATAGTTTACTTGGCGGCAGCGTGTACTCTTTTGAATGACAATTATGATGATTCTAGATTCCTAAATTACAGAAAACCCAATGCACAAAGTTGTATATGATCCCTAACATTGTTCAATCGCTTGCGATTGAATTTGCTCACAGAGGAAATATGGCGAGCTACCAGTAATGATGGGACGATGAACTAGATTATACCATTGGTTCATTTGGCTTTCAGGGGGGGGGGGGGGGGGTTGGGGGAGGGGAGACCCCATGCATGCGTCAAGTTGGAGTAGCTGTCGGCGTCAGCGTCAATGCTCTGGCTGACAAAGACCCACGATATTATTCCCCACCTATCACATGCTGTTGATTAATCGGCCGATTGTGGACATAATACAGGAATACAGAAGTTCAATGCTCGGTCAGCAAAGAATAAAACTTAAAGTAGCTGTTTTAACGACATAACTGTTACTCATGATATTATTCATGCCAGAAGGTGGGTTCTATGGCATAAAATCTGTTAGGAGCTCTGATGTAATTTAGAAATGAATATTGTTGATGTCATTTAAAACAAGTATGACGTACCGAGCGATATTAATGAGGCATGAAGTAGTAGGAAAGAATACGGCGATTTTTCACCCGTACTTGTCCATAAATAATCTTGGTCGCCGATACTCCCCCAAATTGAAAAATATGAACATGCCTATATATATGATACCTTATGGTTACTAGATAAAGCTGTCTGTATTATGGACATGACGTCTTAGAATTATGTTGTTCGAGCATTATATGCCTGGTGTATTAACAATAATGATATGCTTTTGCAGACATCATTTTACACTGCTACACTATTACACTAGAGGGCAAGGTTTTGTATTTCAACCAGCACTTTAGGGTGGTTCATGTTAGTGTTTAGTTCCTACTGCACAAATATTGGTACCATTCAGTTTCGATTGTTTTACTACGCATCTTCTAGATCAAGATATGCAACTGTTAATATTTCTGCCTCAACCGTTAAACATTGAGACACACCAAAGTGGCTGTTGTTCAAATATAATGAATTTGCTTTCACGAATTTCGATGTTATTCGTTTGCAGGTTCGTTCATATACGTTTTTGTTTCAAATATAATTATCATTGGTGCCATTTTTGTCCTGCAAACATTTTCCCGTGCACTACATTTCATCTCCGTGAGACAAGGTATGTTCAAGCCAATGGACCTATTGGGTGAGAAGAGCGTTATCGCTATCCCTTATGCCTACAATTCCTTTCGGTATCATAGATTTGCGTCTTTGAGGGCGTACCACTCAATCGCTTACAGTTACTCGACGAGGAGGCGTCGCATAGGAGATGGCTGATAATGATGACATTTGTCAATTTCTTGAGAGACACAAAGAGGCAATATAGACAGGATGATGCCAATATGATGCCAATAATGGCTCTTGTGGTAGTCTATGACGAAATAAAGACATCTATTGCTATTATAGAGCTGTTATGAATTTGCAGATGTATGGCCAACTCTTGAAGGATCGAAAATTTAGGTTTCACTTGAATAATTAAGTACCAGCTTGGCTAATACCAAATGAACATTGAAACTATTTTTAAATGAAAAATTACCCACAAAAGCCATGCCATGTACCTTTATGATAGTATCATCGATGTCCAAATGAAGTTAGGACGAAAGGCAGCAGCAAGAGAAGGCAGATACAATGTTCGCTACTATTTCATTCACATACGTACTCTTGCTCATTTTGGAAATTGATGTCTTGTGCTACTATCAATATGTGGTATTTAGAAAGTCGATGAGTACTGTTCAGTAGGTGAGGTGTTGAAAGTGAAAGTCACGGTAACGACCAATCTCTAGTTTTGGTATCCGCCGAGAGCACCCAGAATAAATTATAACAATAAATGTGCCATAAACACGTGCGCGTTTTCCAGGAGCGTTCTCGATCCGGACTGATATGTGGAAATGTCAGGATGTATCACATTGGGCTAATATTGACTGTTCAAATAGAATGGAGCGAATAGTAGTCTCGATCAATTAGCATTCTAGTCTAAGCGTACGTGTGGTTGATAAATAATCATTATTGCACCTATATATAGCCAAGTAGCTGTTAAGCCGCAATGGTAAATGTCAGGGCACAGCTGAGACAAGGTTAGAGGAAGACGGGACAGTAAACGATCGTTAGGAAAATGGAAGGGGGACTGTCGGGGCGGCGCTATGTACTTGCAGCTGAGTTAGATGAAGGCGGCAGTTGCCAACTGTTCGAATACAGGACTTTAGAGATGTCACTGTATGCGCTGGGGGTTGGAACAGCCTGTACTTATTGAGCATAATCTAAAAAATATTCTCAATTCCTTTAAAAAGCTAAAAGAGCAGATAATTTGCTGTAAACGTCTGTTGGATAATATTGTTGTATTATAACTGGTACGGCGACGACTGAAAAGAAAACCCTTATCGGACGGAGTGGAGGGAGGGGGGGGGGGGGTTCCGGAGCGGTATGCAGATGGATATTAGTTGGATACCAGTTGTGGAACCGAGTGTTCCAAGGAATAGCATACCACAATTCATACAGGGGAATCAGAGTTTGTTGGTTTCCATATATTCTAATCATATTCGTCATCTGGTACCTGGTTATGCAATTCATTGCACTCGAAGTAGGCAAAAAAGCTCATATCTCAAATTTATTATGATTATTTAGCGCGTCACAATATCCGAAATTCATCTCTCTTTAAGCGTATGAGCATATTCTAGTATGCATCCTAACGATGGTCTTAACCTCTGGTAGAAGCTCAAACATTTCAACCTAAGAAAACAGACAGACAGCCGGAGCAAAGCGATAAAGGGGGTGATGTTGCCGCCTCAACTCTTAATTCACCATAATGACCCAGTTAATTATTTGAAATTACATTAGGACTTGTACAAAAAAATTTCATATTAAGGAGAATGATTATGTTTGTGAACCTGTAATTGACAAGACTTGACCTATGGAAGAATAAACAGACATGGTAGAGTCGAGCATCGCAAACTCCATGCGTATCAAGATATCTTGGATACAGAAAGTTTGAATGGCAAAATGGTGGGATTTATCTTAACGCACAAGTGGATCGGCCACTTCATTCACATGATCAATCTCTAGTTTTTGTCTCCTCCGATAACATGTATCATCCCCGGAAATAGCCCCCATGAAAACGCTTGACCTTTCCAGTGCCGTTCTCTATTCGGACTGATATGTGGAGATGTCGGGATGCATCCCAATGCGATAATATTGACATTTACATCGAAACTTCCAATTAGACGGCTAGTTTATGCGTACATGTACTTGATAAATCATCAATATAGTACCCATATAAAACCATAACAGGCATAAAATCACTCACACCAAAGGGAATGACACAATTTGTATCAGCTATAATCCCCATATCTATTCATGATGTTGAATGTATCACATAATTCAAAATCCATCGCTCACTAAGCGGATAATCCCATTGTTGAATTCATCGAAACGATGGGCCATAAGTTATTCTGTCTATGGCATCCTCTTTGGCCTTAACCTCTGGTAGAACTGAAATAAACATCAATCAGTGAATAGAGGCAATCAGCTGGAGCAATGCGATAAAGAGAGTGATGGGCTCACTTCATCCATTCATTCACCGCAATGACACACTTAGCTATGTAATTCAATATGACTTTACGATGTTAGTATCAAAGTGAGTTCAACTGCCCCGAGCTGTGTATTACATATTTGCACAATGAGACAACCCATGTTTGTCGCATACACATATAAGAATGCAGACTGAATCCATTATCTTTGGACAAATTTTTTTTGTCGCGGAATTGTTTTCGTAGCAATTATCAGCTTAACGTGCATTATATATCGATGCTGATTATCATGGCTGTTATGAATCGGATGATTACTGAATTCCTGCAACCTGATAAACATAAAATCTTATCGTAACTCAGTATGGTCTTCATGTTATGAACCATTGTGTGGTATTTTCATTACAGACTAATTAATTAATTTTACGCCCTAGATCATAACCACATGCTTCCTTATATATTCGGTTCTGGCATCAATGGAGAAATTTGAGAACCAATCGCGCTCCTTGGCTTGTCGGGCAGGAAACATTGGGATGCTGTTATCAACATCATGACAACGAATATTGCAATTGCGACCCTTATCTATGACTGATTGCATGGTATGCGCTCGCGGCTACAACTCAAGTCAATAATTGTATTTATCACGTACCATCGTACAGCTCTGACTGCTAGCGAAGAAAGTAATATAAGAACATTTATGCAAAGATGATGCATTGATTTTGCGGTGTTTGCACGGTCGATAGCCTCGCACTCGAGACTACAGGGCGGCACAGGAGGCAACAAGGTAGGCTTTGAGCGTACGGAATCATTAATGAAAGGAATATAACAACATTATTGAAATAGCATTGTAGGTAAACTACAACCATCATGGTCGACTTTTTCAGTCTTTTGAACTAGATCGAATGATTCTCGATCGATATTATTGAATTGGACGTTTATTAGATCTTATCAGATCATAACCAGAGTTAATGAAACCACGCCTTAAATGTCGAATAAATTAACCACTTGGCCTCTGCATTAGTGACTTCATGTTGCTGTATTGATCAGTTCCGGTCAATTATCATCATTTTGAGACGACTGTTATTGCGATGATTCAAACACTTGACGATAATTGATCTTTTTATATAACTATCAACCAGTCAACAGCTAATATCTCACTCAATGGTATCATGGAGGTGTCTATTACGCTAACAACGTTTCACGGCGTGAACGTGGCCTTGTGAAATGTGCTTCCTATTACATTTTGGGTGAGTTGAAATAAATCGAATACGTAACGTATACTTACATTAAACATATATTTCAACGGTTGTTATAGCAGCATCAAACCAAATTTTTTTTATAGGTACAACCATATTCGCGAATAAATGGCTCAACAGACAAATGAGGCCGATCTACGATAACAAGACATATAATCATAGCATATTCGTATGTACACACAAATATATATGACTATATATATATATGACTATATATATATATATATATATATATATATATATATATATATATATATATATATATATATATATATATATATATATATATATAGTCATATATATTTGTGTGTACATACGAATATTCTTTGCAAAGAATTATAAATATATATAAATATATATTTACATATAAATATATATATATACTTATATTTATATATATGTTTATATATATATAATTATATATTTCGATATAGGCATACATATATATTAACATATATACATGTACATATATATATACATATATATATATATACATATATATATATATATATATATACATATATATATATATATAAATATATATATATATATATATATATATATATATTTGAATGTGATAGTCTAGTCTTAGTAACGTACAAAGATAATCTTTCACGCGTGATTTCTTTGTATTTTGAATATAATAGCTAAACATTCGTTGACATAGCCCGCAAACCTTAATATCTTCCGTACAACCATATATACTTCCATCCAAATTGCCGAAATATTGTATAATCGTGTGTGTTGGATATGTTAATTTGAAAAATTACGATATTTGTTTAATTTTAAATTTCGTTACCGAAATACTCCTTATTCATCAATCTACAACATTAAATTAGATCGCGAAATGCTGCCAATGGTTCATAATGATCACATCTACAACAAATATTTTGTTTATAATCCATGATGACTGAAAATGATTTAAATATTTCGGTAATCCGCAAATATTCGAAAACATATATGTGCACGAAAGGTTGGATTTATACGTACAAATTAGTGTCTTGACCTTTCGTGGACGACCTTTCGAGGAAAAAAAGTATTTACCAAGAATAAAAAGTGACAACAAGATTTTTATTCGCATTAAACTACTTTATTGTATCAATTGAAATATGCCGAATAAATAATTGAAAAATAATGATAGCAAAAATGTGCGATAAAGATTTGTCCACGAATGGTTGGAGTCTACGAATGGTTGTAACCGTCACTATATATATACATGTATATATATATATATATATATATATATATATATATATATATCTATATATATATATATATATATAATATATATATATATATATATATATATATATATATATATATATATATTATACCAATAAATATTATAAACAAACCAATAAATACATGCAAGTATCTAAATGTATATATATAAAACAGTATCTATGCACAAATAGATAAATATATATATATAAATATGCATATGCATTCAATATATATATATATATATGTATAAAATATCTATAATAATATATATAAATATATATATAATTATACATATGTATTCAACATATATGTACATATATATATACATGCCTATCTATAATAATATGTCTCTCTAAATATATGTTAATATCCATATATATATACATATAGACTTCTCGATGCATGTATATGAATATACATATATATATATATATATATATATATATATATATATATATATATATATATATATATATATATATAATATATATATATATATAAATACATGCATCGAGAAATATATATATATACATGGATCTTAACATATATATATAGAGACATCTTATTTTAGACAGGCATGTATAATTATGTATATTTATGGTGTAATTATATATATAAGTGAATACATAAGTATATATATTTTATATAGATATCGCTATAGATATTTCTATACACATATATATATATATAATATAAATATGCATATGGTATATTTATTTATCTATTTTTGCATAGCACTGTATTATATATATACATTTAGATACTTGCATGTATATATATATGTATATATATATATATGTATAATTATATATATAGGTATATATATATTTATATATATACATATGTATATATATACATACCAATAAATATATACATAAATATATATATATATATAAATATATATATATTATATATATATAAATTAATATATTTATATATATAAAAATGTATGTCTAATTATACATATATACATATATATTTATGTATATATATATATATATGTATATACATACGTATATATATACAAATATATATATATATATATATATATATATATACATAAATATATGTATATATGTATATATATATAAAATATATGTATATACCCTAAATATATCTGTATACCTATATATATATATACACATATATATAAATATATATATATAAATATTTAAACACATAAACGTAACAATATATAAATTTATCCATATATGAATATATATATACATATCGATATATAGATGCACGATATCAATATAAACAAGCAAGTATCAAAATGATTATATATATATATAATTATATGCTATGGGCATGTAGATAAATATAAATATATCACATGTGTATATATATTATATATATATATATATCTTTATTAAAAGTATCTATATAGGTATATATATATATATATATATATATATATATATATATATATATATATATATATATATATATATACATCAGTATATATACATATTTATTCACGTATATATAATAACAACATTTGTTAACATATACATGTACGCCTGTCTAGATTAATATGTCTATATATATATATATATATATATATATATATATATATATATATATATATATATATATATATATATATATATATATATATATATATATATGATTAGATGCATATCAATATTTTTTGATGCATGTATGTATATATATTTAATTATATATATATACATATAATTATATATATATATACATTTATAAATATCTATATATATAGATATAGATATTTATACATATTTATATAAATATATGTTTATGTATATATATATATACATGTATATATATATTAATATATATATATATATGTATATAAATATGTATATGCGAATATATACATTAGTAAATATAAATGATTGGTTATAGAATATCGATGTATATACTTATATATTGATGTTTGTATATATGCATATATATATATTCATATATATATTAATATATATATAGGTATATATATATATATATTTATATGCAAATATATATATACATACATATATGTATATACTTAGATTTTGATGTTTATATGTATATATATT
Source organism: Urechis unicinctus (assembly GCA_034190875.2). Lineage (NCBI taxonomy): Eukaryota > Metazoa > Annelida > Polychaeta > Xenopneusta > Urechidae > Urechis > Urechis unicinctus. Next base: position 55,946,767 of record CM067354.1, read on the forward strand.
TATATACATCTATATATAGATATGTATATATATATATATGTTTAAATACACGTGTATATATATGCATATATATATATTTATATATATGTATATGCGTATATATATAAATTAATATATATGATTGTTTATAGAATATATATGTTTATATATATTTGTGTTTATATATACGCATGCACGCTTATATATATATAAATATATATATATATTTAGATATATTAGATATATTTATTTATATATATACATAAATATACATAAATATTTAAATATTTATATATATACATATATGTATATATATGAACAGATATATGTGTGTATATATGAATATATATAAATCTATATTTGTATATTTGTATATATTAACATATATTGGTATGTATATATATATTCATATATATATTTATATATATATATATGTTTATATGTAAATACATATATATTTATATATAGAAATACATATATTTGATGCATGTATATATATATACATATATATATAATATATATATATTTAATGAAAACTGTGATTTTTCCATTGCTGCCCGCCACGACAAAGTCATTTTAATAGTAACGCCATCAAACAAGTACTTATGATACTTTAATTTATTAACATCTTCACAATTTGGTTATTGTGTTTACCTGAGTGACCATTTAATTTGTTGTTATCATCTCATTCTTTTCTCCCCGGAACGTATAAAACACTTTTGATACTGGTTTCTACAATAAAATAACCACCAGAAACCATGCAAATTAAGACCTTCGCTAACAACTTATTTTGGATGAGTAACATAATCTGGCTGTATCATAATGTTATTTTGCTGATCGTGTTTTGATGTGAATGAATGGTTAAAACGAAACCATCAATTCCCTTATCGCATTCCTCTAGCTGACTGGCTCTAATCCCAAAATGACGTTTTCTCTTAATTTGACCAGCAGTTAAAAAATCAGGGGAGAGGAAATCAGTGGCATAAAAATGCTATTTAATGTCCGATGTATTCATCCAGTTGATAATTTAGTAAGCCATACCCGGTGCTGGTTAAATTGTACGTAATGAGCTAAATACTTGCTTAATTATTGATTTGTCATAATCCGAATGTACGGCAATATTCACTAATGTAAGAATATCGGCTTTGATATCAATTAAGCCTTTTGCATAAACATGACAAATCTTCGGCAGTTTATAGGTACTTTAACGAGCAAATTAGGTTATCATTATATGCATCAACATGATTATGTGATCAAATAACTGTAAAGGGTAAAAACCTTATTATGCAATCCAATCAAACGTTAGTGAACAAGACGAAGCTGCAAATATGATAATAACACGCAAAAGCGTAGACCTCAAATGTACGAGTATTAGAAAAAACACTATGCCCGGATGCAAATTACTAATCGACTGCAACAGACAATACCGTGAGACGAGATATTGCCGGTCACAGTCGATGGCAGCATAACATTTTTGACGAGGACTCGGTTCAGTAGCTTATCCAAGAAGTACCATTCGGTCATTTCTAACAAACTTTTGTTACATAATCAGACGCCCAACTTCCATTGTCGGCTTATGTTATCATAATGCCCGCAAACGAAAGTAGCGCTCCCGTTGGCCGCCATAATCAGGCCATATATCTCATCCGCTCAGCGTAGCTCGCCAAGCATTCAACGTTTACTCAGAGTTACTCAGGCATTTTGTAACCTACGTAGCTGTATGCCTATGATATTAGGTACTTACTATTAACACAAAATTGATATACACAGAACGAGCCGACAGTAGCGTTCGTCTCTTCCGCATTGTTACGCCGTATTCAGCGATGTAAAACTTAGTGACTCTTCACAGATATGCACCCCATAGACTGTGACTCAGCCAAAAATGTTGCAGTGACCATTTGATATAAGGACTTATATGTGATTCGCCACCGTGCTGCTTTCCTCCTTTGGTCGTGCATTATGTTCAATAGTTTAATGGTAGATAGCGATAAAAATTAGCCGAAGGTTAATCGCTAATTTCAAAGATGGACAGTTAAATTCCTCTGTACAATGTGCGTTGCATATATCCGGAATAATTCGCCCCACACGGCTGGCGATGTGTATCAATAAACCTATCAGCCACAATCGTACTAAAACCTGTACTGATGCAATGGACTTGGGAAACGTGCTGTAGCGTGCATGGATGAAGCGAACGACTTTTAATATGATTTATCCCTCGATGATGAATAACTTCAGTAGGATAATTGCACATTCATTGTCATATTGGATCATTGCTTGGTCTCAACACATTTTACATGAATTAACGTTAAATGGTGTCTTTTATTGTCTTCATGTATTGAATCGCTTTCGTTCATGCTGGACATTGCCTGACATTATTGAAACAATCTCTTTGATAGGAAGACCACTGGTGTCCTTTAGAGACCGTCGCAGTACACATGGGTAATGAGAGCTATATAATCTATCATAAGTGCTTGCTGTTGAACCGACCGCATGCGTTTACAAGTCCAATCAGCAATGAGTTGACTGAAACACAGATACCCTGTTCAATTGAAAACCTTGCTTGACCAACACTAGTAATCTAGTATCCAATGTTGATCTAGCGCTGATTGCTATGCGTCACAATAAATGCATTTCACATCATGTATTGTTGTGCTACCACTTGTGTGGGTACTCATCACGCGGGAAGCGGCTTCTAAGATGATATCATACCGGCCACTGCATAGTGTCTTTTGTCAAAGATTCCAATAAACCTAGGCAGAGTGGCACATCAATTGTGTCCATATTCAGCGCGCACATATTGCCATAAAACGCATGATTGATGTGGCATGCATTTCCATACCGCGTTCGTTCATTCCTATTCCAGTGACGGCGCAATTATTATATCAGAGTTTAGTTCCATGTTTGTAATTGTACAAATCGATCAAAATATTGATCAAAATCGCCCGCGGAGACATTGTTCTTGTCAGTCAATAAACACGTTTGGTTATCAAAAACCACTGCTTGACGACGTTTAATATAAGGTACAGCATAGGGTTCAATTAGTTAAGGGAACAATGTTTCATCCAGCTCACCTTGCTGCATATACATTACATGATTACAGTTGAAAGCTGCAATTGTTTTGTACCTCTACACCATAATCAAACTGTGTATAGGGCAAACTAGAGCATTGATTGTCTTTTCGTGCGATGATTGGTAAGTAGTATGTGCTGTTCAGGAATGTAGGGCTGCAAAAGTACACTTTTATGCCACCACAAGCAGTTTTAATACTTTGATCTACCTGTATTAAAAGGATTGTCTACCTCGGCCCTCTATCGTATTCCGGCTTATTCCTGACCAGCGCCATATTGGCTGGTATCTGTTTTTCCGAACCAGTGCTTGTTGGATCGTATCTTTTATCTCTGCCCGGAGTCTTATCGGCTGTTACATGTTGCCCCTCACCAGCGCCTAATTGGCTGGTACCTGTTATCCCTCACCAGCGCCTGATTGGTTCGTACCTGTTATCCCTGATCAACGCGTTATTGTCTGGTACCTGTTATACATTCCCAGCGCCTTATCCGGTTGTACCTATTATCCCTTCCCAGTCGCTTGTATTCACTTTTAACTGTCACTCTTGAATGAAACTGTAATATTTATAATCCGATCAAGTTAATAACAACAGTCCCACACCACCCAAGGCTGCTTCACATCACTAGATATACTATCTATTACGTCCGGAATGGTTTTAGTTATGCTCGCGCAGGCATCATTGTTAAAGAATAGTCCGTCAGCTAGGACTTCACGAATATGCTCTCTAGTTTTATCTGTACATTATATGTTCAATATAATAATGATTAACATGATATCCGGGTCGAACATAAAGAGACGATATAAACATTTACTACAGGGATGTAGATGTAGGATTAATAGGGGCCTGGGAGGGTGATTATAGGGGCCAGGTCAGCGAGGCTGTATTGGCACAATAAGAGGGCAGGGAGTTACAGCTGTCACAGTGCAAGCCGCGGGATCAGACAACGCGAACAGTTGTGAACATCATTTCGAATACATGCTGTGTTGTGGAACAGTAGGCCCGATATGCAAGACATTGTTAATACCTAAAGAAGTCACACACCGATCTCGTAGTAGCATAAATTGTTTTAATATCATCGACTACATTGAATGCACCGTAATGTCTGGAAAAGGCCTAGAAGAAAACGGTAGACTGTTGATAGATTGGCTGCGGAATTGTAAATTAAACATTGAAGTTTGAATAGTATGTATGTTGACCTGTTTAGCATTCTATATCAAACGCATACGAATTCATTGCCATTATATTCAGGAAAACCAGTTCTCGGACACGAATCTTTTATAAATTGTAACCGTGCCTAATGGGAGGCCATCCAACAGACCTGACAATTTGAAACTCAGAATCTATTACAAGCAGCAGCTCACTAATTGTATGTTTAATAGCATTATCGATTTGGAAACCCGTATGTGTAGAACTAATTTTTTTTAGATGGATATCAAATGCATCACACGCCCATCACAATTTTCTAACAGAAAATTGGATTCCAGAGCACATTCTTCTGTCTTCGCAGCCTTCGGTATAACAACCTCTAGTAACAGAAATACATTCTGAGAGCAGAACAGCCAGATGGATAGATGTGATAAAGAGATTGATGGTGTCGAGCCAACCATTCATTCACAATAATGACACACTTATGATATTAGGTATCTACGTGGGATGTTAGAGAAAGACTTTATGTGCCAGGTTTCAATTAGTGATAATGTTACAATGGGAAACACATCATGTATACAGCATACGGATTGTTTTATGTGTTCAATAATGAAAATGATGTGATGAAAACAACTAACAATGGTCGTCATTGCTGTAAATATACTGACCAGACTTGGTAATTTAAAAAACGCTATTTTGTAATGCATTGTGAAGACGACAATAAACTGCGGCTTTCTTTTGAAAGCATTATGAATTTGTTATGTCAGACAGCTAGAGTTGCAGGGTGTAAAAAAGCCACGCTACAATTCCAACCCTATATGGCAAAGGATGGCCGCATTTTCGGCCCAGCACTTGAAACTAAGTGAAGATCAACGATAACTGATAATAACTATCAATGTGATTAAGAAAATGTGAGGGAATCAACAGGGAATTGGCTACAAATTAATCACTGTGAAATTTAGTAAATTGAAAGTCCGCCAGGTTTGGCTAGATGTAATCCTAGACATAATTACAATACAACCTGTTTCTAGGCTAGCATCAGGTCGCGGTCAGTTACTAGGGTTACTCTAAATCCTAGATCATGGAATGAAATATGATTTATCTTTTAAGGTGCAACACAAACGGGTTAAAACATTTGTTGAATACTTTATCAAATCTTGTTGGTTCAATGAGCAGACATAGACTTGACTGGTAAGCTGTTCGTTAGGATCCTTGGTCTTAATCAAGCCATATCGTTTATCCAAGGCTAGTTAAGAATAGTAAGCTGTATGAATGATCGAGATAGGATCCTACAGGTGGCATGGTCACAGGAATATTTGTCAATGAATTAATGGAAGCTGTGAGGTTATCAAGCATGAAGGTTAAGCACCTGACCAACAACGACTCATTCAATCATCAAATGAGCTTGGTGCATCAATAAGCAGCATGGCACCAACGCCACAGAATCCAATCGATTTCTCCTAATTTGTCGGATGTACATACGTTGACATCAAGAACGATCGTTGTTACCTTTTCGAGTGTAGGTTGTTCCGGGAATTCACATATAAATACTTTCTTGACAAATGCCTCTGGGTTGAAATGGCATGGCTGAGAATGGTAATGGAGGCTAACTGTGATAGCTTTGATAACTATGATCCTTGTAATTTGGTTTACTTAGGCCGTTTCGTAGTCTTTGCGCTGAGGCTGACAGTTTTGCACGAACAAGTATGTATTGCAGTATTTCTGTGATATCTTACAAGGATCAATTCTTCTGGGAGTTGTCGAATTGCAGACGACTTCCGAGGTAATGGCTATGGTTTGTAATTGTTTGCATCATTCCATTCAACTTGTTTTTCTCCTATTAAGGAAGGCTTGGTATTTGATTGGATTTGGCTTCACCTAAAAACTCGATCTGTCGAGGTTACGTATCTGAAATTGTCAGGAAAGTTGGAAGATGGCCTTTGCTGAAAGAATTGTTCATTTCGAGTCAGTGAGAGCCCTAGACTTTTATATCAGTTTGGGTTGCAAAAGTTACACAGCATACACTTCTCAGCAGGGTACCAGAACACATCGGTATAACCGTGCCGGATTGCTGGCTAATCATGACGGACCTGGAAGCTTGATAGGTTTTCGGTGAACGTATTTGATAGTTATCATCACGGTATCATTTATCATAGCTAATGGTCATGTGGAAAGAAATCAATAAATATATTCCCATAGATTAAAAGCATGGCATCGGGCAATAACTCCACTTTGAGTAGATAGGGCGATTGGATATTCTGGCTAGTGTGAATGACGTTCCTTACGTTGCATGGGCATAACCAAATATCGCCCTGAATTTAATGGACTATCAGGCTTGTAGGTGAAGCACTTGACCGTCACGGACTTGCTCTGTCGGGATGTAAAACGGGCTGCAACGTACAGCGAACTGCAACTAAATGGTCTTATTTGTATGTAATCTACACCGCGCCACCGAAACAAGAACAATCACACGCCCCACCCTAACCCCCACCCCCACCCCCACTTGACTCTATCCACACGGACGAAACTGTAGATTAGAGAAGCTTTACGGCTGGCTAGTCTTCGTATGTGCAATAGGTATCCAGTAATTATAGACGCAAATGAGGCATTATTGTGGGTTTGAAGGACGTTCGCTCTTCAAAGTGCGACAGAGGTACATATGACGGAGTATATAGCTTAAACAGCGTCATTGTTCATTGGGGTAGGTGTGGCTGTTAAAGGAATCATAAACAAGCAATACCTACTGCAATTATAGCTAAATGCAACGTTTCTGTTCATCGTATTTTGTTTATCAATATACGTATGTGGTCTTATAGCTCGCTAGTGAAAACAGTAAAAACCTGGTGATGATATCCAACTGCACGGCAGTGAGCAATAAGCAACTACAACTATGATCCAATTACATGATAGTGCCTCAACAAGTATTTCGTCGACCATTGTTCCATCGTAGACATTAAAGTGTATAATCCTACCCATTTTGGAAATTGATATCTTGTGCTACTACCGATATGTGGTACTTGGAACGCTATATATATATATATATATATATATATATATATATATATATATATATATATATATATATATATATATATATATATATATATATATATATATATATATATATATATATATATTGTGTACAAAAATGGGTGTTTCAAAATAGTTCGGGTAATAAGGACAAGTAAAAACAACCACTATTTTGGAACATAGCAAAAAAACAACCATTTAGGTACATAACAAAACACCAACCCTATTTCTTGTCAAACCTAAAGATATTCTCGACCAGCAACGCAACTTCGTCGGAAATGATACTAGTAACTTTACGAATTATCCGACCTGTCTAAGCATTTCGGTTTGTCCAGGTGAATAAATATCTCCAGCTCATTGCAAAACGTCTAAACTAGATATATATATATATATTTATTTTCTCTGTCGAATGTCACCTGGTTAGGATATATTTATGAGGGAATTTATTTTAAACAATATACTAGAATTTTTGACAATGATATATCGGATAATAACGAGCAAAATTCTGTTAAAGGCGGAATAGCAAAAAGGTCATCAGTCTAATATATAACATCTTTCAAACGCGTCTAACTAGTTCCTGCGCGATGCATGAGCCAAAACATTGAAATAGATAATAGTGAATGGAGATAATGTACATTGCAACACCACTTTTAAATAAGAAATTGTACAATAAAGCACTCAATTATATCTTGACTTTTCGGGAACTCAGGCCGTGCGCCAAGATGTGACAGTGTTCTAAAACGTTCGGTCGATTGTCTCACAAAAGTTGCATCCGTATAAATATATATATATATATATATATATATATATATAGATATATATATATATATATATATATATATATATATATATATATATATATATATATATATATATATATATATATATATATATATATATATATATATATATATATATATATATATATATATATATATATATATATATATATATATATATATATGCGACTGACTCTTCACGCATATGCTCACCATAGACACAATTGCTCATATGTGATTAAGAATGTGGTGGCATAACCGCCATTGAGATTGCTGCTTTCCTCCTTTGGTTGTGCATTATGGTCAATAGTTTAATGACAGATAGGATGAAAGTTAGTCGAAGGTTATTCACAATTTCAAAGATGGACAGTTCAATGCCGCTGTACAATGTTTGTTGCATATAACCGGAGAAATTAGCCCCACTCGGATGGCGAGTATACCTATCAGCCGCACTGGCAGTATAACCTGCACTCATGGACTTGGAGAACGTGCTGTTGCAAACATGGTTGAAGCGCACGACTTTTAATATGATTGATCGCTCGTAGATGAATAACCTGATGCGTTCCTTCAGTATGATAATTGCGCTTTCATTGTCATATTGGTTCATTACTTGGTGTCAACACATTTCTAATGGATTATCGTTCATTGGCTCTTATTATCTGCATGTATTGAATCACTCCTCTTCATGCTGGACATTGTCTGAAATAATTGAAACAATCTTTCATAAGAAAGCCACTGGTGTCCTTTAGATACCGTCGCAGTACACATGGGTAATGAGAGCTATATAATCGTTCGTAAGTGATTCCTGTTGAAGTGTTCAAAAGTCTTATCAGCAATGATCTGAGTGAATTGCAGATAGACTGCTCAATTGAAGACATCACTTGACCAACAATCGTAATCTACGATCCAATGATGATCTAGCACTGATTGCTATGCGTCATAATGAATACATTTCACATCATGTATTGTTGTGCTACCCTTGTGTGGGTACTCTTCACATGGGAGGGGGCTTCGAAGATGATATCATACTGATCATTGCGTGGCATCTTTTGTCAAAGATACCAATAAAGCTAGGTAGAGTGGTACCTCTATAAACTGCCTGATGAGATGATAGCTATGTAGTATGTGCTGTTTGGGAATTTAAAGCTGCAAAAGTCTACAATTATCTACCTGTACGAAAGTATTGTTTCCCTCGGAACTCAATTGTAATCCGGCTTATTCCTGACCAGCACCTTATCGGCTTATACTTGCTATCCCTCACCAGCGCCTGATTGGTTCGTACCTGTTATCCTGACCAACGCTTTATTGTCTGGTACCTGATATTCTTGGGACTTCACGAATATGCTCTCTAGTTTTATGTGTATATCGAATATATGTTCAATACAATAATGATTAACATGATATCCGGGTCGAACATAAAGAGACGATATAAACATTTACCACAGAGATGTTGATGTAGGATCAATAGGGGCCTGAGAGGGACATTATATGGGCCATGTCAGCGAAGCTGTATCGACACAATAAGAGGGCCGGGAGTTGCAGCTGTCACAGTGCGAGCCGAGGGATCGGACAACGTGAACAGTTGTGAACATTAGCTCGTATACATGCCGTGTTGAGGAATAATAGGCCCGTTACGCACGACATTGTTGATACCTAAAGAAGTCACAAAACGAACTGTTTTGATATTATCGACTACATTGAATGCTCTGTAATGTATGAAATAGGCCTAGCAGAAAGCGGTAGAATGTTGATAGGTCGACTGCAGAACTGTAAAATGAACTGTGTAGTTTGAACAGTGTGTATGTTGGCCTGGTTAGCAATTTATAACTAGCGTATGCGAATTCATTACCATTATTATTATGACAGCCAGTTCTCAGACATAAATCTTTTATTCATTATAGCCGTGCCTGATTTCAGGCTATCCAACAGAGCTACTTTGTTGACAATTTGAAACTAAGAATGCCTCCGCAGCCCGCTGTATAGCAACCTCTGGCAACAGTAAGACATTCTGAGAGCAGAACAACTAGCTGGATAAATGTGATAAAGAGATTGATTGTGTCAAGCCAACCATTCATTCACAATAATGACACACTTATGATATAAGGTATCTAAGTGGGATGTTAGAGTAAGACTTTATGTGCCTGGTTTCAACTTGTGATAACGTTACTCATAATATTATTCATGTCAGACGGTTGGTTCTACAGCATATAATCTGTGGAGATCTCTGATTGAATGCAGATATGAATATTTTGGATGTCATTTAAAGCAAGTATGACGTACCGAGTGATATGAATAGGGCATGAGCAGGTGGGAAAGAATAGAACGATTTTCGCACGAAGTTGTCCGTAAGTAATCTTTGGCGCCGATCTAGGGCACTCCATACCAAATCGAAATATATGAACATGTCTACATATATGGTATCTCATGGTGTATCAGAAAAAGCAGACTGTATTATCGAAATGACGTCTCAGAATCGTGTTGTTCGAGCGTTATATGCCTGGTGTTATAACAATAATAATATTCTTTTACATACACCATTGCAGATTACCTTTAAGGGGAAGGTTTTTTTTTTATTTCAACCAACACTTATATTAGCGTGGTATCTGTTAGGTTGCAGTTCCTACTGCACGAATATTGGTATCATTCAGTTTCCATTGCTTTACTCCGCATCTTCTGGATCAAGATATGCAACTGTTAATATTTCTGCCTCAACCGTTAAACATTGAGACACACCAAGGTGGCTGTTGTTCAAATATATTGAATTTGCTTTCACGAATTTCGATGTTATTCGTTTGCAGGTTCGTTCATATACTTTTTTGTTTCAAATATAATTATCATTGGTGCCATTTTTGTCCTGCAAACATTTTCCCGTGCACTACATTTCATCTCCGTGAGACAAGGTATGTTCAAGCCAATGGACCTATTGGGTGAGAAGAGCGTTATCGCTATCCCTTATGCCTACAATTCCTTTCGGTATCATAGATTTGCGTCTTTGAGGGCGTACAACTCAATCGCTTACAGTTACTCGACGAGGAGGCGTCGCATAGGAGATGGCTGATAATGATAATGACATTTGTCAATTTCATGAGAGACACGAAGAGGCAATAAAGACAGTATGATGCCTATATGATTCCAATAATGGCTCTTGTGTTAGTCTATGACGAAATAAGGACATCAGTTACTATTATAGAGCTGTTATGAATTTGCAGATGTATGGCCAACTCTTGAAGGATCGAAAATTTAAGTTTCACTTGAATAATTATGTACCTTCTTGGCTAATACCAAATGAACATTGAAACTATTTTTAAAGAAAAATTACCCACAAAAGCCATGCCATGTACCTTTATGGTAGTATCATCGATGTCCAAATGAAGTTAGGACGAAAGGCAGCAGCAAGAGAAGGCAGATATAATGTTAACAATATACTCCTGCTGTCGCAAGTCGCTACCCATTTTGTTCGCATACGTACTCCTTTTGAAAATTGATGTCTTGTGCTACTATCAATATGTGGTATTTAGAAAATCGATGAGTACTTTTCAGTAGGTGAGGTGTTGAAAATGAAAGTCACGGTCACGACAAATCTCTAGTTTTGGTATCCGCCGAGAGCAGCCAGAGTAAATTATAACAATAAATGTCACATAAAGACTTACGCGCTTTCCAGGAGCGTTCTCTGTCCGGACTGATATTGGGCTAATATTGACTGTTCAAACAGAATGGAGCGAATAGTAGTCTCTATACGTATCAAGATATCTTGGATAAAGAAAGTTTGAATGGCAAAATGGTGGGATTTATCTTAACGCAGAAATTGCTCACAAGAGGATGGCCAATCACATACATGTGATATCTAAGTGCGCCACTTGGGTGGTCTTCATTTGTGAATAAGCATAACCCCATTAGGAGACGACCCCATCCCTCCGTTACGTACGTTTGCATATGCGGATGCGCCTGATAGCGTAGAGTATAATCAACCAAACAAATATTTGGTATATTACAAATTAAGTCTAGAAGAAAAAACATAACACTGCTCACATGTTACGCGTGTTATAGAAATTCACTCTCTCTCTGATTCATACACGTACTCTTATAATCCTAGTCATTATGGAGATTGATCACGGAACTGATGTCTTATGTTAGCGTCGATATGGGTTAGTTAGCTCGTCAGGTAGCATTATTTAACTTGGCGCAGGAGTTTAAAGAGAGGATCACGCACAAGTGGATCGGCCACTTCATTCACATGACCAATCTCTAGTTTTTGTCTCCTCCGATAGCAGCCAACATGCATCATCCCCGGAAATAGCCCCCATGAAAACGCTTGACCTTTCCAGTGCCGTTCTCTATTCGGACTGATATGTGGAGATGTCGGGATGCATCCCAATGCGATAATATTGACCTTTACATCGAAAGTTCCAATTAGACGGCTAGTTTATGCGTACATGTACTTGATAAATCATCAATATAGTACCCATATAAAACCATAACAGGCATAAAATCACTCACACCAAAGGGAATGACACAATTTGTATCAGCTATAATCCCCATATCTATTCATGATGTTGAATGTATCACATAATTCAAAATCCATCGCTCACTAAGCGGATAATCCCATTGTTGAATTCATCGAAACGATGGGCCATAAGTTATTCTGTCCATGGCATCCTCTTTGGCCTTAACCTCTGGTAGAACTGAAATAAACATCAATCAGTGAATAGAGGCAATCAGCTGGAGCAATGCGATAAAAAGAATGATGGGCTCTCTTTATTCATTCATTCACCGCAATGACACACTTAGCTATGTAATTCAATATGACTTTACGATGTTAGTATCAAAGTGAGTTCAACTGCCCCGAGCTGTGTATTACATATTTGCACAATGAGACAACCGATGTTTGTCGCATAAACATATAAGAATGCAGACTAAATCCATTATCTTTGGACAAATTTACTGTGTCGCGGAATTGTTTTCGTAGCAACTATCAGCTTATCCAAACGTGCATTATATATCGATGCTGATTATCACGGCTGTTATGAATCGGATGATTACTGAATTCCTGCAACCTGATAAACATAAAATCTTATCGTAACTCAGTATGGTCTTCATGTTATGAACCATTGTGTGGTATTTTCATTACAGACTAATTAATTAATTTTACGCTCAAGTTCATAACCACATGCTTCCTTATATATTCGGTTCTGGCATCAATGGAGAAATTTGAGAACCAATCGCGCTCCTTGGATTGTCGGGCAGGAAACATTGGGATGCTGTTATCAACATCATGACCACGAGTATTGCAATTGCGACCTTCATCTGTGTCTGATTGCATGGTATGCGCTCACGGCTAAAACTTTAGTCGATTAATTGTATTTATCAAGTACCATCGTACATCTCTGACTGCTAGCGAAGAAAGTAATATAAGAACATTTATGCAAAGATAATTCATTGATTTTGCGATGTTTGCACGGTCGATAGCCGCGCACTCGAGACTATAGGGCGGCACAGGAGGCAAAAAGGTAGGCGTACGGAATCATAAATGAAAGGAATAAAACAAAATTATTGAAATAGCATTGTAGGTAAACTACAACCATCATGGTCGACTTTTTCAGTCTGTTGAACTAGATCGAATGATTCTCGATCGATATTATTGAATTGGACTTTTATTAGATCCTATCAGATCATAACCAGAGTTAATCAAACCACGCCTTAAATGTCGAATAAATTAACCACTTGGCTTCTGCATTAGTGACTTCATATTGCTGTATTGATCAGTTCCGGTCAATTATTATCATTTTAAGACGACTGTTATTGCGATGATTAAAAAACTTGACGATAATTGATCTTTTTATATAACTATCAACCAGTCAACAGCTAATATCTCACTCAATGGTATCATGGAGGTGTCCATTACGATCACAACGTTTCACGGCGTGAACGTGGCCATGTGGAATGTGCTTCCTATTACATTTTGGATGAGTTGAAATAAATCGAATACGTAACGTTTACTTACATTAAACATCGATTTGAACGATTGTTATAGCAGGATCAAAACCAAACCTTTGTTTATTGGTACAACCATATTCGCGAATAAATGGCTCAACAGAGAAGTGAGGCCAATCTACGATAACAGGACAAATAACCATAGCTCATGATAATTCTTTGCAAAGAATATTCGTATGTATACACAAATATATATGACTATATAGAGATATATATATATATTTATATATATATATATATATATATATATATATATATATATATATACATATATATATATATATATAGATACATATATATATTTACATATATATATATGTATATATATTATATAGATATATATATATATATATTAATATATCTTAATATAGGCATACATATCAATTAATATATATATATATATATATATATATATACATAGATAGAGATATATATATATATATATATATATATATATATATATATATATATATATATATATATATATATATATATATATATATATATATATACATAAATATATATATATATATATATATATATATTCCTACACGGATATATATAAATATATAAATATATATATATATATATATCTATATATATATATATATATATATATATATATATATATATATATTTATATATGCATATATATATATATAAATTTATATATATATATATAAATATATATGCCTATATGGACATGTATATAAATTTATATATATATATATATGCATATATATATAAATAATTATAAATAAATCAATGAATACATGCAAGTATCTAAATGTATATATATAATATATATATATATATATGTGTATAAAAATATCTATACCGATATATATATATATATATATATATATATATATATATATATATATATATATATATATATATATATATATATATATATATATAAATACATGCATAGAAATATATATATATATATATATATATATGGATCGTAACATATATATAGAGACATATTATTTCAGGCACATGTATGAATATGTATATATATGGTGTAATTATATATAAGTGAATACATATGTATATATATTTATATAAATATCGGTATAGATATTTCTATACACACACATATATATATATAATGTAAATATGCATATGGTATATATATTTATCTATTTGTGCAGGGCACTGTATTATATATATACATTTAGTTACTTGCATGTATATATATACATGTATATATATATATATATATATATGTATAATTATATATATAAACATATATATATATTTATATATATATACATATGTATTAATATATACAAATAAATATACACATAAATATATGTATATATATATATATATAATTGACATATTTATAGATATAAATATATTTATGTCTAACTATATACATATACATATATATTTATGTATATATATATATGTACATACATATGTATATATATACAAATATATATATATACATTAATATAGGTGTATATATATAAATATATATGTATGAATATATATATCAAAGGGGCCTCAATGAAAACTGTGATTTTTCCATTGCGGCCCGCCACGCGAAAGTCATTAGAATATTAACGTCATCAAACAAGTATTTATGATACGTTGATTCATTACCATCTTCACAATTGGGTTATTGTGTTTACCTGAGTGACCATTATATTTGTTGTTATCATCTCATTCGTTTCTCCCCGGAATGTATAAAACACTCTTGATGCTAGTTTCTACAATACAATAACCATCACAAACCATGCAAATCAAGACCATAGCTAAAAACTTATTTTGGATGATTAAAATAATCTGGCTGTATCGTGATGTTATTTTGCTGAGTGTGCCTTAATGTTGAATGAATTCGTTTTATCGCATTCCTCTAGCTGACTGGCTCTAATCCCAACACGACGTTTTCTCTTAATTTGACCAGCAGTTAATAAATCAGAAGAGAGGAAATCAGTGGCATAAATATGCTATTTAATGTCCGACCTATTCATCCAGTTGATAATTTGGTAAGCCATACCCGGTGCTGGATAAATTGTACATAATGAGCTAAATACTTGCTTAATTATTTATTTGTCATAATCCGAATGTACGGCAATATTCACTAATGTATGAATATCGGCTCTGAAATCAGTTAAGACTTTTGCATAAACATGACATATTTTCGGCAGTTTATAGGTACTTTAACGCGCAAATTATTTTATCATTATATGCATCAACATGATTATGTGATCAAATAACTGTAAAGGGTAAACACTTAATTATGCAATCCAATCAAACGTAAGTGAACAATATGAAGCTGCAAATATGATAATAACACGCAAAAGCGTAGACCTCAAATGTACGAGTATTAGAAAAAACACTATGCCCGGATACAAATTACTAATCGACTGCAACAGGACAATATCGGGAGACGAGATATTGTCAGTCACAGTCGATGGCAGCATAATATTTATGACGAGGACTCGGTTCAGTAGCTTATCCAAGAAGTACCATTCGGTCATTTCTAACAAACTTTTGTTACATAATCAGACGCCCAACTTCCATTGTCGGCTTATGTTATCATAATGCCCGCAAACGAAAGTAGCGCTCCCGTTGGCCGCCATAATCAGGCCGTATATCTCATCCGCTCAGCGTAGCTCGCCAAGCGTTCAACGTTTACTCAGAGTTACTCAGGCATTTTGTAACCTACGTAGCTGTATGTCTATGATATTAAGTACTTTCTATTAACACAAAACTGCTATACACAGAACGAGCCGACCGTAGCGTTCTTCTGTTCCGCCATGTTACGCCGTATTCAGCGATGTAAAACTTAGTAACTCTTCACAGATATGCACCCCATAGACTGTGTCTCAGCAAAATATGTTGCAGTAACCATTTGATATAAGGACTTATATGTGATTCGCCACCGTGCTGCTTTCCTCCTTTGGTCGTGCATTATGGTCAATAGTTTAATGGTAGATAGCGATGAAAATTAGCCGAAGGTTAATCGCTAATTTCAAAGATGGACAGTTAAATTCCTCTGTACAATGTGCGTTGCATATAACCGGAATAATTCGCCCCACACGGCTGGCGATGTGTATCAATAAGCCACAATCGTACTAAAACCTGCACTGATGTAATGGACTTGGGAAACGTGCTGTAGCGTGCATGGATGAAGCGAACGACTTTTAATATGATTTATCCCTCGATGATGAATGACTTCAGTAGGATAATTGCACATTCATTGTCATATTGGATCATTGCTTGGTCTCAACACATTTTACATGAATTAACGTTAAATGGTGTCTTTTACTGTCTTCATGTATTGAATCGCTTCCGTTCATGCTGGACATTGTCTGACATTATTGAAACAATCTCTTTGATAGGAAGACCACTGGTGTCCTGTAGAGACCGTCGCAGTACACATGGGTAATGAGAGCTATATAATCTATCATAAGTGCTTCCTGTTGAAACGACCGCATGCGTTTACAAGTCCAATCAGCAATGAGTTGACTGAAACACAGATACCCTGTTCAATTGAAAACCTTGCTTGACCAACAATAGTAATCTAGTATCCAATGTTGATCTAGCGCTGATTGCTATGCGTCACAATGAATGCATTTCACATCATGTATTGTTGTGCTACCACTGGTGTGGGTACTCATCACGCGGGAAGCGGCTTCTAAGATGATATCATACCGGCCACTGCATAGTGTCTTTTGTCAAAGATTCCAATAAACCTAGACAGAGTGGTACATCAATAAACTACTTCATCCAGCTCACCTTGCTGCATATACATTACATGATTACAGTTGAAAGCTGCAATTGTTTTGTACCTCTACACCATAATCAAACTGTGTATAGGGCAAACTAGAGCATTGCTTGTCTTTTCGTGCGATAATTGATAAGTAGTATGTGCTGTTCAGGAATGTAGGGCTGCAAAAGTACACTTTTATGCCACCACAAGCATTTTTAATACTATGATCTACCTTTATTGAAAGGATTGTCTACCTCGGCCCTCTATCGTATTCCGGCTTATTCCGGACCAGCGCCATATTGGCTGGTATCTGTTTTTCCGGACCAGTGCTTGCTGGATCGTATCTTTTATCTCTGCCCGGAGTCTTATCGGCTGTTACATGTTGCCCCTCACCAGCGCCTAATTGGCTGGTACCTGTTATCCCTCTCCAGCGCCTGATTGGTTTGTACCTGTTATCCTTGACCAGCGCGTTATTGTCTGGTACCTGTTATACATTCCCAGAGCCTTATCCGGTTGTACCTGATATCCCTTCCCAGTCGCTTGTATTCACGTTTAACTGTCACTCTTGAATGTAACTGTAATATTTATGAGCCGATCAAGTTAATAACAACAGTCCCACACCACCCAAGGCTGCTTCAGTATATTGGATCCCAATATCACGTCCGGAATGGTTTTAGGTATGCTCGTGCAGGCATCATTGTTCAAGAATAGTCCGTCAGCTAGGACTTCACGAATATGCTCTCTAGTTTTATGTGTACATCGAATATATGTTTAATATAATAATGATTAACTTGATATCCGGGTCGAACATAAAGAGACGATATAAACATTTACTACAGAGATGTAGATGTAGGATCAATAGGGGCCTGGGAGGGTGATTATATGGGCCAGGTCAGCGAGGCTGTATTGGCACAATAAGAGGACCGGGAGTTGCAGCTGTCACAGTGCAAGCCAGGGGATTAGACAACGCGAACAGTTGTGAACATCATTTCGAATACATGCTGTGTTGCGGAATAGTAGGCCCGATATGCAAGACATAGTTAATACCTAAAGAAGTCACACACCGATCTCGTAGTAGCATAAATTGTTTTAATATCATCGACTATATTGTATGCACAGTATAGTTTGGAAAACGGTAGAATGTTGATTGATTGGCTGCGGAATTGTAAATTAAACAGTGAAGTTTGAACAGTTTGTATGTTGACCTGTTCAGCATTCTATATCAAACGCATACGAATTCATTGCCATTATATTCAGGACAGCCAGTTCTCGGACACGAATCTTTTATAGATTGTAACCGTGCCTAATTGGAGGCCATCCAACAGAGCTGACAATTTGAAACTCAGAATCTATTACAAGCAGTAGCTCACTAATTCTATGTTTAATAGCATTATCGATTTGGAAACCCGTATGTGTAGAACTAATTTTGTTTAGATGGATATCAAATGCATCACACGCCCATCACAATTTTTCTAACAGAAAATTGGATTCCAGAGCACATTCTTCTGTCTCCGCAGCCTTTGGCGTAACAACCTCTGGTAACAGAAATACAACCAACCATTCATTCACAATAATGACACACTTATGATATTAGGTATCTAAGTGGGATGTTAGAGAAAGACTTTATGTGCCAGGTTTCAATTAGTGATAATGTTACAATGGGAAACATTTCATATATACATCATACGGATTGTTTTATATGTTCAATAATGAAAATGATGTGATGAAAACAACTACAAATGGTCGTCACTCCTGTAAATATACTGACCAGACTTGGTAATTTAAAAAACGCTATTTTGTAATGCATTGTGAAGACGACAATAAACTGCGGCTTTCTTTTGACAGCATTATGAATTTGTTATGTCAGACAGCTAGAGTTACAGGTTGTGTGGGACCAGTATCAATACCAGCGTACATCACTAGTCCCTGTATTGCAACCGTTTTCTTGGAAAAACCTGTGTTGTTAGTATATCAAAACAAAGAATAAATGAGGACAAAAACGAGAAAAACTAACAAGGACTGCTTGCAATATACTTGCGAGAATAGACGGCAACAATCACTGCAAGTAATCTAGGTTTTGGTTGACAGTCCCGAACGATGCGACGTGCTTAATCTTGGTGATGCCTGTACACAGCGTAAAAAAGCATAAGCTACAATTCCAACCCTATATGGCAAAGGATGGCCGCATTTTCGGCCCAGCACTTGAAACTAAGTGAAGACCAACGATAACTGATAATAACTATCATTGTGATTAAGAAACTGTGAGGGAATCAACAGGGAATTGGCTACAAATTAATCACTGTGAAATTTAGTAAATTGAAAGTCCGCCAGGTTTGGCTAGATGTAATCCTAGACATAATTACAATACAACCTGTTTCTAGGCTAGCATCAGGTCGCGGTCAGTTACTAGGGTAACTCTAAATCATAGATCATGGAAAGAATTATGATTTATCTTTTAAGGTGCAGCACAAAAGGGTTAAACCATTAGTTGAATACTTTATAAAATCTTGTTGGTTCAATAAGCAGACATAGACTTGACTGGTAAGCTGCTCTTTAGGATCCTTGGTCTTAATCAAGCCATATCGTTTATCCAAGGCTAGTTAAGAATATTAAGCTATATGAATGATCGAGATAGGATCCTACAGGTGGCATGGTCACAGGAATATTTGTCAATAGATTAATGGAAGCTGTGAGGTTATCAAGCATGAAGGTTAAGCACTTGACCAACAACGACTCATTCAATCATCAAATGAGCTTGGTGCATCAATAAGCAGCATGGCACCAACGCCACAGAATCCAATCGATTTCTCCTAATTTGTCGGATGTACATACATCGACATCAAGAACGATCGTTGTTACCTTTTTGAGGGTAGGTTGTTCCGGGAATTCACATATAAATACTTTCTTGATAAATGCCTCTGGGTTGAAATGGCATGGCTGAGAATGTTAATGGAGGCTAACTGTGATAGCTTTGATAACTATGATCTTTGTAATTTGGTTTACTTAGGCCGTTTCGTAGTCTTTGCGCTGAGGCTGACAGTTTTGCACGCACAAGTATGTATTGCAGTATTTCTGTGATATCGAACAAGGATCACTTCTTCTGGGAGTTGTCGAATTGCAGACGACTTCCGAGGTAATGGCTATTGAATGTAATTGTTTGCATCATTCCATTCAACTTTTTTTTTCCTATTAAGGAAGGCATGGTATCTGATTGGATTTGGCTTCACCTAAAAACTCGATCTGTCGAGGTTACGTATCTGAAATTTTTCAGGAAAGTTGGAAGATGGCCTTTGCTGAAAGAATTGTTCATTTCGAGTGTGTGAGAGCCCCAGACTTTTATATCAGTTTGGGTTGCAAAAGTTACACAGCATACACTTCTCAGCAGGGTACCAGAACACATCAGGATTACCGTGCCGGATTGCTGGCTAATTATGACGGACCTCGAAGCTTGATAGGTTTTCGGTGAACGTATTTGATAGTTATCACCATGGTATCATTTATCATAGCTAATGGTCATGTGGAAAGAAATCAATAAATATATTCCCATAGATTAAAAGCATGGCATCGGTCAATAACTCCACTTTGAGTAGATAGGGCGATTGGATATTCTGGCTAGTGTGAATGACGTTCCTTACGTTGCATGGGCATAACCAAATATCGCCCTGAATTTAAGGGACTATCAGGCTTGTAGCTGAAGCACTAGACCGTCACGGACTTGCTCTGTCGGGATGTAAAACGGGCTGCAAGGTACAGCGAACTGCAACTAAATGGTCTTATTTGTAGGTAATCTACACCGCGCCACCGAAACAAGAACAATCACACGCCCCACCCTAACCCCCACTCCCCACCCCCACTTGACTCTATCCACACGGACGAAACTGTAGATTAGAGAAGCTTTACGGCTGGCTAGTCTTTGTATGTGCAATAGGTATCCAGTAATTAAAGACGCAAATGAGGCATTATTGTGGGGTTGAAGGACGTTCGCTCTTCTAAGTGCGACAGAGGTACACATGACGGAGTATATAGCTTAAACAGCGTCATTGTTCATTGGGGTGGGAGTGGCTGTTAAAGGAATCATAAACAAGAATTACCTACTGCAATTATAGCTAAATGCAACGTTTCTGTTCATCGTATTTTGTTTATCAATATACATATGTGGTCTTATAGCTCGCTAGTGAAAACAGTAAAAACCTGGTGATGATATCCAACTGCACGGCAGTGAGCAATAAGTAACTACAACTGTGATCCAATTACATGATAGTGTTCCATCGTAGACATTAAAGAGTATGTAATCAACCGTTATGATGTCCTCGAGGATTTCATGGTTATTTGATAGTCATTTTTTCTGTAGGCCGCCATTTGATGTGCATTGCATTGTACCAAAATAATCCGCCTTTACGGACTGGCTATGTGTTAAAGCTTTGCAGACTTGGTATCATAATGTGATGTACATGTGATGTGGGGACAATAAATGCTCCATATCTACCGTAATATTACTCAAAGTTACAATGAGGCAAAACACGTTATAGACTTATATGAACATGCTTTCCAAGACTAGTTAGCAAATATTGATATAATCAATCCGTTAGTGACTAAGCCAATTCCAATTATCGTTCTATAAAGCTGTCGGTTGTCTAATTACAAAAAATCACCTTGTCATTTCTTTTGGGATTAACGGTAGTGGTATATACAGTTTTGCGAGGAATGAGCCACTTGGGAAATGTAGCGAGCTTTACTTGCTTACTGCCAATGTTGATGAGAGGTAAGTATTCACAAAGTAATGATTAGGAATGCGATGTTACAAATCACTTGTAATAGCTAGCCTACTCTGTTATTTTCTGTACACAACAAGTTGTGATTTGAACGAAGCAACGGCATGCTAATGAATTGACTGATGGGCGAAGACTAACTTTATTTAGTCGTAAGTGTTTGAATTTGAGTACACTGACTGCTCTAGATGCCATGAGAATGTGGTATAAAGAAAGACAATCACTTCAAGTGGTTTGTAACACTGGCTTTTTAAGTGAATTATATTAACAAGTAACAAATCATTAGCCTGCGTTAATCCTATTCTGAGTCGTGGATGGTAATTCCATATCACGTCCCAGCCATATTGACCTCTGTCCTAGGTTCTTGTCATTACATACCATGAAGTTTCCGACATGCATGAATATGTCTGTGGTACAAAGTAAACACAGGTCACAGACAAATGCCGGATCCGTGAAATATATAGTTAAATGATTCCCACTTAACGGCAGGCCAATCAAGACGAACGTATAATACCACTATGATTACACGTTGCAATGGTAAGTTGTTCTCTTGTATATCAAGCAATTAAGATGCAATTTTAATAATTGTGCCTCATCCTCGATTATTTGCTATATATACTATTTTCAAATATATCTGCTGCTTTGTTTGATGCAATAGTCGCTTATATTCTGCAGAAGTTAGGCAACTTAAAAGATCTGGAGTTATTTTTGAGAGGTCGGATTATAACATGAATCTCTCTAGTATGCCCAAGTGACAGGATAAAGAAGTCAGTTATTGCTCATTGGTTGCGATCATATCTGCAAAAGTAGAAAAATGGTGCTTCTCAGCAGAAGAGAATGAATAGTGCCTTTAACTTAGGTCCAGGTATGTCGCATAGATATATCAATTTAGTAATATCCTCCGTTGGCACATGATAAAAAATCGAACCAATTTTATCACGCAACTGTTGCCTCAAGAATATTGGGTGGAGGTGGTGAAAGGTCGCAACAAAACGTAGGTCGACATTATTCACAATGTAACGCGAATTAGTTTATTCCTTCAACGGAAAGAAAAAAGATTGTCCATCTATATAGTGTCGCTTGAGTGATAATGTACTGTTGTGCTATAGAGTAAAATCCATTGATGGCTTTTTTCCTGTGACAATCTAACTGCGATATTTTTTAAAATAAATGTTAAAAACACCAATCATCACAAAGCTGTACTTTCAATGTGGGTTACGTATTTACGAAAAGTAAGAGAAACGCGATGACCCAGATCAGCTCATGTTTCTAATATATCATTAGAATAGCACAGGGCTTGGAAGGCAGCGCAGGTTTCGTGTGTCGACTACATCCAGTATCTTTTTATCTGCAGAGTCAGAACTTAAGGTGGGATTCATTCCCACGTTATCTACATTTTACCGGCTGTATAGATAAGATAATATGCGCACATGGTTTAATGATGAGAATCACTTTTAACATGCCGTCATACAAGTCTAGTTAGTACTAGGTAGAACAGTTTACCAAGTCCATAGTCGCTTAGCGCTACATCCGTCTCACTGTCACTGACGTCAGATTAATGTTGAGAGTTTGCAACATTTACGACATAACTCGTTGTAATATAGCTGGCTAAACTGGGTAAAACAAAGCGGAGCTTGTGAATTTAACAGTCTATGGCAGCATAGCATCTGTCACGAGGATTAACGAATTCCTCTTCCAATAAGCAACACCTTTGATCTTACATTTAACCTTATGGTGAGTAAAACTTTCTCTCAAAGTCAGAGCTTGCAATATCAGACCTTTGCGACACTCAGCGGTATCTTGGATGGCGCTGCCTTTAAGGAAGCAAGATAATACAGCCACAAATGTTGGCTGACAAATTTATCACTATGTACAAGAGAATGCGTGCTTCGGCATTACAGAAACGGCTTTGATAAGCTTGCTGTGTGGAATATTGTTTATTCGCTGACCAATGTGACCAACTAAAACGACCGCTGAATCAATAACATATTACAGGGTTGCATGCTGTTCTTAGAGTTAACCATCTACAGTTTGATTGCTCACTAAACACCTGGCAATTTTAGATATTGCTTGTGTCATTCCAGTTGTTTAGAACGACGGTAATTTCATTAACCATATTTCCCAAGGAAATGAAAAGCCACATGCTTTACTTAAGCCAATAATAAACAGATATCATTCGGTTCTTTTTTGTCGCCAACAGAAACCACAGTCCAGCACAAGTTGGCTATTATATACTTCACTTGTTTTCATCTACGGTCGAACGATATAATCATGATAATAATTTATAAAATGAACCTTTTGTGATGTTGATAAAAATCTGTAATCGTCTAAACGACGCCTGATGATAAGGCTGGCCTCCGATGTGTTAATATGCTATACGCAAGAAGGCCTAGCGTGCAATCGAACCGGACTGTACGCCACACGTAGACAAATGTTGGTATCAGCACATCCGTAATCTAGTTGAAAGGACGAAACACCCTATTGGAAACAATATCGTAGCGTCATTGAATGAATATAAAACAGATACTATGCTTCGAGACATAGCATGTTCACAAGCATTAAATGACACGAATCGCAGCAACTGTTTCTTTTTGGCTCGCATGTCTGAGCAGCAAATTGTGCGCGTGCTGTAGGTCAGTTATCAGCTAATGTGTTGTCTCAAATTGCTGTTGCCACTCGGTGTGTAATACTTATTCACAATCACTGGTGATAAACATTGCAGATAACATGCGTTTGAGACTTTGTATGCTTCAATCACAGATGAAATAGTAATGGGAAGGCACAGTGTGGCTATGACGATACATCGTTGACCGTAATGTCAGAGCATGGCAGACAAGCAAACAAATTATCACGGTCCTCATGAATATAAAATACACTAAAGAAGGATATGTCTGTTTAGCTTTGTGATATCTGAACACTGATTGCAATGCAAAATAGTGCATACCGGTCTTAGCAGTCCAATAGAACAATGTATAAAATGAGGTGTTTCGGACCGCAATCAAAGTGTCGAACGAATATTGCACATACAGTCGAATTTGTCTTAAGCAGCCAGCCAAGGGACGACCTAAAAGTGGCTGCTTAAGACAGGTTGGCTGCTTAAGACAAGTTGACTGCTTACATACCCCGCACCATGTATATACATATGCAATGCAGTTGCATTGTATTGTATTTACATGATGTATAAATAAGTATGATTACATATATGTATTCCCTTATCTTTAATATTTAGGACTGCTTTATTAAATGCTATTTTGTTTATTTTATAAAGCTTTTAATGAAACTTTTCTAACTAAGAAACTAGGGAACAATTTAACCATGCTTATACTCGAAATAAAAGACAAATAACACCATGTACATGTACATAATTAAACTTTAATTATCAAACAATATTAAGCTGAGGAAAGCATTCAGTACTAAATTATATAACAGTAAAACAACATACCATACAAATAAAAGAGCATAGTCAGCTGGAGTGAGTTTATTGTATGTCACAATGAAGTTTATGTCTTATCTTAGTAGAAAATCTTAGTAGTTGAAGAAATTCTCATGTCTATGATTTTGTCTTCCATGTCTAACGCACAAGCAAACAGTTTGCTTTCCCCTTTCATGAGAGCTAGTTCCTTAATTTGATTGACAAACACACTGGCATCTGTAAGGTTGATTGTGTCCTTTTTAGTTTCTTCTTTCTCTTCCTCCTCTTCCTCCTCTCTTTGTTCATGTACAGTCTCCAGTAGTTCAGGAGCTGATTGGTTCCAGTTAGTCATGGTATAATCACATGTAGCAAAGTCTGCATCGACATCTAACAACTCCTGTATGTCACAATCAAAGACTTCTCTTGCGATTTTGTGAACAGAAAGCGGAAGATCGTCCACATCAATTACATTTTCATTTTCCTGAATCCCCTCGATAACACTTTCAAACGATTTAAATCCACACCTAGCAAAACACTTCTGAATCGTTGATGCTTCTGTCTTCCTCCAAGCACGATCAATCCAGCAGATTGCCTGGAGCACATTCACATCTTTAATAATTTCTGGACCTGTCTTGGTTGGAAATGTCTCCATCTCTGCCAGGACATGCTGCAGCTGACGCTTCCTGTACTTCAGCTTGAGGGTCTGGATGATGCCTTGGTCCATAGGCTGAATCACTGATGTGGTGTTGGGTGGCATGAACAGTTATCCTTTCCTTAGATCTCTTTCCACCAGCACATGTTTCACCTTTATTAAAATAGGTGTTCTTAGTGGTATCCCTGTAGAAAAGGCATGTTGAATATGTCTGATGGTTGATATCCCTCACATATTGATGGCAGCTTCTTTACCCAGTCTGATACGACATCCATGTTGACTGCTGCTTTCTCACCGGACTGCTTCTTCAGTACGATGTTGTGACGATGTAAGAAACAGTCCAGCCATCCAGTCGATGCCTTGAAATCAGTTATGTCAAGATCTTTGCTGAACTTCAGTGCCTTTTCTTTCAGAAGAGGGCCAGATACAGGCACTTGTCTGGAGGTTGCATCTAAAAACCAGCGGTAGCATAGCTCGTTGATCTCATCGTTTGGTGTAGATCGCCGAGGTCTTTTCAATCCGACATGCTCATTTTCAAATTCATCCAATATTTCTCGTTTTCTCTTAGCAATGTTCTGGATTTGTGTTCTTTCAACATTGAATTCTGTTGCTAGAACTCTGGAACTTTTACCAGCATCAAGAAGTTTGACGACTTTTACCCGATCTTCTAACGTGAGACAAGTTCGTTTTGACATGGCTGCGAACTGGAGCGATAATGGCGATAAGTTCTAAATGTCACATTTTAAAAGGTTGTCTAGTTCCAGTTTGTAACATCAAAATCAGTTTGATATTCTATAATTCGTCAATTAAAATGAATTAAAACGTCTTACCTTTTAACTGCCGAAGATAAAAAGATCCCTGCCGATAATTAATGCAGTCACTTTGTTCCCAAGGAATTGTCGGCCGTAAAGGTGCAGAAAACGAAAGTAGAAAGGTCACGTGACCGCTTATGTAATTTAATCTCGGTCGCTCATATCATTTGATTCTTTGTTTATGTTAATGATTTGCTAAACGGTGTGTTTGCTCAAACTGCATACAGATCAATAACTACCCAATTGCAATTAAATGCTTCGCTATGAATTGGTGACATCCATCAAAGTGTGCCGTGTGCAAACAAAGCGTGCCGTGTGCAAACTGCGTAAGCGTCGTAGGTGTGATAGTAATTGGACCGGTTTGGTACAGGTAATTAACGGCCGTGCTCGATCAGCGGGGATCAGCGGCTGAACACATCATAGTGTCAACACCTCTGGCTGGCCGCTAATTGCAGCTCAATTAAAGAAGGAATGAACCAATCAAGCTGGCCGCTGGCCGCAGAAGACAAGTGACCGCTGATTAGACGAAAATTATAGAGCAATTTGCTCAGGAGGACCTGAGGGTGACCGCTAACGGCAAGTTGGCCGCTGTTAACAAGTGGCCGTTAGCACAAGTTCGACTGTACATCGATGTCAACGCAGCACAGGTGTAAGCACAGGTAATGTCAGTGTTGTATTTCGTATAGCTTGCTTGGCGGCAGCGTGTACTCTTTTGAATGACGATTATGATGATTCTAGATTCCTAAATTACAGAAAACCCAATGCACAAAGTTGTATATGATCCCTAACATTCTTCAATCGCTTGCGATTGAATTTGCTCACAGAGAAAATATGGCGAGCTACCAGTAATGATGGGACGATGAAATAGATTACCATTGGTTCATTTGGCTTTCAGGGGTGGGGGGGAGGGGGGGGGGGGTGCAGGGGATGTGGGGGGGGGGGGGGGGTAGACCTCATGCATGTGTCAAGTTGGAGTAGCAGTCGGCGTCAGCGTCAATGCTCTGGCTGGCAAAGACCCACGGTATTATTCCCCACTTATCACATGCTGTTTATTAGTCGGCCGATTGTGGACATAATACAGGAATACAGAAGTTCAATGCTCGGCCAGCAAAGAATAAAACTTGAAGTAGCTGTTTTAACGACATAACTGTTACTCATGATATTATTCATGCCAGAAGGTGGGTTCTATGGCATAGAATCTGTTAGGACCTCTGATTGAATTTAGAAATGAATATTGTTGATGTCATTTAAAACAAGTATGACGTACCGAGCGATATTAATGAGGCATGAAGTGGTAGGAAAGAATACGGCGATTTTCACCCGTACTTGTCCATAAATATTCTTTGTCGCCGATACTCCGCAAAATTGAAAAATAAGAACATGCCTACATATATGATACCTCATGGTTACTAGATAAAGCTGTCTGTATTAGGGACATGACGTCTTAGAATTATGTTGTTCGAGCATTATATGCCTGGTGTATTAACAATAATGATATGCTTTTGCAGACATCATTTTACACTGCTACACTATTACACTAAAGGGCAAGTTTTTGTATTTCAACCAACACTTTAGGGTGGTTCATGTTAGGTTGTAGTTCCTACTGCGCGAATATTGGAACCATTCAGTTTCGATTGTTTTACTACGCATCTTGTGAGGCAAGATATGTAAAAGTTAATATTTCTGCCTAAACCGTTAAACATTGAGACACACCTGGAAGGTTGTTATTTGAATACAACAACTTTGCATTCACGAACTCCGATGCATTATTCGTTCGCAGGTGCGTGCAAATACGTTTCTGTTTCAAATATAAATGTCATTGGTGCCATTTCTGTCCTGCATACATTTCCCATGCATTCCTTTTAATCTCCAGACTCATTGGGTGCGAAGAGCATTATCGCTATATCTTACCCCTATATTTTCTTTTCGGTATCATGTATATACGTCTTTCAGGGCAAACAACTCAATCGCTTACTGTTACACGACGAAATGGGCGTCGCATTGCGGTCGTATTCCATTGGGATAATGATATTTACATTTAGGTCCGTTGTTATCTTTATTAGAGACACGAAGATCACATCACAGGCAATAAAGACAGTATGATCAAAAGATGATGCCAATAATGCTTCTTATGTAAGTCTATGACCAAATTAGGATATCTATTACCTTTTATAGCTGTTTTGAAGGATCGAAAATTATAGTTTCACTTGAATAATGAAGTACCAGCTTGGCTAATAACCAACGAACATTGGGACTATTTTTAAATGAAAAATTACCCACAAAATCCATGCCATGTACTTCATAGTATCACCTATGTTGTTGAAATGTCAAATTATTTGATGTTTGGATATTAAGCTGCTACAGTGTCTATTCCAAATAAAGTCAGGAAAAAACGCAGCAGCAAGAGCAAGTAGATACACTGTTCACAAAATACTCCTGCCGTCGCAATTCTCTACCAATTTTATTCACATACGTACTCATATAATTCTACTCATTTTGGAAATTGATATCTTGTGATACTATCGATATGTGGTACTTGGAACGTTATATATATATATATATATATATATATATATATATATATATATATATATATATATATATATATATATATATATATATATATATATATATTGCGTACAAAAACGGGTGTTTCAAAATAGTTCGGGTTATAAGGACAAGTAAAAACAACCACTATTTTGGAACATAGCAAAAAACAACCATTTTGGTACAAAACACCAACCCTTTTTCTTATCAAATCTAAAGATATTCTCGACCAGCAACGCAACTTCGTCGGAAATAATACCAGTAACTTTACGAATCATCCGACCTGTCTAAGCATTTCGGTTTGTCCAGGTGAATAAATATCTCCAGCTCATTGCAAAACGTCGAAACTAGATATATATATATTTTTATTTTCTCTATCGAATGTCACCTGGTTAGGATATATTTATGAGGGAATTTATTTTAAACAATATACTAGAATTTGGACAATGATATATTGGATAATAATCGGAAAAATTCTGTTAAAGGCGGAGTAACAAAAAGGTCATCAGCCTAATATATAACATCTTTCAAACGCGTCTAACTAGTTCCTGCGCGATGCATGAGCCAAAACATTGAAATGGATAATAGTGAATGGAGATAATGTACATTGCAACATCACTTTTAAATAAGAAATTGTACAATAAAGCACTCAATTATGTCTTGACTTTTTGCGAACTCATGCCGTGCGCCAAGATGTGACAGTGTTCCAAAAAGTTCGGTCGATTGTCTCACAAAAGTTGCATCTGTATAAATATGTATATATATATATATATATATATATATATAGAGATATAGATATATATATATATATATAGATATATATAGATAGAGATATATATATATATATAGAGATACGAGAGAGATATATATAGATAGAGATATATATATATATATATATATATATATATATATATATATCTATATCTCTATATATATATCTATATATATCTATATCTATATATATATATATCTATATCTATATATATATATATATATATATATATATATATATATATATATGCGACTGACTCTTCACGGATATGCTCACCATAGACGGTGACTCAGCCAAAACTTTGCAGTGGCCATTTGACACAATTACTTATATGTGATTAAAAATGTGGTGGCATAACCGCCATCGAGATTGCTACTTTCCTCGTTTGGTCGTGCATTATGGTCAATAGTTTAATGATAGATATGATGAAAGTTAGTCGAAGGTTAATCACTAATTTCAAAGATGGACAGTTCGATGCCGCTGTGCAATATTTGTGGCGTATAACCGGATAAATTAGCCCCACACGGATGGTGAGTATACCTATCAGCCGCACTGGTAGTAAAACCTGCACTCATGGACTTGGAGAACTTGCTGTTGCAAACATGGTTGAAGCGCACGACTTTTAATATGATTGATCGCACGTAGATGAATAACCTGATGCGTTCCTTCAGTATGATAATTGCGCTTTCATTGTCATCTTGGTTCATTACTTGGTGTCAGCACATTTTTCATGGATTATCGTTCATTGGCTCTTATTATCTGCATGTATTGAATCACTCCTCTTCTTGCTGGACATTGTCTGAAATAATTGAAACTCTCTTTCATAAGAAGGCCACTGGTGTCCTCTAGATACCGTCGCAGTACATATGGGTAATGAGAGCTATATAATCGTTCGTAAGTGCTTCCTGTTGAAGTGTTCAAAAGTCTTATCAACAATGAGCTGAGTAAAATGCAGATAGACCTCTCAATTGAAGACATCACTTGACCAACAATCGTAATCTACGATCCAATGATGATCTAGCGGTGATTGCTATGCATCATAATGAATACATTTCACATCATGTATTGTTGTGCTACCCTTGTGTGGGTACTCTTCACATGGGAGGGGGCTTCGAAGATGATATCATACTGATCATTGCATGGTATCTTTTGTCAAAGATACCAATAAAGCTAGGTAGAGTGGTACCTCCATAAACTGCCCGATGAGATGATAGCTATGTAGTATGTGTTTTTTGGGAATTTAAAGCTGCAAAGGTCTACAATTATCTACCTGTACGAAAGTATCGTTTCCATTGGAACTCAATTGTAATCCGGCTTATTCCTGACTAGCACCTTATTGGCTTATACGTGTTTTCCGTCACCAACGCTTTATTGTCTGGTACCTGTTATTCTTGGGACTTCACGAATATGCCCTCTTGTTTTATGTGTATATCGAAAATATGTTCAATACAATAATGATTAACATGATATCCGGGTCGAACATAAAGAGACGATATAAACATTTACCACAGAGATGTAGATGTTGGATCAATAGGGGCCTGGGAGGGTGATTTTATGGGCCATGTCAGCGAAGCTGTATTGACACAATAAGAGGGCCGGGAATTGCAGCTGTCACAGTGCGCTCCGAGGGATCGGACAAAGTGAACAGTTGTTAACATTAGCTCGTATACATGCCGTGTTGAGGAATAGTATGCCCGTTACGCATGATATTGTTGATACCTAAAGAAGTCACAAAACGAACTGTTTTGATATTATCGACCACATTGAATGCTCTGTAATGTATGAAATAGGCCTAGCAGAAAGCGGTAGAATGTTGATAGGTCGACTGCAGAACTGTATATTGTGTCAATTTAGGTAGAATTGGCGCATCATTTTCAAATCAACCCGAGTCGTTCACGGCATTTGCAAGGCACGCAGTCAGTGAATGCCGGTCATTTGACAGGGGACCTTGTGACGAGAATTTATGCAGTACAGACAGCCTCTTCAAATGTGTAATTCATTATATGAAAAACGTATCATCTTTATCCCTCTGTACATTTGCTTGTTCACGGAGAGCCAACAACTCAATTGGTTACTGTTAGATGAAGAGGGAGCGTCGTATCGCCGTCGCATTCCATTAGGCTGGCTGTGACCGCTGATAATGATATTGACATTTGCGGCCATTCTTATCTTTATGAGCGACACGAAGATCATGTCATTGGCAATAAAGACAGTATGATGTCAATATGATACCGATCATGCTCCTTATGTTGGTCTATGATCGAATTACGATTGGTTACAATAGTAGATCGCTGTTGGACGTTGAATGTTTATAGTATTGACCTCGTTATGAATCACATGGCTTCAAACTAGATGAGTTACTAAAAGTGTGTATTACAAATTAAGTCAAAAAGAACAACATAGCACTGCGCAGATGTTACGCGTATTATCGCAATTCACTCTCTCTCTGATTCATACACGTACTCCTATAATCATAGTCATTATGATAATTGATCACGGAACTGATGTGCTATGGCAGTGGCGATATGGGTCAGTTAGCTCGTCAAGTAGCATTATTTAACTTGGCGCAGGGGTTGAAAGAGACAATCACGCACAAGTGGATCGGTCACTTCATTCAGTGAATAAAGGCTATCACGTGGAGCAATGAGATAAAGAGAGTTATGGGCTCACTTCATCCATTCATTCACCACAATGACACACTTAGCTGCGTTATTTAATATTACTTTACGATATCATTATCAAAGTGAGTTAAACTGCCTTGAGCTGTGCGTTGCACAATTGCACAATGAGACAACCGATGTTCGTCGCATAGACATATAAAAATGCGAACTAACTTGTTACTTAATTAGGTTGACAGAACGTGTATTGCATCAACTCCGCCATATCAAAGGGACCTCAATGTAAACTGTGATTTTTCCATTGCTGCCCGCCAAGACACTGTCATTAGAATATTTACGCCATCAAACCAATACTTATGATTCGTTGATTCATTACTGTCTTCAAAGTTGGGTTAATGTGTTCACCTGAATGACCATTACATTTGTTATTATCTCATCCTTTTCACCATGGAACGTATAAAACACTCTTTATGCTGTTTACGTCATGTGGCATAAATATGCTATTTGATATCGGACGTATTCATCCAGTAGATAATTTGGTAAGCCATACCCGGTGCTGCTTATATTGTACGTAATGAGCTAAATACTTAATTATTGATTTGTCATAATCACAATGTCATCTATATGGTCAGAATTTACAATATTCACTTAGGTAGAAATATCGGCTCTGATATCGATTAAGCCTTTTGCATAAACATGACAAATATTCAGCAGTTTATAGGTAATTTAATGTGCAACATTTCTGTTCATTATATGCATCAACATGATTTTGTGATCTTACTTTTGTAATAGGTTACAACCTGATTATGCAATCCAATCAAACGGTAGTGAACAATATGAAGCTGCAAATGTGATAATAACACGCACAAGTGTAGACATCAAATGTACGAGTATGGGAAAAAACACTATGCCCGGATCCAAATTACTAATCGACTGCAACAAGACAATATCGTGAGACGAGATACTTTCAGTAACAGTCGATGGCAGCATAACATTTATGACGAGGACTCGGTTCAGTAGCTTATCCAAGAAGTACCATTCGGTCATTTCTAACAAATTTATGCTATATAATTAGACGCCCAAATAGCATTGTCGGCTTCTGTTATCATAATGCCCGTCGTGATCGGGTCATTTATCTCATCTGCTCAGCGTAGCTCGCCAAGCGTTCAATCGTTTTGAAAATAAATAGGCATTTTGTAACTTACATTGCTTGATGCCTATGAAAATTCGGTACTTTCTATTAACACCACACTGCTATTCACAGAGCAAGCCGACCGTAACGTTCGTCTTTTCCGCCATTATAGATCGCATTCGACGATGTTAAGCTTACTGACTCACGAATTTGCTCACCATTTTATACAATTACTTGTATGTGTTCAAGGATGTCGTGACATAACCGCCATTGACATTGCTGCTTTCCTCCTTTGATCGTGCATTTTGGTCAATAGTGTAAGGATAGAGCGATGAAAGTTAGTCGAAGGTTAATCGCTAATTTCAAAGATGGACAGTTCAATAACGCTGTACAATGTTTGTTGCATATCACCGGAGAAATTAGCCCCACACGGATGGCGAATATACCAATCAGCCGCACTGGTAGTAAAACCTGCACTTATGCAATGGACTTGGAAAACGTGCTGTTGCAAACATGGGTGAAGCGAACGACTTTTAATATGATTGATCTCTCGTAGATGAATGTCTTGATGTGTTCATTCAGTATGATAATTGCGCATTCATTGTCATACTGGTTCACTGCTTGGTGTCAACAGATTTCACATGGATTATCGTTCATTGGCTCTTATTATCTGCATGTATTGAATCGCTCCTCTTTAAACAGGACATTGTCTGAAATAATTGAAACAATCTCTTTCATAAGAAAGTCACTGGTGTCCTTTAGAGAGTGTTGCAGCGCACATGGGTAACGAGAGCTATATATTCGGTCATAAGTGCTTCCTGATGAAGCGAGCGCATGCGTTCAAAAAGTCTAATCAACAATGGGCTGAGTGAAATGTAGATACGCTGCTCAATTGAAGACATTACGTTTCCATCAATCGTAATCTACGATCCAATGTTGATCTAGCGCTGATTGTTATGCATCATAACGAATACATTTCACATCATGTATTGTTGTGCTACCACTTGTGCGGGTCTTCATCACGTGTAGGGGCATCTAAGATGATACCGACCACTGCATGGTGTCTTTTGTCAGAGATACCAATAAAGCAAGGCAGACTGGTACATCCAGCTCACCTTGCTACATATACATGACATGATTACAGTTTATTGCTGCATTTGTTTTTGGCCTACACAATATAATGCATGCGTTTCTTTTCCTGAGATGATTGATAAGTGGTATGTGTTGTTCAGGAATTTAAGGCTGCAAAAGTACTGTTATGCCACCACAAGCAGTTTTAATACAATGATCTACCTGTATCAATAGGATTGTTTCCCTCGGCCCCCAATTGCATTCCGGCTCATTCCTGCCCAGCGCCCTATTGGCTGGTATCTGTTATTCCTGACCAGTGCCTTGCTGAATCGCACCTTTTATCTATGCCCAGAGCTTAATCGGCTGTAACATGTTGCCCCTTACCAGCGCCTAATTGGCTGGTATCGGTTATCGTTGACCAGCGCCTTGTCGGCTGATAATTGTAATCCCTCACCAGCGCCTGATTGGTTCGTACCTGTTATCCCTGACCAACGATTAATTTTCTGGTACCTGTTGTCCCTTCCCATCGCCTTATACGGTGGTATCTGCTATTCCTTCCCAGTCCCTTGCCGTCGCTTTAAACTGTCATTCTTAAACGTAACTGTATTATTTATGCGCATGCGAATGTATTACCATTGTACTCAAGACAAACAGTCCTCGGACACGAATCTTTTATTCATTATAGCCGTGCCTGGTTGTAGGCTATCCAACAGGGCTAATTTGCTGACAATTGACAACTTCTGGTAACAGTAAAACATTCTGAGAGCAGAACAGGCAAGCTGAATAAATGTGATAAAGAGATTGATGGTGTCGAGCCAACTATTCATTCACAATAATGACACACTTATGATATTAGGTATCTAAGTGGGATGTTAGAGAAAGACTTTATGTGCCAGGTTTCAACTAGTGATAATGTTACAATGGGAAACACGTCATGTTTACAGCATACAGATTGTTTTATGTATTCATGGATGAAAATAATGCGATGAAAACAATAAGCAATGGTCGTCATCCTGGTACGGTACATATACTGACCAGACAATGTATATGGTAACATTTAAAAAGCACCATTTTGTAATGCATTTTGAAGACGACAATATACTCATCCATTTTCCCTGTTGCTTTCTTTTGAAAGCAATATTCAAATGAATTTGTTATTTCAGGCAGCTAGTGTAACAGGTTGATGTGATTTACATGTTACGTGGGGAAAATCAATGCTCTATATCTACCGTTATGTTACTCAAAGCTGTTTTCGGTGGCTAGGTAGCAACTATTGATATAATTAATCCTAAGTAAATTCCAATAACCGTTCTATGAAGCTGCCAGTTGTCTTAATGCGATGTTGTTTAATGCGATGCGTTCGCATGCATATGCTCCACCGGGTACGTTGCATTCCATGCTGATACCTATAGCAAAGAATAGAAAGAAATCGTTGAATAATAGTGATAATTACAGGTCCATAGCAATCAGTAGTATTTTGGGTAAATTACTTCATAATATTATTTTAACATCCCAGAGTGACGCACTTAAAACTAGCGATCTGCAATTCGGTTTCAAACAGTCACACTCTACCACTCAATGCACGCTTGTTTTGCAAGAGATTGTTGATCATTTTGTAACTCAGGGGTCGTCATGTTTTGTAATTCTATTGGACGCATCTAAAGCATTTGATCGTGTGAATTATGTGAAATTGTTTGCGCTTCTCAGGCCAACAATATGTAAATTACTTATCAATATTTACACACGTCAGAACCTGAAAGTCCGATGGAAGGCTTCTAGCTCTTAGCCTTTTATTTGCACGAATGGTGTTAAGCAAGGCGCAGTTCTTTCGCCAATATTATTTTGTGTATATATTGATGAATTACTAAGGCGCCTTCGTGAAGCTAATGTTGGATGTCTCTTAGGCCATCATTATATGGGTGCTTTGAGTTATGCTGATGATGTTTCACACATTGAACCTTCAGTCACAGCGGCTAAGACAATGCTTAGAATATGCGAGGAATTTTCGAAGGAATACTGTCATGGGCCTCATCGAGCTCTTGAGAAACCGCTTACCTCGCATCAAATTCGTACCAATTTATTTTGCATAATTATGATCAATATCGAAAAATGCACGGTACACGGTATAAATTATTATTTTTGAAGACGAGATTTTATGCTTTATACTGAACTAGAAAGTTTTGATTTAGAGCAGTAAAGCAAATGCGAAACTAATTCCAACATTGTTCGTAACACGCGATTGGCACGATTTGCTGCAGTTTTGAAAAGTTGAGAATTCATTTGCTATATTTTTTACAAGTGAGTCGTATTTAAATTTTATTCTTTTAATGAAAATAAGTTTACTCAAGTGGTTGTGCAAAAACTGCTTGCCGTATATAATTTGTTCATGGTTTATAATTTTATGCTCATTGGTGCTTGAAACCTCTATTATCGCTCTCAGCAAAGTGCCCGCAGTTGCAGCGGAATGGCTATAAGCACGCCTCTTGCGTATTGGGAGGCTTGCCCCTTAATACACCACAGCCATCTTATACACACGCCATCGTTCATCTGTCCCTCCATCTCACAGTCATCGTTCATCTGTCAGTCCATCTCACAGTCATCGTTCATCTGTCAATCCATTTCACACAGTCGTTATGGCTCATCTGTCACTTCGTCCCACAGTCATGGCTCATCTGTCACTCATTCTGGCAGTCGTCGGATGAGCAATGGTGGTTTTCCTTTAACATAAGTGCACTTTTGTGAATATTTCACTCTTTAAATATTTGCTTTATTTTAATGCTGCTATTGAGAAAGGAAAAAATATCTTTTGGTATTATTAACAAGTTTGTAGTCAGCAGCATAGTTATTGAACACTGCATAATTTGTGTGTGCACAGGTTTTCAGAAGCGCTGCCTACATCTCCTCAAATCAGGGATATACTGAACAGGCAGGAGAGGAGAGAGCTGGCCGATAGTGGCAAACAGGCTACTGAAGCTGTGTAGATGAACAGCACTTAGGAACTTCAACATTTCAATGAGCAGTTGATGGACAACCACAGAACGAATTTGTGGGTATGTAAAATTGCACTTTTGTTAAGGAATAGTGGGCATCAGATGTAATAAACAGCAATGAAATATTTTCCACAAAAATGCGTCCATATTATTACATACTGTATTGTCTGGAATGACTGTTACACGCAATTCAACTAACATGCTGTTGAATTATTCCTTGTGGTTTTGTGATCATTTACTTTGCTATTACTGGGTGATTATGACTTGTTTATTTTTGCCTAAATAATCATTTATATATGTAAGAGAATACTCTAAACCAACAATTTAAATTAGCCAATTAATTCAAACACATTGGGTAAATGTCACATTTTTGTGCCAGTTTCAGAAGTGTATGAACATTGATGATAGCAGTGTCCGGGATACGGTGAACAATTTGACTAGCAGGTGAGATTCTCTCTCACTATGTAGATGTATATGATGTGTACATTCATGATCCAAACAACTTTAACATATGCATTTTGTCTGCATTGGCAATGTTTAAGACATGCACCAACTGTATTCATTAAGACATATTACTTGCAGATTTATCACTAATATCCTTTAGTGCAAGCTTAACATCAAAGGGCCAAGAGGTGACAAAGCCAGCTTTTAGAAAATGGCACTCGGCAAACTAATTGCTCGTAGGTTCACCATTGGCTAATTACTTGGAAGTCCATGATAGTATTTGGATTTAATGATACACAATAAGGAATGAAAATCAGTTGTACGATGTACGACAGCTTAAATTGTTCAGAAAGTGTAGTGAAAAGTCATGGGTTCACTGAGGCTGCTGTTAATGCCCTACTAGCCAACCGACTAAGAAAAAAAAGCTTAAATGTTGCCTATTGGTAATTGTTGTTGATATACTCACACATTTAGATTTTTATTAGATTTGACTAGATCATTTACTTAAAGGGCCATTGACATGCAACATTTAAATTTGTGTTGTCATCTAATTTTGAAGATTATTTTGTGACATTTTTACACTAATATGACTAAAATGTCGTAACTGGTTGCCAAGATATTACCGATCGAACTCGCAGACTTTCCTGTATGACGTCATCAAACTCACTCGCTCACTTTCGTTTAGTGGTTTACTGATGAAAGCCATTTACCCAGACGAATTTGACTGCTTTGTGTCGATTAGGTGACGTGACATAGAAAAATCTGCGAGTTCAGTCATACTAGTGTCATTTAAAAATTATCGTCAAAATTAGGTAACAAAAATTCGCTTTTGCATTTAAATGGCCTTTTAAGTACATTTTACTATTTGCATTTTATTACGCTGAAAGTAAATCATGTTATATATGTGTAG
The DNA here is from genome assembly GCA_034190875.2 of Urechis unicinctus. Classification (NCBI taxonomy): domain Eukaryota; kingdom Metazoa; phylum Annelida; class Polychaeta; order Xenopneusta; family Urechidae; genus Urechis; species Urechis unicinctus. The sequence continues at coordinate 55,986,618 of CM067354.1, forward strand.
ATTCATGATGCTCATGCATGTAGTGACTGGTTTTATGTGTTTATGAACAAACCTGCCTTTTTCCACTAAATCTTTGCCTTTGTATGGTAACATTTACTCGTAATGTTTAAAAAAAGATGTTTTATATCGTTATTTGTGATCATGTAGCACTAGTAGTTGGATGTTTCTGAGAAATAACTGTACTTGGTTCAATGATCTTGTCGAATCTATTAAAAAACTAAATGATTGTATTGTAGCATTACTAAGTTGACTAAAGAGGAAGTAAAAACCACCTGAATACAGAATTTGTGTATCGGTGAATTTAGGTGAAAGGACACACGTCTTTTCCACGTGTCTATATCCATGTGGTTTCGACTTGCCTTTTACGCCAAGTTTCCACGTGTATTTCACTTGTTTTGTCACGTATTTCCACGTGGATTCCACCTGTTGTGCCCACTGGGTTAGTGGTATATACAGTCATGGTCATACGAGGAAAGAGCCACTTGGGAAATGTAGCGGCCATTACTTGCTTACAGTTGATGTTGACAAGGGGTAAATATTGATTAGGAATGCGATGTAACTTGTTACTAATCCCTTATAATAGCCAGCCTACTCTGTTCCTTTATGTACACAACAAGTTGTGATTTTAATGAAGCAACGGCATGCTAATAAATTGACTGATTGATGAAGACTAACTTTATTTAGTCGTGAGCGTTTGTATTCGAGTACATTGACTGTACTGGATGCCATGAGATTGTAGTGTATAGAATGACAGCCCATTCAATTGGTTTGTAACACTGGCTTCTTAAAGTGAATTATATTAGCAAGCAGCAAATAATAAGCCTGTTGCAAAAGCTGAAAGATCGGCAGAGGAGAATGAATATTGCCTTTAACTTAGGTCTAGGTAACTAACTGTTGACTCAAGAATATTGAGTGGAGGTGATGAAAGGTGGCGAAAAAAACGTAGGTCGACATTATTCACAAAGCAACGTGAATTAGCTTAATCCTCCAACTTTATGGGGCGTAGACCGAGCATTGAGCTTCTGTATTCTTGTATTATTTCCACAATCGGCTGCATAATCAATCTCATATGATCGGCACTGAAACATATCGTGGCTCTTTGTCAGCCAGAGCATTGGACTGGACGTTGACGTCGACTGCTACTCCCACGTGACGCATGCATGAGGTCCTGCCCAACCCCCACCCCTCGAGTGCAAAATGAATCAATGCTAATCTAGTTCATCGTCCCATCATTGCTGGTAGCTCGCCATATTTTCTCTGTGAGCGAATTCAATTGCAAACGATTAAACAATGTCAGGGATTATGTACGCCTGGATTGTTAATAGTCCACGTATAACTTTATGCATTTGGTTCTCTTAAATATAGGAATGAACAACCATCATTATAGTCATTCAAAAGAGTATACGCGACCTCCAAGTAAACAATACGAAATACAACACTGGCATTACTAGTGATTTCATCTGTGCTGCTCTGACATTGATGTGTGCGCAATATTATTTGGACACATTGATTGCGTTTCGCAAAACCTCATCTTATACATGGTTCCGTTTGAATGGTAAAACCCGCATGCAATATTTTGCATTGCCATCAGTGTTCAGATATCAAAAAGCTAAACAGACATAACCTTCTTATGTGTGTTTTACAATCATGAGGACCGTGATAATTTGTTTTCTTGTCTGCCATGCTCTGACATTACGGTCACCGACGTATCGTCATAGTCACACTGTGCCTTCCCATTACTATTTCATTACTATTACTAAGTCTCAAATGACATACGAATATTATCTGCAATATTTATCACCAGTGATTGTGAATAAGTAATACAAACGGAGTGGGAATGGCAATTTGTAAAAACACATTAGTAGATAGCTGACCTACAGCAAGCGGCACAATTTGCTGCTCAGACCGGCGAGCCAGTACGAAATATTTGCAGCGATTCATGTTATTTAATGCGTGCAAACATGCTATGTTTAGAAGCATTAAGTATCTGTTTTATATTTGTTCAATGAGTTAACGATATTGTTTCTGCTAGGGTGTTACGTCCTCCCAACTAGAAAGCAACATTGGTTACGTACAGCCCGGTTTGATTGCACGCTAGGCCTTACTAGCGTGTATCATATTAATACATCAGAAACCCGCCTTATCATCAGGTGTCGTTTAGACGATAACAGATTTTTATCAACATTACGAAGGGTTCATTTTATAAATTATTATCATGATTACATCGTTCGACCGCAGATGAATACAAGTGAAGTATATGATAGCCAACTTGTATTGAACTGTGGTTTCTGTTGGCGACACAAAAGAACAGTATGATACAATTTGTTTATTATTGGCTGAAATGAATCATTGGGCTTTTCATTTCAATGCCAACATTGTTAATGAATTTACAATAGTTGTAAACAATTGGAATGACGCAATCATTATCTAAAATTGCCAGGTGTTAACTCTAAACGTAGATAGTAAGAACAGCATGCAATGCTATAATATGTAATTTATTCTGCGGTCGTTTTAGTTGGTCAAATTGGTCAGTGAATAACCAATATTCCGCCAGCGAGCTTTATGAAGCTGCTTCTCTAACGCCGTAGCATGCATCCTCTCGTACATAGTGATAAATTTGTCAGCACACATTTATAGCTGTAATATCTAGTTTCTTTAAAAGCAGCACCAGCCAAGATACGGCGGAATGTCACACATGTCCGATATCTCTGGTTTTTAGATAAAGTTTTATTCACTTTAAGGTTAAATGTAAGATCAAAGTTGATGATTCTTGGATGAGGAACTCGTTAATTCTCGTGACAAATGCCGCTATCGACAGTTGAATGCACAAGCTTCGCTATGTTTAACCCTGTTTAGCCGGCCGTATTACAACAAGTTTTCTCGTAAATGTTGCATGCCCTCAATATTAATCGGACCTCAGTGACAGTGAGACAGATGTAGCGTTAAGTGACTATGGACATGGTAAACTGTTCTATCAGGTATTAACTATGGACTTCGCTCACTGGGCTTGTATGACGGCATGTTAACAGTTATTCTCTCAATTGAACCATTGTGGTGTATTTGTGTTTCGTATGCTGTTTGCAGATTGCACTTGTAAATCTCACTTTCACGCATGCGCCCCGCGCTCACGTGTTGTTGACTGTCTCCATTTTGAATTAAAGTTTAGTATTAAATTACCAGTGTTATTTGCCTTCACGCAACCAGAAACACTACAACCATGTTCGCTTATCATCTTCTCCACACATCCGGTATAATATAGATAACATGGGAATGAAGCCCATCTTAAGTTATGACGCTGCATCTAATCATGCGTGCTATTTCCCAATGCATTAAGCAATCCTTTTGCATATAACAAGATAATGGATGACGTCGACACGCAAGAACTGCACTGCGTTACAAGCCCTGTGCAATGCAATGATTTATTAGAAACAAAAGCTGATCTGTGTCCTCGCGTTTCTTCTACTTTTTGCTAAAATATGTAACCTACATTGAATGTACGGCTAGATATCACGTCTTCAAAGTGATGATTGGTGCTTTTAACATTTATTATACCAAATATCAAAATTAGATTGTCATAGGAAAAAAGCTTCCAATGGATGTTCATCTACAGCACAATAGTGTACTTAAGCACGCATGAGACAATATATAGATTGACAATCTTTTCCATCCTGCCACCATTCATTAAGAGACGTAACGAGAAATTTCGGCCCTGTGGTTCATGTGTAGGAAAACTTTATCGCAATAATGTTGATGCGTAACTGCGTTATATGAAAATATTTTTGTATTGTTGATTTGTTTACTATGATTGGCTGCAATCATAAAATATACACGTATAACTGTCGAAGGCACAATGAAGGCACTATAATGTTCATTCGCAATCTATTGCGCAAATGTGATGTTCCTCTCATCCAAGAGCGCATACATGACATAAGCAGAAATGGGATAAAACGGACGTTGTTTTTTTAATGGCCTCTGATCACATAATGGCTGCGATGAGCTATATGCCAATCTATGAAAACTTTTTACTATGATATTGAATCATGCACATACGCCACGTGGTATGTTAACATATACGCATGCGCCTATTACTCAGAACAGAAATAAATCCTTGAGAAACAGTGACAATTATCGATAAACAGCTTTTAGTTATATCATAGGGAAGCTGTTAACTAATGTGATTATTAATTATCAAAGTTATGTATAGAAATTGAGTAGTTTACTATCTGAATTTAAAACGTTCCACTCAATAACACAGTACACTTTTGTAGCAGAGGAGAGCATAGATGATTATGTAAGTCAAGAATCGCCATTTTATGTCATTTTATCGGACGCTTTCAAAGGGTTTGATCGTGTTGATTTTATGAAATTGTTTGGTTTATTACAAGAGGGTGGTATATGCGCAGCAAACGTTATGAGTTAAGTGAAACAATTGCTTCTCTAACAATTGTAGTTGTACGTATGGAGTCAAACAAGGGGCTGTTTGGTCACCCATTATTCGGTGTATATATCGACTAACTATTGTCACGGCTCTCAGAAAGGGGAATTGGTTGTCACGTGGGTCACCGTTATGCTGGCGCACTGAGCTATGCTGATGCCATCGCTCTCATTGATCCTTCTTTGACTGTAGCCAAGGCAATGCTTAAAACATGTGTAGAGTTTGTTGAAGAATATAATGTTATATTAAACGCATGAAAAAGCAATTTGTAGCTTGTTTTTTTTTCAAACATGCCATGTAAATCTGCAAATGTTAAATTCATCGTAAGTATAGGATGAAAGGCCGAAATTTTTTAAATGATCTTTTGTCGAAAACTAATATGTTGATGACAAGATTTAGTCAGTGTTGCGTTAAATTTCGTAATACACTTTTTGACAAATATTGCATCAGGTTTTACAGATCCCCTTTACGGACGTTATCGAGCGATTCCTTTAAAAGCTTATGCCGCCATATATGGAAACTCCACACCAGAGCAAGGTCAATGTATATACCTTTTTTTAAGTGGTAGGCCACTTTTAAAGGAACAATTAATGTTGCGATGCATGAAGTTTCTTTTCAATAGACTGATTAGTACGAATGATCTTGCATCGGTTAGCCAAATATATGCCTTTAGTAATTCTAATTGCGCAAATTATATAAGATATGTTATGAGTATTATTAATGGTAATTCTGTCTTGATGTACGTCCAGACCATTACTATTAATCAAATTGCTAGCAGGCTTAGTCTACAAATCATTTGTATGGCCCGTGAATGTGATTATATTTCCTATGTTATGCACGAAGATATCACTGTTGTACTATACTTCATTTGTAAATTACGATGGCATCCCACTCAGTTACATGACTTGATCGACATTAAATATCTGTACCATGCGTACGAACATTTTTTTATATTATTCTCAATGAAGTCAAGAGGAAACGCAACAGTAAAAAAACAGTGACACTGTTCATACAATACTCCTGTCCTGTATTCACATACGTACTCATATAATCCCAGTCATTATGGAAATTGATGTCTAGTACAACTATTGATATGTGGTATTTAGAACGTCGATGAGTACTATTTAAGAGTGGTAGACATGGTCACGATCGATCTCTATATTTTTTCTCCGCCGATAGCAACCTGCTTAGGTATGCCAGTTACTGTCCCATGAAGACATCTGCGCTTTCCAGGAGCGTTCTCAGTTTGCACTGATAAGTGGAGAAGTCGGAATGAATCACACTGGGCTAATATTGACTATACAAATGGAATGATGCTACTTCTCTATAAATTTGCCTGCAAGTCTAAGCGTACGTGTGGTTGCTAAATCATCACTATAGCACCAATATGCAAACCATGTAGCTGTTAAGCAGCAATGGTAAATGCCGGGGCACAAATGCGACAAGGATATAGGATGCCGGGATAGTGAACGATCGTTAGGGACATGAAAGGGGGCTGTCGGGGCATTGCTATGTTCTCGCGGCTGAGTTGGCTGAAGGCGGCTGATACCAACTGTTCAAGAAAAGGACTTTGGAGATGCCGCTGTACGCGCTGAGGGCTTGAATAGCGTGGACTTATTGAGCATAATCGACAAAATATTCTTAATTCCTTTAAAACCAAACAAGCAGATAACTTGCCAATTTTTAACTGGTACGACGACGACTGTAAATAAAACACCATTCGGGGGATGCGTGATGGGGGTTGTGGTTGGGTGGGGTGATGCAGACGGATATTTTTTTGATATCGCTATGCGGAACCGAGTGTTGCGAGGAAAGGCAAACCACAATTCAAACAGGAGAATCAGAGTTTGTTGGTTTCCTTCTATTCTAATCATGATCGTCAACTGGTACTTGGTTGCGAACCATGATTGTGTATATGTTTTTGCGTGTGAATGCCGGGGGAAGTTATCGAACCCAGACAAATCTCTGGGAATGCACATGATATTCAATACCTATTGATTCAGTTCAGTGGTCGAAAAAACTTAATGTGTGTTCCTAGCCGTGTTTATACCTATATATTTAATAGAGCATCGGTGAGTACTTGTCTTGCAATATGTACTGAACAGTTGCATGTGCAACCATAACGCTCGGTGACAACTGTATGGTTATAAAAATCCACAAAAAGCTATCGAGGCCTGTAGGCTACCAATCACAGCCAGATTTTGTCCGATTTGGACAATAACATCAGTGCTCACAGATTCCTGCAAATAAACAAGGATGCGCTTGGTCGAATGATTTACAATTGTAAAGCTGGCCAAAAAGCCAGGATCTGAATAGCTATTGACAGCAACACGGCTGCATAAACAGCAATCCATAGCAATCATAGTAGGCACCACAATACTCACACCACTGATAATTACGTATTATTCTAAAGATTATATCTCCATATTTAGGTCCTTCTTAAAGCAGAAATTGCTCTCAAGAGGATGGCCAATCAGGTACATGTAGTATCTGAGTGCGACACGTGGGTGGGCTTCTGATTCGATTGACCTAATGACACCGATGGGATTCATTTAGCCTAATGCATGATATATACTGGGCATCATACAGAGGAATAAACATATCCCCATAAACACACGACCCCATCCCTACCACAATTGGATATGTTGATGCGCCTGATAGCGTAAAATATAATAAACCAAACCAATATACTGTATCACCTATGCTTACCTTGTAAAACTCAAATGTGCAATCAAGTCAATTGATAAATTACGGTTTAGTCAATTTGAGAGCAACACATCATAGAAATACTAATGGCACTACACGCTCGTCCAAGACGGCTAACTATAAGTAATGCAAAGCGGCAGCTGACGTATTGCACTTACTTGGCAGAATTGTTGCATCATTTTCAAATCAACCCGAGTCGTTAATGGCGTTTGCACGGCACCCAACGTGAATGTGTATTTGGCAGGTGACCGTGTGGCGAGGATAAATGCAGCACAGACAGCCTCTTCAATTAAGATATATACTGATATAAACAACGTATCACTCATACCCCGCTGGGTTCTTGCACCTGTCCCTAACACGTACATCTGTTTTATCATGGACTCGCGTTTATGATGGCCCAATAGCTTACTGCTCCACGACGAGGGGGCGTCGCATTGCAGTCGAATCTCTTTGGGATGGCTGATTATGATATTTACATTTGCAGCCGTTGCTATCTTTATGAGCAACATGAAGATCAAATCAGAGGCAATAAAGACTGTATGATGTCAATATGATACCGATCATGCTCTTTATGTTGGTCTACGGCTGAATTAGGATTTGTTTCTTAAGTAGAACGCTATGCTATATCTTGATGTATGAACATTGTTATCAAATACACGGCTTAAACAAGATTTAGTAGCCAAAATGTGTATTTCAAATCCAAATGAGAAAAGTCAAAGCAGACACTAAGCTCACACAAAACACATTATATCGCAATTTATTCCCCTTTTTATTTATACACGTACTCATACAGTCCTAGTCATTATGGAAATTGATCACGGAACTGATGTCTTATGCTAGTGTCGATATGTGACAGTTAGCTCGTAAAGGAGCACTATTTACTTGGCGCAAGGGTTGAAATAGAGGATCACGGCCTTGTGGATTGGCCACTTCAGTGATCGATCTCTAGTTTTTGTGACCTCCGATAGCAGCCAACATACATTATCGCGGTTAATTGTCCCATAAAAACGCTTGAACTTTCCGATAGCGTTCTGTATTCGGACTGATATGTGGAGAAGTTGGGATGCATCCCAATGCGATAATATTGACCATTAAAGCGACATGAAAGAACTTTGGTATTCTGCAACTTGAATGATAGTCTGAAGGTACATGCAGTTGATCAGTCTTCACTTTTAGTACCCAAATCTAACCATGTAGCCCCAATGGATATTTACCAGACACGAATGAGACGAGGATAGAAGATTAGCGATCGTTAGGGATATGGAAGGGAGACTGTCGGGGCTTGGCTATATTGGCTAGGCTGAACTGGCTGAGAGCGCCACTGTATTAGGAACGGGCTCTGCAGATGCCACATCTCCCACCAGTTACTCTCAGAATAGCTTTATACGATGGTGTAGTATTGGGTACAATGTCACTGGCGGAGTCCACCCAGTCCTAACCAGAGGGAATACAAAGACCAACAGTTCGTCTAGGGATAGTCTCATCAGTTGATCGTAAAATTATGACAAGTCGACAGCAATGATAATGCAACAAATTCCATAAATAACAACAGCAACGCAATCTAATCCTTTCAATTGTAAAACAAGCAGTCATTGGCAAACCCAATGGTCGAAACATTCCTTGGGATAAGGGATTCATCCCCCAAGTGAAGATCTGCGCCGAATAGTCTGAAGAATCTGGCAAGGGCAAATGTTATATAAAACCATCCAAAAGAGGATTTCGGTCAAATAATGATGGATAAAATCCCTTATTTTAACATAAACCCCTTACTGTCTGCCTTCAGGAAACATGCTTTAGCAATAATGGTCGTATATCAATGAGAGGGTATGCGTATGATTATAAAGTATAATTTCTCAAAGGAAATTGGAAGATGGTCAAGACCAATGTGGTAGTGACCACTGATCTTTATTTTACACATCAACAGGCCTATATCCCTACTCCTGCCATACAAATGTAGAAAGTATTGTTCTTAGACGCATGCCAAGAACAAATGTGATACCCTGAGGCAAATATGAACATGTTCAATGCGCGAGCCAAGGTCAGAAGAATCATCGGTTATATCATTCGCGAATGTATTGGAAATAAGGCATGGAATTTATTTCGACACAAACTTACTTGTCATTAAGAAACCATTTATGTTTTATAAATGTACAAAAGCAATAGACTACTAAATGACTACGTTCCTCTGGTATCTAATGTAAAATCTGCAACCCACTGCGGAAAGTCTCAGTTATTCATAATAATCCCTCCATTAAGGTGACTTAAAAAGAACTGCACCCAATCCTACTTTATTTTTTAAGAGAATAGAGCTACAACATGACATAAAAATACCCTGCATTAAAGTGCTGTTTGTCGTTGTTGATGCTAGTACATGCCTCTGTGGGTTAAGCCTACAGTAAACTGAGCGAAGAAGTGGTAAGCTGCCACCTCTGTCTGATGATAACATTTGAATTCCAGTAAATTGACTGACTGCACTAGATGCCATGACAGTTTTGTACATTTAATGAGGGTCATATCATTAAGTTGTAATATTGGCGAACTAAACCGATATTGTGCATTTCTGTTAGATATCTGTTCTATACTACATTCATTTGTGGTAGGTGAGAAGTTTAAACACATTTAATAGCGAAATATGACAAGTTGATCCAAACCCTGATAAGTGTTATATTTTTAGCTGTGTATTGAGCTGGTGTTAGCATCTTAGCATATCTTTTGCATATCGTTTGACGAACAAAGAAGATCTAGTAGATGATTGTTTGAATAAATTCCGATAAATGTCCTCCTATTAAGGGCCACGAACATAAAAATAACACGGCCAATCCTGTAAACTGCCTATTAAAGCTCATTGCTGGTATACCAGTTCAACCACATGTATTCTGACTCAATGATACTGTTTATTGCGTTATGTTACAATGGTAAGCATGTCTCAAGTTTTTCATCGCTCCAGTAGTGGTGCAAGCCCCCTCTGGAATTCACCATCTTTCATTTTTTGTCTTGTTGAATTGTACTCTGTTAATTTTATTTATGCCTTTTATTAACTCAAATACATGCTATCAGCATGTATATATATTTTACTATATATCTACATGTTTGCATGCGCATGCTCCAATACTTTGCGGTTTGTGGACGCTTCCGTAACATACTGATAACTTATCAATTAGTTATTTGCGAGACGATGTGACGTGGAGTCATCAAGTTAGTACATCATATCATCACTAATTTCCTGAGATCAGATATTACATGAAAATGGCGCTTGAAATGGCACCAAATACAGATAGTAGGTCATGGAATTCATCGTGTCATCAACATTTTTAGAACATTTGAAACATTTTCAATATGAAACTTATAAATATCATACCTTGCCCATATATATGTTAGACAATTGCGTACCATATAGCGCATGGGGCAAGTACGAAAAAATGTCATAAAATTTCCATGCGGTTGTGTCTCGAATGCACAATGCAATGTTAAACAATTGACAGGATCCTGATGAAATGTCCAACAACTGACTACCATAGAGATACGATTTAAACAATTTATATTTTGCAGAAACTGAGGCATAGTAGAACTTGCGTATCAACAAGTTAAAACGTTGGTTGAAATCTACTAAAGCACCTATTTGGATGTGTTTCAAGATTTAACAGAGCACGATCACAGAGTTGTCCAGTGATGCTACTAAGAGCTACACCTCTATAATTGTCTGAGGAATTCAACGATTTGCGTTTTTAATGCTAGGTATGTGGCATACAATTCTTGTTTATATCAGTGATTGATGCAAATTTTCTTTTTTTGGTCCATATCATAATGTTGTTGTGCATTAGGTGCAAATGACGATGCACTGAAGGTGTATTAATAACAATTTATGTGACGGACTTTCTAGTCGTTCATTTCTTGTATCCGATTAAACTATCTGGTCCGTAGGATGGTGTGTGATTCAATTAATAGATTTGTTACGCAATGAATATGAAGGTAGCATTAAGTGGTGCATAGCCTTCCAGTCAGTTTTAAACCACATCTCAAAGGTGCACGATAAAATTGTTATATTGGCCTTGCATCAGAATAGCAAGAACATATGTCCTCAATAGATACAAGACATACAAAATAAATCGCAGTTGTTAGTTGTACACAACCATATACCTTGTTTCTCTGAGGCTAGATTGGTTAAATCACTTTTATGTCTTACATAATATATTTCACAGCATCTTAATGAATACCAACAAACCTGCAACATTTGTATAAACTTAGCAAACTGCATCGGAGCAACAATAATCAGCGTGTCCGCATTGGAGAATGAGATCGTGATAAATATTATTATGTAGCAACATAGAGACTTGTCACTCCCTGATTGGAAGCTGAAGTCCCCATGTTGGAGTTGTTATGTTAATGGTCTATAAACGATATACCTGTCCATATCATGGATTGCTTGATGGTGCAGCCAAAATAATTAAAACTCGTTAGAGCATCAGTTGATAATGTTGGCGGCCACCCATAAGACCAATGCTCATCATGCAGGCTAAAGACTAACGCTATATGTACCACAGGCACAAGCAACACTGCCCATTGACCACGCTTTTTTTCTGGTGAAAAACAGCATGTTAGTTCAAGTCAATAAACCGACCAATGTAATGAGAGTATTGTCGCTATCGTTGGTTTTCTTTTGTGTACACCTGATATTAATTGCGCATTTCTGACCAAATAAGGCAATGCAAGCTCCTACTATTACATGACAGGGGGGCACCTCGAAGTCGCATTTCATTCGGGTGGCGTTAGCCGCCGATAATGATATCCACATTTGCGACCGTTGTAATCTTTATGAGCGATATGAAGATCGTATCAGAAAAAAAACAATATTATGCCAATATGATACAAATCATTGGCACATGTGCCTCGGCAATGTGAGGCAGAACGTCTGTACCTGTGGTGGCAACATTACTGAATTTATATTCAGTTATGGCTTGGAATTTACATTGTGGCTGCAGCTGCTTGTATATAACACCAAGACAAGTCAATCGCTGACCAGTACAAAGAGAGCAGATAAATACCCCAGGGCGTGATCAATTTCTCAGGACAAAAATTACCAGCAGCTTGCATGTTCAATGTTTTTAAAATATCAAATGGATTACACAGATAACTATGGATAAGATACATGATTAGCCCCAATGATCGCATGCAGAAACATTGGGCTCATTTAAGGATAATACAATGGATTATTTGGCAGATTTCAGTGATTTACTGCTGATTTACTCGAGGGGATAAATTTATCTGATATCAGTCTACCTTCTGTGTGTGGATACGCTATTTGATTGCCGGATATTTCGAAAGAAGCAACCACGGCTGAGTAAATAGACCTCTTTAGTCACTTGATCTCTCTCTAAAATGTAGTTCCTCCGAAAGCATCCAACAAAATATTGCCCTATGTGAACGCTAGCGATGTACTAACATTGATAAAAAGGACGTTTTGCCTCTTATAACTGTAATCGTTTTCAAAAGAGGGCAAACAAATGTTCGTATTAGCTGACTAACTACACTTGTCTCTACCTTTATATTTCTATATAAAGTTGTATTAACTTCCCACTTCAAAATAAGGCAAAGTGGAATTGTGTTAATAATTAGGACGAACCTAAAATTGCATTGCGCATTATCGTTCTCCCACGATTTGACATAACGTTTCTATCATCCCAAATAGTGGCATCGGGCAATTTTATCCGTAACCTTATAACGGATCAGAACATTTATTGCATCATCGTCATTGGTTATGTTTCTCTCCTCGACTGGTTGCATATTCAGGACATGATGTCAGGAAATGAAAGGTGAGCCAAATATTTCGAATAAGGTCAAAGCCTCGTAGCAATTCAAAGGCGCAATAAGGTCCATAGGTTTGCAATGCACTAAACTCACTGATGGCTTACAGCTTGGCAGGCATCATCAATTGATGTACTCACTCATGATTTTGGGCTTACAAATCACTCATCTGTTTACTATTAATTGTGACGCTTAATAATCATAATTGCTATCACTCAGCTTCAAATGGAAATAGAGCTCTTCGCCACTTCATCGTGTGAGAATAAGGAAATAGTTCTTCAGCACCAATCCTTCTAATATTACATCTTTTATGATCCTCGTAACGTTTGCCCCTGGCATTACAGCAGCACAGTGACAGAAAATATCCATTATAGCAACGAGCTATATTCGATTAATGGTGATGTCACCTATCGTATATCTGATGTAAACTGCACTGAGGTAATTATCTGGCCTACCGCATGTGTCAGCACAACCTGACATTTTCGAAACTGGTAATCAAAGACTGCTAGTTGTGTCGGTTGTCGATTTGGTTATTGTCAGTTTATATTGCCTACATTGCATTAGGCATCTGCACCTGTCAAATAGGCGTATATTTGCTCTAAACAGCAAGGGGCGCATTTTCAACAATAAAATACGTACTTAAATATTGTTTGATGATATGGGGAGGTATGACTCATCGATGTATTGCAGTCGCTTGGACGTGGCCATCATTTATGAAATAGACATTTACGACCTGTGTTATATTTGTGAGCGACACAAAGATCATATCGGAGGCAATGAGTACAAAATAATGTATTAATGATGCCGGTTATAAACAGAAATTAATTGTTGTAGTAATGGAATCATACCGCAATACTGTCAAGCACAACCTTTAGAATGTTACTACATACATAGTATACATTTAAAAGCGTTATATTTGCTACAGATGCTTGTATAACAACTGATGCAATTCACTTACAGCAAAGCAGAGAGAGCGTGTTTGGAAATATTTAGTTAACAGTATGTAGTTTTATGTTTTCTCCTTAATCGATTTCATATCGAATGGAAATTGGGATTCTAATTGCATGAGGAATGTAACTAGTTACATCAAACAAAGTAGGAACTGCTCATGATTCAATGGTTCATTGGATGTCTGCATTTCTGCTACATTCAGGTTGTGTTTTGTTTGGTTGTAAGATAACAATAACAACCATGGAGATCTGTTGACTATAGATAATGAGGATGGATTCAAACAGTTTATTCCTGTCGATATCTATATTTTGCTAGTAGAGTAAGGTTACTGTTGGAAGAGGCGGTCATGGTAACGTGAATAGCCCATAGTGACCTGATCTCTAATGTTGGCACCTCTAATGGCGACCAACATGAATTTTTACGCGATTGCCCACTCCCATTGTTAACCTGCCCTTGTTAATTGGTTAGCTAGTAATTTTAGTGATGTATCGTTGACAATCAATACAAAATAAAAAGACAATCGGTCATCATCAACTGAACAGCAAATCTAACCGTGTCTGGGGTTATCAAATAATCAAAACATGACCCATATATTAAGCATGCTGCTGTTGAGTCGCAATGGTAAACGCCGAGGAGGCACAGAAAGGCATGTAGTGGATGGCAAAGAATAATATAGATATGTGAAGATGAATTCTGGAGTGGGGCAATGTTGACGATGTCATGTGGGCTAGACTGTTGCAGTAATAAGAGACCAAGATTTGCATATGCCACAATGCGTGCAGAGATATCTGACATCGGGTGAAGTTGTGAACATGGCAGCCCCACATGTATCACACATGCATTGTTATAAAGCTTCAAACTGAATTAGGAAAAATAAAATGCCAAGCCATCGGATTACACAACGACCACACGCTGGACAAAACAGAAGAAGGATCGTTTGTTGAACCTTCAGTTCCGTGTTTAAATTAAAGAGAAATATCGGTCTTCATAGATCATCATAATGGGTCTGGCATTTGGTGTTTGTTATCAAACCATAATTAATCAAATAAACTGCAGTGTTTGCTTCAGTGAGCGAGGCGGTCGGATGAACAATATGTGTAGGAGGCGTTTTTATCTTACTAATACAAAATATTTCGATACAAGAAATTCAAGTAGCTGGAACAGTGCCTTTCGCTGCAGTGTACACAAAGGCATGATGTCTATGTAGGAAATAGAAAAACCTGTTTCTGAATCCCAGTGGATTGGAAACGTCTGTTGTTAACCATGTTCACCATGGAATGAATGTAGCCTTATCAAGGACACGTATGATATATATCGCACCGATCATGTGCACAAGCAACCATGACGTTAAACCACTTAGGATATCCTGGTAAAAAAAGCCTACAACAGACTGGCATAACTGGTAAGCAATCAATCAGTGATCACAGCAAGTTACTGATCCCGCTCAGTCCTCCACTTTATCGAATCCATGACATTTGTGGAAATTTGTAAAACTGTCGGCAATATGCAAGCTATCCAAAACATCACGGCTCTATTACTAACATTGGATATATAGTAATCGCGAAAACACTCGTAGTAAAAGTAATTGCTTCATATTGAAAGTCATATTACCGTTGGCCAGCTTACGAACATCCATCGCATGACATAACCTTAAGCCAACCACAGTGATGAACAAATGATTGTATTCTACAACAGACAACTAAAACTTTGAATCAACTTAAAAGAATCAATTAGGAACATACGTGGTCCCAACTCCATTCTCCTCTCTGCTTGTAACCTCTGGTAAATGTAAAGCACAGAATGTCACCCCGTGGATAAAACCAGTCAGCTGGAGCTATGCGATAAAGAGACCATTAATGCCCCATAATGACATACTTTGCTATGTACAATTACAACAAGGTTGATACGAGCTTCTTCAGTTGTCTGTTAACCACATCCTGTATTTGTCGTGTTACCTTTCATGCTTGGTTTAATGAAGAAATTGCCATGCTGCATTGGTATTCATCATATCATAAGCCTTCATTTAAAATACACTCGGGTTGTGCTTTGCTTGCATTAAGGAAAGTAACATTTAGGTCAATACATTAATACAAACTAGGAGACGATAACTTACCAGAGAATCATATGGACTCCTGCAGTGACATCGATATTCCCACCATTCCATGTAGCAACTTGCCATTCCGTGCAGCAACGGTAAGATCACAGTTAACGTACGGATCTGTATCATTATGGTAGAATAGATATAATAAATGCTCCATCAACGAAACTATGGCCGCCCGATATCGTTCTTTACTAACAAGTAAGATCTCATTAAAATGGTTCATAACATCAATAAAGGTAACGTGGTTTAAACTTATATTCACCTCATAAAGTACAATCCGAAGTAGATTACACAGTAACGCCGATAAAGGGGCTGCTGTAACATCACACATCGCGATTAAGTGGACCGCCTGTAACTTCATCGCGAAGAACGTTTTTTTCAATGAACACAATAGACCACATGAACTTGGGGTTGTGGTCGACTAAACAAGAGTCTGCTTGCTCAAAGTGTTCACAAAGAAATACTTAGTCTGCTAACTCACCGCTGGCAAACTTCCAAACCGGATTATTTATATCAGTTCACCTAAATTCAGCTTCGATTTCAGATGTTTTCTTTCAGAAAATCAAATGCTTATTTTTTAGTTTTCATTCGACTGCAATTTGAGCAAAATAGCGAAGAATAACCGAATTTAGACGACGGTGTTTACAATGATCTTCCGTCATATCGTGCGTCAAATTGAAAAAAGAATAGCATTTACTAAGGCTGTACATGATTCATTCCTCTCTATAATTCACTCAGACTGAACAGTATACTGTGATATCAAGTATAATATATGGGCAAGCAAGCAGAGTGACAGTATGAATATCCGTGAGCATTAATCATAACCACGACAAAACATCGAC
Organism: Urechis unicinctus; assembly: GCA_034190875.2. Taxonomy (NCBI): domain Eukaryota; kingdom Metazoa; phylum Annelida; class Polychaeta; order Xenopneusta; family Urechidae; genus Urechis; species Urechis unicinctus. The sequence goes on from CM067354.1 coordinate 56,003,455, forward strand.
ATAATGGGAGACGATTCACACATCTAGACAAAAATTACAGTATTTAGCGGTTCAGCCATAGCAAATATAAAAATGAATTACACAACTGAGAGATAATTCCACCTATGTTAGTTAAGCATGTTAACATTACAATTTAATCCACTCATGTTTTCTTGTTTTACATTTTGTATGACTTCGCGGGGATGTAGGTCCCTACACATCAATATGACGTGTATTTGTCGAATTAATTGTCGTGATCATATAATGCTAATCCTGGACTCGGTGTCCTTATAAATGACGTTTATCAAATGATTATGCAGCAAGACCAGTCGAGAACAATTCTTTTATTTACAGTAAACCTTCCACCCTATGTGATCATCACACAAATCTGACTCGCCAACCTGGTACCCTGCAACTTCATCGAAACCACCCTATTATCGTGGTTTAGAATAAACCACATCGTTTTGGTGAAAACAATTTGCGGCGAACGAAATATATATCTTCCTATATAAAATGGTGCGGACCATTACCAACGATTGATTGCGTCTTGGTGCATTAAATAAACACACATGTTCTTGTTCATATCCTAGCAGGCATTTCCATTGAAATATTATAGTTGGACAGCGAATGTTAAGGCTGAGTTTTCGGATCAGGTGTAGGCGACGAAACGGTGCAGTTGAACGATACACAACATAGTTGTAAACTATTCAGAGGAAGAGTAGTCACACAGCTGGAGAGATAGCCGTAGAGTGGAGTTTAGTCTTGCCCGTCCTCGTATTGGTCACACCTCTTCATCTCCTGCTTTTCAGCTGAGGAATGAATATATTCCTGAATGCTTTCAATATTAGACAATGATTTAACATCCCCACATGGTCATCATTACCATCAAGTCACAACGGAGGGCAAGCATTTACACGAGGAAGCTAAAGCCTGTCGCTATCTGATGAGACAACAACTGCCGGAGGCCAAGCATTTACACACACACACACACACACACACACACACACACACACACACACACACACACACACACACACACACACACACACACACACACACACACACACACACACACACACGCTGACTATCAGATATCGACGTTCGTTTAGCAATGATAAGACATGGCCAATATGGTAGCAATCCAGTGTGCTCAATACCAACTTTAGTTTGCTCTTGTAATGATACTTTTTGATAGTTGTTTATATTCACAGAGATGCTGTATTGTGAATTGAGCGACAAATAATATAAATCGCCTTAATCGCCGCGCATGTAAGCCACTTGCGAAAAGATGACCAATCATTCACGCCTCGAAGCTTGGCGCACTCCACAGATGTTGCTGTCGTGATATGTAGTGTTAAAATCATGTGATACTGAACCAACACTCCCTGAGAGACAGACATAAAACTGCACCTGTTCACTTACAACTATAAGGATTGTTTACTTATGGATTCAACATGTACTGATTAATCAACATAATTACGTTCATCTGGATGACTCACAACAAGACCATTTAGACCTTACAAATGATACTATGGGCGCTGGTTTTCAGTATCACTATATAACTTACATCTGACTTACCCCGTGGGTGCTGGTTTTCTGTATCACTATAGACCTTACAACTTCCTTACCCCGTGGGTGCTGGTATTCTGTATCTCTTTAGACCTTACAGCTGACATGTCCCATGGGCGCTATTATTCTGTATCGCCACAGACTGTCATGACCAGCGGGCAGCTGATTCTTTGCATCACTTTAAATCTCATGCCATCACCTCACACCCCAAAAGCATTTACCATATCTCTCAAATCCATTTAACTCGATAATCGATTCAGGCTCATGCCCCATTAGTTTGTCATTGAGGGAAATATCTGCAAATGCGGCATTATTTACGTAGTACGCACAATTCAATTGAGCTAACGACTCTGCCTTGATAAATGCCTTGGCGAAGCGCGCATGTACACCTTCACAGCATCCCTACGATAGCTCCTGGGGTTTTTAAGCATGCCGTTTCCAAAGGAGAAGATAAAAATTAACGATGCTTGATTTGAGAGTGAACTATTTTATCTCAAAGTAAGTCTCTAACCATGATCTTGATATACAATAACATCGTTTCACTTAGCTTAAGGATGTTTTAGGGAGGATGTGATGGCATTCAAGTATATATTTTACTCGAAATATCAAAATTAGCGGAAATAATTGAATATCGATCGATGTGTTTGAACCTTGCAAGCGCCATAAAAAGTAAACTCACAAACATGTTGATTTTATCAATATTTTAGAAAAAAACAGAAATGGTAGGTGTCGAGAACAGCGATGTAGATGCATAGCTAAGTCTGACGATATGGTGGTCGATATACTCTGTCGAGTTTATAAAGCGATCCCATTTTATTGATAGAAAATGTAAGATGTTAAATGAAAGTGAATTTCAAATTTGATTTTGCTAGTACAGAAGAGCGTTCTAAACCCACTGACCATCAACTACTGTGAGGGGGGGGGAGGGGGATTTATTTAAAATATAGGTCTGGATCAAATTATGGCATGGATATTGTTTCGTGTTCGTTTGGAAACAAATTACTGGGAGATAAATTTTCTCAACAATTTGTATTTATCTCAAAGTGATTTGATACGGTATAAACTTTGTTCTAATTTAACAAATGAGTGAACCGATGTCACGGCGTTCTCACCCCTGGTGTCAGGCGGGATAAGGTTGTAAAGCATTTGGTGTGGACAGGATAAACAGACACAGCGAGAGTTCATAACGCCCATTGTTATCTCATAGCTGCCACTTGCAGTATGCACTCCATACACAATTGCAGTCCATTTATTGTGCACAATCACATGCATTGACATAGTTCATTCTGTATAACCTATATATTTGTGTCGCTGAAATCATCAGCTATCAATGAGGAAATCGAGCAACTCAAGCTAACTAAAGATGCATTCGTCGTTGGCACAACCTTGATGAAGACTGTTTAGTTCCTGACAATATACTATAATTGTCGTGAAAGGTTCATCGTTACACATGCAACCATGTCATTTGTAGACGAAGCTGGTACCAATTGATCACGAACGAGGAACAAGGTTACCAAAAGGCCTACGCATTATACGGTCCGAGTGCTTAATAAAGCTGTAATGGCCTCAAAACTACTTCGGCCTTTATATATAATGTAGCGTGATGTGAATGTCGTTACCCAACATTAATGTAATCTGATGGCTGAGTATTGTTCATGCATGCATAGCATGCATTGGTAATCAGCACATATAGCCATGACAAATCGCGAAATGCCATGTTGCTTTGTTCTGCTGGTATTGAGTGTTGCAAGATCGTTACAGTGATTATGAGCCTGTTCGCCCACATCATGATCCCAGAGACCAAATCTACAGTCATAAGTAACATGTGTAGCAGTAGCTTTTTCAGTAATAGAAGTAGTAGCAGAAGAATAAGCAACAGCAGCAACTGCAGTAGTAGCACTGGTAGCAGTGGAAGTAGCACAGTTATAAATAGTAGAAATGTAGTAGTAGTAGTATTGGTAGTAGTAGTGTAAGTAGTAGTAGCAGTAGTAGCAATATCAATGGTAGTAGTGTTAGGTGTAGTAGAAAAAGCCGTTGCAATAGAAGCTGATTCTGCAGTAGTGGTGGTTATAGTCACGATAGTAGAATTAATAATTGTAGCAGTGTTTGAATTAGTAGTAGTTACACCCCCATGACAAAACGAGCCGTATAATTAGAACGAAAAGAAGGAAACAAAGGTAAAATCCCTTGTAACTGTTGTATTGGTACGAAATAACAGCATAAAAATTGTGCTTGGTTATGATCTCTGCAAGAAGCCCGTCATTAACAAATGTAAATAACGGTATTCACTTAATAAGGTTATCTACATAATCGTCTGAGGCGTTTACCGAGAGCGAGCATGTTCCATGCGTGTACGGGCAAAGTAGACTACATCAAGCGCCGCTGGGTCCTGTCGCAAGTGCCGATGTGGGGGGGGGGGGGGGGTGTTGGGGGTTGTCACGGTTGTCAATATACTGCCGGAAGCCCAACCCGACACCTTTTGCAACATAGTTGAAACATGCTTGAGCAATAGACCGACAGAAAGACACAGAACAACCTGACCCACCAGGTGCGATGCTTGGTCTGAGGTGATCCCGAGATGTACGTCATCAAACCCGGCAAACAGTTCCATAACTACCTCCCGCGTTATACTAGATATTCCAGAGCCAGCATTGTACATCATTGACTACCTCACGGTTTCAAAGGCACTAGCCACAAACAAAGGCATGTTCTATGACCAGGCCTTAATCTATTGCCACACAGAGCCGAGCGTATGGGTCCTCACCAAGAAATACAACTGAAGCAGACGCACTGGGTTAAACTCTTTCATACTAAACACTGTTACTTACTTTATCAGTGATGGTGTAATATAACATGCAGTGAAAAGTATTGATTGTGACCTAAATCAGCATTAACTCACAGTGAATGGTATTATGGCTAGACGCAATACTTAACTCTCTTCCATCCAGAACGACCAATCGATGTATCTTACTGTGCGAGTTGTTTTGGTCTAATTCTTTTACCATTTGTACCTTTATTTTGCCATCACCATCTCCACTAAACAAACCAGATATGAATGTGTCAACGGTTTACTTATGAAAACGATTGAAAGCTCCATAACCATAAAGCTAATATAGGTTTCGCCTTGACTGATAGTTCCAGCAATGCCCTCGCTTCGACCCCAGCTAGCAAGCCTTGCTTTTTCTCATCCACAGAGTAACATCGTCCCTCTCTGTCGGTAACAATTGTCCCGAAAGACGTGTTATCGGTCACTTCTAATCTAACCGCAAGATAACACGATTGAAAGTTGACAGTTTTCTTTCCTAAAATTACATGCTACTCGGCTATGTGTTACCCATATATTTTCGCCCTATTCACGTTAACCAACAAGCAACCGCCCTACCCCCAATCCCCAGCCCAACTTATATTATCACGGACTATATTGTTTATTCCCGACTGCAAGCTTCTTGGGGCTAATCAACCCCTATGGCATGCGAACAGCTCTGCTGTCTGCGCATTATCCAATTTCACATAATGTGTGTGCGGAATATATATTGCAGGTCAAAGCAGAGGGGGCGCAATTGCATCACGCTTCAGGTAAAAAATATAACTTGTTCAATCACTTATCTAATGAACCGCATTAAATCATGAGATAAAGCTACCAATAAGGTGAAGATGGAGACATATGAGGCGAAGCTCACAATGGAGCATTGACATACAGCGCTGTTATTTGTTTGTGTTTCATGGCCCGTGTTCAATGACATCCTTTGTTAATTAATCTTTGTTTCTTATGAAGTAGGAAATAATGAAAGCCTTCATGAGACACTGATGTCGGCTTGATAGAGAACTTATAGTAATGAAGTACAATAAGGAAAAGATGTATAACTGCGCCACATTCATTACATTCATCAACAAGCAGTACCAAGCATTACGCTGAAGATCTACATTATGACGTGCGACAAGATTTCACATGCAAGGTCTTACTGCTCAGATAATTCACATATAGAGTTAGTCGTTACCTAATGTACGTGTTCTACAGCTGTGACCCTTGATTCGTCGCTTACAATTTTAAGGCCATTGCATATTGTTGCAGTGATTGTAAGCTGAAAATACTGCTATAAGGACCTGCATTTTGTAGCAGATATTCACACATTTTGTAACGATTGATTCTATTAAATGTGGCCTTTTTATTGTTTATTAGCTTCCAAATTTTCGAACTTTTGCAATAAAATAATATTGGAATTGAAAACGAGACCAGAATTATATTTTATTTAACTACATGGGTCAAACCAGAATACGTCGTCGCTACCTTACTTATTCTAGCTAAAGTAACATAGCTTTCTTTATAGCTTTGTGTTGCCTTTAGAAAATGGCCCGATAACGAATGTCCTAAAAAATGGGTGTCACAGATGTCTCTCATTTCTGGCGCTTTACTCTGATTAACTGGTACTAGTGCTTGGATATGAAAAGAGGATTATATTTAGCTGCTTAACGTACTCAACACTGAAGACTTTAAAAGGTAATAACGTTTTGTTGTAAGGCAATTTCAAGCTATCAATTACAATGCAAACATTGAAAAATATCCGTACATCAACCGAACTTTGGTCCGGACGAATACCTGATGCATCATTTCGAAAACCACAAATTATTTCTATCATAATCCTAATAACATGGTCAAAGTACAAAATGAACATGGCAAAAACATCAATTGATTAAAAATTGAATCAATATCTTTCTCGAAAGTTGATATTTGTTTTTATACAGTCTGTGGTAGCAACGGTATACCACTGACGCATTTCAGTACACAAGGTACAATTTATCAATTTTCTCACTCGAAGACCAGCATATGCTACATGCTCTACATTGCCCTTTAAACTGTTATACCTATGATATATATTTATAATATTCAGGCCCAAAATGAATACAGCGATACTATTCCCTCACAACATTGTCTTCTGTGTGGATATCAGAAGTCATATCGACGTCCCCTACCCCAAACCCCCGACGTGTATGCTTTTGGAAAGTGTGTCATCTGACAGTCCTCATGTGTGTTTCCCACGTCGTTAAACTGCTTCGCCGCAACAGTAAACGCGAGGCCGCGTTAAAGGATAATTCCGGTAAGTGTCAGGTATAACGATGTGTAGCTGCAATCATCCCATAATAGGGAGTAAGCAAATGGCATAACAAGATTTAACCCTCTCTAATAGGAGCCTTCACATTCTCAGATTTCCGTTGCGGCCGCTAGGAGGACCATCGTCGCGTATAGCGATTTTCACCGGAACTTGGGGCATGTTTCTCTGCCTGTCAAGCTGTCAGCGCTTTGTTCGTGCTTGCTGTTTTAAGTTACTGCGTTGTTGCGCGCTCTCTTTTTGAGTGTTTCTATAGCTGTTAAGGACATTAAAGACCTCGCCGAAGGTGTCAAGCGTATTCTGAACTTCTCTTAAGTCTATTTGACCGCTGTCATGTTGCAATGAGCATATTTGATACAGTTCTCAAACGCAGAAATTATCATAAAATAGTGATCTTAAATGCTGCCAACTACAGTCATCTCCAGTCGTCTGGAGAGTATTCTGCAAGAACACCAGTATTCACCCAATATCATGTCGAAATTAGCGTGCGTGACTGTTGCTACACCATGCCGTCAATGTCCCCTTCTTAGTGGAAAGTACCCAGCTGAAAACTTTCCTCATAGATAGAAAACTGAGCACGTTGAATTAGTAAGAAATGCCTGCAGCCCCGTGAATATTGTGGACTTGGTCGTGGAAGATAATGGAGAGAATATTTACAATGAATGAAGAACTATTAGCATAGAGAGTAAGCAAGTCCCAGATCCAAACAAACTTTCTGCATGGCAGGCCGATACGTCAAATGCATCTGACCTTACAGACGCTTACTGTGTTATCGTTTAGTGGAAGAGAGGTAAAAAGTTTGTTATTTATTTTCTAGTCTTTTTTTGCAGAGATTATTTGCAGTTGCTGACTTCAATACCAATGCAAAGTCTAACTAGCATTGCCGCCTGATGAATAGACATGTCGCACGGCTTGTCACCTTGATTATTTTGACATCTGGCAATTGCAATTACACAGTCCATATACTTGTAACGTTAGTAATACAACTGACGGAAACTCATCCACGGGTGTTAATTCTTTTTTTTTGCGATCATCGGCCTTGCAGTCCACTACGGCGCAGTCTATATAGTCTATAGAAACATATACCTCAGTAATTTCCCCAAAATAACACCAATATCAAACATAAAACGACAAATGTTACCCACTGCTGCAATCTCTACGTTCCGCGTCGTGTATTTCGTTTGTTTTGGAAGCACATGCCCTTATTTACGGTAGAAAATCAGTATCGCCGCCTGGCGGCCGCGACGGATACCCGATAATGTGATGGCAGGAATTGGAAAGTTAATATATACAGCTGCGAACTGCGCTCTTTGTGTCCCCTTGCCCTTTTAAATAGACGATGATCATAATACGAGTGAATCCCTGATATACTGCGCTTTCGGTCTTGGTTCCTTAAACTGGTATACGTAGCTTAACTTTAAACAGGTCCTCCAGTACCATAATACGTTTTTAATAGCATCATCCAAAATATATATGAATGTTTATAAAAATTGCTTGCAAGTGTCACAAAATTTTTATGATTTACTTTTCTTGTTGCATATTATCTGTTGAATATGAATGTAGCCGATTAACGATTGACTTCATGCGTAGAAGGTGATTGCTTATCTGTGTTTCATTGAAGCTGTATTTTTGAGTATATAAATAGATATGTGGTAATTTTATATATATAAATATATATATATATATATATATATGTATATATATATATAAATTCATATATATAATTATATATATATATTACATATATGTATGTATATATAAATATATGTATATATACATATATATATGCATATATATATGTATATATATAAATATGTATATATATATGTATACATATATAGATATATATACATATATATATATATATATATATATATATATGTATATATATATATTTATATATATATATATATAATATCTATATCTATGATATATATATATATATATATACATATATATAAATTGAGAACGGAATGAATCCATTTGAAATCGACTGGTGTCGTCACAGCAATGGGATTGAGAAAAATTTGGTGAATCAACAGGGAATTGCCTACTAGCTCAGATTTTGTTTTCTAATAGAGCCTGTATGTATTTCTGTCGATGGCTATCTTCGTTGGTAGACAATTACTGTTTATTGTGAATAGGGGCGGGGTTATGGATCGAACGCCGAGGATTATAACCATCTTGCATATGTTAGCACCGCTGATAAATGGTATAGTTGCCGGCAGTCAATCACTGTGAAATTCAGTGAATTGAAAGTCCGTTAGGTTTGGCTGGATGTAATCCCATACATAATAACAATAACGTGTGGTTCGAGGCTAGTATCCGGTCTCGGTCAGTTACTCGGGTAACTAAGCCTTAACCACAACTTGACTTGACTTGTAAGCTTGTCTTTCGGATCCTAGCTCGATGATAAAAGTAAGTTAATCTAGCCATATTGCTTCGCCAAGGCAGGTTAAGAATGATAAGCTATATGAATGATCGAGATAGGATCATTGAGGTGAATGACCGTAGGAATATTTGTCAATAGATTAATGGAAGCTGTGAGGTTATCAAGCATGAAGGTGAAGCTCTTGACCAACAACGACTCATTCACTCATCAAATGAGCTTGGTGTATAAATGAGCAGCATGGCGCAGACCCAACAGAATCCAACCGATTTGTCCTAATTTGTCGGATGTATACACATCGACATCAAGAACGATCCCTAAGCGAGGGTAGGTTGTTCGGGAGTTCAGACAAATGCTTCAGAGTTTGAATGACATGGCTGAGAAGTCTAATGGACGCTAAGTGTAAAATGAGTCATAAACCAGAATGATCCATTGCAATTATAGTTTATATGAAATATAACGTTGCTGTTCATCGTATTTTGATTATAATCATACATATTTGGTCTTATTACTCGCTAGTGCAAACAGTAAAAACCTGGTTATGATATCCAACTGCACGGCAGTGAGCAATAAGCAACTACAACTGTGATCCAATCACGCGGTAGTGCCTTCACAAGAATTGGGTCCACCATTATACCATGATGCAAATAGCCAATTGGTTGAGCATCAAAGTACCATCGTGAGACATTAAAGTGTAAGTAATCAACCGTTATGAAGTTCTCGAGGAATTCATTGTATAATCGGCATTAAGTATGTTTCCCTCTTCTCTCTTTCTCTTGTGGCAAATCGAAGAGAGTAGGTTATCCCTCTGGCTGACCTAGACAATGGTTGTTGGTTAGTCCTCTGTGAAACGCTGTCACAGATGATTTTTTCTGTAGGCCACCATTTGATGTGCATTGCATTACACCATAACAATCTACCATTACGGGCTGGCGATGTGTTAGCGCTTTTCAGACTAGGTATCATAATGTTATGTGCATGTTATGTGGGGACAATAAATGTATCATATCTACGGTAATGTTACTCAAAACTGCAATGTGGCAAAACTGGTTCAATCCGTTGGTGACTAAGTCAATTCCAATAATCGTTCTAAAAAGTTGCCAGTTGTCTTATAACAAAAATCACCTCGTCATTTTCGCTGGGATTAACGGTGGTGGTATATACAGTTATGTTCCTGCGAGGAAATAGCAACTTTGGAAATGTAGCTGCCATAACTTGCTTACAGCTGATGTTGATAAGAGGTAAGTGTTCACAAAGCATTGATTAGGAATGCGATGCTACAAACTCCATATAATAGCTAGCGTACTTTATTCTTTTCTGTACACATAAAGTTGTGATTTGAATGAAGTAACTGCTTGCTAATAAATTGACTGATTGATGAAGACTAACTGTATTTAGTCGTGAGCGTTTGTATTCGAGTACATTGACTGTACTGGATGCCATGAGATTGTAGTGTATAGAATGACAGTAAATCCAAGTGGTTTTTAACACTGGCTTCTTTAAATGAATTATACTTGTAAGAAGCAAATCATTAGCCTGCTGTAATGATGTTCTGAGTTGTGGATTGTGGTTCCATATCACATCACAGCCATATCAATAAGTCATGGGTTATTGTCATTACATACAAATAAGTTTTCGACATGAATGAATATGTCTGCGCACAATATAAGCACAGGTCACAGACAAATGCCGGATCCGTGCAGTATATGGTTAAATGAAGGCCAATCAAGACGAACATATAATATCATTATGAACCAACGTTGCATTGGGGGGTTGTTCTCTTGTATATCCGAGCGACCGTATGATGCAATTTTAATAATTTTGCCTCATCTTCGATTATGTGCTGTATATACTCAAATATAACAGTTGCTTAAATTCTGCAGAAGTTAGGCTACTTCAACAATCTGGCATTAGGGAATAAAGGAATAATAGATGAACTGTTGGCGATAGGGTTATTTTGTAGAGGTTGGAATATAACATGAATCGTTCAAAAATACCCAAGTGACAGGATGTAGAAGTCAGTGGTTGCTCATTGATTGCAATCATATCTGCAAAAGTAGTTAAATATTGCTACTCAGCATAGGAGAATGAATAGTGCCTTTAACTTAGGTCCAGGTATGTCGCCTAGATATATCAATTTAGTAATATCCTCCGTTGGCACATGATAAAGAATCGAACCAATTTTATCACGAAACTGTTGCCTCAAGAATATTTGGTGCTGGTGGTGAAAGGTCGCAAGAACACGTAGGTCGACATTATTCACAAAGCAACGCGAATTAGTTTATTCCTCCAACGGAAGAAAAAGATTGTCCATCTATATAGTGTCGCATGAGTGCTTAAGTACTGTTGTGCTATAGAGAAACATCCATTGAAATTTTTTTCTAGTGACAATCTAATTTTGATATTTGTTATAATAAATGTTAAAATCACCAATCATCGTTAAGCTGTACTTTCAATGTGGGTTACATTTTTTACGAAAAGTAAGAGAAACGCGAGAACACAGATGAGCTCATGCATCTAATTTATCATTTGAATAGCACAAGGCTTGTAGGGCAGCGCTGTTCTCGTGTGTCGACTACATCCATTATCTTGTTATCTGAAAAAGGATTGCTTGATGCACGCATGATTAGATGCAGCGTCATAACTTTAGATGGGATTCATTCCCACGTTATCTACATTTTACCGGCTGTATGGAGAATATAATATGCGCACATAGTTTAATGATGAGAATCACTTTTAACATGCCGTCATACAAGCCCTGTGAGTTAATACTAGATAGAACAGGTTACCATGTCCATAGTCGCTTAGCGCTGCATCCGTCTCACTGTCACTGAGGTCCGACTAATGTTGAGGGTTTGCAACATTTACGAGAAAACTTGGTTGTAATATCACTGGCTAAACTAGATAAAACATAGCGGAGCTTGTGCATTTAACAGTCGATGGCAGCATAGCATCTGTCACGAGGATCCATGAGTTCCTCTTCCCATAAGTATCACCTTTGGTCTTAAAACTTTCTCTCAAAATCAGAGCTTACAGTATCGGAAATTTGCGACAGTCTGCCGTTACTTGTCTGGTGCTGTTTTTCAGGAAGCAAGATAATACAGCCACAAATGTGGGCTGACAAATTTATCACTTTGTACTGTGTGGAATATTGGCTATTCAATGACCAATGAGAACTAAAACGACCGCAGAATCAATAACATAATACAGGATTGCATGATACTCTTAACTTGAGAGTTGGATTGATCAGTTAACATCTTGCAATTTTACATAATGATTGTGCCTTTCCAGTTGTTTACAACGATGGTAAATTCATTAGCAATGTTTGCATTGAAGTAAAGCGTCAAATGATTAACTTCAGCCAATAATAAACTGATAACATATTGTTCTTTTTTGTCGCCAACGGAAACCACAGTCCAGTACAAATTGGCCATTATATACTTTGAATGTTTTCATCTGCGATCATATGACGTAATCATGACAATAATTTATAATACGAATCCTTTGTAATGCTGATAAAAATCTATAATCGTCTAAACGACGCCTGATGATAAGGCTGGCCTCCGATGTGTTAATATGATATACGCAAGAAGGCCTAGCGTGCAATCGAACTGGGCTGTCTTGTACGCCACACGTAGCACATGTTGTTATCAGCACATCCGTAATCTAGGACGACGGAACACTGTTAGAAACAATATCTTAGCGTCATTGAACAAATAAAGAACAGATGCTTCTAGACATAGCATGTTCGCAAGCATTAAATAACATCAATCATGAGCAGTATATTATGCCGCGTGCTGTAAGTCGGTTATAAGTTAAAGTGTAGTCACTAATTGCTGTTCCCACTGCGTGTGCATTACTTATTCACAATCACTTGTGATAAACATTGCAGATAATATTCGTATGTCATATGAGACTTGGTATGCTTCAATCGCAGATGAAATAGCAATGAGAAGGCACAGCGTGACTATGACGATACATCATTGACCGAAATGTCAGCGCATGACAGACAAGCAAACAAATTATCATGGTCCTCATGAATGTGAAACACACAAAAGATAGATATGTCTGTTTAGCTCTGTGATATCTGAACACTGATTGCAATGCAAAATAGGGCATGCGGGCTTAGCATTCCAACGGAACCATGTATAGAATGAGGCTTTTCTGACCGCATGAGACAGGGTATGTTCAAGCCAATGGACTCATTTGGTGAAAAGAGCGTATTAGCTTTCCCTTACGCCGACGTTTCCTTTCGGTAACATGGATTTGCGTCTTAGAGGGGAAAAAACTCAATCGCTTACTGTTATACGACGAAGGGGCGTCGCATTGCCGTCGTATTTCATTGGGAAGGCTGATAATGATATTGACATTTATGTCCGTTGTTATCTTCATTAGAGACGTGAAGATCACATGAGAGGCAATAAGGACTGTATGATGCCAATATGATGCCAATATCGCTTCTTCTACTAGTCTATGACTAATTAGGATATCTGTTACTATTCAAGAACTGTTATGAATTTGCAGATGAGTGGCTAACCCTTGAAGGATTGAAAAGATAAGTTTCACTCGAATGATTAAGTGCCAGCCTGGCTAATACCAAATAAACAATGAGACTATATTAAATGAAAATTACCCACACAGGCCATGCTATGTACCTTTATGATGGTAGCATTCATGTTGTTAAATTGTCGTATTGTGGTGCTTGGATATCAAGCTGCTACAATGGTAATACCAGGGAAGGTGATACCACAGCGAATCGATTAATGTAACTTGATTTACTGAATAATGCACATAAGAAAAGTTTGTGCTAAAAAGGTACCGCGTACACAAACCGCTGGGAACCTGAGTAAAAGATTTAAAGATCTAAAGATTTGCTCACAACCGAATCAGTTCAACAACATGTCGAATGAATGGATTACGGCAGACTTTATGCTAAGCTCATTTATGACAATCATTGTTTACAGTGTGTACAACTCCCCCTGCGCCAAGATACGGCAAGTATGTCGTGAGTTTTACTCACCCGATAAAATTCATGAAGCGAATGAGGCTTAATGGGGCGTAGGGAATAGTGACATCCTGCCACCGTTCACTAAGAGACGTGATTCCTCCACTCGAGGAGAAGAGAACGCAAACATTGATGATATTGTTGGAGGACTTGCTGCGAGTCCATTATGCCTGTATCGCATTCTAAAAGCAGAAGTATAAGCAACACATTGAAAAGGATAAATGTCACAGAAGTCAATTTTACGCATCTGTTGGAACTCGCGACCTCAAGAGGAAACATTAGCGCCTATTTCAGTGATCGCTACCTCTGTTACCACATCGACCTCATCAACAGCACCCACATCCACTACAGGGGTATCAATTGCGGAAGCTGCTTAAAAGACTTCCGCTGCTGCATCTCAAAACGGCTCTTCATAATCAACAGTGTTTGGAACCAGATGCACAGCAATATCATGGCATGAGGATGAAGGATGTGAGATTGTAGAGAGAGAAGTGGAACAAACGTAACCTCGGCCGCAAGACTCGTCCCGTTACAGGAACTGAAACTTGTAGCAAGCTTCATGGCGCAACTGAGCCAAGTTGACCCCTATTTGTCTAACGGGCTGTAGACGACACAAACATAAATGATATAGAGTTTTATGTTGAAGATTTTGACATTGAGGTAAGATCATTTCAAACAACTTCCAAACCGTAAGCAAAATTCGAGGAAAAGTAGTTGAAATGCTTAACGAGAAATTTCGGCCCTGTGGTATATGTGTAGCAAAACTTTATCGCAATCATGTTGATGCATAACTGCATAATACGAAAATATTTTGTTTTGTATAGTTTATTTGGTGTAGATTTCATTGTTCACCATGATTGACTGCTACCATACAATATGCCATATAACTGTCGAGGCCATAATGAAGGCACTTCATTCGCAATCTATAGCGCAAAAGTGATTTTCCTCTCATCCAAGAGCAGCGCATACGTGACGTAAGCAGAAATGAGATAAAACGAACGTTGTATTTGGAATAGCCTCTGACCACATACTGAATGGCTGCGATGCCCATCTATGAAAACTATTTACTATGATATTGAATCATGCACGTACGCCACGCGGTATGCTAACATATATGATTGTACCTATTACTAGGAACAGAAATAAATCTTTGAACAACACTGACAATTATCGATCGACAGCTTTAAGTAGTCTCATAGGGAAGCTGTTAAATAATGTGATTATTAATTATCAAAGTTATGTATAAAAATTGAGTAGTTTACCATTGCGACGGCTCTCAGAAAGGGGAATTGGTTGTCACGTGGGTCACCGTTATTCTGGCGCACTGAGCTATGATGATGAAATCGTTCTCATTGATCCTTCTTTGACTGCGGCCACGTCCATGCTTAAAACATGTGGAGAGTTTGCTGAAGAATATATGATATATTCAACGCATGAAAGAGCAATTTGTTGCTTTTTTATTTTCAAACGTTCGATGTTAATCTGCAATTGTATAGTGTTAAATTCAATGTAACATGCTGTCCTTCTTGGATCCCATATAAGAAGAAATTCCGAACAATTCAATATGCATGCGGCATGTTGTGATCTTTTGCCGAACACTAATATGTCAAGATCTGTTCAATGCTATGTTAAAGTTCGCAATACACTATTTGACAAATATTGCACGAGTGTTTATGGATCCCCGTTATGGAAGTTGTCGAGCAATTCCTGAATTTTGCGATGTATGAAAGTTTTTTTAATAGTCTGAATAGAATGAATGGTCTTGCATCTGTTAGCCATATATGTGTAATTCTGATGTCGCAAATAATACAATATATGTTATGACTATTTTTTATCGTAATACTGCCTTGATTTATGACCAGACCATTACTTTCAATGAAATTGCTAGCAGTTTACAAAACATTGATCACGAGACATTGAATTTGGTAAATTCCATACAAGAGCTTTGTTTGGCCCGTGAATGTGATTATATTTCCAATGTTTCGCACGATAATATCACTGTTCTACTTTACTTATTTTGCACATTACGATGGCATCCCACTCAGTTAAATGATTTGATCGTCATTAAATATCTGTACCATGCATACGAACATTTTTTATCATTCCAAATGAAGTCAGGAAGAAACGCAACAGCAAGAGAAATCTGATACACTGTTCACCCAATGCTCCAGTTGTCGCAATTCGCTACCTATTTTATTCACATGCGTACTCATATACTTCTAGTCATTGTGGAAATTGATGTCTGGTACAACTATTGATATGTGGTATTTAGATCGTCGATGAGTACTATTTTGTAGGCGCGGGGATTAGGAGTGGGAGTCATGGTCACGATCGATCTCAATTTTTTGTCTCCGCCGATAGCAACCAGCATAGGTATGCCATTTAATGTCCCATGAGGACGTGTGCGCTTTCCAGGCGCGTTCTCTGTTTGCACTGATATGTCGGAATGTATCACACTGGACTAATATTGACTTTTAAGCGGAATGAAGCGACTTGTGGTCGCTATCAATTTGTCTGCAAGTCTAAGAGTACGTGTGGTTGATATATCATCCCTATAGCACCAATATGTAACCTTGAAGCTGTTCAGCTGCAATGGTAAATGCTGGGGCACAAGTGAGACAAGGATAAAGGATGCCGGGATAGTGAACGACCGTTAGAGACATGGAAGGGGGCTGTCGGGGCATTGCTATGTACTGGAGGTACTGGATGTACTGGAGTTGCCTGAAGGCGGCTGTTGCCAAATGTTTGAAGACCAGACTTTGTAGCTGCCACTGTGCGAGATGAGGGTTTGAATAGCGTAGACTAATTGAGCAAAATTGACAGAATATTCTTAATTCCTTAAATACCAAACAATCAGATAAGAGGTTTCATACTAATGAGAAAGGTAATGTTTGTGAGCCTGTACTTGGCAAGACCTGACATATGGAAGATTAAACAGACGCTTCGATGTGGTTGGAGTCGAGCATCGAAAGCACCATGCGGGTCAGGATATATTGCATTAAGAAGGTTTGAATGGCAAAATGATGAGGTCCTTCTTAAGGCAGAAATTGCTCTCAAGAGAGTTGCCAATCAGCTATATGTGGTATCTGAGTGCGACACGTGGGTGGGCTCCTGATTTAAATGACCTAATGACACTGATGGGATTCATTTAGCCTAATACAAAATATACACTGGGCATCATACAGAGGAATACACATATCCCCATAAACACACGACCCCATCCCTCCCTTATGCACGATTGGATAGGTTGATGCGCCTGATAGCGTAGAATATAATTGATCAAACCAATATACTGAATCACCTATGCTTACCTGGTGAAAAACTGGTACAATCAAGTCAATTGATATGATACTGTTTAGTCCATTTTAGAGCAACTCATCATAGAAATACAAATGGCACCACACGCTCGTCTAAGACGTTAAATATAAGTAGTACAAAGCGGCGGTTGACGTATTGTACCAGCTTGGTAGAATTGGTGCATCATTTTCAAATCAACCGTTCATTGCGTTTGCACGGCACCTCGCACGTAAATGCCGATGATTTGGTAGGTGACCGTGTGACGAGGATAAATACAGTACAGACAGCCTTTTTAATGATGTTATTCACTGATGTAAACAACGTATCATCATTATCCCTCTGTGTTCTTGCACCGGATCCTAACACTTACAACTCGCGTTTATGATGGCACATTTGTTTACTGTTGCACGACAAGGGGGCGTCGCATTGCAGTCGTATTCCATTGGGATGGCGGATTATGACCGTTGTTATCTTTATGAGCTATATGCGGATCAAATCAGAGGCGATATAGGCAGTATGATGTCAATATGATACCGATCATGCTCCTTATGTTGGTCTATGATGAATTCGAATTTGTTTCCTAAGTAGAACGCTATGCCTTTTATGGATGTTAAATGGTGTATGGAGCTTGTTATGAAATAAATGGCTTAAACCAGATAAGTTGCCAAAATGAGTACTTCAAATTAAATCCAGATGAGAAAAGACAAAGCAGATGCAAAGCTCACACAATACACATTATATCGCAGTTCATTCCCCCTTTTATTTATACACGTACTCATACACTCCTAGTCATTATGGAAATTGATCACGGAGCTGAGGTCTTATGCTAGTGTCGATATGTGACAGTTAGCTCGTAAAGGAGCACTATTTACTTGGCGCAAGGGTTGAACGAGAGGATCACGGCCTTGTGGATTGGCCACTTCAGTGATCGATCTCTAGTTTTGGTGACCTCCGATAGCAGCCAACATACATTATCGTGGTTAATTGTCCCATAAAAACTCTTGAACTTTCCGATAGCGTTCTGTTTTCGGACTGATATGTGGAGAAGTCGGGATGCATTACAATGCGGTAATATTGACCATTAAATCAAAATGAAACAACTTTGGTAACCTCCAACTTGAAAGCTAGTCTTAAACTACATGCAGTTGATAAATCATCATTTCAGTACCATGATCTTACCATGTAGTCGCGATTGAAAATTACCAGACGCGAATGCCACGAGAATAGAAGATTAACGATCGTTAGGGATATGGAAGGTAGACTGTCGGGGCATGGCTATGTTGGCGAGGCCGAGCTGGCTGAGAGCGCAGCTGTATGAAGACCCGGCTCTAAAGATGCCACAGTACACGTCAAGCGTTTTAACAGCTTGAACCACATCTCGTATAATCAACAAGGTATTATTGATTCTTAAAACCAGTGGTTAACATGCTGTATTGGAGGTCATTTGGATTATAATGACAACTCATAACTGGTACTGCGGCATACCCGGGAGCAAGGATAACAATAGTTACTGACAACAACGCGGTTGCATAACCAACATCAGATAGAATTGTAGGTCAACTATAATCATCATGGCCGACCTCTTCTGTCTATTGGATAATACAGTGAAAAGAATATCAACAGATAACAAGTGACTGGTGGAAGAAATGGACTTTCCATTCCTGTTATTTGATCAATTATACCCCTTTAATCATAGTGTTTGATATCTTGGCCATCATGTACTAAACGTTGGAATAAACACGGCTCGATGTGGTTGTGCTGTTTGATTTCGATAGCCAATTGCAGCACTGTGTTTAGCGAGATGCTCCTCCTTGAGCGCTCCTTGGAGCATATTGCCTTTTATGAACGAAGATATATCATTGTATATGTGATTATCTGTATTTCCTTTCATATTTGTATTTTTAGAATATACAAATACTTATCTGTCCAACATCAGATTATTTGTTACGCAGGGTAATATGATAAAATTTGATACGAAAAGTTATTTCTAACAGCAAGCATCAACTCAGTAGCATATTATGTTGGTGTTTTGCGTCGTTGGTGCTGCGTCATGTGTATGCTGTGAGTTCCATTGCATCGTTGTGCTACATGTGTGAGTAGCGGGTACAGCTGAGTGCATCAATATGAAGAGAAGCCTTGCATTCTAACCACAAAAGGCTATGGATCCCATTGAGCGGCTGAGCCTTTGAACATGAACATATATCAGCACATATATATACTCTCCCTTTTCTTTTTTAAAGTGTCAACAAGGAAAACGCAAACATATATATATATATATATATATATATATATATATATATATATATATATATATATATATATATATATATATATATATATATATATATATATATATATATATATATATATATATATATATATATATATATATATATATATTACTCCCCTCGTCACAGTTTCGTATATCCAATAGAACGGACAGGTAAAACGACGTTATCTGCGTGTGGAGCGTAATTGCGGTAATCCATGATGTTGATCGCACAGCGATGTTATAAAATGTCATGTGCAGCACAGGCAAGTACGAGCTGATACGACACACTAGTATTATAATGTACTGTTTATTTGAAGGAAGCTATTGGGTGTCCATGCCCCAGCCCAATGAATCCAATGTCCTGTCTAACTAAGCTATTTTTCACTTCGCTGGATTTGTTCGTTCGACTCAATTAGTTGCTACTTAACCACAATCACTATATATCAACATTCAAGATAGCATACGTATGTCATTAGCGTATTGGTCTGCTTCAATTGCTTATGTACATTTCCTGGGGAGTCACCAATGATACATAATATATAGCATTGCCGGAGCATGAAACATTTGTCGTTTTCCTCAAGAATCTTAATCGCACCAAAGAAGGATTTGTCTTAATATTTGTGTAATTGTGTGCGTGACAACAAACCAATGACATCGCGTCAAGGATGATATGATATCGTCCAGTCTTGCGCGAGACAACACTGCCTTTCAACTACGGCTTCGTGCATTCAGATAACCTTGCATGCACGCGGACCACTTCACATCACCTGTGTAGTCCTCCACTGTGCTGTGCTGTGCTGTAGGCGAGGTTGTACAGTTCAAAACAACACCAAACTTACGGTTTTCGCATAAACGATCTCGGGTCATTAGCTTGATGCCCCACATGACAGTCGTGGGTTCGTTGTAGTTTACTTTGTTAAAGCTAATCTTCTTTTGTGTGAATTAGTCATCAGATTCCGCACAGCAAAGCGCGCCAATGATGAATTTATATTTATATATCACAGACATTTTGCTGATTATCACCATCCATGGATAGCCTAGAACACTACGAGCGCCGGAGAAAATGTGCATTTAATCCTAACTAGCTTTGTCTCATATGGTATGGAATTTGCTCATATCGGTATTTAGATAAGCTACTTAAGGTAATGGTGCAGTTAACGGGGTCAGTGCGGAACCAGCTAAGACTCAAGATAACACACGTTCATGCTGCTGTACATTTACATCAGACTAATGCATGCGTCAAGTGTGAGTGGTAGCCGATGGCAAGAGCTTATTCTATGGTCAGACGATAGCGGACGGAAGGTATGTGACAATATTAATGCGATGCTCTGAATTATTCATTCGACGGCTGATTTATGGGCGACGAATTCGAATGCTCGGTCAGTAGAAATGACCATTTCAAATATATGTGACGTTGACGAATCGTTAAATGTGCACATTCACGATCAAAATGCCCCAAAGATTACAAGATATCGTCTTGGAGCCCTGCCTTATGAATACTGCTGTTTAAACAATGAACCAGCATGTACATGTGCAAATGCTGATCATGATCAGGTGTGCAAGGGACATAACCCAGTCTCCCCCGTACATGAATTAGCACACATTCAAATGTAAAAGAAAACGGTAAAAAGCTAATAGATTTGCTCGATTCAATAATATCGACTTGACCATATGTTAAAAAGGAAAATTTAATCAGGAATATAGCTTCGCAACACGCAATTTGCCATATGTGATACTATGGCAGGGTATCATCTATGGTAAATACGTTACTAATAGTGATGACACTAAAAGGTACCGTATATGCAAATAAACTCTGCCAACTCAACTTCATTATTTGACACCTTTTGCAAACTAACATGCCGTAACGACGTATTTCGAAAATACCGATGGTAAACACGAAATATTTGAATGTTTGTGCGATATACAATAAATTTGATATATTGGAAGACCTATCCTACCATCATCCACCAAGTCAAAATCTGCACCGAATAGCCTTAAGAATCTGGAAAGGGCAAATAGGAAGTTCGCTGGTGTCATATAAAATCATCCAATAGAATTGACGAGGACAGTAAAATAATGATGGCTAAAATCACTTTTATTAGCACAAACCCCTTACTGTCTGCCTTAGAAATAATGGTCTAATATCAATGAGAGGGTATGCTGGTTACAATAAAATATAACTTCTCAAAGGGAATTGGAACTTGGTCACCAATGTGGTAGTGACCACTGATCTTTATTTTACACACTAACTGGCCTGTATCCCTGCTCATACCAAACAAATATAGAAACTATGTTTCATAGACGTATGCCGTGAACAAATGGCTACCCTGAGGCAAATATGAACTTGTTCAAAGCTTGAGCCAAGGTCAGAAGAATCATCCGTGTTATCATTCGCGAATGTTATAGAAATAAGGCATGAGATTTATTTCGACATAATCTAACTTGTCATTGACAAAGCATCTATGTTTTATTAGTGTACCAAAGCAATAGACTGCTAAATGACAATATAACTAGGTTTCTTTGGTATTTCATGTAAATTCTGCAACCTACCGCGGAAAGTCTCAGTTAATCATAATAATCCCTCCATAAAGGTGGCTTACCGCTCCAAATCCTGTTTCTTTTAAAGAATAGAGCTACAATATTACATCAAATACCCTGCGTTAAATTGTTTTTGTAGCTGTTGATGCAAGTACATGCCTCTATGAGTTAAGGCTACAGTAAACTGAGCTAAGCTTTGGTACGCTGAATTCCAGTTAATTGACTAACTGCACTATATGCCATGAGAGTTTGATGCATGTAGTTAGGGTCTTAAGTTTTGATATTGACGAACAAAACCGATATTGTGCATTACTGCTAGATATCTTTTCTATACTGGTTTCATTTGTAGTTGGTTAGAATCAACATCGAAATATGACAGGTTGATCCAATCCTGGATAGGTGTTTTAGCTGTGTATTGAACTGGTGTTAGCATCTTCGCTGATATTTCGCATATCATTTGATGAGCAAAGAGATCTAGTAGTTGAATGATGGTTGTTTGAATAAATTGTAATGAAGTTCAACCTATTAAGCGCCACGAACATGAAAACACCGCCAATCCTCTAAACTTCCTATTAAAGCTAATTGCTGTAAATATCTTTTCATCCACATGTAGTCTAACTGAATGATACAGTTTATTGCGTTATTGCTAAGCAAGTCTCAAGTTTTTCTTCACTCATGTAGTGGTGCAAGCCCTCTCTGGAATTCACCATCTTTCATTTTGTTTCACGTTGAATTGTACTTAGTTTATTTTATGTCCGTTATTCACTCAAATACATGTTATCAAGATGCATATATATTTCACTATACATCTACATGTTTGCATTCTATTGCATTTGCATGCTTCAAGACATTAAGAATCTGCGTTTATTTTTAGGTATCTGTATTATTGTGCTTGAGACACGATCCCTAGGAAACACTCCATGGCGCAAAATAGCTGCTTACAATATTGTAATATGTATCCTAAACATAGTTGTTCAATTGATTCGATAATCTGAGATAAATTCATTGTCACCGTCCTTTTTGCCTCTCATTAAGCCACTTGCAGCTTGATCAATATCAGCAAGGGTAACATCATGATTATGATAACATTTATGTGACATTCAATTCTTGTTTATATCAGTAATTGATTCTACCTTCAAATGTTCTATTCTGCATGCGTTATATGAAACTGAATTGTAAAACGCTGCTGCCTTGTTGACTAACATATGACAAATGTCGGTATTATTAGTGGCACCATTAATATTACTGAGCAAATCGATCTTACTCTGAGTACCTCTCTTTACCTCATTTCAAAAGTATTTCCCCTTGTCGCCAGCTTATTTGTTTGCCCTATGAGCCTCTACGTGCTTCAGTTCCAATCCCATAGCAAAATGATAATTATACACGAGTTATACGTCTTATATCAGCAACAACACCACACCTAGAAGAAACACAGCTCTTCCAAACGCGTGTCAAAATATTGCAATGCGATAGTTCATGGTGTGAGGCGTTCACAGAGTCAGCACTTTCTTTATATATCGGACATACTGAGGGGTTTACGCATACATCGAACACTAGCGGTCGTGCTTATCACAGTAAATGTTTATGTGTCGATCTGTCCTAGAAAAATGCATTGGTACCAATGTGTCCTTTCAATGCTTAAAACAATTCATTGCTGTTATGCTATAAGCATCTTTATTGAGGTTAGGGACTATTGAATAATACTCAATTTCTGACCAATGCACGGTAAAGGTCACATACAATTAGTTGATAAGCAAAGTGAAGCTTTAATACTGGCTTAACGCGTTTTTCGATATGTGGCAATTTTCTTATATTGGTTCATATCATAATGATTTTGTGCATTAGGTGCGAATTACGATACACTGAAGATGTATCAATAACAATTAATCGCAATGATCTTTTAGTCGTTCATTTCTTGTATCTGATTAAATTATCTGGTCTGTAGGATGGGGTGTGATTCAATTAATAGATTTGTTACTAAATGAATATGAACTTAGCATTAAGTGGTGCATAGCCTTCCATTTATTGCGGTAGTGTCAGTTTTAACCCACATCTCAAAGGTTCACGATAAAATTATTATATTGGTCTTGCATCATCATAGAGACTTGTCACTACCTGATTGAAAGCTGAAGTCGCCATGTTAGAGTTGTTATGTTAATGTTCTATAAACAATATACCTGTCTGTCTATATCATGGGTTGCTAGATGGTGCAGGCATAACAATCATATATCGTTAGAGCAACTGTTGGTCCTATTGACGGTCACCCAAAAGACCAATGCTCCTCATGCAGGCTAAACACTTACGTTATATGCACCACACACACACCAGCAACACTGTCCATTGACCACCCATTTTCCTCATGGCAAACATTATGTAAGTTTAAGTCAGTGAACCGACCAAGGTAATGTCGCTATCGTTGGTGCGCTTTTGTCTACACAGAACCACTTACCCACACCTGGCCATCATACGTTTACATTCTTCCGTTTACATAATTGCGCATTTCTTACAACAACCAAAACAGTGCAAGCTCATTCTATTACATGACAAGGGGGCGCCTCGTCGTCGTGTTTCTTTCCGGTGGCTTTGAGCGCCGATTATGATATCGACATTTGCGACCGTTGTTATCTTTATGAGCGACACGAAGATCATATCAGAGGCAATAAAGACAGTATTATGCCAATATGATGCAAATCATTGACACATGTGCCTCGACAAGACGATGTGAAGCAGATCTCTGTACCTCTGTTGACTCAGTTGCTGAACATATATTCAGTTATGGCCTGGAAATAACGTCGTAGCTGCAGCTGCTTGTATAAAACACCAAGGCTAGTCACTTATACAAAGATAGCAGATAAATCTCCCGAGGCGTGATCAATTTCACAGGACAAACATTACGAGCAGCTTGCGCGTTCGGTGTTTTTAAAATATTAAATGGATTACACATATAACAATTGGTCGAGGTATATGATTGGCCCCAATGATCGCATGCAGCAACATTGGGCTCATA
Organism: Urechis unicinctus; assembly: GCA_034190875.2. Taxonomy (NCBI): domain Eukaryota; kingdom Metazoa; phylum Annelida; class Polychaeta; order Xenopneusta; family Urechidae; genus Urechis; species Urechis unicinctus. Next base: position 56,028,619 of record CM067354.1, read on the forward strand.
TAAGGATAATACAATGGAATGTTTGGCAGATTTCAGTAACTCACTGCTGATTTACTCGTGGAGATAATTTCTCTGGTATCAGTCGACCTTCTGTGTGTGGATACGATATTTGATTGCCGGATATGTCGAAAGAAGCAACCACAGCTGAGTAAATAGACTTCTTCAGTCACTTGATCTGTCTCTAAAATGTAGCTCCGCTAATAGCATCCAACAAAATATTACCCTATGTGAACGCTCGCCCTCGTCCCAAGCGTTCTCTACTCTAACTGATTGGATAGTAATCGTAGCGATGTAGCATAATCTACTAACATTGATGAAAAGGACGTTTTGCCTCTTGTAACTGGACGTCAAGTCTAAGCGCATGCATGGTCGGACTTTTCGCGACACTAACAATATTTCCCATGTAGCTATAATTGTTCAGCAGTATTCGAATGTCTTTATTGATACCGAGAGAATTGACCTATGTTGTAATCGTTTTCAAAAGAAGGCAAACAAATGTTCGTATTAGCTGACTAGCTACACAGGTCTCTACCTTTATATTTCTATATAAACTTATATTAACTTTCGCACTTGCTGAGATTGCATTGTGCATTACCGTTTACCCACGATTTAACATAACGTTTCTATCATCCAACACAGTTGCAGAGGGCAATTGTATCCGTAACCTTATAACGGATCAGAACATTTATTGCATCATCGTCATTGATTATGTTTCTCTCCTCGACTGGTAGTATATTCAGGACATGATGTCAGGAAATGAAAGGTGAGCCAAAGATTTCGAATAAGGTCGAAGCCACGTAGCAATTGAAAGGCGCCATAAGGTCCATATGCCTGCAATGCACAAAACACGAAACACGCTGATGGCTGACAATGAGTACCAGCTTAGCAGGCATCATCAATTGATGTACTCACACATGAATTTGGGCGTACAAATGATGGCTACCAACCGTATTATCACTTAAACTAGCAGTAATACAACACACTGAAACTTGTTGTTGTTTTTGGTAAGCCAGCAACCCTTGAGATTTGTTTCCGATTGCCAACACTGCTTGGCCGTTATCAAATTAGACATCTTCATCCCCTGCGATCACTTTTTGGTGACTATTGCTAAATCAATCATCTGTTTACTATTAATTGTGACGCTTGATAATTATAATTTCTATCGCTCTGCTTCATATGGAAATAGAGCTCTGCGCCACTTCATCGCGTGAGAATAGGGAAATAGTTCTTCAGTACCAATCCTTCTAATATTACATCTTTCATGATCCTCGCAACCTTTCCCCCTGGCATTACAGCAGCACAGTGAATGAAAATGTCCATTTTAGCAAAGAGCTATATTCGATTAATGGTGATGTCACCTATCGTATATCTGATGTAAACTGCACTGAGGTAATTATCTGGCCTACCGCATGTGTCAGCAAAATCTGTCATTTTCGAAATTGGTAATCAAAGACTGCTAGTTGTGTCGGTGGTTGAGTTGAGCATTAGGCATCTGCACCTGTCAAATAGGCGTATGTTTGCTAAAACCAGCAAGGGACGGATTTTCAACAATAATATACTTACTTAAATATTGTTTGATGATATGGGGAGGTATGACTCATCGATGTATTGCAGTCGCTTGGACGTGGCCATCATTTATGAAATAGACATTTACGACCTATGTTATATTTGTGAGCGTCACCAGAAGCAATGACTACAGAATAATATCATAAAGATGCCGGTTATAAACAGAAATTACTTGTTGTAGTAATGGCATCATACCGCATTACTGTCAAGCACAACCTTTAGAATGTTACTACATACATAGTATACATTTAGAAGCGTTATATTTGTTACAGATGTCTTTGGAAATATTTAGTTAAGAATAGATGGCTTTATGTTTTCTCCCGAATCGATTTCATATCAAATGTAAATTGAGGAATGTAATTCGTCACATCAAACAATGTAGGAATTGGTCATGATTCATTGGTATTCACTGGATGTATGCATTTCTGCTACATTCAGGTTGTGTTTTGTTTGGTTGTAAGATGATAATAACAACCATGGAGAGCTGTTGACTATAGATAATGATAATGGATTCAAAAGGTATATTCTTGTCGATATCTTATATTTTGCCAGTAGAGTAGGGTTAATATTGGAATAGGTGATCATGGTAACGTGAATAGCCCAAAGTCACCTGATCAATCTCTAGTGTTGGCACCTCTAATGGCGAACAACATCAATTATCCGCGATTGCCAACTCTCATTATTAACCTACCCTTGCGAAGTGGTTAGCTAGTAATTTTAGTGGTGTAGCGTTGACAATCAATACGAAGTAAAAAGACAATCGGTCTTCATCAACTGGACAACAAATCTAAACGTGCCTGGGGTTATCAAATAATCAAAACATTATCCATATATTAAGCATGATGCTGCTGAGTCGCATGGGTAAACGCCGAGGAGGCACAGAAGGGCGTGCAGTGGATGGCAGGGCAGTTAAAGATCAATATAGATATGGGAAGATGAATTCTTGAGTGGGGCAATGTTGACGATGCCATGTGGACTAGACTGTTGCCGTCATTAGAGACCAAGAGTTGCATATGCCACAATGTGCGCAGAGAGATCTGACATCGGGTCAAGTTGTGAACATGACAGCCCCACATGTATCACACATGCACTGTTATAAAGCTTCAAACTGAATAAGGAAAATATTTCGATTAATAAAGCCAGCGGATTACACAACGACCACACGCTAGACAAAACAGAAGAAGGATCGTTTGTTGAACCTTCAGTTCCGTGTTCAAATAAGCCACAAATAAAAGAGGAATATTGGTCTTCATAAATCATCATAATGGGTCTGCCATTTGGTGCTTGTTCTCAAACCATAATTAATCAAATAAACTGCAGTGTTTGCTTCGATGAATGAGGCGGTTGGATAAACGATGTGTGTAGGAGGTGTATTTATCTTACTAACGGAACACAAGATATTTCGATACAAGAAATTCAAATAGCTGGAACAGTGCCTTTCACTGCATTGTACACAAAGGCATGATGTCTATGTAGGAAATAGAAAAACCTTTTTCAGAACCCCAGTGGATTGGAAACGTCTGTTGTTAAACAGGTTCACCATGGAATGAATGGAGCCTTATCAAGGACACGTATGATATATATCGCACCGATCATGTGCACAAGCAACCATGACGTTAAACCACTTAGGATATCATGGTAAAAAAAGCCTACAACAGACTGGCATAACTGGTAAGCAATCAATCACTGATCACAGCCAGTTATTGATCCCGCTCAGTCCTCCACTTTATCGCATGAATGACATTGGTGTAATGTGTCAAACTGTCGACAATATGCAAGCTATCCAAAACATCACGACTCTATTACTAACATTGGATATGTAGTAATCGCAAAAACACTCGTAGTAAAAGTAATTGCTTGATATTGTAAATCATATATCCGTTGGTCAGCTTACGATCATCCATCGCATGACATTACCTTAAGCCAACCACAGTGATTAACATATGATTGTATTCTACAACAGACAACTAAAACTTTGAATCAACATAAACGAATCAATTAGGAACATAATTGGTCCCTACTCCATTCTCCTCTCTGCTCGTAAACTCCGGTAAATGTAAAGCACAGAATGTCATCCCGTGGATACAACCAGTCAGTTGGAGCTATGCGATAAAGAGATTGATGGTCTCACCCAACCATTAATGCACCATAATGACATACTTTGCTATGTACAATTACAACAAGGATGATACGAGCTCCCTTTAGCCACAGCCTGTATTTGTCGCGTTATCTTTCATGCTTGTTTTAATGAAGAAATTACCATGCTGCATTGGTATTCATTATAAGCCTTGATTTAAACTATATTCGGGTTGTGTATTGCTTGCTTTAAGGAAAGTAACATTTTGGTTAATATATTGGTGCTATTTTGGAGACGATAGCTTACAGGAGAATCATATGGAATGCTTTAGTGAGGTCGATATTCTCGTCATTGCAGCAACGGGACGATCACAGTTAACGATGGGGGCCGCATCATGTCGGAGTAGATATCGTACATGTTACATCAACGAAACTTTGGCTGCCCGATATCGTTCTTGATTAGAAGTAGGATCGCATTAAAATGGTACAGGGCATCCATAACGTGGTCTAAACTTATAGTTATTATTCTTATTAAATATAATCCTATTGGTTGACAGCGTCGATGAAGTTTACACAGTAACGTTGATAAAGACGGCTACACCGACATCACAAGGGACGGTCACGTTGGAGCCGCCTCTAACATCGAAGTAGAAAACGTTTTCTTCAATGAACAGAAATGCCACATGAACTTTAGGAAAAGGAATAGGCACCATCACTGTATACTACTCATTGTCCATCATGGCGTTGATCCTGCTCAAGTGTGCATATGAATCGACCTACTTCATTACATGTTTTATGTATGATATGTTATTGCTCCCCAAATGTATAACAGGTATAAAAGCAGACTATATTTGTGCATTATCTACAACGTTGCCGATTGTCTAGTAAAGGTCAATGTAAAACGCTGTGATGAAGCGCTCATGAAAAAAGATCATTAAACGTGCTATCATGCCACAGGAAGTATGCGATTCGAATTCCGCGAATCCGTAGTTCTCTGCTTACTTGAGCACCGTGCTGTAGTTGGGTAAATTCTATTTTGATGGCATCTGAAAACTGAGTCTTCTGCTGTAAAGGAACTCTGACATGGACGGTAAATATCTCATGTATGTGTATAAACCATGATGAGCTGCGTGTCTCTCGTACATAATCCCGATCTGTATGGCTGCAGACACTGAGGTAACATGATATCTAACTTAATTCTACATGGTGCCAGTAACGACATTTTGTCTCAAATAAATCATGATCCATCCCTTATGTTTCACTGACACATAACTGGGCACGATACTAATGAATCCATTCCCAACCCGAGAGTCAAAACACGCCTATGCTCTTATGAATATATATCTATCTTACACTTGTGTCACAGGGTAGTTGTACTCGACGTGAATCTCCCATTTAGTGCTATGATAATAGAATATCATGAGTACAATGTGAAGGACCTCTGTTCTAATTTAACTAATGACTCCGATGGGATTCATTTGGCTTCCTCAACGTAGAGACATTTCTACCCACTGCAAAATGTTCAAAGGCCGACATGCAGAGGAACAAGAAGATTTCGCTCAATAAAAACATACATCTGAATGGGTCTTATCGGGAATTATCTTATTCTCTATAATTAGTTTATCATGGCAAGGATATTTTGTTTTTATGGGTTCCGAGCCATGACGGGGTCTCCGGTAATGGGAGGGCGGACAGACCTGTCCGAAAAGCGTGAACCAGGATGTGATTGAGGTCAAAGTCGCCTTAACAAACTTCAGACTTCATAAATCGCTTATTTCGGGTGACAAAACCTTTCAGAATCGTTTGAAAGGGTGGATCTATCTTAGATCCTTGGTTTCATTAGATGAATGATACTATATCACAGATTTAAACTGCAACACTTTTTCATGAATTTCACAAAAACAAGATTCAATAAATACTAAAGGGAATAATTTAGTTTTAATCCTTTACTTCTTCTCATCTTTTCATATTCCCATTTTTCCCAACCTTAGAAGGCGCCTTATAATGCACTAGTGTTGGTGTTTCGTTAAATCTATACTTACTTTACATTACCTTATCTTACCTATGCAGAGTGTTGCCCAGTCGATTGTTGAAATCCTTCACGAATGTTACATTTGAATGATTGATAAGTGATGTAATAAGGGGAGATAAATAGATGAGAATATTGTTGTCTTCCGCAGTATTGCAGTATCGTAGCATATACGGTGCTGTGTATATTTCGCCGAGTGATCTAGCCCTAACTCTTGTTCAACTGCAACCCGCTACTGCAACTACAGCTTCTTCCACTATTAATACTACTACTATATATTATATCAAACAGTGTCAGTTACTTTGCAGCTGTAGCTTCATGAGGCTCGTCCATAACATCGATAACTGGGGGTTATTACGCCTTGTTTTAAGTGGAATGTCTTCGAACAGGCGGCATGAAGTCACTTAGCTGATGAGTGCAATTCAGAGTACGTTGCATATTATCAAACGAGAAACAGTTGGGAGCATCGATGCTTTGAATAAGCCCGTGCTCATTTCGGTATCAAATAGAATGATCGGCGTCATCAAATGAACATGAAGGGGTCTGGTTACATAGCATTGGTGAGTTTGGCGCCATGGTGTCTGGCCTGTATATATTGCGTGTGTATTTGGCAATGAAGTGTACCTGCTAAAACGCGCACAATCGCTGATGTAATGAGAAACAACTGAGCCTTCATAAGTACCTTAGGTCCGTCATAGGTCCATGACCCGAACGTCATGTGGCATTTCTGTTCGTCGAAGGGGAAGTACTCGACGTCGATGTTACAGTAGCTTTTATTCATGGCCGGTGGCTCCCACGTAGTAGTGCCGCGCGACGTCAGAGTAGCCTTCGTCATCAATGTAACTGTGTAATCTCCATCGGCGCTATAGATTAACAAAATGATACCAATGTGGTGCAGGGGAGCATTGTTGGGGCGCATTTTGATTTTTAACGTTTTTTGATGTGTATTTTAGTATGTGCTCATCGTAAATGTACTACCAGCATGGGAACTAACTTGTTGTAGAGAACAATATCGGGCAGCCATAGTTTCTCGTTCTTTTCATCCTGAAAGCAAGTAACACACAACCTGGATTTAGTTAAGACTGAGGCATTCAATGACTACCAACACATCACGATTATTCACTATCATGAAACATCATCCAGTAGAAACTAGGGTCTGTAAGAATTTTGCTGGCGGCCCACTTCAGCACTTTCAGCGTCATTTAGCCGTACTGTAATGTTGCATAGCTATGTGTGTCATTATAGTGACTGAACTGTTGAATCTCTTTATAGCATTGCACTAGCTGACTTGCTCGGTTCGTAGAATGATACATTTATTGTAACTTTATAAATAGCCACCAGCAGAGATGAGGCTGGAGTTATGAGCACTTATGGTCCGACATGAAGTTTTTCAATGCATTCAAAATATGTTGGTAACTCTTCTAGAATACAACCATCTGCTTTAAAGAAAATGAATAAATCATGCATAGCGTGATGAATTTGATACTGATACATGCTGTTATATACTTCTGTTCATTATAAATAAAATGGTGATAATCAGATAATTATAATTTGTAGCAATGCAACCGTGTTGTTGCATACAGCTTATGTAATCCTGAGTTAGCATTTGGACTGTTGCGCATACTTACAACGTCGATGAGCTGTGCAAAGCGTAATCCGATTCGGACAATAACTGGCTGTGAATGGTTGCCTACTGGTCGAGCGAACTTGTTGCAGGATTTCTAAACCATTAGGTCATCATAAAGTCGCTTGGCGTCACGGTTGCACATGCAATTGTTCAGTACATGTTGTATGACTACAATATACAGTATACAGGTCCTCCGCCAGACTCCATTGATTCCATGGATGTAAAAATCTTTTAAAATAATCATCCTGTTGTCCACTCCACTGTATTTGAAGAATATGTGTTGTCAATACTGTCAGCCTAGACAATACGTCGATGGCACCAATAGCTTAGTTGCAAATAATATTGGTCCGAATGATCCTGTTTAAAGTATTCCTGACACTTGGACTATTACAGCAAAGATTGAAAGTCAGCAAACGTTCCAGTCTCCTGTGACCAACTTAGCCGCACAAACGGACTTGTATGTGACCAATCTACGAATACTATTTGGTTTCCAGCCTTGTATAATCGGGCATCACAATAACATCTATGTCAACATTGTTCAGCCAATTTAGTTTGATACTCCGTAACATAGCATTTATGCTTGATGTGGAGCTGCGATGTTCACCACTGGACCCGTTGCCAGATGTCTTGGCGCGTATTGCGGCATCTTCAACTCCTGGTCCTCGTGAAGCGGCAACAGGCGCGCTCGACTAACTCAGCCTCACCGACGCAGCCCCGCCCCTACAGTCACCCTCCCATGTCCCTATTGATCTTTCACTGCCCTGTCATCCTCTGTCCTCATCTTCATAGCGTTTTCACATTTTATATTGCCGCTTATGACTGCATGCTTACATCCGGATTCTATATTTAATTAGCCGCACTTAAGCTTGTGTTAGACAAGACAACAAAAAGTCGTCAATTTTCGCTTCAGTGGCTTTTCTAAACAATGTTATTGCATTCCTACCTCGCCATCATTGCTACCGAGACAGTTAGAGTTAAAAACGCAGATGGTAGTAGAGAGCATTTTCCTTGATCAACTAAGTTGACAGCTATTTGGGGACCTACATACTGGCGATGGGTCAAGTGGCTGAAATCGGCCGATTCGCTCGGCACTAATGCCTCTTTCAACCCCCATGTCGGGAAAATGGCGCGCGATCAGCAATGTATCGGATATCAATGGTCTTCTTACATTCATAATACATTCACCGTCCGAATAATAGACACAAACTTAAACCTAAGAATTTGTTTGATTAGGAGAAACCCTTTTTCCGAGAACATTTGTGTATCTAATACACTGGTATATCGTTATGTCTCTTTGTATCACACACCGCAGTTAATCGGATGTCTTGAAAGCTCTCTGTTCGGCCTACTAGACCAGTCTGCTTGTTTATGATGATATGCCCCCCGGCACACTGATAGTGCCTGTGGAAGAAATGAGCACTCCTCGGCTTAAGAGTAACGCTTTCAGCAGCACAGGTTATTGGCCTAACGAATGATTCTCAAACATGCGCAGCGTCGGCAGGTAGTTGATAGGGCAAATAAACCTGATGCCTTCAGCAACCAATCAGTTTGACTCAAATAGAATGACAGGTTCTATTGTGGTTATGCATCTACTCCGCTAACCAATGCAGTCGTCCCCATATTTACACCAGTGCACTTAACCTCTCTGATGCATATCCTATTGTGGATTATGATAACAAATGGTATGCTCCGTGGGCGCTGGTATTCGATATATCTATAGAACCTACAACTGACATATTCCGTGGGCGCTGGTATTCTGTATCTCTATAGACCTAATAACTGACATATTCCGTGGGCGCTGGTATTCTGTTTCTCTATAGACTTTACAACTGACATAACCCGTGGGCGCTGGTATTCTGTATCTCTATAGACTTTACAACTTACATATTTCGTTGCCGCTCGTATTCGGTATCTCTTTAGACAATACAACTGACAGGCTACGTGGGCGCTGGTATTCTGTATCTCTATAGACCTTACAACTGACATAACCCGTGGGCGTTGGTATTCTGTATCTCTATAGACCTTACAGCTGATATGCCCCGTGGGCGCTGTTATTCTGTATCTCTATAGACCTTAAAACTGATATGCCCCTTGGGCGCTGTTAACAACCTTCCTATCAGTCAACTCTGCTGTTATAATGTCTGCTGTTGCTCTGACTATCAAATGAGCAATTTGAAGCTAGCGCTAATTTCATATTCCCTCACGCTCATCGAAGGCTCGACAAAGCGTATCGTCAGCATGCAAGGCAAGCACGATATTGTGAAGCGACGCATGGTAATGACCACTCATTCAGCTCAGTCATCCAACACCTCAACTATAAATATATAAATATATTTATTCGAATGCAACCTTTTTGGGACAATCGACTAACCTTTTTTGAACACTGTCACATTTTGGCATACGATGTGAGTTCCAAAAATGTCAAGGCCTTTTTGAATGCTTTAGTGCACAATTTTGTATTAAGAAGTTATGTTACATTGTACATTACCTCCATTCACTTTTATCCATTGTATGGTTTTGGCTCATGCATCGCGCAGGAATTAGTCTGGGGCGTTTGCAAAATTCTAAATATTGGACTGACGACCTTTTTGGTACTCTGCCTTTAACAGCCTGTTTCTCGTTATTATCCGATATATCGTTGTCCCAACTTTGGGTTTATTGTTTAGAATTACTTCCTTCATGATTATATCCTATCCACGTGACATTGGACAGAAGGAATAAAAAACAAACATATTTGGTTTTGACATTTTCCAATGAGCTGGAGACAGATATGAATTCGTCTGGGCAAACCGAAAGACTTAGGCAGATCTGATAATTCTTGTTTTTTTCAGACGCAGGCAAGTTGCTGGTCGAGAATATCATTTGTTTTGATAAGAAAAATATATTTGTTCTTGCAATGTTCCAAAATAGTTACTTTTTACGTGTCCCTAATACTCCAACTATTTTGGAACATCCTTTTTGGTACACAAAATATATAACTTTAGTAATTTAATGAAAATCAAGAATAAGTTTACGAAACCGAAACATGTTATCGATAAACCAAAAGAAAACAAGAAATGATCATCATATTGAATAGGATATCGACAAAAAAATACCCGTTTCGCTAATGATGAGTTTCTTATTACTTTCACAACATGCACATATGTCCCAAAATGGTAGTATTTTTGCTACATGTCCAAAATAGCCGCATTCGTACGTATATATATAAATATATATATATATATATATATATATATATATATAAATGTATATATATACATTTGCATATATATATATATATATATTTATATATACATATATATATATATGTATATAAATGTATATATTAATATGTATATATGTATATAAACATATATATATATACATTTATATATAAATATGTAAATATATATACTCTACTGCATAATAGTGTCGCATAATGGTTGGTATGAACCTAAGTGTTGGAGTTGATACTCCTTGCGTTATTTTAGCGCTCATGAAAGGCAGCATTAGCCCAATTTGTACATGGCTGTTATGGAGTCCTATTCCGAAACTATTTTGACAACCCATGACACCCCGCCTGCTCCCGCCTTTCACATTGTCATGTATGCTGTTTGATATAATTCCTGATGGTACCCAATACATTACATTTGAGCCTTGGGAATATTAAGACACTGCTTTGCTGTATCTATAGAACGTGAAACCATCTACGGTCAGACATAACACTGATTATGTGTTCACAGTAGTTATACTCTATGTATGCATTTTAATGGGTTAGCGCTTCTTAAACGTAAATATGTATGCAATCGCTGTTCTCATATGGTTATTGATAAACAAACAACTCCAACGAAGGATTCGAAAAAACGAGACAAGCATAGCCGCAATATTTGTTAGATATATTTACTGCTAACAACCATTACTAATAGTTGGTCCAAGTAAATAAGCCGAAAAATTGGGATTTATGTCTCTACGACAAGGTTATATGTACATGGATAAAATCAAGATTGATCACTTTATGATTGCGTGATACAATCACGAAGTCGATTGTATAAGGTTAAGCCGTGGACAAACATCCACTTGCTTGGGCATAAGCTACTGTGAAGCCAGTCTTAAGCGTCTTGCTGCCCCGTAAATACCATCTAACATGCAATGGGTAATTAGTGCTATGCATTCGGACAATCCTCAAAGCACACCCTCTGAATATATTGTATTAACAATCTTCGTTCCTGAGCTTGGTATGCATTACAGTCATTTTAACTACCCTGTTACAAAATCGTTTACTTGCCACCCACAACCTAAACAAAAAAACTCGGCACAAATGTTGGGACCCGCAGTTGTGAAAGTACGTTTCGAACATCGATTTTGATTAATTCTGTTATCACGAATCGTTTTCGAATGTTTTATTTATTCATTTGCCTTTATTTGTTCTTATGTACAACATTTTGATACTTTTAAGTAGATTGTTTATTTAGATAAAAGGCTCAAGCTTTCACGAGTTCATTTGCTAAATATATCGATTGTAACTCACAGTTACATTAGTACTAAGAAATGGCTCACGGAGGCCGTTTACAAGTACAGCAGAAGACTGCATAATGTCTGACCAAATCACATAGTGCCGTCTATACTTTGCTACCTCATGGACATGTGGCCAAAGCAGTATAAGTGAATTTGATACTCTGTTGCAACGTCGCTGTAAATGAGATTACAATGACAATAAGTACATTAATGCTCTAAACCACGTGCCAGTGTGGCCAATAAAGGCCTTTACACTCTGGTAAATAAGATTCAATGAATGCAGTAAATATCCAAGCAAATGATTGAATCTATATTGGGGCAAACGTAATCATTTCTCCCTCGTGCGATGAGTATCGCAACATAATATAAGTCTTTGTCGAAATGATGATGGCAATCAGCCGTAATTACCGTGACGTTCTTAAGAATACAAAATAATTATGAGGGTTGGTCTCATTTTCTTCGTTTATTGTAGATAGGAAGCTTCAACGCGAATAGGTAGACTTATCCCTTGGCGCGCTGTGTTACATCTGCAACACAAAACCGCTCCACCACAATCAACACATGCTTGCATACGAACTGTATATTGACTATTTATCGACCACACGTACGCTGACACAAATGTGAATGAAAGAGAACAAAAGTCATATCATTTCGCCTCAGATGTCAATATTAGATCAATATTTTACCTCCTGACATGGCCATCAGGTCAGCCACAATAGAGGACGCTCATGGAAAGGAAGTGTTTACACGGGGCAACTAAAGCCATGCGCTATCTGGTGCGATTTCAACTGGCGACTGATCAAAGGCCACGTTTGCAGGGCCCTAATTGCATTTCTTTACTATGTCTGATTACCAATCAGGTAGCAACGCTTGTTCGCCATCGATAAGATATGGCCAACATTGTAGCCATGCAGTGTACCTGACACCAATCCCAGCGCAGTTTACTCTTGTTATATTACTCTTAAGGGTTATTCATATTCGCAGAGATGGGGCGTAGTGAGGTGAGTGACAGTTAATAGAAAGACTATCTGCTTTGCATGGATGCCTTAATCGCCGCTCAAGTGAACCATTGTCTCATTTGCGCCTTTGAGCTTCATTGTAGCTGTCCTGATGTTATGTCAAAATAATATGGTGCTGAACCAACATTCTCAAGAGAGACCGACGCATAACTGCGTCCCTTCAAATACGATTGCGACTCATTATCCTGCGACTATCCTGAAATAACTTGAAGCATATCGGTATGTGTTCACCTTATATATATATCTATATATATATATATATATATCTCTCTCTCTCCTCTCTCTCGCTCTCTCTCTCTCTCTCTCTCTCTCTCTCTCTCTCTCTCTCTCTCTCTCTCTCTCTCTCTCTCTCTCTCTCTCTCTCTCTCTCTCTCTCTCTCTCTCTCTCTCTCTCTCTCTCTCTCTCTCTCTCTCTCTCTCTCTCTCTCTCTCTCTCTCTCTCTCTCTCTCTCTCTCTCTCTCTCTCTCTCTCTCTCTCTCTCTCTCTCTCTCTCTCTCTCTCTCTCTCTCTCTCTCTCTCTCTCTCTCTCTCTCTCTCTCTCTCTCTCTCTCTCTCTCTCTCTCTCTCTCTCTCTCTCTCTCTCTCTCTCTCTCTCTCTCTCTCTCTCTCTCTCTCTCTCTCTCTCTCTCTCTCTCTCTCTCTCTCTCTCTCTCTCTCTCTCTCTCTCTCTCTCTCTCTCTCTCTCTCTCTCTCTCTCTCTCTCTCTCTCTCTCTCTCTCTCTCTCTCTCTCTCTCTCTCTCTCTCTCTCTCTCTCTCTCTCTCTCTCTCTCTCTCTCTCTCTCTCTCTCTCTCTCTCTCTCTCTCTCTCTCTCTCTCTCTCTCTCTCTCTCTCTCTCTCTCTCTCTCTCTCTCTCTCTCTCTCTCTCTCTCTCTCTCTCTCTCTCTCTCTCTCTCTCTCTCTCTCTCTCTCTCTCTCTCTCTCTCTCTCTCTCTCTCTCTCTCTCTCTCTCTCTCTCTCTCTCTCTCTCTCTCTCTCTCTCTCTCTCTCTCTCTCTCTCTCTCTCTCTCTCTCTCTCTCTCTCTCTCTCTCTCTCTCTCTCTCTCTCTCTCTCTCTCTCTCTCTCTCTCTCTCTCTCTCTCTCTCTCTCTCTCTCTCTCTCTCTCTCTCTCTCTCTCTCTCTCTCTCTCTCTCTCTCTCTCTCTCTCTCTCTCTCTCTCTCTCTCTCTCTCTCTCTCTCTCTCTCTCTCTCTCTCTCTCTCTCTCTCTCTCTCTCTCTCTCTCTCTCTCTCTCTCTCTCTCTCTCTCTCTCTCTCTCTCTCTCTCTCTCTCTCTCTCTCTCTCTCTCTCTCTCTCTCTCTCTCTCTCTCTCTCTCTCTCTCTCTCTCTCTCTCTCTCTCTCTCTCTCTCTCTCTCTCTCTCTCTCTCTCTCTCTCTCTCTCTCTCTCTCTCTCTCTCTCTCTCTCTCTCTCTCTCTCTCTCTCTCTCTCTCTCTCTCTCTCTCTCTCTCTCTCTCTCTCTCTCTCTCTCTCTCTCTCTCTCTCTCTCTCTCTCTCTCTCTCTCTCTCTCTCTCTCTCTCTCTCTCTCTCTCTCTCTCTCTCTCTCTCTCTCTCTCTCTCTCTCTCTCTCTCTCTCTCTCTCTCTCTCTCTCTCTCTCTCTCTCTCTCTCTCTCTCTCTCTCTCTCTCTCTCTCTCTCTCTCTCTCTCTCTCTCTCTCTCTCTCTCTCTCTCTCTCTCTCTCTCTCTCTCTCTCTCTCTCTCTCTCTCTCTCTCTCTCTCTCTCTCTCTCTCTCTCTCTCTCTCTCTCTCTCTCTCTCTCTCTCTCTCTCTCTCTCTCTCTCTCTCTCTCTCTCTCTCTCTCTCTCTCTCTCTCTCTCTCTCTCTCTCTCTCTCTCTCTCTCTCTCTCTCTCTCTCTCTCTCTCTCTCTCTCTCTCTCTCTCTCTCTCTCTCTCTCTCTCTCTCTCTCTCTCTCTCTCTCTCTCTCTCTCTCTCTCTCTCTCTCTCTCTCTCTCTCTCTCTCTCTCTCTCTCTCTCTCTCTCTCTCTCTCTCTCTCTCTCTCTCTCTCTCTCTCTCTCTCTCTCTCTCTCTCTCTCTCTCTCTCTCTCTCTCTCTCTCTCTCTCTCTCTCTCTCTCTCTCTCTCTCTCTCTCTCTCTCTCTCTCTCTCTCTCTCTCTCTCTA
>CM067354.1:56043651-56145450 GCA_034190875.2 Urechis unicinctus
CTCTGTGCTCATCAAATGATATGCAAAGGCTCTGCAAAGTGGCTAACTCCATTTCAATACAAAGCTAAAAATATAACACTTCTCTGGGTTCGGATCAACTTGTCCTATTTCGCTGTTAAATGTGTGTCAAATTCTGACCTACCACATATGAATCTAGTATAGAAAAGATATCTATCACTTATGCACAACATTGGTATTGTTCTCCATTATTAAAGCTTAATGATATGACCCTCACTAAATGTACAAAACTCTCAAGGAATCTAGTGCAGTCAGTCAATTAACTGGTTTTCAAATGTCAACATCAGATTTGGCAACGTACCACAGCTTCGCTCAGTTAACTGTAGGCTAAACTCACAGAGGCATGTAGCATCACCAACTACATAAAACACTCTATTGCAGGGTATTTTGATGTCATGTTGTAGCTCTATTCTTTAAAATAACCAGGATTTGGTGCGGTTCTTTAAGCCACCCGCGATGGCATTATGGAGGGATAATCGTGAATAACTGAGACTTTCCGCGATGGCTTACATGAAATACCAGACAAACGTAGTTATATTGTCATTCAATAGTCTATTGCTTTTGTACACGTATTAAACATGAATGGTTTGCTAATGACAAATCTGTCTGTGTCAAAATAAATCCCGCGCCTTATTCAGAGCACTGGATTAATATTGTCACCTACCTTCAGTCCGCTATTGTCTGAACCTAAAATAAGCCCTTGACATCGGCTACCATTCACACTTGGCGCATCCATTATATTGATGTAAATCCACAACAGCATGAACGTATTTTATCTTGAGTCTTATCTGGTCCCATACTGATCCCCTTAACTGCACCATTATCTTAAGTAGCTTATCTAAATTCCGCTATGAGCAAATTCCATACCATACGAGACAAAGCTAATGGGGATGAAATGCAAATTTCTGTGACTCTCTTAGTTTTTTTAGGCTATCCATGAATGATGATAAGCAGCGAATGTTCTGTGATATATAAATATAAATTCATCATTGGCGTGCTTTGCTGTGCGGTAGAAAGCTATGTGTGTTTTGATGACTATTCGCACAAAAGAGAATAAGCTTTAATAAAGTAAACTACAACGAACCCAAGACTTTCATGTGGGGCACGTAGCTAACGACCCAAGATCGTTTGCGCGAAAACCGTAGGTTAAGCGCTGTTTTTGAAATGTACAACCTTGCCTGCAGTACAATCTAAGCAGATCAATCTATCTATACAAGGCTTAGGTGCTGTTAAGTGGTTCCGCGGTCGAGCAAGGTTATCTAAACGCACGCAGCAGTAGTTGAATAGTGGTGTTGTCACGCGTATGCTTATGCACTCATGTCTGTATGTGTGCCATTTCCAACATAGAGATATATATGTCAGCTTACTTTTATAGCTGTATTATCTTGGATCCCTATTTTATAGGCATCACGCGCCACGGTATGACAGAATATAGCAAGTGTCCGATATCACAGGCGCTGATTTTGAGTGATTTTTCCCACCATAAGGTTAACTTTATGATTAAAGGCGGTGCTTCCTGAGTAAGGAACTCAACCGAATCCTCGTGACAAATGCTAGTTGCCATCAACCGTTTAATGCGCAAGCCCTGCTATGTTTGACCCTGTTGTGTCGGTCATATTACGAGTTTTCTTGCTAATGTTGCAAACCTATCATTCACCTGACCCCAGTGACAGTTGGACTGATGTAGCGTTAAGGGGCTATGGACATGGTAAACTATTTTATTTAGTATAAATTCTGGACTTCGCTAACCGGTCTTATATGATTGCATGTTAACAGTGATTCACTCCATTTAACCATGTGCGCCAATTATCTTCTCCATACAGCCGGTATTATACAGATGACGTGAGAATGAATACCCGTAAAGTTATGATGCTGCATCTAATCATGCCTGCAAGCATTCATTTTGCAGATAACTATTAAATGGGTGTTTTCGACATGCTAGAATTGCGCTGACTTACCGGACCTTTGCTATTCATATTATATATTGACAGTATGGACTGATCTGTGTCCTCGTGTTTCACTTACGTTTTGTTAAAACATGCAACCAACAATGACATTACAGCAAGATGTCACGTCTTCAATGTGATTGTTGATGGATTTTATATTTATTATACCAAATACCAAATGAGATTATCACAGACACAAAAGCTTTTAATGGATATTCATAGTACAAGAGAAATACTGATGTGGCAATATATAGATGGACAATCCTTTCCTTTTATTAGGAGGATAAATTGATTCGCGTTGCATTGTGCATTATGTCGACCTTAATGTTTCGACACATTTCACCACTTCCGCCCAATACTCTTGCCTCAATATTTTGATGATAATATTTTCCAATTCTTTATCAAGTGCAATCGGATGAATAATATTACTAAATTTTTATTCCTTGGCGTTCACATACCTGGACGTTAAATGCTCTATTCATTTTTTAGACACTATCTGCAAATCGAGCGAATCGTCCTTTCGAAACTAATTTGTAGAGATGAAATATTGCAAATCCGATTTCTGATTAACAGTATCCCAAAACAAATAGCCTGCGGTATTAAACAAGCAGACCAACTCGTCAACGACCGTAACCGCATATGATTTACTGCTATGAGATGGCAGCATATTATGAGGGAAAATGTCAATGTTTACATTGCTAATCGGGCTGCTTAAATGGATCCAAATATCGAATATTGCTGGGGTTATATAATCTAAAGACCAATTTGTCACGACCGTAATCAATAATTGGGTACATAGCTTGTCCTCCACCCTCCCAGCAACAAAGATCAAATATAACTCTCACTTCATAGTCAGCAAAGCAAATACTGCACAGCGTTGTTGTTTACCGCTTTTTTGTGAGTCAGCTTATGACCAAGATGTAATTATAAGCGGTCCCAGTTCGATTATCAAATCATCAGCATGAACTGCTATTCGCAATATTTCGTCAATAACTGCCCGCGTGACCACCTCTGCTTACAAGTGATAGTTGAACCATTTATGTGACAGTCCTGGATATCTGTGCACCTGACCCCGATCTGTTATAAAGCGAGGCTGTATTTGCAAGACTATCTCGCTTTTACACGATGCATATAATGGTTTACCATATACAAACGCACATTCCCACACTACATCAATACAATGGCACGCGAGTTATTTAGCACCGTGAAAACAATCGTACCTCTTGTCAGAGCTTTATTTGTGCTTAGGAACATTTATTGTTGCATGTACATTTGATTACTGGCAATATCGTTACGTCGTTTGCACAAAACCTGCTTCACATTTAAACCCAATACGTACAGCACCATTGAACTCATTTCTGTCTACACCACTAAACCCAACAAATGCCTCACTTATCACCACCCAGTGTTGTCGTATGTCGGATCACTTCATTGCCAAATACTCATGCAATATATACCGGCCAGGCACCATGGCGCCAAACTCACCAATGTTTTGTAACCAGACCCCTTCATATTTATTTGATGACGCCGATCATTCTATTTGATACCGAAATGAGCACGGCCTTATTCAAAGCATCGATGCTCCCAGCTGTTTCTCGTTTGATAATATGCAACGTACTCTGAATTGCACTCATCGTCTAAGTGACTTCAAGCCGCCTGATAGAAGACGTTCCACTTAAAACAAGGCGTAATAACCAGCAGTTTTCGATATTATGGACGAGCCTCATGAAGCTACAGCTGTAAAATAACTGGCACTGCATAACTTGCTTAAATTAGGTTAGCTAAAATTTTACAGTATCAAAAACACGTAGTGTTATTGTGATATAATATGTAGCAGTAGTATTAATAGTAGTAGAAGCAGTAGTTGCAGTAGCGGGTTGCAGTTGAACGAGGGTTAGGGCTAGATCACTCTGCGAAATATATATAGCACCATATATACTGCGATTAAGCAATACTGCGAAAGACAACAATATTCTCATCTATTTATCTCCCCTTATTACGTCACTTATCAATCATTCAAATGCAACATTCGTGAAGCATTTCCACAACCGACTGGGCAACATTCTGCATAGGTAAGGTAAGGTAATGTGAGGTAAGTATAGATTTAACGAACCACCAACACTAGTGCATTCATTATATGGCGCCTTCTAAGGCTGGGGAAAATGCGAATATGACACGATGAGAAGAAGTAAAGGATTAAAACTAAATTATACCTGCTAGTATTAATTGAATTTTGTTTTTGTGAAATTCATGAAAAAGTGTGGCTGTATAAGTCTGGGATATAGTCTCACTCATCTAATGAAACCAAGGATCTAAGATAGATCCACCCTTTCAAACGATTCCGAAAGGTTTAGTCACGCGAAATAAGCAATTTATGAGGTCTGAAATTTGTAAAGGCAACTTCGACCTCATTCACATCCTGGTTCGCGCTTTTCGGGCAGGTCGGTCTGCCCTCCCATTACCGGAGACCCCGTAATGGCTCGAAACCCATAAAAACAAAATATCCTTACCATGATAAAATAATTATAGAGATTAAAATAATTCCCGATAACACCCATTCAGATGTTCGTTTTTATTGAGAGAAATCTGCTTGTTCCTCTGCATACCGGTCTTTGAACATTTTGCAGTGGGTAGAAATGTCACTACGTTGAGAAAGCCAAATGAATCCCATCAGTGTCATTAGGTAAATTAGAACAGATGCCCTACCAGGTGCTTGTCACTGATATCACATGAACTGCTTGGTCATCCTCTTATAAAACCAACTCTTCTTTGGACAACAAATCATAAGTGTCATAAGATAATGAATAACAGAAGCCCGATCAGGTTTAATACAAAACATTACGTAAAGTAATGTCTGTTATTGCATCCAGTGAAGACAGGGAGCCAGAGAAGTTCATAAAACGTCTTTCATTTGATTGGGCAATCGCAATAGCTTTCAGTTCAGGATCAAATATCGACATTGGCGCTGGAGAATTAATTGATACAACATTTCGGCCCATTAGAGCCGTACTCTCAACTCTTACTTCTTTCGAACCGTCTGTTTAAATGGCAGTACGGTCCGAATATTTGTCCTAGATTGCTCGGAATTTGTTGAAGAAAAAACATGGCTCTTTTTTGTCCTTTTGGCCATCGTTTGAGTCTTGATTTGCCATGGAGTTTTTGGCACAGCCACGGATACTAAGTAGGGGCATGACCCATCCAGAGCTTCCTTGAAACACAACTCGCATGGAGTAATGACAATATGCTTGTGCTCGAAAACATAAATATCTCTAGGGTTGACAATTACATCATATGCCGAATGTTTGGCGTTCGACATTAACTTCAAGGCAAAATGCTCCCCTCGAACACCACGTGTAGCTCATTTTGCAGCTGCCTCTTGATTGTTCTCATGTTTTTGGATTTGAAATAAATGAAAGCAATCATCCACATAGAGTGATCATTTCACGGTGGAACATTCATCTTTTGACCATAATTATCATAGAGAGTAGTGCCAGCACGGACCTTACATGGTAAATGACATTTTAATGACATTTTGAATTAAAACAAGATACCTATAAGGCCGTGTTTCCGTGTGGTATTGTGGGCCAAATGTACAAACCACTCCTCCCCCACCCCCACCTGCGATAACATCTCTTATGTGGGTTTCCAGGTGGAACAGATTGTTCTTCGCCCTCCGAGTGCGGCGGAAACTGATCTAGTACTTGGGAATTAGTTTCTCTCTAAACACAATACCAAGCGTCAGTTCATACGCTCCATAGTTTTGCAGAGGCAGCTTTGCTAAGGCGATGGGACGATGGTTAGAAGTATTGGTGTATTTCCGGCCTGGTTGGGTATCGGAACAATAACGGCCTCTCTCAAACTGGAACATTCCCAGATACCATTAACAATATCTCGAAGTAATAGAAGAGATTCCACTTGAAGGTGTTTGAAAAAGTGATACATTATCAGGCCTACTAGGTGTTTCCTTCGATTTGCGCATGGAATCACTTCACTCTCTTAGTGTAAAAAAAGAGAGTTTAGTTTCACCACGTTGTTGGATTTAAAATTAAGACCACATTGTTCTTGATTATGTTAAAAAATATATTCATAATTTGAAATATATATATATATATATACATATACACGTATATATATATATATATATATATATATATATATATATATATATATATATATATATATATATATATATATATATATATATATATATATATATATATATATGGGCTCATATAATGTAACACGAATGTGTTTGAAAATGAATTCATTTATTCAATACGACAAACTACACCTAACGCACAATATTATGAATAATTAAAGTCATATTCCCTAGAAAGACATATTCATTCAGGTTCCTATTCATAAATTTATTACTTTATCGACCGATCATTCCAATACTAAACTCGGCTGAGCAACATAAGCTTCACATCTTCCATGTGACACAAGTGTAAGATAGATATATATTCATAAGAGCATAGGCGTGTTTTTACCCTCAGGTTGGGAATGGTTTTATTAGTATCGCGCACGGTTATTTGTCAGTAAAACATAAGGGATGGATTTATTTGAGACAAAATGTAGTTACTGGCACCATGTAGAATTAAGTTGGATATCATGCTACCTCAGTGTCTGCAGCCATACAGATCGGGATTATGTACGAGAGACACACAGCTCATCATGGTTTATACACATACATCCGATATTTACCGTCCATGTCAGAGTTCCTTTACAGAAGAAGACTCAGTTTTCAGATGCCATCAAAATAGAATTTACCCAACTATAGCACGGTGCTCAACTAAGCAGAGAACTACGGATTCGCGGAATTCGAATCGCATACTTCCTGTGGCATGATAGCACGTTTAATGATGTTTTTTTTGAGCGCTTCATCACAGCGTTTTACACTTACCTTTACTAGACAATCGGCAACATTGTAGATAATGCACCAACATAGTCTACTTTTACACCTGATATACATTGAGGAGCAATAACATATCATACATAAAACATGTAATGAAGTAGGTCGATTCATATGCACACTTGAGCAGGATCAACTCCATGATGGACAATGAGTAGTATACAGTTTTGGATAGCTTGCATATTGCCAACAGTTTTACACATTACACCAATGTCATTAATGCGATAAAGTGGAGGACTGAGCGGGATCAGTAACTTGCTGTGATCAGTGATTGATTGCTTACCAGTTATGCCAGTCTGTTGTAGGCTTTTTTACCATGATATCCTAAGTGGTTTAACAACATGGTTGCTTGTGCACATGATCGGTGTGATATATATCATCCGTGTCCTTGATAAGGCTCCATTCATTCCATGGTGAACATGGTTAACAACAGACGTTTCCAATCCATTGGGGTTCAGAACCAGGTTTTTCTATTTCCTACATAGACATCATGCCTTTGTGTACACTGCGGCAAAAGTCACTGTTCCAGCTACTTGAATTTCTTGTATCGAAATATCTTGTGTTCCGTTAGTAAGATAAATACACCTCCTACACACATCGTTTATCCAACCGCCTCATTCATCAAAGCAAACACTGCAGTTTATTTGATTAATTATGGTTTGAGAACAAGCACCAAATGGCAGACCCATTATGATGATTTATGACGACCAATATTCCTCTTTTATTTGTGGCTTATTTGAACACGGAACTGAAGGTTCAACAAACGATCCTTCTTCTGTTTTGTCTAGCGTGTGGTCGTTGTGTAATCCTCTGGCTTTATTAATCGATATATTTTCCTTATTCGTTTGAAACTTTATAACAGTGCATGTGTGATACATCTAGAGATTGATCTGGTGACTTTAGGCTATTCACGTTACCATGACCGCCTCTTCCAACAGTAACCTTACTCTACTAGCAAAATATAGATATCGATAGGAATAAACTGTTTGAATCCATCCTCATTATCTATAGTCAACAGATCTCCATGGTTGTTATTATCATCTTACAACCAAACAAAACACAACCTGAATGTAGCTGAAATGCATACATCCAGTGAATACCAATGCATCATGGACAATTCCTACATTGTTTGATGTGACGAATTACATTCCTCAAGCAGTTAGAATCTCAATTTCCATTTGATATGAAATCGATTAGGGAGAAAACATAAAGCCATCTACTCTTAACTAAATATTTCCAAAGACATCTGTAACAAATATAACGCTTCTAAATGTATACTATGTATGTAGTATCATTCTAACAGTTTCATTGAGTTAGACAACATGTCGTTGAGCAGATAGTTAAGCAATTAACTAAGGTAGTCATTTTAGAAGATTGGCAGTGTTATTTTCATGTTCATAGCTCTTAATCGGAGGAACTTCATCACAATGTATTCAAACAACCAGCAATCAAGTACTAGATCTCTGTGCTCATCAAATGATATGCAAAGGCTCTGCAAAGTGGCTAACTCCATTTCAATACAAAGCTAAAAATATAACACTTCTCTGGGTTCGGATCAACTTGTCCTATTTCGCTGTTAAATGTGTGTCAAATTCTGACCTACCACATATGAATCTAGTATAGAGAAGATATCTACCAGTAATGCACAACATTGGTATTGTTCTCCATTATTAAAGCTTAATGATATGACCCTCACTAAATGTACAAAACTCTCAAGGAATCTAGTGCAGTCAGTCAAATAACTGGTTTTCAAATGTCAACATCAGATTTGGCAACGTACCACAGCTTCGCTCAGTTAACTGTAGGCTAAACTCACAGAGGCATGTAGCATCACCAACTACATAAAACACTCTATTGCAGGGTATTTTGATGTCATGTTGTAGCTCTATTCTTTAAAATAACCAGGATTTGGTGCGGTTCTTTATAAGCCACCCGCGATGGCATTATGGAGGGATAATCATGAATAACTGAGACTTTCCGCAATGGGTTACATGAAATACCAGACAAACGTAGTTATATTGTCATTCAATAGTCTATTGCTTTTGTACACGTATTAAACATGAATGGTTTGCTAATGACAAATCTGTCTGTGTCAAAATAAATCCCGCGCCTTATTCAGAGCACTGGATTAATATTGTCACCTACCTTCAGTCCGCTATTGTCTGAACCTAAAATAAGCCCTTGACATCGGCTACCATTCACACTTGGCGCATCCATTATATTGATGTAAATCCACAACAGCATGAACGTATTTTATCTTGAGTCTTAGCTGGTCCCATACTGATACCCTTAACTGCACCATTATCTTAAGTAGCTTATCTAAATTCCGCTATGAGCAAATTCCATACCATACGAGACAAAGCTAATGGGGATGAAATGCAAATTTCTCTGACTCTCTTAGTTTTTTTAGGCTATCCATGAATGATGATAAGCAGCGAATGTTCTGTGATATATAAATATAAATTCATCATTGGCGTGCTTTGCTGTGCGGAATTGGTAGAAAGCTATGTGTGTTTTGATGACTTATTCGCACAAAAGAGAATAAGTTTTAATAAAGTAAACTACAACGAACCCAAGACTTTCATGTGGGGCATGTAGCTAACGACCCAAGATCGTTTGTGCGAAAACCGTAGGTTAAGCGCTGTTTTTGAAATGTACAACCTTGCCTGCAGTACAATCTAAGCAAATCAAGATATCTATACAAAGCTGAGGTGCTGTTAAGTGGTTCCGCGGTCGAGCAAGGTTATCTAAACGCACGCAGCAGTAGTTAAATAGTGGTGTTGTCACGCGTATGCTTATGCACTCATGTCTGTATGTGTGCCATTTCGAACATAGAGATATATATGTCAGCTCACTTTTATAGCTGTATTATCTTGCATCCCTATTTTATAGGCAGCACGCGCCACGGTATGACAGAATATAGCAAGTGTCCGATATCACAGGCGCTGATTTTGAGTGATTTTTCCCACCATAAGGTTAACTTTATGATTAAAGGCGGTGCTTCCTGGGTAAGGAACTCAACCGAATCCTCGTGACAAATGCTAGTTGCCATCAACCGTTTAATGCGCAAGCCCTGCTATGTTTGACCCTGTTGTGTCGGTCATATTACGAGTTTTCTTGCTAATGTTGCAAACCTATCATTCACCTGACCCCAGTGACAGTTGGACTGATGTAGCGTTAAGGGGCTATGGACATGGTAAACTGAGTTTTATCTAGTATTAACTCTGGACTTCGCTAACCGGTCTTATATGATTGCATGTTAACAGTGATTCACTCCATTTAACCATGTGCGCCAATTATCTTCTCCATACAGCCGGTATTATACAGATGACGTGAGAATGAATACCCGTAAAGTTATGATGCTGCATCTAATCATGCCTGCAAGCATTCATTTTGCAGATAACTATTAAATGGGTGTTTTCGACATGCTAGAATTGCGCTGACTTACCGGACCTTTGCTATTCAAATTATATATTGACAGTATGGACTGATCTGTGTCCTCGTGTTTCACTTACGTTTTGTTAAAACATGCAACCAACAATGACATTACAGCAAGATGTCACGTCTTCAATGTGATTGTTGATGGATTTTATATTTATTATACCAAATACCAAATGAGATTATCACAGACACAAATGCTTTTAATGGATATTCATAGTACAAGAGAAATACTGATGTGGCAATATATAGATGGACAATCCTTTCCTTTTATTAGGAGGATAAATTGATTCGCGTTGCATTGTGCATTATGTCGACCTTAATGTTTCGACACATTTCACCACTTCCGCTCAATACTCTTGCCTCAATATTTTGATGATAATATTTTTCCAATTCTTTATCAAGTGCAATCGGATGAATAATATAACTAAATTTATATTCCTTGGCGTTCACATACCTGGACGTTAAATGCTCTATTCATTTTTTAGACACTATCTGCAAATCGAGCGAATCGTCCTTTCGAAACTAATTTGTAGAGATGATATATTGCAAATCCGATTTCTGATTAACAGTATCCCAAAACAAATAGCCTGCGATATTAAACAAGCAGACCAACTCGTCAACGACCGTAACCGCATATGATTTAATGCTATGAGATGGCAGCATATTATGAGGGAAAATGTCAATGTTTACATTGCTAATCGGGCTGCTTAAATAGATCCAAATATCAAGTATTGCTGGGGTTATATAATCTAAAGACCAATTTGTCACGACCGTAATCAATAATTGGGTACATAGCTTGTCCTCCACCCTCCCAGCAACAAAGATCAAATATAACTCTCACTTCATAGTCAGCAAAGCAAATACTGCACAGCGTTGTTGTTTACCGCTTTTTTGTGAGTCAGCTTATGACCAAGATGTAATTATAAGCGGTCCCAGTTCGATTATTAAATCATCAGCATGAACTGCTATTCGCAATATTTCGTCAATAACTGCCCGCGTGACCACCTCTGCTTACAAGTGATAGTTGAACCATTTATGTGACAGTCTTGGATATCTGTGCACCTGACCCCGATCTGTTATAAAGCGATGCTGTATTTGCAAGACTATCTCGCTTTTACACGATGCATATAATGGTTTACCATATACAAACGCACATTCCCACACTACATCAATACAATGACACGCGAGTTATTTAGCACCGCGAAAACAATCATACCTCTTGTCAGAGCCTTATTTGTGCTTAGGAACATTTATTGTTGCATGTACATTTGATTACTGGCAATATCGTTACGTCGTTTGCACAAAACCTGCTTCACATTTAAAACCCAATACGTACAGCACCATTGAGATCATTTCTGTATACACCACTAAACCCAACAAATGCCTCACTTATCACCACCCAGTGTTGTCGTATGTCGGATCACTTCATTGCCAAATACACATGCAATATATACCGGCCAGACACCATGGCGCAAAAATCACCAATGTTTTGCAACCAGACCCCTTCATATTTATTTGATGACGCCGATCATTCTATTTGATACCGAAATGAGCACGGGCTTATTCAAAGCATCGATGCTCCCAGCTGTTTCTCGTTTGATAGTATGCAACGTACTCTGAATTGCACTCAGTGTTAAGAATCCCCGCAACTAAGTGACTTCAAGCCGCTTGTTAGAAGACGTTCCACTTAAAACAAGGCGTAATAACCAGTAGTTATCGATGTTATGGACAAGCCTCATGAAGCTACAGCTGTAAAGTAATTTGCACTGTTTAACTTGCTTAAATTAGGTTAGCTAAAATGTTACAGTATCAAAAACACGTAGTTTTAGTGTTGATATAATATGTAGCAGTAGTATTAATAGTAGTAGAAGCAGTAGTTGCAGTAGCGGGTTACAGTTGAACAAGGGTTAGGGCTAGATCACTCGGCGAAATATACATAGCACCATATATGCTACGATACTGCAATACTTATTACATCACTTATCAATCATTCAAATGCAACATTCGTGAAGGATTTCAACAATCGACTGGGCAACACTCTGCATAGGTAAAGTAAGGTAATGTAAGGTAAGTATAGATTTAACGAAACACCAACACTAGTGCATTATATGGCGCCTTCTAAGGTTGGGGAAAATGCGAATATGAAAAGATGAGAAGAAGTAAAGGATTAAAACTAAATTATACCCTTTAGTATTTATTGAATTTTTTTTTTGTGAAATTCATGAAAAAGTGTGGCAGTTTAAATCTGTGATATAGTCTCATTCATCTAATGAAACCAAGGATCTAAGATAGATCCACCCTTTCAAACGATTCTGAAAGGTTTTGTCACCCGAAATAAGCGATTTATGAGGTCTGAAGTTTATAAAGGCGACTTTGACCTCAATCACATCCTGGTTCGCGCTTTTCGGACAGGTCTGTCTGCCTGCCCTCCCATTACCGGAGACCCCGTCATGGCTCGGAACCCATAAAAACAAAATATCCTTGCCATGATAAACTAATAATAGAGAATAAAATAATTCCCGATAAGACCCATTCAGATGTACGTTTTTATTGAGCGAAATCTATTTGTTCCTCTGCATGTCGGCCTTTGAACATTTTGCAGTGGGTAAAAATGACTCTACGTTGAGGAAGCCAAATGAATCCCATCGGTGTCATTAGGTAAATTAGAACAGAGGTCCTCCACATTGTACTCATGATATTCCATTATCATAGCACTAAATGGGAGATTGACGTCGGGTACAACTACCATGTGACACAAGTGTAAGATAGATATATATTCATAAGAGCATAGGCGTGTTTTGACTCTCGGGTTGGGAATGGATTCATTAGTATCGCGCCCCGTTATGTGTCAGTGAAACGTAAGGGATGGATCATGATTTATTTGAGACAAAATGTAGTTACTGGCACCATGTAGAATTAAGTTAGATATCATGTTACCTCAGTGTCTGCAGCCATACAGATCGGGATTATGTACGAGAGACACACAGCTCATCATGGTTTATACACATACATAAGATATTTACCGTCCATGTCAGAGTTCCTTTACAGCAGAAGACTCAGTTTTCAGATGCCATCAAAATAGAATTTACCCAACTATAGCACGGTGCTCAAGTAAGTCAGAGAACTACGGATTCGCGGCATTCGAATCGCATACTTCCTGTGGCTTGATAGCACGTTTAATGATTTTTTTTATGAGCGCTTCATCACAGCGTTTTACACTGACCCTTACTAGACAAACGGCAACGTTGTAGATAATGCACAAATATAGTCTGCTTTTATACCTGTTATACTTTGAGGAGCAATAACATATCATACATAAAGCATGTAATGAAGTAGGTCGATTCATATGCACACTTGTGTAAACTCCATCGACGCTGTCAACCAATAGGACTATACTTTATAAGAAAAATAACTATAAGTTTAGACCGCGTTACTGATGCCCTGTACCATTTTAATGCGATCCTACTTCTAATGAAGAACGATATCGGGCAGCCAAAGTTTCGTTGATGGAACATGTATGATATCTACTCCGACATGATGCGGCCCCCATCGTTAACTGTGATCGTCCCGTTGCTGCAATTACGGGAATATCGACCTCACTAAAGCAGTCTATATGATTCCCTGGTAAGCTATCGTCTCCAAAATAGCACCAATATATTAACCAAAATGTTACTTTCCTTAAAGCAAGCAATACACAGCCCGAATGTAGTTTAAATCAAGGCTTATAATGAATACCAATGCAGCATGGTAATTTTTTCGTTAAAACAAGCATGAAAGGTAACGCGACAAATACAGGCTGTGGCTACTGAAGCTCGTATCATCCTTGTTGTAATTGTACATAGCAAAGTATGTCATTATGGTGCATTAATGGTTGGGTGAGACCATCAATCTCTTTATCGCATAGATCCAGCTGACTGGTTGTATCCACGGGATGACATTCTGTGCTTTACATTTACCAGAGGTTACGAGCAGAGAGGAGAATGGAGTTATGTTCCTAATTGATTCGTTTATGTTTATACAAAGTTGCAGTTGTCTGTTGTTGAAAACAATCATTTGTTAATCAATATGGTTGGCTTAAGGTAATGTCATGCGATGGATGTTCGTAAGCTGACCAACTGGTATATGATTTACAATATAAAGCAATTACTTTTACTATTAGTGTTTTAGCGATTACTACATATCCAATGTTAGTAGTAGGGTCGTAATGTTTTGGATAGCTTGCATATTGCCGACAGTTTTACACATTACACAAATGTCATTAATGCGATAAAGTGGAGGACTGAGCGGGATCAGTAACTGGATGTGATGAGTAATTGGTTGCCTACCAGTTATGCCAGTCTATTGTAGGCCTTTTTTACCATGATATCCTAAGTGGTTTAACGTCATGGTTGCCTGTGCACATGATCGGTGTGATATATATCATACGTGTCCTTAATAAGGCTCCATTCATTCCATGGTGAACATGGTTAACAACAGACGTTTCCAATCCACTGGGGTTCAGAAACAGGTTTTTCTATTTCCTACATAAACATCATGCCTTTGTGTACAATGCAGTGAAAGGCACCGTTCCAGCTACTTGAATTTCTTGTATCGAAATATCTTGTGTTTCGTTAATAAGATAAATACACCTCCTACACACATCGTTTATCCAAACGCCTCGTACACCGAAGCAAACACTGCAGTTTATTTGATTAATTATGGTTTGATAACAAGCACCAAATGGCACACCCATTATGATGATTTATGACGACCAATATTCCTCTTTTATTTGTGGCTTATTTGAACACGGAACTGAAGGTTCAACAAATGATCCTTCTTCTGTTTTGTCCAGCGTGTGGTCGTTGTGTAATCCGCTGGCTTTATTAATCGATATATTTTCCTTATTCAGTTTGAAGCTTTATAACAATGCATGTGTGATACATGTGGGGCTGTCATGTTCACAACTTGACCCGATGTCAGATCTCTCGGCGCGCATTGTGGCCTATGGAACTCTTGGTCTCTTATGACGGCAACAGTCTAGCCCACACGGCATCGTCAACATTGCCCCACTCAAGCACTCATATTCCTATATCTATATTGATCGTTAACTGCCCTGTCATCCACTGCACGCCCTTCTGTGCCTCCTCGGCGTTTACCATTGCGACTCAACAGCATCATGCTTAATATATGGGTAATGTTTTGATTATTTGATAACCCCAAGCACGTTTAGATTTGCTGTCCAGTTGATGAAGACCGATGGTCTTTTTATTTCGTATTGATTGTCAACGCTACACCACTACAATTACTAGCTAACCACTTCGCAAGGGTAGGTTAATAATGAGAGTTGGCAATCGCGGATAATTGATGTTGGTCGCCATTAGAGATGCCAACACTAGAGATTGATCTGGTGACTTTGGGCTATTCACGTTACCATGACCGCCTATTCCAATATTAACCCTACTCTACTAGCAAAATATAAGATATCGACAGGAATATACCTTTTGAATCCATTATCATTATCTATAGTCAACAGCTATCCGTGGTTGTTATTATCATCTTACAACAAACAAAACACAACCTAAACGTAGCAGAAATGATTTCATCCAGTGAATACCAATGCATCATGGACAATTCCTACATTGTTTGATGTAACTAATTACATTCCTCAAGCAGTTAGAATCTCAATTTCCATTCGATATGAAATCGATTAGGGAGAAAACATAAAGCCATCTACTCTTAACTAAATATTTCCAAAGACATCTGTAGCAAATATAACGCTTCTAAATGTATACTATGTATGTAGTAACATTCTAAAGGTTGTGCTTGACAGTGTTGCGGTATGATGCCATTACTACAACAAGTAATTTCTGTTTATAACCGGCATCATTATGATATTATTCTGTAGTCATTGCCTCCGGTGTCGCTCACAAATATAACATAGGTCGTAAATGTTTATTTCATACATGATGGCCACGTCCAAGCGACTGCAATACATCGATGAGTCATACCTCCCCATATCATCAAACAATATTTAAGTACGTATATTATTGTTGAAAATGCGTCCCTTGCTGGTTTTAGCAAACATACGCCTATTTTACAGGTGCAGATGCCTGATAAACGAATATAGCTCTTTGCTAAAAAGTATATTTTCATTCACTGTGCTGCTGTAATGCCAGGGGGTAAGGTTGCGAGGATCATGACAGATGTAATATTAGAAGGATTGGTGCTGAAGAACTATTTCCATATTCTCACGCGATGAAGTGGCGCAGAGCTCTATTTCCATATGAAGCAGAGTGATATCAATTATAACGATTAAGCGTCACAATTAATAGTAAACAGAGGAGTGATTTAGCAATAGTCACCAAAAAGTGATCGCAGGGGATGAAGATGTCTAATTTGATAACGGCCAAGCAGTCTTGGCAATCGGAAACAAATCTCCAGGGTTGCTGGCTTTCCAAAAACAACAAGTTTCAGTGTGTTGCATAAGTGCTATTTTAAATGACAATACGGTTGGTAGCCATCATTTGCACGCCCAAAATCATGTGTGAGTACATCAATTGATGATGCCTGCTAAGCTGGTACTCATTGTCAGCCATCAACGTGTTTCGTGTTTTGTGCATTGCAAGCATATGGATCTTATTGCGCCTTTCAATTGCTACGTGGCTTTGACCTTATTCGAAATCTTTGGCTCACCTTTCATTTCCTGACATCATGTCCGGAATATACTACCAGTCGAGGAGAGAAACATAATCAATGACGATGATGTAATAAATGTTCTGATCCGTTGTAAGGTTACGGATAAAATGGCCCTCTGCAACTATGTTGGATGATAGAAACGTTATGTTAAATCGTGGGTGAATGATAATGCGCAATGCAATATTAGCATGTCAGGTTCGTCCTAATTATTAACACAATGTCACTTTTGAAGTGCGAAAGTTAATACAAGTTTATATAGAAATAGAAAAGGTAGGGACAAGTGTAGCTAGTCAGCTAATACGAACATTTGTTTGCCTTCTTTTGAAAACGATTACAACATAGGTCAATTCTCTCGGTATCAATAAAGACATTCGAATACTGCTGAACAATTATAGCTACATGGGAAATATTGTAAGTGTCGCGAAAAGTCCGACCATGCGTGCGCTTAGACTTGACGTCCAGTTATAAGAGGCAAAACGTCCTTTTCATCAATGTTAGTAGATTATGCTACTTCGCTACGATTACTATCCAATCAGTTAGAGTAGACAACGCTTGGGACGAGGGCGAGCGTTCACACAGGGCAATATTTTGTTGGATGCTATGAGCGGGGCTACATTTTCAAGTGACTGAAGAAGTCTATTTACTCAGACGTGATTGCTTCTTTCGACATATCCTAATAACGTATCCACACACAGAAGGTCGACTGATACCAGAGAAATTATCTCCACGAGTAAATCAGCAGTGAGTCACTGAAATCTGCCAAACATTCCATTGTATTATTCTTAAATGAGCCCAATGTTGCTGCATGCGATCATTGGGGCTAATCATATACCTTGACCAATTGTTATATGTGTAATCCATTTAATATTTTCAAAACACCGAACGCGCAAGCTGCTCGTAATGTTTGTCCTGTGAAATTGATCACGCCTCGGGAGATTTATCTGCTATCTTTGTATAAGTGACTAGCCTTGGTGTTTTATACAAGCAGCTGCAGCTACAACGTTATTTCCAGGCCATAACTGAATATATGTTCAGCAACTGAGTCAACAGAGGTACATAGATCTGCTTCACATCGTCTTGTCGAGGCACATGTGTCAATGATTTGCATCATATTGGCATAATACTGTCTTTATTGCCTCTGATATGATCTTCGTGTCGCTCATAAAGATAACAACGGTCGCAAATGTCGATATCATAATCGGCGCTCAAAGCCACCGGAAAGAAACACGACGACGAGGCGCCCCCTTGTCATGTAATAGAATGAGCTTGCACTGTTTTTGTTGTTGTAAGAAATGCGCAATTATGTAAACGGAAGAATGTAAACGTATGATGGCCAGGTGTGGGTAAGTGGTTCGGTGTAGATAAAAGCGCACCAACGATAGCGACAATACCTTGGTCGGTTCACTGACTTGAACTTACATAATGTTTGTCATGAGGAAAATGCGTGGTCAATGGACAATGTTGCTAGTGTGTGTGGTGCATTTAACGTAAGTGTTTAGCCTGCATGAGGAGCATTGGTCTTTTGGGTGACCGTCAACAGGACCAACAGTTGCTCTAACGATATATGATTGTTATGCCTGCACCATCTAGCAACCCATGATATAGACAGACAGGTATATTGTTTATAGAACATTATCATAACAACTCTAACATGGCGACTGCAGCTTCCAATCAGGGAGTGACAAGTGTCTATGATGATGCAAGACCAACATAATAATTTTATCGTGCACATTTGAGATGTGGGTTAAAACTGACACTAACGCAATAAATGGAAGGCTATGCACCACTTAATGCTAAGTTCACATTCATTTAGTAACAAATCTATTAATTGAATCACACACCATCCCACGGACCAGATAATTTAAGCTTATACAAGAAATAAACGACTAAAAGATCATTGCAAATAATTGTTATTGATACATCTTCAGTGTATCGTCATTTGCACCTGATGCACAATATCATTATGATATGGTCTAATATAAGAAAAGCCACATATCGAAAAACGCGTTAAGCCAGTATTAAAGCTTCACTTTGCTTATCAACTAATTGTATGTGACCTTTACCGTGCATTGGTCAGAAATTGATTATTCTTAAATAAGTCCCTAACCTCAATATAGATGCTTATAGCATAACAGCAATGAATTGTTTAGAGCATTGAAAGGACACATTGGTACCAATGCATTTATTTTTCTAGGACAGATCGACACATAAACATTTTCTGTAATAAGCACGACCGCTAGTGTTCGATGTATGCGTAAACCCCTAAGTATGTCCGATATATAAAGAAAGTGCAGACTCTGTGAACGCCTTACACCATGAGCTATCGTAGACTTACATCTCTTGGTTGACAAGTAAAGCTGATATAAACCTGAAACATTATAAACGCAAGCGTAAGCGTAAAGCATTGCCAGGGTATAATGAAAATGTTAAAGAATCCAAAGAGAATGCAATATTTGTAAGCATAAATGTTATCATAACCATGATGTTACCCCTGCTGATATTGATCAGGCTGCAAGTGGCTTAATGAGAGGCAAACAGGACGGTGACAATGAATTTATCTCAAAATTTAACACAAAATGAAAGAGGTGAATTCCAGAGAAGGCTTGCACCACTGCATTAGCAATAACGCAATAAACTGTATCATTCAGTTAGACTACATGTGGATGAAAAGATATTTACAGCAATTAGCTTTAATAGGAAGTTAAGAGGATTGGCGGTGTTGTTTTCATGTTCGTGGCGCTTAATAGGATGAACTTCATCACAATTTATTCAAACAACCATCATTCAACTACTAGATCTCTTTGCTCATCAAATGATATGCGAAATATCAGCGAAGATGCTAACACCAGTTCAATACACAGCTAAAAATATAACAATTATCCGGGATTGGATCAACCTGTCATATTTCGTAGTTAATTCTAACCAACTGCAAATGAAACCAGTATAGAAAAGATATCTAGCAGTAATGCACAATATTGGTTTTGTTCGTCAATATCAAAACTTAAGACCCTAACTACATGCATAAAACTCTCATGGCATCTAGTGCAGTTAGCCAATTAACTGGAATTCAGCGTACCAAAGCTTAGCTCAGTTTACTGTAGCCTTAACTCACAGAGGTGTGTACTAGCATCAACAGCTACAAAAACACTTTAACGCAGGGAATTTGAAGAAGAAGAAGAAGAAGAAGAATTTATTTGTCTCCCGACAATAAATATACATGTACATACTTATGTTGAATTCACAACTCACATACACTGTCAGGAGACGGGCGTGGTTTAGCCACAGATGGCTATCTTCCAACCACCCCGACGATCTCTAAATAATGCAATACTACATGAGGTACATCTAGAAATCAAAATAGGTCAACCAATTTGTTCTAAAAAAATAGTCTATGGCAAAATCCCAAATATTGACAAAAGCATAAATTAACTTAGATCATTCTGCATTAAATTACAATCAACACAATGGCGGTTTGAACAATTAATGGTACTGTGGTAATTACTTATGAATGTATACATCAAATATCTTTTTACTTGGGATAACACTGAAAGTGAAGAGAGTAATTTTTGCCAATTGTTTCAAGTGTTAGGGAATGTATATAGAGGTAACTTTTTTACAAATTCGGTATTCGGGATAGGTGTGACCATTTGATGTAATATTGTAGCTCTATTCTTAAAAAAAACAGGATTTGGAGCAGTAAGCCACATTTATGGAGAGATTATTATGATAAACTGAGACTTTCCGCGGTAGGTTGCAGATTTTACATGAAATACCAAAGAAACCTAGTTATATTGTCATTTAGCAGTCTATTGCTTTTGTACACTTATAAAACATAGATGGTTTGTTAATGACAAGTTAGTCTGTGTCTAAATAAATCTCATGCCTTATTTCTATAACATTTGCGAATGATAACACCGATGATTCTTCTGACCTTGGCTCGAGCTTTGAACAAGTTTATATTTGCCTCAAGGTAGCCATTTGTTCACGGCATACGTCTATGAAACATAGTTTCTATATTTGTATGGTATGAGCAGGAGTACAGGCCAGTTAACGTGTAAAATAAAGATCAGTGGTCACTACCACATTTGTCTTGACAAACTTCCTATTCCCTTTGAGAAGTTATACTTTATTGTAATCACCATACCATCTCATTAATATATTAGAACATTATTTCCAAGGCAGACAGTAAGGGGTATGTGTTAATAAAAGTGATTTTAGCCATCACTATTTTACCGTCCTCGTCAATCATATTGGATGGTTTTATATGACACCAGTGAATTTCCTATTTGCCCTTTACAGATTCTTAAGGCTATTCGGTGCAGATCTTTATTTGGTGGATGATGGTACGTTAGGTCTTCCAATATATAAAATTTATTGTATATCGCACAAACATTAAAATATTTCGTGTTTACCATCGGTATTTTCGAAATACGTCGTTGCGGCATGTTAGTTTGCAATAGGGGTCAAATAATGAAGTTGAGTTGGCAGAGTTTATTTGCATATACGGTACCTTTTAGTGTCATCACTATTAGTGAAGTATTTACCATAGATGATACCCTGCAATGGTATCACATATGGAAAATTGCGTGTTGCGAAGCTATATTTTTGATTACATTTTCCGTGTTAACATATGGTCAAGTCGTTATTATTGAATCGAGCAAATCTACTAGCTTTTTACTGTATTCTTTTACATTTGAATGTGTGTTAAAGCATGTACGGAGAAGACTGGGTTATGTCCCTTGCACACCTGATCATGATCAGCATTTGCACATGCATATGCTCGCTTATTGTTTAAACAGCAGTATTCATAATGCACGGCTCCACGACGATATCTTGTTATCTTTGGGGTATTTTGATCGTGAATGTGCGCATTTAACGATTCGTCAACGTCACATATAATTGAAATGGTAATTTCCATTGACCGAGCATTCGAATCCGTCGCCCATAAATCAGCCATCGGATGAATAATTTAGAGCATCGCATTAATATTGTCACATACCTTCAGTCCGCTATCGTCTGAAAATAAAATAAGCCCTTGACATCGGCTACCACTCACACTTGACGCATGCATTAGACGGATGTAAATGTACAGCAGTATGAACGTGTGTTATCTTGATTCTTAGCTGGTCCCGTACTTAAAGGCGGTGTTGTCTCGTGCAAGACTGGACGATATCATATCATCCTTGACGAAATACTATTGGTTTGTTGTCACGCACACAATTACACAAATATTAAGACATCAATCGCTCAGACAAATCCTTCTTTGGTGCGCTTAAGATTCTTGAGGAAAACGACAAATGTTTGCATGCTCCGGCAATGCTATATATTATGTACCATTTGTGACTCCCCAGGAAATGTACATAAGCAATTGAAACAGACCAATACGTTAATGACATGCGTATGCTATCTTGAATGTTGATATATAGTGATTGTGGTTAAGTAGCAACTAATTGAGTCGAACGAACAAATCCAGCAATGTGAAAAATACCCTAGTTAGTGTAACAATCGCTACGCAGGACATTATGTTTCCCATCACATTTTGCATGTATTGATATTACATTTGTTCAGTATGTAGTTGTTTGGTCATAGGATCTCGGCGGACAATCCCTGGTTTCGGTAATACATTTTGCTGGGCAATATGTTATTACAAGACATTTCAGTACTTACGCATAATTCTATTAACTGCATCATTATCATACAACCTCATTCATAAGTGGTTCTTTTGTACTATAACCAGGGACACCACTTGCACATTAAAACAACTTGCCAGATGTGTTTACCGTATATATACCACTTACAATGTGCTATTCGGTAGACTCATTATCCGAAAAGTGACTCATACGAGGAAACAACGATTTAATGGTTCTGACTTCCCTTTTAAGATATTTGGTAATTGGCTCAGTCAAATGGTGTTGGTGCTATGCTGCCCATTTTACAACCCGCCCACGGAGATATTTCAGACATATAGGTTAAGGGCTTGAAAAACCTAGAGCTTCAATATATGAACGGTGAGATATGCCTGTGACCATACCACCTTGCCATTCACACCAGAAAGAATTATATTTACTCAGTTGGCCAATGCACACTACACTAATGATGCTAAAGGTGTCTAGATTAGTTCTACCTAAGCTAAGAATAACCTTATTTTCAAGGCTGTTTTGCATTCCACGTGGCCACTGTCTTTATTGTAAAAAATCGATGTCTATTGCTATTTCTGACGAATTCATATGACCAGTATAAATCGTAATGTATCGACGATGCAATTACTCCATCATCTAGTGAAAAAAATGAGGCAGAGATATTCACATTATATTATCCAGCAAATGACTTAGAGTGTATCTGTAAGCGCTAATCTTCATGCATGCAATCACATATAATTTACTCTCCTCTTAACTTAGCCATAGTACTTTATTTGCGTTACAGTTTTGGGTGAATCAATACAATATGGAAGTAATCAATGCACGCCCCAGTGACGAAGGCATTATAAATAAAAGTTAAACAGTCTGTATATTTTTCTATATCATAAGCAATCACATAGCTTTCTTTGCCAAGAGATAATCAAAACAATGATCATACATTCTGTGTAAGGGGAGGTACGCCTCACTGGTTTGTAAGCCATAATGGTGGATAAGTGCAACGCCAACTTCCTTTTCGAATTATATTGGTTATATTTATACAGATATTTGGGTGCTGGTCCTGTTAAAAAACTACATGACTGAGATCCGACAGGATTTGATTACAATTTAACTGAATAATATCACAATCGAAATTAATTGGCAGTTAATAAAACTTGGTCACGATCAATAGAGTATAATTTGATCGACCACAATAGACTGTAGAGGTCGATCATGATAATTAAAGTTAACCTACAATTCTATCTGAGTCATTATTATAGTACTATTTCAAATTTATATATATGTATTACTTCCTTCGCTAGCTGTGTCGGTGATTGTATCGTTGGTAATGACCAATACGATTATTACTTCCTTGTAGCTGTGTCGCCGAGAACGCATATCGTAGAATCTGTCCCAGATGAAAGACTCAATTGCAATAACCGCATCGCAATGATTTACTCTCCGACCATTGGAGGAGCACGATTGCGTCTCAGATTACTCCACTGAAGCTAGAACCGAATTGATTGGGAAGCATTTTGGTATGAACGCATCGTTAAATTACTAGATCCACAATGAAAATGCCGCAAAGTGGTTCAGACCATGATGACCATACCAAGTTAGGATACGATGTATTTTTAGTTTATCAGGTTCCAGGAGTTAAGCAATCATCCGATGAATAACAACTATGATAATCAGCATCGAGATATAATGTACTTTTGGATTGGTTGATAATTGTTGCCAAAATAGCTACTTGACAATAAATATGTATCTAGAGATAACTGATGTAGTTTGTATTCTAATATGTTTCACCTAAATAACGAACGGTTGTTTCATTGTAAAAGTGTGTAACACGCAGAACAGTGGTAATGTAACTCCTTTTGTTACTAATATCGTCTGGTAAATTCTACATAGCAAGTGTATTATTGTAGTGAATAAATGGCTGAAGTGAGCCCATAACTCTCTTCATTGCATTGTTCCAGGTGATTGGCTCTTTTCGCTTATTAATGTTTATTTCAGTTTTGCGAGAGATTAAGACAAGGGAGGAATCGTTTGGAGGAATTCAGGATTACGATTATTCGCTTCGTGAGAGGTAGGTTTTGAATTATGTGATGCATTCAATATCGTTGATAGATACGGGAATCATACCGCAGGAACAATATGTCATTGCCTGCGCTGTGAGTGATTTTAAGCTTATTACCCTTGCTATGAATTATTGGTGATGCAACCGTGTTGTTGTCAATAACTATTGTTATCCAGGCTGCTGGGTACCTCGCAGTACCAGTTATGAGTTGTCATTATCATCCAAATCACCTTTACTACAGCATGTTAGCCGCTTGATTTGCATTGTTAAAAATCAAGAATACCTTGTTGATTATGCGAGATGCGTTCTGTGGTATCTTTGGAGCCTGGTCTTCATACAGTTGCGCTCTAAGCCAGCTCTTCCTCGCCAACATAGCCAAGCCCCAACAGTCTCCCTTCCATATCCCTAACGATCATTAATCTTCAATCCCCGTCTCTTTCTTGTGTGCTTATTTTCCATTGCGGCTAAATGGTTAGATCTTGGTGCTTAAGTGATGATTTGCCAATTGTATGTACGTTAAGACTTGTATTCAAGTTGAAGGATACCGCTTTAATGGTCAAAATTACCGCATTTTAATGCATCCTGAATACAGAGCGCTACCGAAAAGGTCAAGCGTTTTTATGGGGACCGCGATAATGTATGTTAGCGGCTATCGGATATCACAAAAACAAGAGATTCATGAAGTGGCCAATTCACAAGGCCGTGATACACTTGCGCCAAGTAAATAGTTCGTTGACGAGCTAACTGTCACATATCGACTCTAACATAAGACATCAGTTCCCGATGTGCAATTCTATTATATATTATGCCATTTGTATTTCTATGAATGCTCTCAAATCCCATCATGATTGGTGTCATTAAGTGATCTATCAAATCACGAAGCATCAACCCACCGACGTTTATGGGGTCATGCACTCATCCCATCGGTGATACTACGTGTTGCATGTATCCTCTTGAGAGCAATTTCTGCCTCACGAAATACCTAAATATGGAGATATAAGCCTTGGAATAATATGTAATTATCGGTGGTGTGAGTATTTAATTGTTTACTATGATTGCTATGAATTGCTGGTTATGGCCACCGTGTTGTTGTCAATAACTGTTCAGATCCTGGCTGTTTGGCCAGCTATACAATTGTAAATCATTCGACAAAGCGCATCTTTGTTTATTTGCAGGCAGCTGGGAGTATTTAGGTAATTGTCCAAATCGGACACAATCTAACTGTGATTGGTAGCCTACAGGCCTCGCTAGCTTTTTGTGGATTTTCATAACCATACAATCGTCGCTAAGCGTATTGGTTGCACATGCAACTGTTCAGTACATATTGCAAGACCGCGACTTGCATTAAACAAGTACTCACCGAAGCTCTATCAAATATATAGGTATAAATACGGTTAATAACAAACATTAAGTTTTCCAACCACTGAACTGAATCAATATGTATTGAATATCAAGCGCTTTCCAAGAGATTTGTCTAGTTTCGACAACGCCCGGCGTTCACACGAAAAATCATAAACACAATCATGGTTCGCCATCAAGTACCAGTTGACGATCATGATAAGAATAAATGGAAACCAACAAATTCTGATTCCCCTGTTTGAATTGTGGTTTACCTTTCAGACTTTCGGATAAATAAAATAATCTAATGTTGATCCCATGTGTGAAACTATAATAAGTACAGTCTAATGAGTTATTATCCACCAAATCATAAGGGAATAAACATTGCAGCTCACAAAATTACTTCAAGGCATCAGTTTAAGAGGAATTGGCACGAGTGAAGTCAGCGTTTAAGTCCAACAGCTCGACATACTCATTGACAGGGGCTGACCTTTGATTAACACATGGCATATACAAACTGATAACCAGAATCCTATATTGTCTGAGTGCAGGAATAAAATACAAGCGTGACACAAATGTACATTATAGTGCCTTTCAATGGACCCTCGACAGTTATACGTGTAGATTGTATAGTTGCAGTCAATCATAGTAAACAACGAAATAGATATAAAAAATAAAGTCTAAAAACAAATGTTTTCGTATAACGCAGTTATGCATCAACAATATTGCGAACAAGTTTTCTTACACATACACCACATATATTTACCTCGGATTTTGCTTCCGATTTGAAAGTTGTTTCAACAGATCGTACTTCAATGTCAAAATCTTCACACACAAGATTCTATTTCATTGATGTTTGTCTCTTTTTCAACCCGGTAGACAAAAAAAGGTGTTGACTAGGCTCAGTTGTGCCATGAAGCTTGCTAGAAGTTCTAGTTCCTGTAATCGGACGAGCCTTGTGGCCGAGTTTACGTTTGTTCCGCTTCTCTACAATCTCACATCCTTCATCCTCATGCCACGATATTGCTGTGGATCTGATTCCAGGCAATGTTGATGATGAGGAGCCGTTTTTAGATGCAGCGGCTGAAGCAGCTTCCGCAATTGATGTCCCAGTAGTGGATGTGGGTGCTGTTGACGAGGTCGGTGTGGAAACAGATGTAGCGATCGCTGAAATGGGCGCGGGTGTTTCTTCCTGGTGTCGCGAGGTCACAACAGATGCGTAGGATTGACTTCTGTGACATTTATTCTTTTCATGTGTTGCTTTAACTTCTGCAGTTCTCAATCCAACTAAGCAACTCGTTCGCATAGGGATATTGGGCACGTCTCGGCGGAGATAGCTTTTGGAATGCGATACATGCCTAATGAACTCGCAGCAAATTGTGGCATCTTATCAGAAACATGTAGTTTCTGAAGTACTCAATAACATC
This sequence comes from Urechis unicinctus, assembly GCA_034190875.2. Lineage (NCBI taxonomy): Eukaryota > Metazoa > Annelida > Polychaeta > Xenopneusta > Urechidae > Urechis > Urechis unicinctus. Next base: position 56,071,104 of record CM067354.1, read on the forward strand.
AATATTTGCGTCCTCGTCTGCTCGAGTTGAGGAGTCACGTATCTTAATGAATGGTGGCATATATATTGTCCCATTAGTGCTAAAGTACTGCTGTGCGATAGATGAGCACCATTGGGATCTTTTTTCCTATGACAATCTAATTTTGATATTTGGTATTATAAATGTTAGAAACACCAATCGTCAAGTGACATCTAGCTGTACTTTCAATGTAGGTTACATATTTTAACAAAAAGTAAGAGATACGGGAGGACACAGATCAGCTTAGCTTATGTTTTTATTAAAGGGCTTGTCAGTTTTGCATCGACTGCATCCAGGGCTTGTATCTGTAAAAATATAGCTTGATGCATAGCGCAATAGCACGCATGATTATATGCAGCGTCACTACTTAAGATGTGATTCATTCCCAAGTTATCTACATTAAACCTGCTATATAGAGAGGATATTAAGCGCGCATGGTTAAATGGAGAGAATCACTGTTAACATGCCGCCATACAAGCCCAGTGAGCGAAGTCCACATTTAATACTAGATAGAACAGTTTACCATGTCCATAGTCGCTTAACGCTACATCTGTCTCACTGTCACTGAGGTCCGATAATGTTAAGGGCTTGCACCATTTACAAGAAAACTCGTAATACGTCCGGCTAAATAGGGTAAAACATAGCGAAGCTTGTGCATTCAACTGTCGATGGCAACATGGCATTTGTCACGAGAATTAACGAGTTCCTCATCCAAGAAGCATCAAATTTGATATTCAATTTAACCTTATAGTTAATAAAACTTTATCGCAAAATCAGAGATATCGGACATGTGTGACATTCCGCCGTATTTTAGCTGGTGCTACTTTTAAGGCAACTAGATACTATAGCCATAAATGTGGGCCGACCAATTTATCACTATGTACGAGAGGATGCATGCTACGGCGTTAGAGAAACAGCTTCATAAGGCTAGATGTGCGGAATATCGGTTATTCACTGACCAATGTGACCAACAAAAACGACCGCAGAATCAATTACATATTATTGCATCACATGCTGTTCTTACTATCTACGTTTCGAGTTGGATTGCCTGGCAGTTTTAGATAATTATTGCATCATTCCACGTTGTTTACAACTATTGTAAATTTATTAACAATGTTGGCATTGAAATGAAAAGCCAAATGATTCACTTCAGCCAATAACAAAATTGTATCATACTGTTCTTTTGTGTCGCCAACAGAAACCACAGTTCAGTAAAGTTGGTTATCATATACTTTGTGTGTTTTCATCTGCGGTCGAACGACGTAATCATAACTATAGTTTATGAAATGAACGCTTTTTAATGCTGATAAAAATCTGTAATCGTTTAAACGACGCCTGATGATGAGGCGGGCTTCCGATGTGTTAATATGATATACGATAGTAGGCCTAGCGTGCAATCGAACCGGGCTGTACGCCACATGTAACACATGTCGCTTTCAGCACATCCGTAATCTAGTTGAGAGGACGAAACACTCTATTAGAAACAATATCGCTAAATTAGATACTTAATGCTTATAGAAATAGCATGTTTGCATGCATTAAATTACATGAATCGCTGGAAATATTTCTTACTGGCTCGCAGGTCTGAGCAGCAAATTGTGCCGTGTGCTGTAAGTCAGTTATCTGCTAAAGTGTTTTTACATATTGCCGTTCCAACTCCGTGTGTCTTACTTATTCACAATCCCTGGTGATAAACATTGCAGATAATATTCGTATGTCATTTGAGACTTGGTATGCTTCTATCGCAGATGAAATAGTAATGGGGAGGTACAGTGTGACTATGACGATACATCGTTGACCGTAATGTCAGAGCATGGCAGACAAGCAAACAAATTATCAAGGTCCTCATTATTGTAAAACACACATAAGAAGGATATGTCCGTTTAGCTTTGTGATATCTGAACACTGATTGCAGTCCAAAATAGAGCATGCGGGTCTTACCATTCGAACGGAACAATGTATAAGATTAGGCTTAGCGAAACGCAATAAAAGTGTCCAAAGAATATTGCGCACACATCAATGTCAGAGCAGCACAGATGAAAGCACTGGTAATTCCAGTGTTGTATTGCGTATAATTTACTTGGAGGTCGCGTATACTCTTTTGAATGACGATAATGTTGGTTGTACATTCCATTATTACAAAGAATCAAATGCTTAAAGTTCTACATGGACTATTAACAATCCCGGCGCATATAATCCCTGACATTGTTAAATCGTTCGCAATTGAATTTGCTCACAGAGGAAATATATCGAGCTACCAGTAATGATGGGACGATGAACTAGATAAGCATTGGTTTATGTAGCACTCAGGGGGGTGGGAGGACCTCATGCATGTGTCACGTGGGACTAGCAGTAGACGTGTCCAACTGGCTGACAAAGACCCCACGATATATTTTAGTGCCAATCATATGATGTTGATTATTCTGCCGATCGTGGAAATGATACAAGAATACGGAATTTCAATGCTCGGTCTACTGCAAATAAAGTTGGAGTAATAATAAGCTAATTCGTGATGCTTTGTGAATAATGTCGACCTACGCTTTTTCGCCATCTTTCATCACCTCCACTCAATATTCTTGAATAAACAGTTTCATGATATAATTGGTTCGATTCTTTATCATTTGCTCATGGAGGATATTACTTAATTGATATTTCTAGGCGTTGACTTACCTAGACCTTAGTTAAATGCACTATTCATTCCCCTCTGCTGAGTAGCAACTTTTTTTCTACTTTTGCTGATATGGTCGCAATCAATGAGCAATCACTCGTTATTTTTTGAGAGATTCATGTTACATTCCAACCTCTTCAAAATAACTGCAACTGTTCATCTATTATTCCTTTATTCCCAAATGCTAGATTGTTGAAGCGGCCTAACTTCTGCCGAATATAAGCGACTATTGCACAGAACAAAGCAGCAAATATACTTGAAAAGAGTATATATAACAAATAATCGAGGATGGGACAAAATTAATAAAATTGCATCATACGGCCGCTCGATATACAAGAGAACAGCCTCCAAATGTAACTTTGGTTCATATAGTATGACATGATCGTCATGATTTGCCTGCCGTTCAGTAGGATTGATTTAACCATGCACTGCACGGACCCGACATTTGTCTGTGACCGGTATATACATTGTAACGCTGACATATTCGTGCATGTCGGAATGTATTGACCAGAACCTATGACGTATCAATGTTGCTGAGACGTGATATGGAACCATCCATGACTCAGAACAGCATCACAGCGAGTTAATGATTTGTTGCTTGCAAATATAATTCACTTAAAGTAGCCAGTGTTACAACCCAATTGACTGTCATTCTATATACCACAATCTCATAGCATCCAATGCAGTCAATGTACCTTAATTCAAAAGATTATGACTAAATAAAGTGAGTCTTCGTCCATCAGTCCATTCATTAGGATGCCGTTGCTTCATTCAACCACAATTTGTTGTGTACATAAAAGAACAGAGGAGGCTAACTGATGTAAGGGTTTTGTAACATCGCATTTTGCGAACACTACTTCTTATCAACATCAACTGTAAGCAAGTAATGGCCGCTACATTTTCTAAGGGGCTCTGTCCTCGCATAACCATAACTGTATATACCACTACCGTTAATCCCCACAAATATGACAAGGTGAGTTTTGTTATAAGAGAACTGGCAGCTGTATAGAACGATTATTTGAATTGACTTAGTCACCAACGGATTGAATATATCAATAGTTGCTAGCTAGCCTCGAAAAGCATGTTCATATAAGTCTATAACGTGTTTTGCCACATTGCAGCTTTGAGTAACATTAAGTCGGATATGGAGCACTTATTGTCCCCACATCACATGTACATCACATTATGATACCTAGTCTGCAACGATCTAACACGTAGCTAGCCCGTAAAGGTGGATTTTTTATGATTTAATGAAATGCACATCGAATGGCGGCCTACAGAAAAAAAATCATCTTTGACAAGGTATCACAGAGGACTATCATATATCCATTGTTTATGTCAGACTTAGGACTAACCAGCTATCTTTGATATGCGACCAGAGAAAGAGAGAACCATACTCAATGCCGATTATGCAATGAATTCCTCAAGGACAGCATAACTGTTGTTTCCTTACACTTTGATGTCTCACGATTGCACTTTAGTGTTTATTAATTGGCAATTACATCTTTGTATGATGGTTGACTTAATACATATGAGGGCACCAACGCGTGATAGGATCACAGTTGTATCTGCCTATTGCTCACTGCCCAGCAATAGGATATCTTAACCCGGTTTTTACTGTTTGCACTAGCGAGTTATAAGACCACGTATGTATAATGATAAACAGAATACGATGAACAGCAACGTTGCATTTCATATTAACGATAATTGCAGTAGGTCATTCATGTTTATGATTCCATTTACAGCAAAAACTACCCCACTGAATAATGACGTTGTTTAAGAGCCGTATATTCCGTTATAAGTACCTCTGTCACCACGTTAAAGAGCGAACGTCCTTCAAACCGACGATAATGCCTCATCAATTGAGAACATTTGCGTCTATAATTACTGAATACCTATAGCACATACAAAGACTATCCATCCGAAAAGCTTCTCTATTCTTCAGTTTCGTCCATGCGGATAGAGTCATAGGGGGGGGGAGGGGGGGGGGGGGTTGATTGTTCTTGTTTCGGTGGCGCCGTGTAGAAACAAATAAGCCCATTTAGTAGCAGTTCGCTGTACATTGTAGCCCGTTTTACGTCGTAACGGTCGAGTGCTGCACCTACAAGCCTGATAGTTCCTTAAATATAGGGCGTGATACGTAAGGAACGTCATAGACACCAGCCAGAATACCCAATCGCCCTATATACTCAATAACGTAGAGTTATTGCCCGATGCCATGCTTTAATCTATATAAATTATTGATAAATCGGAATAGTAAATTTCTTTCCCCCTGACCACTAGCTATGATAATTGATACCGAGGTGACATCTATCAAATACGTTCACCGACGCCTATCCAGCACCCAGCTTTGTCATGAATATCCTGCAATCAGGCACGGTAGTACTGATTTGCTCTGGTAACCTACTGACAAGTGTATGCTGTGTAACTTTTTCCACCAAATCTGGTATAGAAGACTAGGGCTCTCACTGACCCGAAATGAACAACTCTTTCAGCAAGGGCCACCTTCCAACTATCCTGACAATGCCAGATACGTAACCTCGACAGATCGAGTTCTTTCATTTTCCATTGAAAATACCAAGCCTTCAAATGCTATCACAAACGTATTATGGCACTGGAGGACTTGTTTTTAGCTAAGTTAAGTACACCAGATTAAGGAACCAAGACCGACAACGCAGTATATTGAGTACACTCGTATTATGATCATCGTCTATTTAAAAGGACAAGAGGACACATCAAGCGCAGTTCGCAGCTGTATGAATTATCTGTCTAGTTCCGGCCTTCACATTCTCGGGTATCCGTCGCGTTCGCCTGTCGCCGATACGGATTTTCCACTGGAAATAGGGGCATGTGTTTCCAAAACACAAACGCAATAATTGGCGCGGAACATAGAGATTTAAGCAGTGGGTAACATTTGTCATTTTATGTTTGATATTGGTGTTATTTTGGAAAAAATGTTTAGGAATATCGTTCTATAGACTATATAGACTGCGCGGTGGCAACCATGCCCAGGTTTACTTGGGCCTTAGTGGACTGCAAGGCCGATGTTTGCAAGAAAACGACAAAACACCGGTGGATCACAGTAGTTTCCGTCAGTTGTATAACTGAAGTGACGAGTATATAGACTGTGTAATTGCAAATGCAAGATATCAAAATAAGGCGAAAAAGCCGTGCGACTTGTCTCTTCATCAGACTTTGCATTGGTATTGAAGTCAGCCACTGCAAATTATCAAGGCCACAACATGTTTGCAACCACCGTCATCTCTGCAATGTAAGATGAGAAAATAAATAACAAACATTTTACCTCAAGCGACAACACCTCATACAACAAAACACAAAGTTTATATTGTACCAGCAAGTCTTCATATGTATTTATACATATTAATGAGATGTTTGACATATCTGTATTCAACTTTCTCAAGTAAAATATTATAATTATATAAACTAAAAATTACCCTGTGCCCTCACATCCAGCAGACTCTATGGTACGAGATGAGGAGAGGAGAAGCCATACATTTTTTGGCTGCTCGGACTGGGACTGCTCTCTAAAACATTTCCCCCTCAGATAACACCTACAATGATTCAGGGATTTATATTCAACTGCATGTATGTGTCTGTTGGGGAACAGCTTATATACCCCTTCACTTTCAAATGATGCCACCCTGCTAGGACCCCATTTGAACTTGGTCATCAAATGAATAAGAGAGTAAGCCTCAGTAAGCTCAGGTGCATTTGACATATCAGCCTGTCATGCAGAAAGTTTGTTGGGATCTGGGAAATTGACTTGTTTACCCTCCATGCTAATAGTTCTTCATTCATTGTAAATATTCTCTCTATCATCTTCCCCGACCAAGTCCACAATATTTACGGGGCTGCAGGCTTTTCTTACTAATTCTACAAGCTCAGTTTTCTTATAACTCAAGCAAGGGATTCCCTAACTAAGAGGAAAGTTTTCAGTTGGGGTACGTTCCACTAAGAAGGGGACAGTGATGACATTGTGTAGCAACAGTCACGCACGCTAACTTCGACATGATGTTGGGTGAATAATGATGTTCTTGCAGAATGCTCTACAGACGACTGGAGCTGAATGTATTTGGCAATTTTTTAGATTTCATGATATCTCTGTTTACTGATGCGCGTCTTTGATGTCTTTAACAGCTATGGAATCACGCATCAACGCATCAAGAAAGCGCAGTAACTTAAAACAGCAATCGCGAACTAAGCGCTGACAGCTTGACAGGCAGAGAAACAAGCCCCCAGATCCGGTGAAAATAGCTGTGCGCGACCTGAGAATGTGAAGTCTTCTATTAGAGAGAGTTCAATCTTGTTATGCCATTTGCTAACTCCCTTTTATGGAAACGTATGCTCAGTCCCTTAAATGGCTGAAACTTATGCCATTATTACAGCTACACATCTTCACACCTGCCACTTATCGGAACTATACTCCAACGCGGCCTCGCATTTGCTGTTGCGGTGAAGCAGTTTAACGACGTGGGAAACACATGAAGACGGCCAGATGACCATAACCATAACTGTATATACCACTACCGTTAATCCCCACAAATATGACAAGGTGAGTTTTGTTATAAGAGAACTGGCAGCTGTATAGAACGATTATTTGAATTGACTTAGTCACCAACGGATTGAATATATCAATAGTTGCTAGCTAGCCTCGAAAAGCATGTTCATATAAGTCTATAACGTGTTTTGCCACATTGCAGCTTTGAGTAATATTAAGTCGAATATGGAGCACTTATTGTCCCCACATCACATGTACATCACATTATGATACCTAGTCTGCAACGATCTAACACGTAGCTAGCCCGTAAAGGTGGATTTTTTATGGTTTAATAAAATGCACATCGAATGGCGGCCTACAGAAAAAAAATCATCTTTGACAAGGTATCACAGAGGACTATCATATATCCATTGTTTATGTCAGACTTAGGACTAACCAGCTCTCTTTGATATGCGACCAGAAAAAGAGAGAACCATACTAAATGCCGATTATGCAATGAATTCCTCAAGGACAGCATAGCTGTTGTTTCCTTACACTTTAATGTCTCACGATTGCACTTTAGTGTTTAATTAATTGGCAATTTGCATCTTTGTATGATGGTTGACTTAATACATATGAGGGCACCAACGCGTAATAGGATCACAGTTGTATCTGCCTATTGCTCACTGCCCAGCAATAGGATATCTTAACCCGGTTTTTACTGTTTGCACTAGCGAGTTATAAGACCACGTATGTATAATGATAAACAGAATACGATGAACAGCAACGTTGCATTTCATATTAACGATAATTGCAGTAGGTCATTCATGTTTATGATTCCATTTACAGCAAAAACTACCCAACTGAATAATGACGTTGTTTAAGAGCCGTATATTCCGTTATAAGTACCTCTGTCACCACGTTAAAGAGCGAACGTCCTTCAAACCGACGATAATGCCTCATCAATTGAGAACATTTGCGTCTATAATTACTGAATACCTATAGCACATACAAAGACTATCCATCCGAAAAGCTTCTCTATTCTTCAGTTTCGTCCATGCGGATAGGGTCATAGGGGGGAGGGGGAGGGGGGGTTGATTGTTCTTGTTTCGGTGGCGCCGTGTAGAAACAAATAAGCCCATTTAGTAGCAGTTCGCTGTACATTGTAGCCCGTTTTACGTCGTAACGGTCGAGTGCTGCACCTACAAGCCTGATAGTTCCTTAAATATAGGGCGTGATACGTAAGGAACGTCAGACACACCAGCCAGAATACCCAATCGCCCTATATACTCAATAACGTAGAGAGTTATTGCCCGATGCCATGCTTTAATCTATATAAATTATTGATAAATCGGAATAGTAAATTTCTTTCCCCCTGACCACTAGCTATGATAATTGATACCGAGGTGACATCTATCAAATACGTTCACCGACGCCTATCCAGCACCCAGCTTTGTCATGAATATCCTGCAATCAGGCACGGTAGTACTGATTTGCTCTGGTAACCTACTGACAAGTGTATGCTGTGTAACTTTTTCCATCAAATCTGGTATAGAAGACTAGGGCTCTCACTGACCCGAAATGAACAACTCTTTCAGCAAGGTCCACCTTCCAACTATCCTGACAATGCCAGATACGTAACCTCGACAGATCGAGTTCTTTCATTTTCCATTGAAAATACAAAGCCTTCAAATGCTATCACAAACGTATTATGGCACTGGAGGACTTGTTTTTAGCTAAGTTAAGTACACCAGATTAAGGAACCAAGACCGACAACGCAGTATATTGAGTACACTCGTATTATGATCATCGTCTATTTAAAAGGACAAGAGGACACATCAAGCGCAGTTCGCAGCTGTATGAATTATCTGTCTAGTTCCGGCCTTCACATTCTCGGGTATCCGTCGCGTTCGCCTGTCGCCGATACGGATTTTCCACTGGAAATAAGGGCATGTGTTTCCAAAACACAAACGCAATAATTGGCGCGGAACATAGAGATTTAAGCAGTGGGTAACATTTGTCATTTTATGTTTGATATTGGTGTTATTTTGGAGAAATGTTTAGGAATATCGTTCTATAGACTATATCGACTGCGCGGTGGCAACCATGCCCAGGTTTACTTGGGCCTTAGTGGACTGCAAGTCCGATGTTTGCAAGAAAACGACAAAACATCGGTGGATCACAGTAGTTTCCGTCAGTTGTATAACTGAAGTGACGAGTATATAGACTGTGTAATTGCAAATGCAAGATATCAAAATAAGGCGAAAAAGCCGTGCGACATGTCTCTTCATCAGACTTTGCATTGGTATTGAAGTCAGCCACTGCAAATTATCAAGGCCACAACATGTTTGAAGCCACCGTCATCTCTGCAATGTAAGATGAGAAAATAAATAACAAACATTTTACCTCAAGCGACAACACCTCATACAACAAAACACAAAGTTTATATTGTACCAGCAAGTCTTCATATGTATTTATACATATTAATGAGATGTTTGACATATCTGTATTCAACTTTCTCAAGTAAAATATTATAATTATAAAACTAAACTAAAAATTACCCTGTGCCCTCACATCCAGCAGACTCTATGGTACGAGATGAGGAGAGGAGAAGCCATACATTTTTTGGCTGCTCGGACTGGGACTGCTCTCTAAAACATTTCCCCCTCAGATAACACCTACAATGATTCAGGGATTTATATTCAACTGCATGTATGTGTCTGTTGGGGAACAGCTTATATACCCCTTCACTTTCAAATGATGCCACCCTGCTAGGACCCCATTTGAACTTGGTCATCAAATGAATAAGAGAGTAAGCCTCAGTAAGCTCAGGTGCATTTGATATATCGGCCATGTCATGCAGAAAGTTTGTTGGGATCTGGGAAATTGACTTGTTTACCCTCCATGCTAATAGTTCTTCAATCATTGTAAATATTCTCTCTATCATTTTCCCCGACCCAGTCCACAATATTTACGGGGCTGCAGGCTTTTCTTACTAATTCTACGAGCTCAGTTTTCTTATAACTCAAGCAAGGGATTCCCTAACTATGAGGAAAGTTTTCAGTTGGGGTACGTTCCACTAAGAAGGGGACAGTGATGACATTGTGTAGCAACAGTCACGCACACTAACTTCGACATGATGTTGGGTGAATAATGATGTTCTTGCAGAATGCTCTACAGACGACTGGAGCTGAATGTATTTGGCAACATTTTAGATCACTATTTTATGATAATCTCTGTGTTTGAGAACTGTTCAAATGCGCTCATTGCGACATGACAGTGCTCAGATAAACTTTAGAGAAGTTCAGGATACGCCTGACACCTTCGGCGACGTCTTTGATGTCCTTAACAGCTATGGAATCACGCATCAAGAAAGCGCAGTAACTTAAAACAGCAATCGCGAACTAAGCGCTGACAGCCTGACAGGCAGAGAAACAAGTCCCCAGATCCGGTGAAAATAGCTGTGCGCGACGGCGGTCTTCCTAGAGGCCGCGACTGAAACCTGAGAATGTGAAGTCTTCTATTAGAGAAAGTTCAATCTTGTTATGCCATTTGCTAACTCCCTTTTATGGAAACGTATGCTCAGTCCCTTAAATGGCTGAAACTTATGCCATTATTACAGCTACACATCTTCACACCTGCCACTTATCGGAACTATACTCCAACGCGGCCTCGCATTTGCTGTTGCGGTGAAGCAGTTTAACGACGTGGGAAACACATGAAGACGGCCAGATGACACTCATTCCAAAAGCATACACGCGAGGGTTTGGGGTTGGGGACGTCAATATGACAATGTTGTGAGGGAATAGTATCGCTGTATTCAATTTGGGTGTGAATATTATAAATATATATTATAAGTATAATCATTTAAAGGAAAATCTAGAGCATGTAGCATATGCTGGTCATCCAGCGAAAAAATTGATAATGAAATGCGTCAGTGCTTTACACTTGCTACCACAGACGGTATGAAAAAAATGATCTACTTTCGTGAAAGGTATTGATTCTAGTCAAATGATGTTTTTACCATGTTAATTGTGTGATTTGACCATGTAAGTTAGGATTAGGATAGAAACAATGAGTTGTTTTCTAAATGATGCGTCAGGTATTCGTCCGTACAAAAGTTAGGTTGGCGCACGGATATTTTTCAATTTGTTGTTTTCTAAATTATGCATTAGCTATTCGTCCGTACAAAATTTTGGTTGGTGTATGGATATTTTTCAATGTTTGCATTGAAATTGTTAGCTTAAAATTACCTTACAACTAAACGTTATTACCTTTTAAAGTCTTCAGTGTTGAGTACGTTGAGCGGCTAAATATAATCCTCTGTTCATATCAAAGCACTTATCAGTTATTTAGAGTAAAGCGCAAGGAATGAGAGACAGCAATAACTACCATGATTTTGGGACATCCGTTGCCTGCAGGCAACACAAAGCTATAAAGGAAGCCCTGTTTCTTCTGTATTTATCTAGAATAAGTAAGGTAGCGAAGACGTATTCTGGTTTGACCCAAAGCAGTTACATATTTGTATCTTTTTGCTGGAAATATTCAGTGGCAGAACTTGCAATTATACATATTAAATGGATTACATATCCACTGGACAACCTACTTTATGTACAATACAACATGACGTAACGGACACTTTAATACAAAGACCACGGGTCCCATTTGCTCACATATGCTCAGTTAACGTCAAACCTTCCCTTGGCATTATTTATGAAACATCCCTTGATCAGATGCTAATACTCAATCTTTCATTATGCGCCTGCCACAATTTCGTGGCTGCAGCAAGTCTTATGGATTGGACTCTTTCATGTTTAGCCGATGGAGCATTGGCAAAATATTATGAATTATACCGTCATGTAATGTTTGAATGCATCAGAATTGGTAATGGATATCGCTATAATCCATCAAAGCTAGCAGTCGGGTGAATAAGAACATTGCACAGCAGATTCGATAATTTATTAAACACTGTTATCGCAAGCTATTGTTGGATATATTTTAAATAATTACTAGGCAAGACATCTTCGGCATAGTACCTTAAAGTCTGCATGACTTCTTGCCTTAAAATGCACGCATACTGTAATAATGAAGAATGGAAGTAGAATACAGAAATATTAATACAATGTGTCTCATTGCAATCCTTACAGATAATCTAAGTGACGCTAGCTGTAATTAATAAAAGTAATACATCATACATCTCATGTGGATGACTGTGTTTGGTGTAGTCTGACAAACTTCAAGTCATCTTTTGATTACAATGAGTACGTTATAATCGATGAGTGTTGTTATCCAGATGGCGACGACTAATATTATCTAAAGGTAGGTTGCCTCATGCATTGTTAAACACTCACATTACCTGCTTATTGATCATCCGCCCGTTCATTACCAGTGCTTACCGACCTACAGTCAACGCAGGTGTTTATCAGTAGAGAGCTGGTTATTTGAATCAACACATATTCTGGTGGGCTCTCAATTGGTAAGTCGTTACTTCCATAAGTTTGTCTGGTCCATTGATTGGCATGTCTTCTATATGGGTGAATTCTGTCTTTTTCAAACACATGTACTCTACCATTTATACACAAGCCAATCAGAAATGATTCTAACAAATAGCAACAATTGAAGTAACAATACTAAATTTGGCTAACTGTAATGCAGCACCATCGCATCTAATTATATTACTTTGCACACTGACATTATCTTTGTTTATGATTAATTCTATACCGCGTTGTTCATAGAGTGACAATGCCGAAGAGAGTTTGAATTAGTGTTCCTGCAAGGTCATAACTTACAAATTGGCAACCATGATTTCCTGCTCATTGCAAAGAATTAATAGACAGTTACTTCTCGATCTTTCGCCTTTTAAGTTGCAATTAACAACGTTGCTGTTTTTTGATCAACGCAAAGAATACAGCAATAATTATCAGACGTAGTCATTACGCCACTTCTACATTGAAGGTGAGGGAATGAAGAGTAATTCCCTGTGAGTTAATACTAATATGTCTCAATAAATACTTTACACTGCATGTTATGTTACACCACCACTGGTGAGGCTACTCGTCTCGCGTGAGGGGTGACATCAAACCGACCACTAGTTTCGAGCTGTGCCCCATGTCTTTTCCCGCGGCCACCCTTTTTGAGTACTTCTGGTTAGCTGTTGCATTGTTTATTCTGACTCGCTGAACACCTTCTCCGTCGACAGTTTCAATGTTCAATGCTTTCTGTGCCTGTTTCTTCAAATCGACAGTGCTTTGCAGCTGTAAACACTGCCGCCAGTAGAGCTCTGAACATATGATGGTAGAGCTGACACGTAGCCGAGGTTAGTGTGTGCAAATGGGTTAGGCTGCTAACCTAAAACTAACTGCTGTTGGTTTTCCAGCAGGAGGAACAAGTTGGACATATCAGCCACCCCAGGGTGCGGTTGATGAACTTAGAATGAACGTTATGCACGTACCTAGCCAGTCCTTGTGCCTGAAATTCTGCTTGATGATATCATTGTCATTCATTGAGACAATCTGGACAAAAATTACACCTTTACTCAGAATTTGACGAATTTGCACATATCTCTTGTAAGTAGTATCTTGCATCGCTGGCACAAGCAGCAGGTGGCGTCACTCTGTGTTTGCAACTGGTGAAGACTCTGTAAAGTGTTGCTCCATGATGCTTTCTGGGTCAATCGTGCCGTAGGCTGTATGTGACTTCATCATCACCAGCAGTGCTGTTTCTAACCGTGTCATCATAGTCAACAATATTTGTATGCCGACTATAATAGTTGACGACATACAACTCGGGATCATCCCGCGTCGCACCTCGTAGGTCAGGTTGTTCTGGGTCTCACTGTCGGTCTATTGCTCAACCATGTTTCAACCATGTTGACGAGGCTGTCGGGTGAGCTTCCGGTAGTATATTGACAACCGTGATGGAGGGTCGGTGCTAGGAGCATAACCTACACCGTTGTCTGGTAAAACGTTGGCGATAAACTAATTGTTCCCCACTAGCTATTAGGCCCCGTCCGACTGGCTTCCATCGTCTTACGATACAGCTGCTAGTAAACGCCAAGGACATATTCATTCAGCAAGTACATGTGGGGTATGGTAATACCAATCTGTAATTGAGCAATGATATTAGATTTGTGTTACTGTGGTCAACTACTGTTCAGTGGCTTGAAGCAGGGACTTTGTGCATTGGATAAGGGTGTTTGACTTGCACATGGTACAGTTGAATGCAATGGAAAATGTCTTGGATACGGTCCTTTTGATGATGCTTCTGACATCGCATCAAAGCCAAATGAGTCGGGCCCTATAGAACGGGAAGGTAGACAAATTGTACATCTTCAAATGATATAGGTGCCACATTGGTAACCGCTGTCTGTCAGTCTCTGTAGTTCTAGAAATTTGCTGGTAGCAAGTAGTTTACAGTGATCGTAGGCCAGCACTACAATATACAGGATCGCACTCAAGTTGGACAGCTGCCACCACACGCAAACACCAACCACTCGGTCGAATTATCTGTTGTTCGTTGATAGAAAATAGGGCGAAGCAGAAATGCAACATAATGCCCCAATATTGACTCAGCATGAGCGACGTCGATATATTGCCAATACAGCACTATGATGTAAGCACGCAGTGCGAAGCTGCAATGGTGCGAACTGGGGGACTTTAGAGATGTTGTAGGAGAGTCAATAGGGATGTAGGAGGTTAGATGATTTCTTAGGTGTGGCCATATTTGCGAGCCTTCGTTGGCAGAGTTCATCTTTTTCCACTGAAAGAGGAGCGGGATTTGTGGCTGTCACAATACGTGACAAGGGTTATTTGAGAGTGACAATTTATGGCATAAAAACAATTCAGATGTAATTGAGTGGCAAATGAAGAAAAATGGGACCAAAGTCTCGATTAGAAACATAAGCATGTTATTTATAATATATCCTTCACAAACGTATACAGAAACCATGTAGTAAGCGAAGCAAACAGCGCAATGTTTCTTATTGTTAACCTGAATATTAGCCAATAGTTCGTGAACAGGAAACATTGTATTAGAAGCTGGTCTCATTGTTTGTATTATCAGTCGCTTTCAGTGAGGTTAATTATCTTGTCTCTATATCAGTTACAAACGTCATGTTAACAAGCCGATAAGGATGCGTCGTCACTGGGTGGTCACAGTAGTGAACGAGTGAAACATTAGATAGCCAATGTCAACCGCAGAAAAGTCACTATATCGTTCACGGATAGCTTATGCTGAAAATTCGTAATGGTATGTTAGCGTACGTCATGGAAATAGATACAGACGGCATGTCACGCCGTTTGAGCCATGCCTGGAAGAATATGGGGATCAGTGCTGCATCAATTTAAACACATGCACTCTAACTACGAGTAACAATTTGGAAAGGATGATGGCTCGTCGATTAAAGAGCGTTCTTGTTGAGATATAACTAGATAAGACTGTATAAAACTATACAATTAAACATCAAAAGTTGCTAATTCCTTTGCTGTCAACAAAATACAATTAAATACATTTAAATTCGATACGACTATTATCCGGGTGCCGTTTTAGGGTTTTTGCAGATCTTAGTAATGGATTTGCTTCTGATTTATAGATATAAGAAAACTAAGTTAGAAAACTGCAAAGGACAATGTTTATTCATTAGCTGTTCTTGTGAGAGCATGCTTTTTAAAAAATACGAAAACAACGTACATACATGCGAAATACATGTTAACTTCGAATCGCTGCAACTATTACGGCTCGCGATTCAGGACCTTAGATGAAGGCGGACTGTAGTTACCTGATAAACAGACTACTGGGTTTGTCCATGAACTGTCTTGCTCTTTAATGTATGCCTATCATTTGTGCTGCAGGTGCACAGACGTAAATAGTAATCCCAAGGTATCCGGCATAGTCTATTGATCAGCTGATCATTTATATATAATGGCCAATGCGCTGCTGGGACCATTCCAGCTTCATTATCAAATCAGCTGACCTATCCCGGTAGACGTACGTACGCATTGTTGTCCGCTATTTTATGCAAGGATATCTCATGACACAAATGTGTGTAGCTTGTTACCATTTCCATAGTTTTACAAATTGAACTGCCCTTTTACTTCATGTATGGCATCATAATGACTGAGTGTTGGTGACATTTTTTTCATACTGTCATTCGTTTGTCAATACTACCTAAGTTGTACAATATATTTTATCTAACGAAACAGGTTGGACTTAAATTAGTCTAGATACAGATAGTATGAGTGCATACACGTTGACCATTAACATCAGCCAGAGTCAATACTAGCTTTACTTGGCTTTCAAATGAGAGAAGCACTAGTCACAAGAACCGACTGTTATATAGAAAGTGATTAAAGGGCAACCAATTTGTGTTGATTCAATAACAGAGGGGGACCACCGGCAATTACCACAGTGACTTGGTCTTTTTACAATGGGGGATGAACACGTGTAGTTCAAGGTCAAATCGGATGCTCGGCATGACAGATACAGTGCTTTTCACTCATGGTATTACTGCATCATTAACCGACTGAATCTCTTTAAACAATTATTCGTGGTAAACTGAGACGTCTTATGTGAGAAAACTGCAGAGGCCAACATGAAAAGCTTTGCACAAGGTATGCCTTAAATATACGGAGGTTATAAAGCAACATGAGAGGGATCAGATGAACATAGCATTACAAATCGATCCTATTTTCAAATTTATGCAAGGCATTTTAAATTACTGCACAATATTTAATATTCTGTACCTTGTAGCACTATTGACGGACAGATTGTATGTATACCCGTCCAGTTGACCCCAGTCTTGTGCCACCAGCGTCAAATTTTGCAGTACACAAACAATGTTTTGCAGTACCTTACAAACACAAACAACAGAAGAGACTGTATTAAAAAAAGGAAAGCATACAATCATGCATGATCAGAGTCTCAATCATTTGTGCCTTGTTATTTCGAAATGTCTTTTGATCTGCTACGAGAGGCGTGTCATTATAGCGGATGATAATATTTTCAGTGTACAATCAATATTAATGTGTCACATTATATAATGGCCTCAACATAATAAGCGGTACCTGATTGAGTCTCTTGTCACAACAGCAGAGCGTGTAGATTTGGTAAGACGTACACAGTCTGTGAATTATCTGAGCATATGACTTTGCTCGTGGGACCTAGTATCACGTTGATATCTTCATCGTCAGCGCATTGATATGCGGCAGAACATTGCCAACCCCACCCCAACCAAGATGAATGTTAGACAATGGCGTCACTGATACAGTTTAGTGATCCAGGCTCAGGCATTCACCATATTCTACTTCTGCATAATTATTAATGTGCAAATTATAAGTTAAAATTCATATTTTGTTTCCCAAATTAGCATTTAGTCTCAAAACGGGGACACGGATACTTGCGAAATAAATAACGAAATGACTTAGTTCGTCTCTTCTGGGTCTATGGTAGTATATGTCACGGGTAGCCAGAGATTAAACAAAAATATCGAATGAGGACAAGGCCACGGAGTAACTGAATAAAGCCATAAGGACCATAATCCCAAAACACCATGCACTGAACCTGTAACATTCTCAACGGATGGCTGACTACGTGTTCTAACTTGGCAGACGATGCGTGTTCAAGCGATATATAGCCCTAGTGATGTGGGGTATTTAAATGCTGCTTCTTGGCCTTATTGTCATTTAAACAAGCTTACAGGAAATAGACTCGAACATTTTGTTGCGTTCTGGAAACGTGCATCTGCGGCTGGGGCTGATGCAAGCAACCTAGTCCCTCATCGTATGCTTATTGTGTATTCTGTTACATTATTACTATAATCTCGCTTTCAAAGTTATAATAATAATAATAATAATGATAGAAGAAATAATGATTGGAGGCTTCCAACAATGTGTTAATCGGAGAAAATGGAGAAAAATGCGACTAAGCATTGCGATTATATAGTCCAGCATTCACACAAAATGGCAAGTTTTCACATCACATGGACTAAAATAACTGCTTACTTTGATTTTATGCATACTTATTTTAGAAACTAACATCGCAAACCAATGCAATATAGGAATATGACCTAACTATACTCACAGTGTGGTTCAATATATCGTCATAAATGAATCCGTTTGCGAATGAATAGTAATTCCGGGCAAGCACTGGGACTGCGTTTTTATTTGCACTAAATGTAATTATTGTCGGTCTTAGTCTGCGCTGTACATAATCAACTTGGTGTTAATGTGAGGTAATCACAAGGCTTGGTTTTGTGGTAGGAATCAGGTCATCCTAACTTTGTAATAAAGCTTATGGATTGAACTCTTTTGTCTTTTAGGCGATTGAGCATTAGGATGATTTTACGAATTATATAGGGTATGCAATCTGACATGACGGTGTAGGGGTAGGATGAGGGTTGATGCTGTGAGCTCTGTGGCGATTGACAATGTGTGATTGTTGGTGATTCAAACTTACCTGATTTATCTTGGGAAGATCATTCTGCAGGCCCACAGGGCACAATGTTTTTCCAAACAAGTCCAAGAGAATGTACTGTATCAACATGTATCTGAACCGAAAGTAGGTAGGAATAAGCTTGAACTCATTATTTCGACTGAGGAAGGAATGGATAGAAATGTCAACCATAGAGCCACATTGTCTGAAATTTGACATTGCAAAGCATTTTACGGCTACGGAAGATCAAGTCTTAAAATGTTCAGCTTCGATAAACCCAACATGGCACATTACCCAAATAAACTCATATGGGCTTCTATACACAGAAATATCGCTACCCCTCTTTATCACATTCAACAAGCCAAAAAATGAAGGGGGTGTTCAAGATGATCGGAAATGTGCTAATGTAACACCAATATTTACAAATGGCTATCGTCAGCAGCCTGCCAATTACCGACCAGTCACTTTGACATCCAAGTTGAGCACAATTGCGTTAGAGGGATCGCATTGATTGGCTTGCTTTATGTAGCATGCATTCACTACAATTTGTATTTTGTCTTGTTTGTGTAGATGTTCGACTAGCATCTCGTGAATTAATATTAATTTGAATTTCTACGAATCGTGGAAACTGAACCTGTTCATGTTTGTTTTTAAACTAGCATATCAAATTCTACGTTTGCGATTCCTATCACAAATTGAATCTATTTATGCCACTGTTTTACTGAAATGTTAAAATGTTGTACTTGTTTGATTCAGATTAATTTCAAAGCTGTTCTATCATATGGGGACAAAGAAGCACGCAGGGTTTTTCTGCCTCTTCATGACATTATAAATCTATATATATATATATATATATATATATATATATATATATATATATATATATATATATATATATATATATAAGTACATACATATATACATATATATATATATTTTTATATATATCTTTATGTATAAATAGTATATTTACGGATTCACTGGTTTTATAATCATCGTCTATTTAAAAGGACAAGGAGACACAACGAGCACGGTTCGCAGCAATATAATTTATCTTTCCATTTCCTGTCTTCACATTCCCGGGTTTCTGTCACGGCCGCCAGGTGGCGATTCTGATTTTCCACCGGAAATAGGGGCATGTGTTTCCAAAACTCAAACGCAATAAACGACGCGGAACGTACAGATTTAAGCTTTGGTGAACATTTGTCGTTTTATGTTTGATATTGGTGTTATTTTGGAGAAATTGCCTAGGAGTATAGTTTTATAGACTATATAGACTGAGCGGAAGCAACCATGTCCAAGTTTACTTGCGCCGCCCAGTGGACTGGAAGGCCGCCGTTCTCACGAAAACGAAAAAACACCCGTGGATGACAGTAATGAATCCGGCAGATGTATTTCTGACGTGACAAGTATATAAACTGTGTAATTGCAATTGCCAGATATCAAAATAATCAAGAAGACAAGCCGAGCGACATGTCTCTTTATCATGCGGTAATGCTGGATTAGACTTTGCATTTGTAATGTAGTCAGCCACTGCAAATCATCGAGACCACAAGATGTTTACAACTACCATCATCTCTGCAAGGAAAGATGAGTTAACGACTTACTCTATATGTGAATTATCTGAGCAGCAAGACTTTGCATGATCTTGTCGCACGTCATTATCTAGCTCTCCAGCGTAATGCTTCTTACTGCTTGTTAATGAATGTTATGAATCTGGCTCAGCCATACATCGTTTGCTTATTGTGAATAATTACTAAAAGTTCTCTATTAAGCCGACATCAGTGTCTTACAAAGGTTCTCATTTTTTCCTACTTCATGAGAAATAAAGATCAACTGTAATACAAGCTTCGGATGTTTTGTTCTCTCTAGAAATGAAAGTCATAGGCAAAAGGAACAGGATCAGTATAGAGTATGAGTAATTAACAAAAGATGTCATTGAACATGGGCAATTTACCACAAACATATAACAGCGCTGTATTTCAAGGCTGCACTGCGAGCTTATCCTCATACTTCTCCATCTTTACCTTATTGGGAGCTTCTTCTCATGATTTAATGCGGTTCATTAGAGCAGTGATTGAACAAGTTTTCTTTTTGACCTGCAGCGTGATGCAATTGCGCCCCCTCTGCTTTGTCCTGCAATGTATATTTTGCACACATAATGTGAAATTGGATAAAGCGCAGAGAGCAGAGCTGTTCGCATGCATCGGGGATTGGTTCGCCCCAAGAAGCTTGCAGTCGGGAATGAAAAAAAAGTAGTCTGCGATAATATAAGTGGGGCGGGGGATTCGGGGTTGGGCGGTTGCTTGTTGGTATATATGGGTAACACTTAGCCGATTGGCATGTAATTTCATCGTGTTATCTTCCGGTAAGATTAAGAAGTGGCTGATAACACGTCGTTCGGGACAATTGTTACCGACAGAGAGGGATTATGTTACTCGGTAGAGGAGAAAAAACAAGGCTTGCAAGCTGGGTTCGAGATGAGTTCATTGCTGGAAGTATCAGTCTAGGTGAAACCTATATTAGTTCTTTTTATGGAGCTTTCAATCGTTTTCATAAGTAAACCGTTGACACATTCATATCTGGTTTGTTTTGTGAAGATGGTGATGGCATAATAAAGGTACAAATGGTAAAGGAATTAGACCAAAAAAACAAGCACAGTAAGGTACATCGATTGGTCGTTCTGGATGGAAGAGTGTAAAGTATTGCGTCTAGCCATAATGTATCACAGCTCCAATCAACGTTGCTATATTTGATTTCGAATTTCAAGTGTATCATAGTCTAAGCAGAAGCGGATTGATTGGTGAGTTAATATATTTCTGTGAGAGCACCGTGTAATTGAACCCCTGATCCATGATCTAGCTGAGAGGATCTCATGCCCCATTAAAAGAGCAGCACTGCAACGTTGTCATACCCAATCTGTCTTTCTAAGGCAGAGGTTCAGAGAAATAATTTTTTATTGGCACTTAATTATCAGGATTATATTTGCAATGCAAATTATAATGATCACAATCACATTATTTCAGCAGCATTCCCTTCATTGTCTGCTTAAACAATATAGTGATGTTTACACAGGCACTTCACCATATTCTTCCATAACAATTAATGGTCAATCAGGTACGTTCAAATACTTATTGTGCTTCACATATTACAATTCGAAACTGGGACATAAAGACTTTCGAAATTAATAACTAAGCAACTACGCTCGTCTCCCCTTTCATATGAAACCTTACAATCAAGAAGAATGACTTTTCACTCATTTGTAATGCGACCATCGATGGTGTTATAAAGTTTCAATCATCTAAGAGAATCGCAGTTAGCACTTCTGTAATTACCATTGTGCCGGGTAAGGATTGGAGGAGAAGGGGGGAGCAGGTTGAATTGCAGGCGTTAATAGACCATGGGTTTATGATAGTCTATGTCGTGGGTAGTCAAAGGTTGAGCAAACATTGAAAATGAGTAATTGAATAATGCCTATAATCCAACAAGACGATGACTAAACCTGTAACGTTCTATTTGATGTGTGACATCGCATTATAAAGCGTTATATATAGCCCACGTGATGGGGGTATGAAAATGAGGGTTCCTAGCAATATCGTCATTTAATCCAGCACTAAGAGAATAGTATGGAGCATATTTTGTTCTTTCTGGAATAGTGCTTTCTGGATAAAGCCGAAGCAACTAGTGGAACCTTCGTAAAGGTAGTTTACTAATAGAAATAAAATCATTGGATACTTTTGAAGTGTTATGTTCGATAAACTAATACAATTCAGCTACTGACCAGTAAAACACATTTACATATTTCTGTCTGACCTTCGCTGAGAAAGTTTTTATACATATTAAATTGATTACATATCCACTAGATAACCTACTTTATGTATAATAAAACATAAAGTAACGGATACCTGGATACACAGACCACGGGTCCTATTTGCTTACATATGCTCAGTTAATGTCAAAACCCTCATTGCCATTATTGATGAGACAACCCTTGGACAGATGCTTATACTCACTCTTTTATTATGCGCTTGCCACTATTTCGTTGTTGCAATTAGGCTTCGATTTCGGGACTGGAATAAGTCTTATGGATTGGACTCTTTCTTGCTTAGGTGATGGAGCATTGGCGAAATATTATGAATTATGCCCGTCATGTAAAGTTTGAATGTATCAGAATGGGTAAAGGATTTCGCTATAATCCATCAAAGCTAGCAGTCAGGGAGAAAAGAACATTGGACAACAGATTCGATAAATGTATTAAATACTGTTATTGCAAGGTATGGTTGAATATATACAATATAATTACTAGGCATGAATAAGTATATTCTGTGTATTTGCGCTGTCTGCGATCAAAGCAGGTGCATCTTTTTAACAACATGAAGCATCTCTTTCAACACATTTTGCACCCACCTTCGGGATTACTGAGTGGCGTTCGCCCAATCTTGGTTAAACTGCTTC
The DNA here is from genome assembly GCA_034190875.2 of Urechis unicinctus. Lineage (NCBI taxonomy): Eukaryota > Metazoa > Annelida > Polychaeta > Xenopneusta > Urechidae > Urechis > Urechis unicinctus. The sequence continues at coordinate 56,094,170 of CM067354.1, forward strand.
GTGACCGCATAGTTTACGGGCATATTTTGTGATCCATTGTACATCCTGTAAGGCGCTGTCACTACATAATGTAAACAAGCAATTATTTGATAGGTGGACTTCAAGGCCAAATTCGTTGGATGAACCAAATAATCTCTCCATGACAAATCTGTACTTTATCGGCTGCACCAATTACATTCAGTGGAATAATTTTGCTTATCCATTTATCAAATGACTGTTTTACCTGTAAGAACAGCCTGGATCAACTATTTTTCACTTCTTATTGTAACAATGACTAATAATTAAGAATTCTCGACAATCTCATTGTAACGCAGGTTTATGAGCAAACTCGTAGTAACGATGAATCATTGTCAGAGCAAACGCGGATTAATTGGGGCATCTAAGGAGTCAATACAATCTCTGTGAGAGCATCAAGCGTGTAATTGAAGCTCGCTATGTGGTGGGCCATACTTCAATGTTATCTGCTTATCAATGATCCAGCTGAAAGGAATCCATGCCCGAATAGAGCTGATAGCATAAGGGCATTGATGAGATACCAACCAGGAGCTTTACAGACGATGCAACCTGGTGTGATTCCTTATTAACAAATACGTCTTGTTAGTTTGAATGTAACTGTCTGAGCTTCAATTAGTGCAGCACACTGCAACTGTGTTGCTAAGATAAAGGTTCAAAGAAATGTTTCATTAATTGATAATGTAAATGTTTATGATCATAATCAGGATCACATGCTTTTAACAGCATCCCTTCACAATACCCACCGGAGCAGACCAAGCAACATGGTATTTCTCGGTTGCTGGGGATTTTATTTGCTCGTTCCTGACGAGGTGCTCTTCTAGTTCATTGATGACTTTCGTGTTAGTTAACCCCATTCACAGCACGTTGTATCATCTATAAACGCCAAACCACTGCAAGGCCATTGGGCCATTTTTGTTTACTCATTCCGCATTATGCAGTGCTCCGTTAAAAACATCTTCCCCCGCTAGTGATTCATTTTGTACCAGTTCCTTCAACAGACTGCAGGGTCGCGTGCATGTTATTGACTTTTACATTATTTTCTTGAGAAATTTGATGTGATTGCAGCAGCAACAGTTTATTATTCATAGTGTCTGCAAGTCGTCGATGGACTGCAGCTCGTTCCTCGCCGATCAGGATCATGCTATTCTCAAACAAGTAATAGTACTCGGTATGAAAGAGTTCAATCCAGTGCGTCTGCTTCAGGTGTACTTCTTGGTGAGGACCCAGACGCTCGGCTCTGTGTGGCAATAGATTAAAGCCTGTTCAAAGAGCATGCCTATGTTTGTGGCCAGCCCCTGGAGGACCGAGCCGTAGTCAACGATTTTCAATGCTGGCCCTGGGATATCTGGTAGAAGACGGCAGATTGTGATGGAGCTGTTTGCCGGGGTTGACAACGTACAACTCGGAATCACCCAGCATCGCACCTGGGGAACTAGTGGCCCCCTCAAGCTGTTAGGTCCTGCTCGACTGGCTCCCTTCGTCTGACGATACAGCTGCTAGTGAACGTCACTGACTTGAACATCTTCATTCAGCCAGTACATGTGAGAAATAGAAATTCGCTGGTAAATACGACCAGCATACGAATTTATGGCACGGAAGTACCTAATGACTTTAACAACTACGGCAAGAAAACCTACTTGACACTCGGGCCTCTTTCCTTGTTGGAAGGTTGACGCCAGAGGGGAAACATATATTACTTTGGAAGAGCCAAAGACGCAGTCATCACAAACTACGCAGACTATTGTATATCGATAATTACTAAAAGAGGTTCCTGACCCATTGCCAGTATAAATGATCTTTTTGCAATATTGCTAGCGGGAAATGGCACAGCAAGTGTGAGTGCAGCATGCACTGAGACACTTAGATAACCACATACACTCATAACTACCGTGTTTATAAGGACTAGCGCACTGACAATGGCGCGAAGGTGTTGAAGTGGGGGATGTGATGTCGCTGTGCCACTGCCAAAAGCATGTGATGTGACCTATGTTGTACTTTGCAATAAACCCCCCCCCCCCCCACACACACACACACACGGCACTTGCGCAGTTGATGTCGTCTACTTTGCCCGTACACGCCTCAGACGCGATTTTGTAGATAACCATGTTCAATGAATATCGTTACTTAGATTTGTAAATGACGGGCAGCTAGCAGTGATCAAACACAATTTGTATACGGTTATTTCGTACCAATACAACAGTTAGTTAAAAAGGGTTTGGCCTTTGTTACCTTTCTTTTCGTGCTGATAATACTGCTTGTATTGTATTGTCATGGGGGTGTAACGGCTACTAATTCAAACACTTTTACATTTACTAATGCTACTCTCGTTACTATAACAACCATTAGTGCAGAATCAGCTGCTATTGCAACTGCTTTTTCTACTACAACTAACACTACTACCACTGATATTGATACTACTACTTATACTTCTACTACTACTACTACTACTACTACTACTACTACTACTACTTCTACTACTACTATTACTACTACCACCACTACTACTACTACTACCACCACCACTACTCATACTACCACTATTACTATTTATAACTGTGCTTCTAGCACTGCTACCAATGCTACTACTGCTGCTGCTGCTGCTTATACTTCCGCTACTACTTCTATTACTGAAAAAGCTACTGCTACACATGTTACTTATGACCTGGTTTCTAGGATCATAATGTGGTCATAATCATTGTAACAATCTTACAACACTCAATATCAGCCGAACAAAGCAACATGGCATTTATAGATTGGTCAGGGCTATATGTGCTGATTTCCACTGCATGCCAAGAAAAAAACACTCGGATTACATTAAGGTTGGGTAACGACATTCACATAACGCTACATTATATATACTGGCCAAAGTGGTGTCGAGGCCATTTCAGCTTTATTAATCACTCGGACCGTATAATGCGCCGGCCTTTTGGGAACATTGTTCATCGTTCGTGATCAATTTAATACCCGTTTCGTCTACACATGACATGGATGCATATGTAACAATGAACCTTTCACGACAATTGCGTTAGAAAATTGACTGCATGGAGGTCTACTCTAGATGTACACTTCGTGGTGTTACTATATGACTGGATATGCGCAATCGATATGCCTGCCCTCTCCTTTCTCGCCTATTAAGGACGACAGGTTAACGCTCAAGTGATACTTTGATGGGTTTGGAACGCTCAGCTGTACTAGAAAAATCAAATTGAAAATCATTTTCATTTAACAAAATACATGATGGCTAAATACGTTAGCGAACATTGTTTTATCAATAAAATGGGATCTCTTATAACAAATTCACCTTGCAATGCATTTATATCGCTGTCCTTGACACCTACTATTTCTGTTTATCTAAAATCAACATGTTTGAGAGTTTTTTCTGTGTGGCGCTTGCAAGGTTCAAACACACATCGATCGATATTAAATTATTTCAGCTAATTTTGATATTTCGAATTTTCAGAGTAAAACATATTCTTGAATGCCGCCATATCCTCCCTAAAACGTCCTAACGCTAAGTGTAACGATGTTATTGTACATCAAGATCATGGTTAGAGACTTATTCTAAGATACAAACGTTCACTCACAAATCAAGCAGCATGATTTGTTATCTTCACTCCTTTGTAACGGCATGCTTAAAACCCCAGGAGCTGATGTTGGGATGCTGTGAGGCTGTGCCTGCGCGCTTCTTCAAGGCAGTTATCCAGGCGGAATCGTTAGCACAATTGAATTGTGCGTACTATGTAAATAATGCCGCATTTACAGATATTTCCCTCAATGACAAGGTAACGGGGCATGAGCCTGAATAGATTATCGAATTCGCAAGATTTGAGTGATATGGTGAATGCTTTTGATGTGTGAGGTGGTGGTATGAAATTTAAAGTGATGCACAGAACCAGCTGCCCACTGGACATGACAGTCGTAAGGTCTGTGGCGATACAGAATAATAGCGCCCACAGGACATGTCAGCTCTAAGGTCTATAGAGATACAGAATACCAGCGCCCATGGGACATGTCAATTGTAAGGTCTATAGTGATACAGCACACAAGCGCCCTTATTATCAGTTGTAAGGTCTAGATAGTCTCGTTGTTATGAGTCATCCAGGTAAATGTAATCAGGGTTTTGTTGATTTATCAGTATATGTTGAATCCATAAGTAAACAATCTTTATAGTTGTAAGTGAAAAGGTGCAGTTTTATATCTGTCTCTCAAGTAATGTTGGTTCAGTACCACATGATTTTAACAGTCCATATCAGGAAAGCAACATCTGAAGGGACTCCGCAAAGCTTCAAGGCGTGAATAATTGGTCGTCTTTTCGCCATCGGTTTACATGCGTGTCGATTTAGGCGATTTGTATCATTTGTCACTCAATTTACAATACAGCAATATCGGGGAATATTAATCAACCTCAAATAGTATTATTACAAGGGCAAACCAAAGTTGGTATTTGGTACACCGGACTGCTACCATATTGGACATGTCTTATCATTGCTAAAAGAACGTCAAAATCCGATAGTCAGCCAGTCGACCGAGTGCTATTGCAACGACACAGAGGTCGAAAGAGGCACTTAGGGCCTCGTAAACTCGGCATTTGATCAGTCGGCAGTGGTTGTCTCATCAGATAGCGACAGGCTTAAGCTTCCCCGTGTAAATGCTTGCCCTCGATTGTGACTTGATGGTAATGATGACCATGTTAAATCATTGCCTAATATTGACATCTGATGCGAAGTAAAATGACTATTATTCGCCCATATTTACACATGTCCCGGCTTCCGTGCAGTCAATAAATTGTCAATATTGAACCCGGATGTAAACATGATGACAGAGCAATACATGATCTATTGAGACTTAGGAGGGGTGGGGCTATGTGGGCGAGGCTATGTGGGTGTTGCAGATGCCACTCAACGCGCCAAGGGACCTGACAACGCCACAATTTGTCCATGTTGTAGCTTCACATCTAGCAATAAGGCAGAGTATTAACATATAAACAAGTAAATATCACCTCATCAAGGAAGTGTTCAGTGCACACTTAAAAAGTATAACCTGATCCGTACAGTTGCTATGAACGCATGCTCCGATGTGATATTCGTAAGCAAATAGACACGGAAAACAGATTGGGTAAAGTGACAGAAAAGATCATTTAGAATACATACAGTGACGCGCCAGTGCAATCGTTATATTTATGCTCAATGCAGGCGGAGCTTTAACCAACCACCTGAACGTTGACCTCCCAGTCTTTGGTTGCAACGTTGCTGCGCCGATTGAAGCTTACTTACCTGAGTATTAATGCTTTTATTGCACGTCTGAGGGCCTCGAGTTGATATGGTAAGATAATCTACAGACGCCAGTGGTATTGGAAACGGTCTTCACGAGCCGTTTATTTGTACCAAAATTACTATGAGTGTCAATCAATATCTTTAATTAATTAGTTCGTGTATACCTAGTGTTATGTATTCAAACACACGGTCCTCATATATGTATCAAAATGGTGTATATCTGAGCAAATGACGCCTTAAGCTTGCGGTTTTGCATGCAGGGTACCAAGCGTATCCCTTTTGCATACCACAAAAGCAATAAATCCTGTTGTTTCTTTTGATGAAGGTCTTGTGTAATCAACGTCCTGACTGTATCAAACAAACGAGAATAACTGAGATCCCAACGTTCAATAATTGTTGAGTAGCAGTATTCAGACACCTGTGTGATGCTATTTGTCAGTGGCCCATCAATATGACCCCTTTTGAAAACATCTTTAGACCTGGTATAGCATAAAAATTTGCCTTTTAAAAGTAGAGATGTTTGATCAATGTCTCTCACATTGCAATAAAGACATCCTACCTTTAAGAGCCACAAACGATGGGTGTTAATCACAACTTTATTCCATCACCTAGTTACCCACTTCTATATCTCAGCATCTTGGTCAATAATGATATGCTGCTAAACTTAGGAATGAGAGAAATGGACCAAAAATGACAACTGGACCGGGACAATTTGAATATACGAGCAGCATTGTGGCGACCACGGGGGTATATACCTTTGAGGCATGCATGATAAGTCATTTTGTAGTTTTGTGTAACCGTCATCGTTGTGCCTCTGTGGAGTCAATGGTGTACATGAATAGTCACTCAAAAATAAGAATATCGATTTTCGAAAACTACTTTCACAGCAGAGGGCACCGATAGTTATGTCTGTCTTATTGTTTGATGTTAAGATGCTTTCTTCGGAACTAAGATCGTCAACATTGTGTTTTTGCATAGCACAAATGACCCATTACGACTGTGCCTAAACAAGTGAACGTCTAACCAAGCCTATACCTTATATAATTAATTTCCCGAATATATCAATCGATCATACATCGATCAAACATAGTTTTCTTTATATACTATATACCTAGTGGACCTAGATCCCAATTTGTAGGATTATGTCAACCTATGTAGAGAGCCTTCATCGCTGTCAAGCATAGAACCTACATATAGCAGAACCTAGTGGTCAGTCCGTCGAATGTTTTTGTGTTTTATCAGAATCATTTGGCTTATATTGCCATCTAGCAATGAGCCAAACCCCGAATGCTGTCAGTTGTAAAATTCATTAAATGGCTAAGCTTGTCTGTTTCTTTGTTGAAACCTTCCTAAGAAGTGGTTGTTAGTTATCAATGACAGTGGATAGTTTCACTGTTTATCGATGCCGAAAAGCGGTGCCACAATCTTATTATCACACAAAAGAAGTGATAAGGCTGTCATCTGATACCAGGGCTCTTATTAGATAACATGCATTAGGATGGGACGGACGGGAAGAGGGGGAGGGCGGTGACTGTCGAAATGTTCCAGGAATTGGACAGCCATCACAGTTAAAGCTTAGCTATATACCGCAGCTATGTCAACTTAATTGTCCGCACAGTAGCAATGCACAAGCAACAAATATTATGGGTGGATTTTACAATGTTGCACAGAGGGTGACTTAATCATACACACTTCACAAATTATTAAATTTGTTATGTACCCAATCTGTAACAACAACATTGCAATCACTTGTATTTTCTACTAATACCAATCAAAGTCTTAAGTTTTTCGTTTCGCTAAATTGTAAAGCCGGACGTTTGTCTCTTCATTTACCAATTCACTTAACTGTCCTACAATCATGTCTCTGAATATGTACAGACGAACAACTATTTCTTCAGATGACGTGCATCAAATGAAAGTGCTTTTCGTACATATCACAAGTGGGACACTAATTCCCCGTGAGCATAGCCTGAAAAATCACAGGGCGAAAAAATTCAGGGCTAATACTAATCTTCAGCTAACAGGCAATATTTCAAGTCAAGGTAACATTTTGACAAATTGTTCTTAGCCTAGTTCCCATGTGACCACGAAAGTTAATCATATTGTAAACCATCTAGCCTATTACAACGATCCGTGAAACTAGGTCATAATGTAAATCAGCTCGCATATTACAAAGAGGCCAAAGATTGATTCCCAAAATCACTTCCATCAACAATCATACACGACACAGCGCTTTCGTAGTACCACTGTAATATTGGGGTAGTATATAATGAGTAAAGATCCGGTTGTCATGACCAAGTATCAACAAGAAGTGAAGAACAACACACGTGAATTCTCTGTCGTAGACTTCTATGGACTTCGAGCGCACAAACAGCTGTGAATTAAAGGAACGCTCTTTATTTTAATTCATTTGTTTACATGTTCTGATACGATCATATATAATATACAATTGCTTTTGTGTAAAACATTTAGTTAAACAATCAGATTTCAAAATAAAATCATCAAAAAAGTTATCGTAAAATTGTTGACTTCCATTTCCATCGGTTCTCGGCATAACAATCCATTATATACAAGAAAAGTAATAAAATAAGGATGCCCCATGCGATCACTGAAAGAGATATGAACCTCGTCTTGTTGAAGATTACAATCCCGGAGACTAATAAATCGAAGTATATTCACGAAAATATAGCTTGAAATCCTTATACTATGATACTGGTCATGAACAAGCAAACGGAGTCTATACTGTACATTGGTAACGTGTGTCGGATTGAGTCTATGGGTCTTGAATAAGGCTCCAGCATTTAGATAAATGGACGACATGCAGTTAAAGGGTAATGGCTAATCATAGCATTGACCAATGCTAATCAAAGCAATTGACCAACAGAAAAAAAAAAGTACAAAGAAAATATTTAAAAATATATATATATATATATATATATATATATATATATATATATATATATATATATATATATATATATATATATATATATATATATATATATATATATATATATATATATATATATATATATATATATTTAATATTTAATGTTAATCATTGCTAATTAGATAATGTGTCGAATAGAAAAAAGATAGAAGAAAATATATTAATTCGTATATTTACATATATACATATTAATATATGCATGTACATATATATATATATACATATGTATATATATACATGTATATATGCATATATATGTATATATATAATTATATATTTGTGTATATATATTTATATATATCTGTATACATATTACATATATATATTTATATATACATGTATATATAATATATATATATATTATATATAGATATGTTTATATATATGATATATATATATTTATATAGTATATAAATATATTATATATATGCATATAAAATATATATATATATATATATATATATATATATATATATATATATATATATACATATATATGTATGTAAATAAATATATATATATATATATACATCTATATATATATATATATATATATCTATATATATATATATATATATATATATATATATATATATATATATATAAATATATATATATATATAAATGTGCACACACACCTATATGCTTCAAGTATTTCAGGATAATTTGTCGCAGGATAATGAGTCGCAATCGTAATTGAAGGGACGCAGTTATGCGTCGGTCTCTCTTGAGAATGTTGGTTCAGCACCATATTATTTTGACATAACATATCAGGACAGCTACAATGAAGCTCCAAGGCGCAAATGAGACAATGGTTCACTTGAGCGGCGATTAAGGCATCCATGCAAAGCAGATAGTCTTTCTATTAACTGTCACTCACCTCACTACGCCCCATCTCTGCGAATATGAATAACCCGTAAGAGTAATATAACAAGAGTAAACTGCGCTGGGATTGGTGTCAGGTACACTGCATGGCTACAATGTTGGCCATATCTTATCGATGGCGAACAAGCGTTGCTACCTGATTGGTAATCAGACATAGTAAAGAAATGCAATTAGGGCCCTGCAAACGTGGCCTTTGATCAGTCGCCAGTTGAAATCGCACCAGATAGCGCATGGCTTTAGTTGCCCCGTGTAAACACTTCCTTTCCATGAGCGTCCTCTATTGTGGCTGACCTGATGGCCATGTCAGGAGGTAAAATATTGGTCTAATATTGACATCTGAGGCGAAATGATATGACTTTTGTTCTCTTTCATTCACATTTGTGTCAGCGTACGTGTGGTCGATAAATAGTCAATATACAGTTCGTATGCAAGCATGTGTTGTTTGTGGTGGAGCGGTTTTGTGTTGCAGATGTAACACAGCGCGCCAAGGGATAAGTCTACCTATTCGCGTTCAAAATCGATGTTCGAAACGTACTTTCACAACTGCGGGTCCCAACATTTGTGCCGAGTTTTTTTGTTTAGGTTGTGGGTGGCAAGTAAACGATTTTGTAACAGGGTAGTTAAAATGACTGTAATGCATGCCAAGCTCAGGAACGAAGATTGTTAATACAATATATTCAGAGGGTGTGCTTTGAGGATTGTCCGAATGCATAGCACTAATTACCCATTGCATGTTAGATGGTATTTACGGGGCAGCAAGACGCTTAAGACTGGCTTCACAGTAGCTTATGCCCAAGCAAGTGGATGTTTGTCCACGGCTTAACCTTATACAATCGACTTCGTGATTGTATCACGCAATCATAAAGTGATCAATCTTGATTTTATCCATGTACATATAACCTTGTCGTAGAGACATAAATCCCAATTTTTCGGATTATTTACTTGGACCAACTATTAGTAATGGTTGTTAGCAGTAAATATATCTAACAAATATTGCGGCTATGCTTGTCTCGTTTTTTCGAATCCTTCGTTGGAGTTGTTTGTTTATTAATAACCATATGAGAACAGCGATTGCATACATATTTACGTTTAAGAAGCGCTAACCCATTAAAATGCATACATAGAGTATAACTACTGTGAACACATAATCAGTGTTATGTCTGACCGTAGATGGTTTCACGTTCTATAGATACAGCAAAGCAGTGTCTTAATATTCCCAAGGCTCAAACGTAATGTATTGGGTACCATCAGGAATTATATCAAACAGCATACATGACAATGTGAAAGGCGGGAGCAGGCGGGGTGTCATGGGTTGTCAAAATAGTTTCGGAATAGGACTCCATAACAGCCATGTACAAATTGGGCTAATGCTGCCTTTCATGAGCGCTAAAATAACGCAAGGAGTATCAACTCCAACACTTAGGTTCATACCAACCATTATGCGACACTAGTATGCAGTAGAGTATATATATTGACATATTTATATATAAATGTATATATATATATGTTTATATATACATATATACATATTAATATATACATTTATATATATATATATATATATGTATATATAAATATATATATATATATATGCAAATGTATATATATACATATATTTATATATATATATATATATATATATATATATATATATATATATATATATATATATATTTATATAAATACGTACGAATGCGGCTATTTTGGACATGTAGCAAAAATACTACCATTTTGGGACATATGTGCATGTTGTGAAAGTAATAAGAAACTCATCATTAGCGAAACCGGTATTTTTTTGTCGATATCCTATTCAATATGATGATCATTTCTTGTTTTCTTTTGGATTATCGATAACATGTTTCGGTTTCGTAAACTTGTTCTTGATTTTCATTAAATTACTAAAGTTATATATTTTGTGTACCAAAAAGGATGTTCCAAAATAGTTGGAGTATTAGGGACACGTAAAAAGTAACTATTTTGGAACATTGCAAGAACAAATATATTGTTCTTATCAAAACAAATGATATTCTCGACCAGCAACTTGCCTGCGTCTGAAAAAAACAAGAATTATCAGATCTGCCTAAGTCTTTCGGTTTGCCCAGACGAATTCATATCTGTCTCCAGCTCATTGGAAAATGTCAAAACCAAATATGTTTGTTTTTTATTCCTTCTGTCCAATGTCACGTGGATAGGATATAATCATGAAGGAAGTAATTCTATACGATAAACCCAAAGTTGGGACAACGATATATCGGATAATAACGAGAAACAGGCTGTTAAAGGCAGAGTACCAAAAAGGTCGTCAGTCCAATATTTAGAATTTTGCAAACGCCCCAGACTAATTCCTGCGCGATGCATGAGCCAAAACCATACAATGGATAAAAGTGAATGGAGGTAATGTACAATGTAACATAACTTCTTAATACAAAATTGTGCACTAAAGCATTCAAAAAGGCCTTGACATTTTTGGAACTCACATCGTATGCCAAAATGTGACAGTGTTCAAAAAAGGTTAGTCGATTGTCCCAAAAAGGTTGCATTCGAATAAATATATTTATATATTTATAGTTGAGGTGGTGGATGACTGAGCTGAATGAGTGGTCATTACCATGCGTCGCTTCACAATATCGTGCTTGCCTTGCATGCTGACGATACGCTTTGTCGAGCCTTCGATGAGCGTGAGGGAATATGAAATTAGCGCTAGCTTCAAATTGCTCATTTGATAGTCAGAGCAACAGCAGACATTATAACAGCAGAGTTGACTGATAGGAAGGTTGTTAACAGCGCCCAAGGGGCATATCAGTTTTAAGGTCTATAGAGATACAGAATAACAGCGCCCACGGGGCATATCAGCTGTAAGGTCTATAGAGATACAGAATACCAACGCCCACGGGTTATGTCAGTTGTAAGGTCTATAGAGATACAGAATACCAGCGCCCACGTAGCCTGTCAGTTGTATTGTCTAAAGAGATACCGAATACCAGCGGCAACGAAATATGTAAGTTGTAAAGTCTATAGAGATACAGAATACCAGCGCCCACGGGTTATGTCAGTTGTATAGTCTATATAGAAACAGAATACCAGCGCCCACGGAATATGTCAGTTATTAGGTCTATAGAGATACAGAATACCAGCGCCCACGGAATATGTCAGTTGTAGGTTCTATAGATATATCGAATACCAGCGCCCACGGAGCATACCATTTGTTATCATAATCCACAATAGGATATGCATCAGAGAGGTTAAGTGCACTGGTGTAAATATGGGGACGACTGCATTGGTTAGCGGAGTAGATGCATAACCACAATAGAACCTGTCATTCTATTTGAGTCAAACTGATTGGTTGCTGAAGGCATCAGGTTTATTTGCCCTATCAACTACCTGCCGACGCTGCGCATGTTTGAGAATCATTCGTTAGGCCAATAACCTGTGCTGCTGAAAGCGTTACTCTTAAGCCGAGGAGTGCTCATTTCTTCCACAGGCACTATCAGTGTGCCGGGGGGCATATCATCATAAACATGCAGACTGGTCTAGTAGGCCGAACAGAGAGCTTTCAAGACATCCGATTAACTGCGGTGTGTGATACAAAGAGACATAACGATATACCAATGTATTAGATACACAAATGTTCTCGGAAAAAGGGTTTCTCCTAATCAAACAAATACTTAGGTTTAAGTTTGTGTCTATTATTCGGACGGTGAATGTATTATGAATGTAAGAAGACCATTGATATCCGATACATTGCTGATCGCGCGCCATTTTCCCGACATGGGGGTTGAAAGAGGCATTAGTGCCGAGCGAATCGGCCGATTTCAGCCACTTGACCCATCGCCAGTATGTAGGTCCCCAAATAGCTGTCAACTTAGTTGATCAAGGAAAATGCTCTCTACTACCATCTGCGTTTTTAACTCTAACTGTCTCGGTAGCAATGATGGCGAGGTAGGTATGCAATAACATTGTTTAGAAAAGCCACTGAAGCGAAAATTGACGACTTTTTGTTGTTTTGTCTAACACAAGCTTAAGTGCGGCTAATTAAATATAGAATCCGGATGTAAGCATGCAGTCATAAGCGGCAATATAAAATGTGAAAACGCTATGAAGATGAGGACAGAGGATGACAGGGCAGTGAAAGATCAATAGGGACATGGGAGGGTGACTGTAGGGGCGGGGCTGCGTCGGTGAGGCTGAGTTAGTCGAGCGCGCCTGTTGCCGCTTCACGAGGACCAGGAGTTGAAGATGCCGCAATACGCGCCAAGACATCTGGCAACGGGTCCAGTGGTGAACATCGCAGCTCCACATCAAGCATAAATGCTATGTTACGGAGTATCAAACTAAATTGGCTGAACAATGTTGACATAGATGTTATTGTGATGCCCGATTATACAAGGCTGGAAACCAAATAGTATTCGTAGATTGGTCACATACAAGTCCGTTTGTGCGGCTAAGTTGGTCACAGGAGACTTGAACGTTTGCTGACTTTCAATCTTTGCTGTAATAGTCCAAGTGTCAGGAATACTTTATACAGGATCATTCGGACCAATATTATTTGCAACTAAGCTATTGGTGCCATCGACGTATTGTCTAGGCTGACAGTATTGACAACACATATTCTTCAAATACAGTGGAGTGGACAACAGGATGATTATTTTAAAAGATTTTTACATCCATGGAATCAACGGAGTCTGGCGGAGGACCTGTATACTGTATATTGTAGTCATACAACATGTACTGAACAATTGCATGTGCAACCGTGACGCCAAGCGACTTTATGATGACCTAATGGTTTAAAAATCCTGCAACAAGTTCGCTCGACCAGTAGGCAACCATTCACAGCCAGTTATTGTCCGAATCGGATTACGCTTTGCACAGCTCATCGACGTTGTAAGTATGCGCAACAGTCCAAATGCTAACTCAGGATTACATAAGCTGTATGCAACAACACGGTTGCATTGCTACAAATTATAATTATCTGATTATCACCATTTTATTTATAATGAACAGAAGTATATATCAGCATGTATCAGTATCAAATTCATCACGCTATGCATGATTTATTCATTTTCTTTAAAGCAGATGGTTGTATTCTAGAAGAGTTACCAACATATTTTGAATGCTTTGAAAAACTTCATGTCGGACCATAAGTGCTCATAACTCCAGCCTCATCTCTGCTGGTGGCTATTTATAGAGTTACAATAAATGTATCATTCTACGAACCGAGCAAGTCAGCTAGTGCAATGCTATAAAGAGATTCAACAGTTCAGTCACTATAATGACACACATAGCTATGCAACATTACAGTGAGGCTAGATGACGCCAAGTGCTGAAGTGGGCCGCCAGCAAAATCCTTACATACCCTATTTTCCACTGGTTGATGTTTTATGATAGCGAACAATCGTGATGTGTTGGTATTCATTGAATGTCTCAGTCTTAACTGCATCCAGGTTGTGTGTTACTTGCTTTCAGGATGAAAAGAACGAGATAATAACGACCAACATGTTCGTCATTCAGGTTAATATAATGACTCAACTTTGAAGACTGCTACCTTCTAACAAATTAACTATATTGTTCTGATGACCTCAAAAATCTGATCAACAAAACTATGGCTGCCCGATATTGTTCTCTACAACAAGTTAGTTCCCATGCTGGTAGTACATTTACGATGAGCACATACTAAAATACACATCAAAAGTGCGGTCATAAGGTTAAAAATCATAATGCGTCCCAACAATGCTCCCCTGCACCACATTGGTATCATTTTGTTAATCTATAGCGCCGATGGAGATTACACAGTTACATTGATGACGAAGGCTACTCTGACGTCGCGCGGCACTGTTACGTGGGAGCCACCGGTCATGTATAAAAGCTACTGTAACATCGACGTCGAGTACTTCCCCTTCGACGAACAGAAATGCCACATGAAGTTCGGGTCATGGACCTATGACGGACCTAAGGTACTTATGAAGGCTCAGTTGTTTCTCATTACATCAACGATTGTGCGCGTTTTAGCAGGTACACTTCATTGCCAAATACACACGCAATATATACAGGCCAGACACCATGGCGCCAAACTCACCAATGTTTTGTAGACCCCTTCATGTTTATTTGATGACGCCGATCATTCTCTTTGATACCGAAATGAGCACGGCCTTATTCAATGCATCGATGCTCCCAGCTGTTTCTCGTTTGATAATATGCAACGTACTCCGAATTGCACTCATCAGCTAAGTGACTTCATGCCGCCTGTTCGAAGACATTCCACTTAAAACAAGGCGTAATAACCCGCAGTTTATCGATGTTATGGACGAGCCTCATGAAGCTACAGTTGCAAAGTTACTGGCACTGTTTGATATAATATATAGTAGTAGTATTAATAGTGGAAGAAGCTGTAGTTGCAGTAGCGGGTTACAGTTGAACAAAAGTTATGGCTAGATCACTCTGCGAAATATACACAGCACCGTATATGCTATGATACTGCAATACTACGGAAGACAACAATATTCTCATCTATTTATCTCCCCTTATTACATCACTTATCAATCATTCAAATGCAACATTCGTGAAGGATTTCATCAATCGACTGGGCAACACTCTGCATAGGTAAGATAAGGTAATGTAAAGTAAGTATAGATTTAACGAAACACCAACACTAGTGCATTATAAGGCGCCTTCTAAGGTTGGGAAAAATGGGAATATGAAAAGATGAGAAGAAGTAAAGGATTAAAACTAAATTATTCCCTTTAGTATTTATTGAATCTTGTTTTTGTGAAATTCATGAAAAAGTGTTGCAGTTTAAATCTGTGATATAGTCTCATTCATCTAATGAAACCAAGGATCTAAGATAGATCCACCCTTTCAAACGATTCTGAAAGGTTTTGTCACCCGAAATAAGCGATTTATGAAGTCTGAAGTTTGTTAAGGCGACTTTGACCTCAATCACATCCTGGTTCACGCTTTTCGGACAGGTCTGTCCGCCCTCCCATTACCGGAGACCCCGTCATAGCTCGGAACCCATAAAAACAAAATATCCTTGCCATGATAAACTAATTATAGAGAATAAGATAATTCCCGATAAGACCCATTCAGATGTATGTTTTTATTGAGCGAAATCTTCTTGTTCCTCTGCATGTCGGCCTTTGAACATTTTGCAGTGGGTAGAAATGTCTCTACGTTGAGGAAGCCAAATGAATCCCATCGGTGTCATTAGTCAAATTAGAACAGAGGTCCTTCACATTGTACTCATGATATTCTATTATCATAGCACTAAATGGGAGATTGACGTCGGGTACAACTACCATGTGACACAAGTGTAAGATAGATATATATTCATAAGAGCATAGGCGTGTTTTGACCCTCAGGTTGGGAATGGATTCATTAGTATCGTGCCCAGTTATGTGTCAGTGAAACATAAGGGATGGATCATGATTTATTTGAGACAAAATGTCGTTACTGGCACCATGTAGAATTAAGTTAGATATCATGTTACCTCAGTGTCTGCAGCCATACAGATCGGGATTATGTACGAGAGACACACAGCTCATCATGGTTTATACACATACATAAGATATTTACCGTCAATGTCAGAGTTCCTTTACAGCAGAAGACACAGTTTTCAGATGCCATCAAAATAGAATTTACCCAACTATAGCACGATGCTCAAGTAGTCAGAGAACTACGGATTCGCGGCATTCGAATCGCATACTTCCTGTGGCTTGATAGCACGTTTAATGATTTTTTTTTATGAGCGCTTCATCACAGCGTTTTACACTGACCCTTACTAGACAAACGGCAACGTTGTAGATAATGCACAAATATAGTCTGCTTTTATACCTGTTATACTTTGAGGAGCAATAACATATCATACATAAAGCATGTAATGAAGTAGGTCGATTCATATGCACACTTGTGTAAACTCCATCGACGCTGTCAACCAATAGGACTTTACTTTATAAGAAAAATAACTATAAGTTTAGACCACGTTACTGATGCTCTGTATCATTTTAATGCGATCCTACTTCTAATGAAGAACGATATCGGGCAGCCAAAGTTTCGTTGATGGAACATGTATGATATCTACTCCGACATGATGCAGCCCCCAACGTTAACTGTGATCGTCCCGTTGCTGCAATGACGGGAATATCGACCTCACTAAAGCAGTCCATATGATTCTCCGGTAAGTTATCGTCTCCAAAATAGCACCAATATATTAACCAAAATGTTACTTTCCTTAAAGCAAGAAATACACAACCCGAATATAGTTTAAATCAAGGCTTATAATGAATACCAATGCAGCATGGTAATTTCTTCATTAAAACAAGCATGAAAGATAACGCGACAAATACAGGCTGTGGCTAAAGGGAGCTCGTATCATCCTTGTTGTAATTGTACATAGCAAAGTATGTCATTATGGTGCATTAATGGTTGGGTGAGACCATCAATCTCTTTATCGCATAGCTCCAGCTGACTGGTTGTATCCACGGGATGACATTCTGTGCTTTACATTTACCGGAGTTTACGAGCAGAGAGGAGAATGGAGTAGGGACCAATTAACTTCCTAATTGATTCGTTTATGTTGATTCAAAGTTTTAGTTGTCTGTTGTAGAATACAATCATATGTTAATCACTGTGGTTGGCTTAAGGTAATGTCATGCGATGGATGTTCGTAAACTGACCAACGTATATATGATTTACAATATAACGAAATTACTTTTACTACGAGTGTTTTCGCGATTACTACATATCTAATGTTAGTAATAGAGTCGTGATGTTTTGGATAGCTTGCATATTGCCGACAGTTTTACACATTACACCAAAGTCATTAATGCGATAAAGTGGAGGACAGAGCGGGATCAGTAACTGGCTGTGATCAGTGATTGGTTGCTTACCAGTTATGCCAGTCTGTTGTAGGCCTTTATTACCATGATATCCTAAGTGGTTTAACGTCATGGTTGCCTGTGCACATGATCGGTGCGATATATATCACACGTGTCCTTGATAAGGCCCCATTCATTCCATGGTTGACATGGTTAACAACAGACGTTTCCAATCCACTGGGGTTCAGAAACAGGTTTTTCTATTTCCTACATAGACATCATGCCTTTGTGTACAATGCAGTGAAAGTCACTGATCCAGTTACTTGAATTTCTTGTATCGAAATATCTTGTGTTCCGTTAGTAAGATAAATACGCCTCCTACACACATCGTTTATCCAACCGCCTCATTCACCAAAGCAAACACTGCAGTTTATTGGATTAATTATGGTTTGATAACAAGCACCAAATGCCAGACCCATTATGATGATGTATGACTACCAATATTCCTCTTTTATTTGTGGCTTATTTTAACACAGCTATCCGTGGTTGTCATTATCATCTAACAACCAAACAAAACACAACCTGAATGTAGCTGAAATGCAGACATCCAAAGAATACCAATGCATCATGAGCAATTCCTACATTGTTTGATGTGACTAATCACATTCCCCAAGCAATTAGAATCTCAATTTCTATTCGATATGAAATCGTTTAGGGGGAAAACACAAAGCCACCTACTCTTAACTAAATATTTCCAAAGACGCTCTCTCTGCTTTGCTGTAAATGAATTGCATCAGTTGTTATACAAGCATCTGTAGCAAATATAACGCTTCTAAATGTATACTATGTATGAAGTAACATTCTAAAGGTTTTGCTTGACAGTATTGCGGTATGATGCCATTACTACAACAAGTGATTGTTGTTGATAACCGGCATCATAGTGATATTATTCTGTACTCATTACCTCGCTCACAAATATAACATAGGTCGTAAATGTATATTTCATAAATGATAACCACATGCAAACGACTGCAAGACATCGATGAGTCATACTTCCCCATATCATCAAACAATATTTAAGTACGTATTTTATTGTTGAAAAAGCGTCCCTTGCTAAAATATACACCTATTTGACAGGTGCAGATGCCTAAGGCAATGTAGGCAATATAAACTGACAATGCTCAACTCGACACAACTAGCAGTCTTTGATTACCAGTTTCGAAAAATACAGGTTTTGCTGACATATGCGGTAGGCCAGATAATTACTTCCATGCAGTTTACATCAGTTATATAATAGGTTACATCACCATTAATCGAATATAGCTCGTTGCTATAATGGATATTTTCATTCACTGTGCTGCTGTAACGCCAAGAGGAAACCTTGCGAGGATCATAAAATATGTAATATTAGAAAGAACGGTGCTGACGAACTATTTCCTTATTCTCACACGATGAAGTGGCGAAGAGCTTTATTTCCATTTAAAGCAGAGTGATAGAAATTATAATTATCAAGCGTCACAATTAATAGTAAGCAGATGAGTGATTTAGCAGTAGTCATCAAAAAGTGATTGCAGGGGATAGAGATGTCTAATTTGATAATCTCCAGGGTTGCTTGCTTTCCAAAAACAACAACAAGTTTCAGTGCGTTGTATAAGTGCTAGTTTAAATGACAATACGGTTGATAGCCATCATTTGTAAGCCCAAAATCATGTGTGAGTGCATCAATTGATAATGCCTGCCAAGCTGTCAGCCATCAGCAAGTTTAGTGCATTGCAAAACCTATGGACATTATTGCGCCTTTCAATTGCTACGTGGCTTGACCTTATTCGAAATCTTTGGCTCACCTTTCATTTCCTGCCATCATGTCCTGAATATGCTACCAGTCGAGGAGAGAAACATAATCAAAGACGATGATGCAATAAATGTTCTGATCCGCTATAAGGTTACGGATAAAATGGCCCTGTGCAACTATTTTGAATGATAGAAACGTCAAATCGTGGGCGAACGATAATGCGCAATGTAATCTTAGCATGTCAGATTCGTCCTAATTATTAACACAATGTCAGCTAATACAAACATTTGTTTGCCTCTTTTGAAAACGATTACAACATAGGTCAATTCTTTTGGTATCAATAAAGACATTTGAATACTGCTGAACAATTATTGCTATATAAGAATATTGTAAGTGTCGCGAAAAGTCCGACCATGCGTGCGCTTAGACTTGACGTCCGGTTATAAGAGGCAAAACGTCATTTTCATCAATGTTGGTAGATTATGCTACATTGCTACGATTACTATCCAATCAGTTGGAGTGGAGAACGCTTGTGACGAGGGCGAGCGTTCACATAGGGCAATATTTTGTTGGCTGCTATTGGAGGAACTACATTTTAGAGACAGATCAAGTGACTAAAGAGGTCTATTTACTCAGCCGTGGTTGCTTCTTTCGACTTATCCGGCGATCAAATAGCGTATCCACACACAGAAGGTCGACTGATATCAGATAAATTTATCCTCACGAGTAAATCAGCAGTGAGTCACTGAAATCTGCCAAATAATCCATTGTATTATCCTTAAATGAGCCCAATGTTTCTGCATGCGATCGTTGGGGCTAATCGTGTATCTTATCCATAGTTATCTGTGTAATCCGTTTTATATTTTAACATCATTGAACATGCAAGCTGCTGGTAATTTTTGTCCTGTGAAACTGATCACGCCTAGGGAGATGTATCTGATCTCTTTGTACTAGTCAGCGATTGACTTTTCTTGGTGTTATTTACAAGCAGCTGCAGCTGCAATGTTATTTCCAGGCCATAACTGAATATAAATTCAGTAATGTTGCCACCAGAGGTACAGACGTTCTGCTTCACATCGCCGAGGCACATGTGCCAATGATTTGCATCATATTGGCATAATATTGTTTTATCTGATATGATCTTCATGTCGCTCATAAAGATTACAACGGTCACAAATGTCGATATCATTATCGGCGGCTAAAGCCACCAGAATGAAATGCGACTTCGAGGTGCCCCCTTGTCATGTAATAGTATGAGCTTGCATTGCCTTTTTTTGGTCAGAAATGCGCAATTAATATCAGGTGTACACAAAAGAAAACCAACGATAGCGACAATACTCTCATTGCATTGGTCGGTTCATTGACTTGAACTAACATGCTGTTTTTCACCAGAAAACAAGCGTGGTCAATGGGCCATGTTGCTGGTGCCTGTGGTACATATAGCGTTAGTCTTTAGCCTGCATGATGAGCATTGGTCTTATGGGTGGCCACCAACATTATCAACTGATGCTCTAACGAGTTGTAATTATTTTGGCTGCACCATCAAGCAATCCATGACATAGATAGGTATATTGTTTATAGACCATTAACATAGTAACTCTTACATGGTGACTTCAGCTTCCAATCAGGGAGTGACAAGTCTCTATGTTGATACATAATAATATATATCACGATTTCATTCTCCAATGCGACACGCTGATAATTGTTGCTGCGATGCAGTTTGCTAAGATTATACAAATGTTGCAGGTTTGTTGGAATTCATTAAAATGCTGTGAAATATATTGTGTAAGACATAAAACTGATTTTAACCAATCTAGCCTCAGAGAAGCAAGATATTTGTTGTGTACAACTAACAACTGCGATTGATTTTGTATGTCTTGTATCTATTGAGGACATATGTTCTTGCTATTCTGATGCAAGGCCAATATAATAATTTTATCGTGCACCTTTGAGATGTGGTTTAAAACTTTCCGTAAAATCAAAAATTCATGTTTCTTTAGTTCCTTGAAAGCCCTATGTGTTTCCATAGCATGTATTACTACTTAAACTTAGATAATGTGTGCATGGTACTCAAATCAGATGTGTGAGTTAGATGGGCCAGAACTATGTCTTGCTGATTTGATCTGCCTAATGGCATAAGAAAGGGGGGCATATTGTCAACCTATGTGTTCAATGTTTACATAGATAAATTGAGCTCCGAAATAAATAATTGTAGCGTTGGCTGCAGTTTAGTGAGCTTGTAGTTGATCTCCTAATGTATCCTGATGATCCCGTTTTATTTGTGGTTGGACTGTGGTTGATATATACATACATATATATATATATATATATATATATATATATATATATATATATATATATATATATATATATATATATATATATATATATATATATATATATTTATATATATATATGTATATTTAATAAATGATGGTTAGGCTCATGCTGCATCAATGTTTCAGTTCACGCTATGTCCTGATAAAATGCATTATATTGTTATTATGAATAACCAATAATATGTACAGGAGTAGTTCATAATAAAATGATGTCCGCACAGGGCAACCCATCATCGACAATACAGCTTGTTGATTCATTGTAGGTACGTCTGGGTCACCAATCAAATATCATTCAATCAGGAAAACAGCATGAAAGTATCCAAATATGAGCATGTCCTTAAATGAACTTCCTATATTTCATCTTAAAGATGTCCACTGATAACAAAAGCCATAGCATTTAGAATAATCTGTTAAAATTAAACAGGGGTAGACTAGACGTTCGACCGGGGCTAAAACTGAGGTAGACCTAATAGACGTCTTGTATAACAGTCAATGTACAATTTACAATGGTACTAAATATAATATAAAATTCAATGATTGGCATGGGATGTGTATATATTAACAATACCGTCCAACCGGGGCTAGACGCCTAGAGTAGACTTACACGGAAATATGCGACTTCGTTCAAACGTTCATAAAATATTTTGTAGTGAATAAATCAACACACAATTTGATAAAAAGATATCAATAGTAATTCGCTTTTGTTTTGTTGTATTGGTTCTATCACCAAATCGTTGAATTTTAGAAATACAGCGTTATTTTGGTGAACATGCCGTCGCCGATCGATCTTTTACCATTGAGCCAAGCGCTTTTGTTTACATTTTAGCTTCCACGAAACCAGGTGGCGCGCTGGTCGAGAGCTTCACAACAGAAACGTCCGAGTCGGGTATCTTATTATAACAAGATCTTTGATATGGTACTCAATTGTCCAACATATATATGTGCAAGGTATGATATTTATAGGTTTCATATTGAAAATGTTTCAAATGTTCTAAAAATGTTGATGACGCGATGAATTCCTTGACCTACGATCTGTATTTGGTGCTATATCAGATATCTTGCAAATGGCACAAAGTCGTTCACAAGCGCCATTTGCATGTAATTTCTGATCTCATGAAATTAGTGATGATATGATATACTAACTTGATGACTCCACGTCACATCGTCTCGCAAATAACTAATTGATAAGTTATCAGTATGTTACGGAAGCGTCCACAAACCGCTAAGTATTGGAGTATGCGCATGCAAACATGTAGATATATAGTGAAATATATATACATGTTAATAGCATGTATTTGAGTTAATAACAGGCATAAATAAACTTAACAGAGTACAATTCAACAAGACACAAAATGAAAGATGGTGAATTCCAGAGGAGGCATGCACCACTACTGGAGCGATGAAAAACTTGAGACATGCTTAGCATTGTAACATAACACATTAAACAGTATCAGTGAGTCAGAATACATGTGGTTGAACTGGTATACCAGCAATGAGCTTTAATAGGCAGTTTACAGGATTGGCCGTGTTATTTTTATGTTCGTGGCGCTTAATAGGTGGACCTTTATTCAAACAATCATCTACTAGATCTTCTATGTTCGTCAAACGATATGCAAAAGATATGCTAAGATGCTAACACCAGCTCAATACACAGCTAAAAATATAACACTAATCAGGGTCGGGGTCAACTTGTCATATTTCGCTATTAAATGTGTTTAAACTTCTCACCTACCACAAATGAATGTAGTATAGAACAGATATATAACAGAAATGCACAATATCGGTTTTGTTCGCCAATATTACAACTTAATGATATGACCCTCATTAAATGTACACAACTCTCATGGCATCTAGTGCAGTTGGTCAATTAACTGGAATTTAAATGTTATCATCAGATAGAGTTGGCAGCTTACCACGGCTTCGCTCAGTTTACTGCAGGCTTAACTCACAGAGGCATGTATTAGCATCAACAACTACAAACGGCGCTTTCATGCAGAGTATTTTTATATCATGTTGTAGCTCTATTCTTTAAAAAAAAGTGGGATTGGGTGCAGTTCTTGTTAAGCCACCGTTATGGAGGGATTATCATGATCAACTGAGACTTTCCGCGGTGGGTTGCAGATTTTACATGAAATACCAGAGGTACGTAGTCATTTAGTAGTCCATTGCTTTTGTACACTTATAAAACATAAATGGTTTCTTTCCGAAATCCTCTGTTTGATGGTTTTATATGACACCAGCGGATTTTCTATTTGCCCTTGCCAGATTCTTAAGGCTATTCGGCAAAGATCTTCACTTGGGGGATGATGGTACGTTAGGTCTTCCAATGTACAAAATATAGTGCATATCGCAATAGGATATATTGATCCCTTATCTCAAGGAATGTTTAGACGATTGGGTTTGCCAATGACTGCTTGTTGTACAATTGGATGGATTAGATCGCGTTGCTGTTGTTATCAATGGAATTTGTTGCATTATTATTGCTGTTGGTCTTTGTATTCCCTCTGGTTAGGACTGGGTGGACTCCGCCAGTGGCATTGTACCCAATACTGCACCATCGTATAAAGCTATTCTGAGGGTAATTGGTGGGAGATGTGGAGCGGCTTTCCCACCGGTTCATAGTTTGTCTAATCTTCTGTGTTCTTATTCCGTGTTCCATGTACGGCAACGTCGTGAATATGCTGAATTGTTTCCTCTCAATTTACACGACATAACGTGTTTCAACATGTGGAGCATTAATAGCCTCCCTCGCAACCGTGACCACCGGAGAATGTGATGTTAAGCTTATTAGCATTGCTCTGAATTGTTGGTTATGCAATCGTGATGTTGTAACTATTGTTATCCTGGCTGCTTGGAACGTCGCAGTACCAGTTATGAATTGTCATTATCATCCAAATCATCTTTACTGCAGCATGCTAACCGCTTGATTTGCATTTTTAAAAATCAAGAATGCCTTGTTGATTATGCAAGATGCGGTTCAAGCTTCTATGGCATCTGCAGAGCCCGGTCCTCATACAGTTGCACTCTCAGCCAGTTCAGCTTAGCCAATACAGCCAAGCCCCGACATCCTCCATTCCATATCTCTTACGATCGCTAATTTTCTATCCTCGTCTCATTCGTGTCTGATAAATTTACATTGGGGCTACATGTACCTTCAGACTATCATTCAAGTTGAAGGATACCAAAGCTCTTTCATGTCGCTTTAATGGTCAATATTATCGCATTGTTATGCATCCCGACTTCTCCACATATCAGTCCGAAAACGGAACGCTACCGGAAAGTTCAAGCGTTTTTATGGGACAATTAACCGCGATAATGTATGTTGGCTGCTATCGGAGGTCACAAAAACTAGAGATCGATCACTGAAGTGGCCAATCCACAAGGCCGTGATCCTCTATTTCAACCCTTGCGCCAAGTAAATAGTGCTCCTTTACGAGCTATCTGTCACATATCGACACTAACATAAGACATCAGTTCCGTGATCAATTTCCATAATGACTAGGACTGTATGAGTACATTTATAAATAAAAGGGGGAATAAATTGCGATATAATTTTTTTTGTGTGAGCTTAGTATCTGCTTGACTTTTCTCATTTGGATTTGAAATACAAATTTTGGCTACTTATTGTTTAAGCCGTGTCTTGGTTAACAAGGTTCATACATCAAGCATATGGCATAGCGTTCTACTTAAGAAACAAATCCTAATTCAGTCATAGACCAACATATGGAGCAGATCTGTATCATATTGACGCAATACTGTCTTTATTGCCTCTGATTTGATCCTCATGTCGCTCATAAAGATAACAACTGCCGTAAATGTCAATATCATAATCAGCCATCCCAAAGAAATACGACTACAATGCTCCGCCCCCTCGTCGTGTAACAGTAAGCAGTTGTGCCATCATAAACGCGAGTTCATGATAAAACGAAAGCAGATATACGTGTTAGGGACAGGTGCAAGAACACAGCCGGATAAGGATGATACGCTGTTTATATCAGTATACATCTTAATTGAAGAGGCTGTCTGTGTTGCATTTATCCTCGCCACACGGTCGCCGGCCAAATAAGAGACATTTACATGCTGGGTGCCGTGCAAGCGCCATGAACGACACGGGTTGATTTGAAAATGATGCACCAATTGTACCAAGTTGGTACAATACCTCAACTGCCGCATTGCATTACTTATATTTAGCCATTTGTATTTCTATGATGCTTTTCTCTCAAATGGACTAAATCGTGTCATATCAATTGACTTGATTGCACCAGACTTTTACAAGGTAAGCATAGTCGATAGAGTATATTGGTTTGGTTAATTATATTCTACGCTATCAAGCGGATCAACATATCCAATTGTGCATAAGGGAGGGATGGGGTCGTGCGTTTATGGGGATATGTGCATTCCTCTGTATGATGCCCAGTGTATATCATGCATTAGGCTAAATGAATCCCATCGGTGTCATTAGGTCAATCAAATCAGAAACCCACCCACGTGTTACACTCAGATACTACATGTACCTGATTGGCTTCCTCTTGAGGAGCAATTTCTGCCTTAAGAAGGACCTACATATGGAGATATAAGCTTTGGAATAATATGTAATTATCGGTGGTGTGAGTATTTTGTTACTTACTATGATTGCTATGAATTGCTGGTTATGCAGCCTTGTTTTTGTCAATAGCTATTAAGATCCTGGCTGTTTGGCCAGCTAAACAATTGTAAATCATTCGACAAAGCGTATCCTTGTTTATTTGCAGGCATCTGTGAGCATTAAGGTTATTGTCCGAATCGAACATAATCTGACTGTGATTGGTAGCCTACAGGTCTTGCTAGTTTTATGTGGATTTTTATAACCATACAAGTGTTATGGTTGCACATGCAACTGTTCAGTACATATTACAAGACCGCGATTTGCATTATGCAAGTTCGCACCAACGCTCTATTAAATCTATAGGTATAAACACAGTTAGTAACACACATTAAGTTTTCCGACCACTGAACTGAATCAATAGGTATTGAATATCATGCGCTTTCCCAGAGAGTTGCCCAGTTTCACCCGGTGTTCACAAGCAAAAACAAGCACACAATCATGGTTCGCCGCCAAGTACAAGTTGACAATCATGATAAGAATAGAAGGAAACCAACAAACTCTGATTCTACTGTTTGAATTGTGGTTTGCCTTCCCTCGGAGCACTCGGTTCAACAAACGATATCCAAATAATATCCGTCTGCTCCCCCCCCCCCCCCCCCCCACCCCCGCACTACATCATAACACCCCTCCCCAACCCCCACACCCCCGCTGCCCGTTTTATTTTCAGTCGTTGCCTTACCAGTTATAAATTGGCAAGTTATCTGCAATAGTTGTACAGGACATAAATTTCCATAATGACTAAGATTATATGAGTACGAATGTGAATAAAATGGGTAGCGAATTGCAACTACAGGAGTATTGTGTGAACAGTGTCAATGATTTCTCTTGCTGTTGCATTTCTTCTTGACTTCATTTAGAATAATAAAAATTGATCGTAGGCATGGGGCAGATATCTAATGTCGATCAAATCATTTAACCGAGTGGGATGCCATCGTAATGTGCAAATGAAGTTAAGTACAAAAGTGATATCTTCGCGCAAAACATAGGAAATATAGTCACATTCACGGGCCAAACAAAGCTCTTGTATGTAGTATATAATATTCAATTTCTCGTGATCAATGATTTGTAGACTAAGCCTGCTAGCAATTTGATTGACAGTAATGGTCTGGTCGTACATCAAAACAAAATTACCATAAACAATACTCATAATATATCTTATATAATTTTACGACATTGGAACTACTAAAGGCATTCGTACTATTCAGTCTATTGAAAAGAAACTTCATGCATCGCAACATTAATTGTTCTTTAAGAAGTGGCCTACCAGTTAAAAAAGGAATATACATTGACCTTGCTCTGGTGTGGAGTTTCCATATATGGCGGCACAAGCTTTTAAAGGAATCGCTCGATAACGTCCATAACGGGGATCTATAAAACCTGGTGCAATATTTGTCCAAAAGTGTA
Source organism: Urechis unicinctus (assembly GCA_034190875.2). Taxonomy (NCBI): domain Eukaryota; kingdom Metazoa; phylum Annelida; class Polychaeta; order Xenopneusta; family Urechidae; genus Urechis; species Urechis unicinctus. Next base: position 56,122,283 of record CM067354.1, read on the forward strand.
TTGCGAACGTTAACGCAATAGTGACTAAATCTTGCCATCAACATATTAGTTTTCGACAAAAGATCATTTAAAAAATTTCGGGATTTCATCTTATATAGGATCCAATATGAGCAGCATGTTCACTTACGATGAATTTAACACCATACATTTGCAGATTTACATCGCATGTTTGAAAATAAACAAGCTACAAATTGCTTTTTCATGCGTTTAATATAACATTATATTCTTCCACATGTTTTAAGCATTGCCTTGGCCACAGTCAAAGAAGGATCAATGAGAGCGATGGCATCAGCATAGCTCAGTGCGCCAGCATAACGGTGACCCACGTGACAACCAATTCCCCTTTCAGAGTAAAGGGGAGGCACAGTGTGACTATGACGATACATCGTTTACCGTAATGTCAGAGCATGGCAGACAAGCAAACAAATTATCACGGTCCTCATGATTGTAAAACACACATAAGAAGGATATGTCTGTGTAACTTTGTGATATCTGAACACTGATTGCAATGCAAAATAGTGCATGCTGGTCTTACCATTCCAACGGAACCATGTATAAGATGAGGTTTTGCGAAACGCAATCAATGTGTCGAAAGAATATTGCGCACACATCAATGTCAGAGCAGCGTACATAATCCCTTACATTGTTTAATCGTTTGCAATTGAATTCGCTCACAGAGAAAATATGGCGAGCTACAAGCAATGATGGGACAATGAACTAGATTTGCATTGATTCATTTAGCACATGCGTCACGTGGGAGTAGCAGTCGACGACAACGTCCAGTCCAATGCTCTGGCGGATAAAGACCCACGATATTATTGTTATTGCAATGCACATCAAGTGCCTCTGACTGCGTGTTATTGACTATCAAATAACCATTGTCTATGTCAGTCTGAGGGCTAACCTGCTCTCTTCGTAGGCGACCAGAGAAAGAGTGAAACCTACTCCATGCCGATTATACACTGGATTCCTCGAGGACATCATAACGGTTGATTACTTACACTTTAACGTCTCACGATGGTACTTTGATGCTTAATCAATTGGTTATTTGCATCCGTGTATAATGGTGCACCCAATACTTGTGAAGGCACTATCCTGTAATTGGATCACAGTTGTAGTTGCTTATTGCTCACTGCCGTGCAGTTGGATATCATCACCAGGTTTTTACTGTTTGCACTAGAGAGTTATAAGACCACATATGTATATTGATAAACAGAATACGATGAGCATCAATGTGGCGTTTCATATTAACTATAATTGCAGTAGGTAATTCTTGTTTATGATTCCTTTTACAGCCGAACCTACCCCACTGAACAATGACGCTGTTTAAGCTGTATATTCTGTTATAAGTACTTCTGTCACCACGTTGAAGAGCGAACGCTCTTCACACCCGAAATAATAATGCCCCATCAACTGAGAACATTTGCGACTATAATTACTGGATACCTATTGCACATACAAAGACCAGCCAGCCGTAAATCTTCTCTAATCTACAGTTTCGTCCGTGTGGATAGAGTCAGGGGGATATGGGGAGGGAGATGCATGATTGTTCTTGTTTTGGTTGCGCTATGTAGATAACCTACATAAAATCCCATTTAGTTGCAGTTTGCTGTACATTACAACCCATTTAACACCCCGAAATAACAAGTCCGTGACGATCAAGTGCTTCACCTACAAGGTTGATAGTCCCTTAAATTCAGGACGAGGTATGGTTGTGGCCATGCAACGTAAGGAACGTCATTCACACCAGGCAGAATACCCAATCGCCCTATCTACTCAACGCTTTGAAACTATTTGAATATATTTATTGTTGAATCAGGATAGTAAATTTCCTTCCACATGACCATAAGCTGTAATATTTGATACCGAGGTGTTAACTATCACATACGTTCACCGAAAAACCTATGCAGTACCCAGGTCCGTCATGAATAGCCAGTAATCAGGCACAGTAATACCGATTTGTTCTGATACACTACTGATAAGTGTATGCTGTGTAACGTTTTTCACCCAAAACTGATGTAAAATTCTAGGGCTCTCATCGACTCGAAATGAGAAAATCGTTCAGCTGGGGCCACCTTCCAACGTTCCTGAAAATGCCAGATACGCAACCTTGACAGATCGAGGTGAACACATGAAGCTTAATCCATTCAAATACCAAGTCTTCTTTAATGTGAGTAAATCAAGTTAAATGGAATAATGCGATCAATCAAGAACAATAGTTCTTGTTAGTTTTTCTCGCAGTTTTCCTCATTTATTGTTTGCTGTGATATACTTACAGCACAGGTGCTTCCAGGAAAACGGTTGCAATACAGGGACTGGTGATGTACGTTGCTATTGATACTGGTCCCACACAACCTGCTACACTTGTTGCCTGAAATAACAAATTCATTTGAATATTGCTTTCAAAAGAAAGCAACAGGGAAAATGGATCAGTATATTGTCGTCTTCAAAATGCATTACAAAATGGTGCTTTTTAAATGTTACCATATACAATGTCTGGTCAGTATATGTACCGTAGCACGACCATTGTTTGTTGTTTTCATCGCATTATTTTCATTCATGAATACATAAAACAATCTGTATGTTGTAACATGACGTGTTTCCCATTGTAACATTATCACTAGTTGAAACCTGGCACATAAAGTCTTTCTCTAACATCCCTCTTAGATACCTAATATCATAAGTGTGTCATTATTGTGAATGAATGGTTGGCTCGACACCATCAATCTCTTTATCACATTTATTCAGCCTGTTCTGCTCTCAGAATGTTTTACTGTTACCAGAAGTTGTCAATTGTCATCAAATTAGCCCTGTTGGATAGCCTGCAACCAGGCACGGCTATAATGAATAAAAGATTCGTGTCCGAGGACTGGTTGTCTTGAGTACAATGGTAATACATTAGCATGCGCATAAATAATACAGCTACGTTTAAGAATGACAGTTTAAAGTGACGACAAGGGACTGGGAAGGAATAACAGATACCACCGTATAAGGCAGTGGGAAGAGACCACAGGTACCAGAAAATAAATCGTTGGTCAGGGATAACAGGAACGAACCAATCAGGCGCTGGTGAGGGATAACCGATACCAGCCAATTAGGCGCTGGTAAGGGGCAACATGTAACAGTCGATTAGGCTCTGGGCATAGATAAAAGGTGCGATTTAGCAAGGCACTGGTCAGGAATAACAGATACCAGCCAATAGGGCGTTGGGCAGGAATAAGTCGGAATGCAACTGGGGGCCGAGGGAAACAATCCTATTGATACAGGTAGATCATTGTATTAAAACTGCTTGTGGTGGCATAACAGTACTTTTGCAGTCTTAAATTCCTGAACAACACATGCTACTTCCAATCATCTCAGGAAAAGAAATATTGTGTAGGCCAAAAACAAATGCAGCAATAAACTGTAATCATGTCATGTATATGCAGTAAGGTGCGCTGGATGTACCACTCTGCCTAGCTTTATTCGTATCTCTGACAAAAAAACACCATGCAGTGGTCGGTATCATCTTAGTTGCCCCTACACGTGATGAAGACCCACACAAGTGGTAGCACAACAACACATGATGTGAAATGTATTCGTTATGATGCATAACAATCAGCGCTAGATCAACATTGGATCGTAGTTTACGATTGTTGGAAAAGTAATGTCTTCAATTGAGCAGCGTATCTGCATTTCACTCAGCTCATTGTTGATTAGACTTTTTGAACGCATGCGCTCGCTTCAACAGGAAGCACTTATGACGGAATATATAGCTCTCGTTACCCATGTGCACTGCAACGCTCTCTAAAGGACACCAGTGGCTTTCTTATGAAAGAGATTGTTTCAATTATTTCAGACAATGTCCAGTAAAAAGAGGAGCGATTTAATACATGCAGATAATAAGAGCCGATGAACGATAATCCATGTGAAATCTGTTGGCACCAAGTAATGAACCAATATGACAATGAATGCGCAATTATCATACTGAATGAACACATCAAGACATTCATCAACGAGAGATCAATCATATTAAAAGTCGTTCGCTTCACCCATGTTTGCAACAGCACGTTTTCCAAGTCCATTGCATCAGTGCAGGTTTTACTACCAGTGCGGCTGATAGGTATATTCGCCATCCGTGTGGGGCTAAGTTCTCCGGTTATATGCAACAAACATTGTAGAGCGTTATTGAACTGTCCATCTTTGAAATTAGTGATTAACCTTCGACTAACTTTCGTCGCTATCTGTCCTTAAACTATTGACCAAAATGCACGACCAAAGGAAGAAAGCAGCAATGTCAATGGCGGTAATGTCACGACATCCTTGAACACATGTAAGTAATTACATAAAATGGTCATTGCACATTTTTGGTTGAGTCACTGGTGAGCAAATTCGTGAAGAGTCAGTAAGCTTAACATCGCCGAATGCGATCTAAAATGGCGGAAAAGACGAACGTTACGGTCGGCTCGCTCTGTGTATAGCAGTATGATGTTAATAGAAAGTACCGAATTTTCATAGGCATTAAGCAATGTAAGTTACAAAATGCCTATTTATTCTTAAAACGATTGAACGCTTGGCGAGCTACGCTGAGCGGATGAGATAAATGACCTGATCACAACGGCCAGCAGGAGCGTTGCTTCCGTTGGCGGGCATTATGATAACATAAGCCGACAGTGCAATTTGGGCGTCTAATTATATAGCATAAATTTGTTAGAAATAACCGAATGGTACTTCTTGGATAAGCTACTGAACCGAGTCCTCGTCATAAATGTTATGCTGCCATCGACTGTGACTGAAAGTATCTCGTCTCACGATATCGTCTTGTTGCAGTCGATTAGTAATTTGGATCCGGGCATAGTGTTTTTTCCCATACTCGTACATTTGATGTCTACACTTGTGCACGTTATTATCACATTTGCAGCTTCATATTGTTCACTACCGTTTGATTGGATTGCATAATCAGGTTGATACCGTTTACAAAAATAAGATAACATAATCATGTTGATGCATATAATGAAAAGAAATGTTGCACATTAAGTTACCTATAAACTGCTGAATATTTGTCATGTTTATGCAAAAGGCTTATTCGATATCAGAGCCGATATTTCTACCTTAGTGAATATTGTAAATTCTGACCATATAGATGACATTGTGATTATGACAAATCAATAATTAAGTATTTAGCTCATTACGTACAATATAACCCGCACCGGGTATGGCTTACCAAATTATCAACTGGGTGATTACGTCCGATATCAAATAGCATATTTATGCCACATATTTCATCTCCTCTGATGTCTTTACTGCTGGTGAAATTAAGAGAATACTTGGTTTTGGGATTAGAGCCAGTCAGCTAGAGGAATGCGATAAGGGAATTGATGGTTTCATTTTAACCATTCATTCAACATCAAAACACGCTCAGCAAAATAACATCACGATACAGCCAGATTATGTTACTCATCCAAAATAAGTTTTCAGCGATGGTCTTGATTTGCATGGTTTCTGGTGGTTATTTAACTGTAGAAACCACATGACGTAAACAGCATAAAGAGTGTTTTATACGTTCCATGGTGAAAAGGATGAGATAATAACAAATGTAATGGTCATTCAGGTGAACACATTAACCCAACTTTGAAGACAGTAATGAATCAACGAATCATAAGTATTGGTTTGATGGCGTAAATATTCTAATGACAGTGTCTTGGCGGGCAGCAATGGAAAAATCACAGTTTACATTGAGGTCCCTTTGATATGGCGGAGTTGATGCAATACACGTTCTGTCAACCTAATTAAGTAACAAGTTAGTTCGCATTTTTATATGTTTATGCGACGAACATCGGTTGTCTCATTGTGCAAATGTGTTACGCACAGCTCAAGGCAGTTTAACTCACTTTGATAATGATATCGTAAAGTAGTATTAAATTACGCAGGTAAGTGTGTCATTGTGGTGAATGAATGGATGAAGTGAGCCCATCACTCTCTTTATCTCATTGCTCCACGTGATAGCCTTTATTCACTGATTGATGTGTATTTCAGTTCTACCAGAGGTTAAGACCAAAGAGGATGCCATGGACAGAATAACTTATGGCCCATCGTTTCGATGAATTCAACAATGGGATTATCCGCTTAGTGAGCGATGGATTTTTGTAATTATGTGATACATTCAACATCATGAATAGATATGGGGATTAAAGCTTAGAACAATTGTGTCATTCCCTTTGGTGTGAGTGATTTTATGCCTGTTATGGTTTTATATGGGTACTATATTGATGATTTATCAACTACATGTACGCATAAACTAGCCGTCTAATTGGAAGTTTCGATGTAAAGGTCAATATTATCGCATTGGGATGCATCCCGACATCTCCACATATCAGTCCGAATAGAGAACGGCACTGGAAAGGTCAAGCGTTTTCATGGGGGCTATTTCCGGGGATGATACATGTTATCGGAGGAGACAAAGCCTAGAGATTGATCATGTGAATGAAGTGGCTGATCCACTTGTGCGTGATCGTCTCTTTCAACCCCTGCGCCAAGTTAAATAATGCTACTTGACGAGCTAAATGACCCATATCGACACTGCCATAGGACATCAGTTCAGTGATCAATTATCATAATGACTAGGATTATAGGAGTACGTGTATGAATCAGAGAGATTGTGAATTGCGATAATACGCGTAACATGTGAGCAGTGTTATGTTTTTTCCTCTTGACTTAATTTGTAATACACTCTTTTAATAACTCATCTTGTTTGAAGCCATGTGATTCATCACGAGGTCAATACTACAAACATTCAACGTCCAGGAGAGGGAACAGCGATCTACTATTGTAACAAGTCGTAATTCGGTCGTAGACCAACGTAAGGGGCATGATCGGTATCATATTGACATCATACTGTCTTTATTGCCTCTGGTGTGATCTTCATGTCGCTCATAAAGATAAGAACGGCCGCAAATGTCAATATCATTATCAGCGGTCACAGCCAGCCTAATGGAATGCGATGGAGATACGACGCTCCCTCGTCGTCTAACAGTAACCAATTGAGTTGTTTACTCTCAGAAACGCGAGTCCGTGATCAAGCAAATGTACAGAGGGATAAAGATGATATGTTTTTCATATAATGGATTACATATTTGAAGAGGCTGTCTGTACTGCATTAATTCTCGTCCCACGATCACCTGTCAAATGACCGGCATTCACTTGCTGCGTGCCTTGCAAATGCCATGAACGACTCGGGTTGATTTGAAAATGATGCGCCAATTCTGCCTAAATTGACACAATATATTTAGACCTGGCCACTGTAATAAATGAGTAGTGTTTCAACCACTACTTATATTTAACCGTCTTAGACGAGCGTGTGGTGCCATTTGTATTTCCATGATGAGTTGCTCACAAATGGAATCATATCAATTGACTTGATCGCGCCACAGTTTTACTAGGTAAGAAGTGTTAGTACAAAATATTTGTTTGGTTGATTATACTCTACGCTATCAGGCGCATCCGCATATGCAAACGTACGTAACGGAGGGATGGGGTCGTCTCCTAATGGGGTTATGCTTATTCCTCTGTACGATGAGAATTCCACAATTGAAGACTACCCACGTGGGGCACTTAGATATCACGTGTATGTGATTGGCCATCCACTTGTGAGCAATTTCTGCGTTAAGATAAATCCCACCATTTTGCCATTCAAACTTTCTTTATCCAAGATAACTTGATACGCATGGAGTTTGCGATGCTCGACTACACCACGTCGGTTTATTCTTCCATATGTCAAGTCTTGTCAATTACATGTTCACAAACATAACCATTCTCCTTAAAATGAAACGTTTTTGTACAGGCAACAGAGACGTCTGGTTTTTAAAGATATGGCTTTCCTTGCAAGTCATATTGTAATTTCACATAATTAACTTGGTCATAATGGTGAATTAATAGTTGAAACGGGAACATCACCCCTTTATCGCTTTGCTCCGGCTGTCTGTCTTTCTTCTTAGGTTGAAATGTTTGCGCTTCGACCAGAGGTTGAAACCATCTTTTGGATGCATTCTAGAAAATGCTCATACGCTTAACGAGAGATAAATTTCGGATATTGTGACTCGCTAAAAATCATAATAAATTTTGAGATATAACTTTCTTGCCTACTACGAGTGCTATGAATTGCATAACCAAGTACTAGATGACGAATATGATTAGAATATATGGAAACCAACAAACTCTGATTCGCCTGTATGAATTGTGGTATGCTTTTCCTTGGAACACTCGGTTCCACAACTGATATCCAACTAATATCCGTCTGCATACCCCCCTCCCCCCACTCCGTCTGATGGGGGTTTTCTTTTCAGTCGTCGCCGTACCAGTTATAATACAGCAATATTATCCAACATACGTTTACAGCATTTAAGGAATTGAGAATATTTTTTAGTTTATGCTCAATAAGTACAGGCTGTTCCAACCCTCAGCGCATACAGTGACATCTCTAAAGTCCTGTATTCGAACAGTTGGCAACTGCCGCCTTCATCTAACTAAGCTGCAAGTACATAGCGCCGCCCTGACAGTCCCCTTTCCATTTTCCTAACGATCGTTCACTGTCCCGTCTTCCTCTATCCTTGTCTCAATTGTGCCCTGACATTTACCATTGCGGCTTAACAGCTACATGGCTATATATAGGTGCAATAGTGATTATTTATCAACCACACGTACGCTTAGACCAGCATGCTAATTGATAGAGACTACTATTCGCTCCATTCTATTTGAACAGTCAATATTAGCCCAATGTGATACATACCGACATTTCCACATATCAGTCCGGATCGAGAACGCTCCTGGAAAACGCGTACGTCTTTATGTGACATTTATTGTTATAATTTACTCTGGCTGCTATCGGCGGATACCAAAATTAGAGATTGGTCGTGACCGTGACTTTCACTTTCAACACCTCACCTACTGAATAGTACTCATCGACTTTCTAAATACCACATATTGATAGTAAGTAGCACAAGACATCAATTTTCAAAATGAGCAGGAGTATGTATGTGAATAAAATGGGTAGCGACTTGCCACAGCAGGAGTATATTGTGAACATTGTATCTGCCTTCTCTTGCAGCTGCCTTTCGTTCTAACTTCATTTGGACATCGATGATACTATCATAAAGGTACATGGCATGGCTTTTGTGGGTAATTTTTCATTTAAAAATAGTTTCAATGTTCATTTGGTATTAGCCAAGCTGGTACTTAATTATTCAAGTGAAACTTAAATTTTCGATCCTTCAAGAGTTGGCCATACATCTGCAAATTCATAACAGCTCTATAATAGTAACAGATGTCTTTATTTCGTCATAGACTAACACAAGAGCTATTATTGGCATCATATTGGCATCATACTGTCTTTATTGCCTCTTCGTGTCTCTCATGAAATTGACAAAATGTCATTATCATTATCAGCCATCTGCTATGCGACGCCCCCTCGTCGAGTAACTGTAAGCGATTGAGTTGTACGCCCTCAACGACGCAAATCCATGATACCGAAAGGAATTGTAGGCATAAGGGATAGCGATAACGCTCTTCTCACCCAATAGGTCCATTGGCTTGAATATAACTTGTCTCATGGAGATGATATGTAGTGCACGGGAAAATGTTTGCAGGACCAAAATGGCACCAATGCTAATTATATTTGAAACAAAAACGTATGTGAAGGAACCTGCAAACGAATAACATCGGAATTCGTGAAAGCAAATTGATAATATTTGAACAACAGCCACTTTGGTGTGTCTCAATGTTTAACGGTTGAGGCAGAAATATTAACAGTTGCATATCTTGATCCAGAAGATGCGGAGTAAAGCAATGGAAACTGAATGATACCAATATTCGTGCAGTAGGAACTGCAACCTAACAGAGACCACGCTAATATAAGTGTTGGTTGAAATAAAAAAAAAACCTTCCCCTTAAAGGTAATCTGCAATGGTGTATGTAAAAGAATATTATTATTGTTATAACACCAGGCATATAATGCTCAAACAACACGATTCTGAGACGTCATTTCGATAATACAGTCTGCTTTTTCTGATACACCTTGAGATACCATATATGTGACATGTTCATATATTTCGATTTGGTATGGAGTGCCCTCGATTGGCGCCAAAGATTTCTTACGGACAACTGCGGGCGAAAATCGTTCTATTCTTTCCCACGTCATACTTGCTTTAAATGACATCCAAAATATTCATATCTGCATTCTCCACAGATTATATGCTGTAGAACCAACCGTCTGACATGAATAATATTATGAGTAACATTATCACAAGTTGAAACCAGGCACATAAAGTCTTACTCTAACATCCCACTTAGATACCTTATATCATAAGTGTGTCATTATTGTGAATGAATGGTTGGCTTGACACAATCAATCTCTTTATCACATTTATCCAGCTAGCTGTTCTGCTCTCAGAGTGTCTTACTGTTGCCAGAGGTTGCTATACAGTGGGCTGCGGAGGCATTCTTAGTTTCAAATTGTCAACAAAGTAGCTCTGTTGGATAGCCTGAAATCAGGCACGGCTATAATGAATAAAAGATTTATGTCCGAGAACTGGCTGTCATAATAATAATGGTAATGAATTCGCATACGCTAGTTATAAATTGCTAACCAGGCCAACATACGCACTGTTCAAACTACACAGTTCATTTTACAGTTCTGCAGTCGACCTATCAACATTCTACCGCTTTCTGCTAGGCCTATTCCATACATTACAGAGCATTCAATGTGGTCGATAATATAAAAACAGTTCGTTTTGTGACTTCTTTAGGTATCAACAATGTCGTGCGTAACGGGCCTACAATTCCTCAACACGGCATGTATACGAGCTAATGTTCACAACTGTTCACGTTGTCCGATCCCTCGGCTCGCACTGTGACAGCTGCAACTCCCGGCCCTCTTATTGTGTCAATACAGCTTCGCTGACATGGCCCATATAATGTCCCTCTCAGGCCCCTATTGATCCTACATCAACATCTCTGTGGTAAATGTTTATATCGTCTCTTTATGTTCGACCCGGATATCATGTTAATCATTATTGTATTGAACATATATTCGATATACACATTAAACTAGAGAGCATATTCGTGCAGTCCCAAGAATAACAGGTACCAGACAATAAAGCGTTGGTCAGGATAACAGGTACGAAGCAATCAGGCGCTGGTGAGGGATAGCAAGTATAAGCCGATTAGGTGCTGGTCAGGAATAAGCCGGATTACAATTGAGTTCCGAGGGAAACAATACTTTCGTACAGGTAGATAATTGTAGACTTTTGCAGCTTTAAATTCCCAAACAGCACATACTACATAGCTATCATCTCATCAGGCAGTTTATAGAGGTACCACTCTACCTGGCTTTATTGGTATCTTTGAAAAAAACAAAGCCACGCAATGATCAGTATGATATCATCTTCGAAGCCCCCTCCCATGTGAAGAGTACCCACACAAGGGTAGCACAACAATACATGATGTGAAATGTATTCATTATGACGCATAGCAATCAGCGCTAGATCATCATTGGATCGTAGATTACGATTGTTGGTCAAGTGATGTCTTCAATTGAGCTGTCTATCTACAATTCACTCAGCTCATTGTTGATAAGACTTTTGAACACTTCAACAGGAATCACTTACGAACGATTATATAGCTCTCATTACCCATGTGTACTGCGACGGTATCTAAAGGACACCAGTGGCCTTCTTATGAAAGAGAGTTTCAATTATTTCTGACAATGTCCAGCATGAAGAGGAGTGATTCAATACATGCAGATAATAAGAGCCGATGAACGATAATCCATGAGAAATGTGTTGACACCAAGTAATGAACCAATATGACAATGAAAGCGCAATTATCATACTGAAGGAACTCATCAGGTTATTCATCTACGAGCGATCAATCATATTAAAAGTCGTGCGCTTCAACCATGTTTGCAACAGCACGTTCTCCATGTCCATGAGTGCAGGTTTTACTGCCAGTGCGGCTGATAGGTATACTCGCCATCCGAGTGGGGCTAATTTATCCGGTTATATGCAACAAACATTGTACAGCGGCATTGAACTGTCCATCTTCGAAATTAGTGAATAACCTTCGACTAACTTTCATCCTATCTGTCATTAAACTATTGACCATAATGCACAACCAAAGGAGGAAAGCAGCAATCTCAATGGCGGTTGTGCCACCACATTCTTAATCACATATGAGTAATTGTGTCAAATGGCCACAGCAAAGTTTTGGCTGAGTCACCGTCTATGGTGAGCATATCCGTGAAGAGTCAGTCGCATATATATATATATATATATATATATATATATATATATATATATATATATATATATATATATATATATATATATATATATATATATATATATATATATATATATATATATATATATATATATATATATATATATATATATATATATATTTATACGGATGCAACTTTTGTGAGACAATCGACCGAACGTTTTAGAACACTGTCACATCTTGGCGCACGGCATGAGTTCCCAAAAAGTCAAGATATAATTGAGTGCTTTATTGTACAATTTCTTATTTAAAAGTGGTGTTGCAATGTACATTATCTCCATTCACTATTATCAATTTCAATGTTTTGGCTCATGCATCGCGCAGTTAGACGCGTTTGAAAGATGTTATATATTAGACTGATGACCTTTTTGCTACTCCGCCTTTAACAGAATTTTGCTCGTTATTATCCGATATATCATTGTCCAAAATTCTAGTATATTGTTTAAAATAAATTCCCTCAAAAATATATCCTAACCAGGTGACATTCGATAGAGAAAATAAATATATATATATATATCTAGTTTAGACGTTTCTCAATGAGCTGGAGATATTTATTCACCTGGACAAACCGAAATGCTTAGACAGGTCGGATAATTCGTAAAGTTACTAATATCATTTCCGACGAAGTTGCGTTGCTGGTCGAGAATATCTTTAGGTTTGACAAGAAATAGGGTTGGTGTTTTGTCATGTACCTAAATGGTTGTTTTTTTGCTATGTTCCAAAATATTGGTTGGTTTTACTTGTCCTTATTACGCGAACTATTTTGAAACACCCATTTTTGTACACATATATATATATATATATATATATATATATATATATATATATATATATATATATATATATATATATATATATATATATATATATATATATATATATATATATATAACGTTCCAAGTACCACATATCGGTAGTAGCACAAGATATCAATTTCCAAAATGAGTAGAATTATATGAGTACGTATGTGAATAAAATTGGTAGAGAATTGCGACGGCAGGAGTATTGTGTGAACAGTGTATCTACTTGCTCTTGTTGCTGCGTTTTTTCCTGTCTTTATTTGGAATAGACACTGTAGCACCTTAATATCCAAACATCAAATAATTTGACAATTCAACAACATAGATGATACTATCAAGTACATGGCATGGATATCGTGGGTAATTTTTCTTTTAAAAATAGTCCCAATGTTGGTTTGTTATTAGCCAAGCTGGTACTTTATTATTCAAGTGAAACTATAATTTTCGATCCTCCAAAACAGCTCTAAAAAGTAATAGATATCCTAACTTGGTCATAGACTAACATAAGAAGCATTATTGGCATCATCTTTGGATCATACTGTCTGCCATGCTTGTCTGCCATGCTCTGACATTACGGTCGACGATGGATCGTCATAGCCACACTGTGCCTTCCCATTACTATTTCATCTGTGATTGAAGCATACAAAGTCTCATACGAATGTTATCTGCAATGTTTATCACCAGTGATTGTGAATAAGTATTACACACCGAGTAGGAACAGCAATTTGAGACAACACATTAGCTGATAACTGACTTACAGCACGCGCACAATTTGCTGCTCAGACATGCGAGCCAAAAAGAAACAGTTGCTGCGATTCGTGTTATTTAATGCTTGTGAACATGCTATGTCTAGAAGCATAGTATCTGTTTTATATTCTTTCAATGACGCTACGATATTGTTTCCACTAGGGTGTTTCGTCCTTTCAACAAGATTACGGATGTGCTGATAACAACATGTGCTACGTGTGGCGTACAGCCCGGTTCGATTGCACGCTGGGCCTTCCTGCGTATAGCATATTAACACATCGGAGGCCAGCCTTATCATCAGGCGTCGTTTAGACGATTACAAATTTTTATCAACATTAAAAAGGGTTCATTTTATAAATTATTATCATGATTATATCGTTCGACCGCAGCTGAAAACAAGTGAAGTATATAATAGCCAACTTGTGCTGGACTGTGGTTTCTGTTGGCGACAAAAAAGAACAGAATGATATCTGTTTATTATTGGCTTAAGTAAAGCATGTGGCTTTTCATTTCCTTGGGAAATATGGTTAATGAATTTACCGTCGTTCTAAACAACTGGAATGACACAAGCAATATCTAAAATTTCCAGGTGTGTAGTGAGCAATCAAACTCTAGATGTAGATGGTTAACTCTAAGAACAGCATGCAACCCTGTAATATGTTATTGATTCAGCGGTCGTTTTAGTTGGTCACATTGGTCAGTGAATAAACAATATTCCACACAGAAAGCTTATCAAAGCGTTTCTATAACGCCGAAGCACGCATTCTCTCGTACATAGTGATTAATTTGTCAGCCCACATTTGTGACTGTATTATCTTGCTTCCTGAAAGGCAGCGCCAGCCAAGATACCGCGGAAAGTCGCAAAGGTCCGATATTGCAAGCTCTGATTTTGAGAGAAAGTTTTACTCACCACAAGGTTAAATGTAAGATCAAATGTGATGTTATTGGAAGAGGAATTCGTTAATCCTCGTGACAGATGCAATGCTGCCATCGACTGTTAAATGCACAAGCTCCGCTATGTTTTACCCAGTTTAGCCAGCCATATTAAAACGTAAATGTTGCAAACCCTCAATATTAATCGGACCTCAGTGACAATGAGACGGATGAAGCGCTAAGCGACCGTGGACTTGGTAAACTGTTCTACCTAGTACTAACAGGGCTTGTATGACGGCATGTTAAAAGTGATTATCATCATTAAACCATGTGCGCATATTATCCTATCCATACAGCCGGTAAAATGTAGATAACGTGGGAATGAATCCCACCTAAAGTTCTGACTCTGCATCTAATCATGCGTGCATCAAGCAATCATTTTGCAGATAACAAGATACTGGGTGTAGTCGACACACGAAAACTGCGCTGCCTTACAAGCCCTGTGCTATTCTAATGATATATTAGAAACATGAGCTGATCTGTGTCATCGCGTTTCTCTTACTTTTCGTAAAATATGTAACCCACATTGAAAGTACAGCTTTGTGATGATTGGTGTTTTTAACATTTATTTTAACAAATATCAAAGTTAGATTATCACAGGAAAAAAGCCTTCAGTGGATGTTTCTCTATAGCACAACAGTACATTATAACTCAAGCGACACTATATAGATGGACAATCTTTTTTCTTTCCGTTGAAGGAATAAACTAATTTGCGTTGCATTGTGAATAATGTCGACCTACGTTTTTTTTGTGACCTTTCACCACCTCCACCCAATATTCTTGAGGCAACAGTTGCGTCATAAAATTGGTTCGATTGTTTATCATGTGCCAACGGAGGATATTACTAAATTGATATATCTATGCGACATACCTGGACCTAAGGTAAAGGCACTATTCATTCTCTTCTGCTGAGAAGCACCATTTTTCTACTTTTGCAGATATGATCGCAATCAATGAGCAATAACTGACTTCTTTATCCTGTCACTTGGGCATACTAGAGAGATTCATGTTATAATCCGACCTCTCAAAAATAACTCCAGATTTTTTAAGTTGTCTAACTTCTGCAGAATATAAGCGACTATTGCACCAAACAAAGCAGTAGATATATTTGAAAATAATATATATAGCACATAATCGAAGATGAGGCAAAATTATTAAAATTGCATCTTAATTGCTTGATATACAAGAGAACAACTTACCATTGCAACGTGTAATCATAGTGATATTATACGTTCGTCTTGATTGGCCTGCCGTTAAGTGGGAATCATTTAACTATATATTTCACGGATCCGACATTTGTCTGAGACCTGTGTTTACTTTGTACCACAGACATATTCATGCATGTCGGAAACTTCATTGTATGTAATGACAAGAACCTAGGACTGAGGTCAATATGGCTGTGACGTGATATGGAATTACCATCCACGACTCAGAATAGGATTAACGCAGGCTAATGATTTGTTACTTGTTGATATAATGCACTTAAAAAGCCAGTGTTACAAACCACTTGAAGTGATTGTCTTTCTTTATACCACATTCTCATGGCATCCAGAGCAGTACTCGAATTCAAACACTTACGACCAAATAAAGTTAGTCTTCGCCCATCAGTCAATTCATTAGCATGCCGTTGCTTCGTTCAAATCACAACTTGTTGTGTACAGAAAATAACAGAGTAGGCTAGCTATTACAAGTGATTTGTAACATCGCATTCCTAATCAATACCTTGTGAATACTTACCTCTCATCAACATTGGCAGTAAGCAAGTAAAGCTCGCTACATTTCCCAAGTGGCTCATTCCTCACAAAACTGTATATACCACTACCGTTAATCCCCACATAAATGACAAGGTGATTTTTGTAATTAGACAACCGACAGCTTTATAGAACGATAATTGGAATTGGCTTAGTCACTAACGGATTGATTATATCAATATTTGCTAACTAGTCTTGGAAAGCATGTCTATAACGTGTTTTGCCTCATTGTAGCTTTGAGTAATATTACGGTAGATATGGAGCATTTATTGTCCCCACATCACATGTACATCACATTATGATACCAAGTCTGCAAAGCTTTAACACATAGCCAGTCCGTAAAGGCGGATTATTTTGGTACAATGCAATGCACATCAAATGGCGGCCTACAGAAAAAATGACTATCAAATAACCATGAATTCCTCGAGGACATCATAACGGTTGATTACTTACACTTTAATGTCTACGATGGAACGATGGTCGACGAAATACTTGTAGAGGCACTAACATGTAACTGGATCACAGTTGTATTTGCTTATTGCTCACTGCCGTGCAGTTGGATATCATCACCAGGTTTTTACTGTTTACACTAGCGAGCTATATGACCACATACGTATATTGATAAACAAAATACGATGAACAGAAACGTTGCATTTAGCTATAATTTCAGTAGGTAATTCTTGTTTATGATTCCTTTAACAGCCACACCTACCCCAATGAACAATGACGCTGTTTAAGCTATATACTCCGTCATATATACCTCTGTCGCACTTTGAAGAGCGAACGTCCTTCAAACCCACAATAATGCCTCATTTGCGTCAATTACTGGATACCTATTGCACATACAAAGACTAGCCAGCCGTAAAGCTTCTCTAATCTACAGTTTTGTCCGTGTGGATATAGTCAAGTGGGGGTTAGGGTGGGGCGTGTGATTGTTCTTGTTTCTGTGGCGCGGTGTAGATTACCTACAAATAAGACCATTTAGTTGCAGTTCGCTGTACGTTGCAGCCTGTTTTACATCCCGACAGAGCAAGTCCGTGACGGTCAAGTGCTTCACCTACAAGCCTGATAGTCCCTTAAATTCAGGGCGATATTTGGTTATGCCCATGCAACGTAAGGAACGTCATTCACACTAGCCAGAATATCCAATCGCCCTATCTACTAAAAGTGGAGTTATTGCCCGATGCCATGCTTTTAATCTATAGGAATATATTTATTGATTTCTTTCCACATGACCATTAGCTATGATAAATGATACCGTGGTGATCAAATACGTTCACCGAAAACCTACCAAGCTTCCAGGTCCGTCATGATTAGCCAGCAATCCGGCACGGTAATACCGATGTGTTCTGGTACCCTGCTGAGAAGTGTATGCTGTGTAACTTTTGCAACCCAAACTGATATAAAAGTCTGGGGCTCTCACTGACTCGAAATGAACAATTCTTTCAGCAAAGGCCATCTTCCAACTTTCCTGACAATTTCAGATACGTAACCTCGACAGATCGAGTTTTTAGGTGAAGCCAAATCCAATCAAATACCAAGCCTTCCTTAATAGGAGAAAAACAAGTTGAATGGAATGATGCAAACAATTACAATCAATAGCCATTACTTCGGAAGTCGTCTGCAATTCGACAACTCCCAGAAGAAGTGATCCTTGTTAGATATCACAGAAATACTGCAATACATACTTATGTGTGCAAAACTGTCAGCCTCAGCGCAAAGACTACGAAACGGCCAAGTAAACCAAATTACAAGGATCATAGTTATCAAAGCTATCACAGTTAGCCTCCATTACCATTCTCAGCCATGCCATTTCAACCCAGAGGCATTTGTCAAGAAAGTATTTATATGTGAATTCCCGGAACAACCTACCCTCGAAAAGGTAACAACGATCGTTCTTGATGTCGACGTATGTACATCCGACAAATTAGGAGAAATCGATTGGATTCTGTGGCGTTGGTGCCATGCTGCCTATTGACGCACCAAGCTCATTTGATGATTGAATGAGTCGTTGTTGGTCAGGTGCTTAACCTTCATGCTTGATAACCTCACAGCTTCCATTAATCCATTGACAAATATTCCTGTGACCATGCCACCTGTAGGATCCTATCTCGATCATTCATACAGCTTACTATTCTTAACTAGCCTTGGATAAACGATATGGCTTGATTAAGACCAAGGATCCTAAGGAGCAGCTTACCAGTCAAGTCTATGTCTGCTCATTGAACCAACAAGATTTAATAAAGTATTCAACTAATGTTTTAACCCGTTTGTGTTGCACCTTAAAAGATAAATCATATTTCATTCCATGATCTAGGATTTAGAGTAACCCTAGTAACTGACCGCGACCTGATGCTAGCCTAGAAACAGGTTGTATTGTAATTATGTCTAGGATTACATCTAGCCAAACCTGGCGGACTTTCAATTTACTAAATTTCACAGTGATTAATTTGTAGCCAATTCCCTGTTGATTCCCTCACATTTTCTTAATCACATTGATAGTTATTATCAGTTATCGTTGATCTTCACTTAGTTTCAAGTGCTGGGCCGAAAAAGCGGCCATCCTTTGCCATATAGGGCTGGAATTGTAGCGTGGCTTTTTTACACCCTGCAACTCTAGCTGTCTGACATAACAAATTCATAATGCTTTCAAAAGAAAGCCGCAGTTTATTGTCGACTTCACAATCCATTACAAAATAGCGTTTTTAAAATTACCAAGTCTGGTCAGTATATTTACCGGAATGACGACCATTGTTAGTTGTTTTCATCACATCATTTTCATTATTGAACACATAAAACAATCCGTATGATGTATACATGACGTGTTTCCCATTGTAACATTATCACTAATTGAAACCTGGCACATAAAGTCTTTCTCTAACATCCCACTTAGATACCTAATATCATAAGTGTGTCATTATTGTGAATGAATGGTTGGCCCGACACCATCAATCTCTTTATCACATCTATCCATCTGGCTGTTCTGCTCTCAGAATGTATTTCTGTTACTAGAGGTTGTTATACCGAAGGCTGCGGAGACAGAAGAATGTGCTCTGGAATCCAATTTTCTGTTAGAAAATTGTGATGGGCGTGTGATGCATTTGATATCCATCTAAAAAAAAATAGTTCTACACATACTGGTTTCCAAATCGATAATGCTATTAAACATACAATTAGTGAGCTGCTGCTTGTAGTAGATTCTGAGCATCAAATTGTCAGCTCTGTTGGATGGCCTCCAATTAGGCACGATTACAATCTATAAAAGATTCGTGTCCGAGAACTGGTTTTCCTGAATAAAATGGCAATGAATTCGTATGCGTTTGATATAGAATGCTAAACAGGTCAACATACATACTATTCAAACTTCAATGTTTAATTTACAATTCCGCAGCCAATCTATCAACAGTCTACCGTTTTCTTCTAGGCCTTTTCCAAACATTATAGTGCATTCAATGTAGTCGATGACAATTTATGCTACTACGAGATCGGTGTGTGACTTCTTTAGGTATTAACAATGTCTTGCATATCGGGCCTACTGTTCCGCAACACAGCATGTATTCGAAATGATGTTCACAACTGTTCGCGTTGTCTGATCCCGTGGCTTGCACTGTGACAGCTGCAACTCCCGGTCCTCTTATTGTGCCAATACAGCCTCGCTAACCTGGTCCATATAATCACCCTCCCAGGCCCCTATTGATCCTACAGCTACATCTCTGTAGTAAATGTTTATATCGTCTCTTTATGTTCGACCCGGATATCATGTTGATCATTATTATATTAAACATATATTCAATGTACACATAAAACTAGAGAGCATATTCATGAAGTCCTAGCTGACGGACTATTCTTGAACAATGATGCCTGCACGAGCAAACCTAAAACTATTCCGGAAGTTATATAGGGATCAAATATACTGAAGCAGCCTTAGGTGGTGTGGGACTGTTGTTATTAACTTGATCGGCTCATAAATATTACAGTTTCATTCAAGAGTGACAGTTAAAAGTGAATACAAGCGACTGGGAAGGGATAATAGGTACAACCGGATAAGGCACTGGGAATGTATAACAGGTACCAGACAATAACGCGTTGATCAGGGATAACAGGTACGAACCAATCAGGCGCTGGTGAGGGATAACAGGTACCAGCCAATTAGGCGCTGGTGAGGGGCAACATGTAACAGCCGATAAGACTCCGGGCAGAGATAAAAGATACGATCCAGCAAGCACTGGTCTGGAAAAACAGATACCAGCCAATATGGCGCTGGTCAGGAATAAGCCGGTATGCGATAGAGGGCCGAGGTAGACAATCCTTTTAATACAGGTAGATCATAGTATTAAAACTGCTTGTGTTGGCATAAAAGTGTACTTTTGCAGCCCTACATTCCTGAACAGCACATACTACTTACCAATCATCGCACGAAAAGACAAGCAATACTCTAGATTGCCCTATACACAGTTTGATTATAGTGTTGAGGTACAAAACCATTGCAGCTTTAAACCGTAATCATGTAATGTATATGCGGCAAGGTGAGCTGGATGAAACATTGTTCCCTTAACTAATTGAACCCTATGCTGTACCTTATATTAAACGTCGTCAAGCGGTGGTTTTTGATAACCAAACGTGTTTATTGACTGACAAGAACAATGTCTCCGCGGGCGATTTTGATCAATATTTTGATCGATTTGTAAAATTACAAACATGGAACTAAACTCTGATATAATAATTGCGCCGTCACTGGAATAGGAATGAACAAACGCGGTATGGAAATGCATGCCACATCAATCATGCGTTTTATGGCAATATGTGCGCGCTGAATATGGACACAATTGATGTACCACTCTGCCTAGGTTTATTGGAATCTTTGACAAAAGACACTATGCAGTGGCCGGTATGATATCATCGTAGAAGCCGCTTCCCGCGTGATGAGTACCCACACAAGTGGTAGCACAACAATACATGATGTGAAATGCATTTATTGTGACACATAGCAATCAGCGCTAGATCAACATTGGATACTAGATTACTAGTGTTGGTCAAGCAAGGTTTTCAATTGAACAGGGTATCTGTGTTTCAGTCAACTCATTGCTGATTGGACTTGTAAACGCATGCGGTCGGTTCAACAGCAAGCACTTATGATAGATTATATAGCTCTCATTACCCATGTGTACTGCGACGGTCTCTAAAGGACACCAGTGGTCTTCCTATCAAAGAGATTGTTTCAATAATGTCAGGCAATGTCCAGCATGAACGAAAGCGATTCAATACATGAAGACAGTAAAAGACACCATTTAACGTTAATTCATGTAAAATGTGTTGAGACCAAGCAATGATCCAATATGACAATGAATGTGCAATTATCCTACTGAAGTTATTCATCATCGAGGGATAAATCATATTAAAAGTCGTTCGCTTCATCCATGCACGCTACAGCACGTTTCCCAAGTCCATTGCATCAGTGCAGGTTTTAGTACGATTGTGGCTGATAGGTATATTGTTACGCATCGCCAGCCGAGTGGGGCGAAGTATTCCGGTTATATGCAACGCACATTGTACAGAGGAATTTAACTGTCCATCTTTGAAATTAGCGATTAACCTTCGGCTAATTTTCATCGCTATCTACCATTAAACTATTGACCATAATGCACGACCAAAGGAGGAAAGCAGCACGGTGGCGAATCACATATAAGTCCTTATATCAAATGGTCACTGCAACTTTTTTGGCTTAGTCACAGTCTATGAAGTGCATATCGGTGAATACGGCGTAGCATGGCGGATGAGACGAACGCTACGGTCGGCTCGTTCTGTGTATATCTTTTTTTTGTTAATAGTAAGTACCTAATATCATAAGCATTAAGCTTCATAGGTTACAAAATGCCTGAGTAACTCTGAGTAAACGTTGCACGCTTGGCGAGCTACGCTGAGCGGATGAGATATATGGCCTGATTATGACGGCCAACGGGAGCGCTACATCCGTTTGCGGGCATTATAACATAAGCCGACAGTGGAAGTTGGGCGTCTGATTATGTAACAAAAGTTTGTTAGAAATGACGAATGGTACTTCTTGGATAAGCTACTGAATCGAGTCCTCGTCATAAATGTTATGCTGCCATCGACTGTGACCGGCAATATCTCGTCTCACCATAATGTCTGTTGCAGTCGATTAGTAATTTGTATCCGGGCATAGCGTTTTTTCTAATACTTCTGTTTTGCGTGTTATTATCATATTTGCAGCTTCGTCTTGTTCACTAACGTTTGATTGGATTGCATAATAAGGTGTTTACCCTTTACAGTTATTTGATCACATAATCATGTTGATGCATATAATGATAAAATAATTTGCGCGTTAAAGTACCCAGTATTTAGCTCATTATGTACAATTTAACCAGCATCGGGGTATGGCGTACCAACCAATTATCAACTGGATGAATACATCGGACATTAAATAGCATATTTATGCCACCGATTTCCTCTCCTCTGATTTTTTAACTGCTGGTCAATTAAGAGAGAAAACGTCGTTTTTGGGACTAGAGCCAGTCAGCTAGAGGAATGCGATAAGGAATTCATTTTATATGTTAAAATCCTGTAATATATTATTTTTCCAGCAGTAATAACATATATATTTATA
>CM067354.1:56153192-56200692 GCA_034190875.2 Urechis unicinctus
TTCATGTGATGTGGGGACAATAAGTGCTCCATATCCGACTTAATGTTACTCAAAGCTGCAATGTGGCAAAACACGTTATAGACTTATATGAACATGTTTTTCGAGGCTAGCAAGCAACTATTGATATATTCAATCCGTTGGTGACTAAGCCAATTCAAATAATCGCTCTATACAGCTGCCAGTTGTCTTATAACAAAACTCACCTTGTCATATTTGGCGGGATTAACGGTAGTGGTATATACAGTTATGGTTATGCGAGGACAGAGCCCCTTGGAAAATGTAGCGGCCATTACTTGCTTACAGTTGATGTTAATAAGAAGTAGTGTTCACAAAGTATTGATTAGGAATGCGATGTTACAAAACCCTTACATCAGTTAGCCTACTCTGTTCTTTTCTGTACACAACAAATTGTGATTTGAATGAAGCAACGGCATGCTAATGAATGGACTGATGGACGAAGACTCACTTTATTTAGTCATAATCTTTTGAATTAAGGTACATTGACTGCATTGGATGCTATGAGATTGTGGTATATAGAATGACAGTCAATTGGGTTGTAACACTGGCTACTTTAAGTGAATTATATTTGCAAGCAACAAATCATTAACTCGCTGTGATGCTGTTCTGAGTCATGGATGGTTCCATATCACGTCTCAGCAACATTGATACGTCATAGGTTCTGGTCAATACATACCATGAAGTTTCCGACATGCACGAATATGTCAGCGTTACAATGTATATACCGGTCACAGACAAATGTCGGGTCCGTGCAGTGCATGGTTAAATCAATCTTGACTATCATATTATACTATATCAACCAAAGTTACATTTGGAGGCTGTTCTCTTGTATATCGAGCGGCCGTATGATGCAATTTTATTAATTTTGTCCCATCCTCGATTATTTGCTATATATACTCTTTTCAAGTATATTTGCTGCTTTGTTCTGTGCAATGGTCGCTTATATTCTGCAGAAGTTAGGCCGCTTCAACAATCTAGCATTTGGGGATAAAGGAATAGTAGATGCACAGTTGCTGATAGAGTTATTTTGAAGAGGTTGGAATGTAACATGAATCTCTCAAAAAATAACGAGTGATTGCTCATTGATTGCGACCATATCAGCAAAAGTAGAAAAAAAGTTGCTACTCAGAGGGGAATGTATAGTGCATTTAACTAAGGTCTAGGTAAGTCAACGCCTAGAAATATCAATTAAGTAATATCCTCCATGAGCAAATGATAAAGAATCGAACCAATTATATCATGAAACTGTTTATTCAAGAATATTGAGTGGAGGTGATGAAAGATGGCGAAAACACGTAGGTCGACATTATTCACAAAGCATCGCGAATTAGCTTATTACTCCAACTTTATTTGCAGTAGACCGAGCATTGCAATTCCGTATTCTTGTATCATTTCCACGATCGGCTGAATGATTGGCACTAAAATATATCGTGGGTCTTTGTCAGCCAGAGCATTGGACTGGACGTTGACGTCTACTGCTAGTCCCACGTGACACATGCATGAGGTCCTCCCCCCCCCCCCCCCCCCCCCCCCT
Organism: Urechis unicinctus; assembly: GCA_034190875.2. Lineage (NCBI taxonomy): Eukaryota > Metazoa > Annelida > Polychaeta > Xenopneusta > Urechidae > Urechis > Urechis unicinctus. Next base: position 56,154,745 of record CM067354.1, read on the forward strand.
ACTACATAAACCAATGCTTAACTAGTTCATCGTCCCATCATTACTGGTAGCTCGATATATTTCCTCTGTGAGCAAATTCAATTGCGAACGATTAAACAATGTCAGGGATTATATGCGCGGGGATTGTTTATAGTCCATGTAGAACTTTAAGCATTTGATTCCTTGTAATAATGGAATGTACAACCAACATTATCGTCATTCAAAAGAGTATACGCAACCTTCAAGTAAATTATACGCAATACAACGCTGGAATTACCAGTGCTTTCATCTGTGCTGCTCTGACATTGATGTGTGCGCAATATTCTTTGGACACTTTTATTGCGTTTCGCTAAGCCTAATCTTATACATTGTTCCGTTCGAATGGTAAGACCCGCATGCTCTATTTTGGTCTGCAATCAGTGTTCAGATATCACAAAGCTAAACGGACATATCCTTCTTATGTGTGTTTTACAATAATGAGGACCTTGATAATTTGTTTGCTTGTCTGCCATGCTCTGACATTACGGTCAACGATGTATCGTCATAGTCACACTGTACCTCCCCATTACTATTTCATCTGCGATAGAAGCATATCAAGTCTCAAATGATATACGAATATTATCTGTTATGTTTACCACCAGGGATTGTGAATAAGTAAGACACACGGAGTTGGAACGGCAATATGTAAAAACACTTTAGCAGATAACTGACTTACAGCACACGGCACAATTTGCTGCTCAGACCTGCGAGCCAGTAAGAAATATTTCCAGCGATTCATGTAATTGAATGCATGCAAACATGCTATTTCTATAAGCATTAAGTATCTAATTTAGCGATATTGTTTCTAATAGAGTGTTTCGTCCTCTCAACTAGATTACGGATGTGCTGAAAGCGACATGTGTTACATGTGGCGTACAGCCCAGTTCGATTGCACGCTAGGCCTACTATCGTATATCATATGAACACATCGGAAGCCCGCCTCATCATCAGGCGTCGTTTAAACGATTACAGATTGTTATTAGCATTAAAAAGGGTTCATTTCATAAATTATAGTTATGATTACGTCGTTCGACCGCAGATGAAAACAAACAAAGTATATGATAGCCAACTTGTACTGAACTGTGGTTTCTGTTGGAGACACAAAAGAACAGTATGATACAATTTTGTTATTGGCTGAAGTGAATCATTTGGCTTTTCACTTCATTGCCAACATTGTTAATAAATTTACAATAGTTGTACATAAGTGGAATGATGCAATAATTATCTAAAACTTCCAGGCAATCCAACTCGAAACGTAGATAGTAAGAACAGCATGTGATGCAATAATATGTAATTGATTCTGCGGTCGTTTTTGTTGGTCACATTGGTCAGTGAATAACCGATATTCCGCACATCTAGCCTTATGAAGCTGTTTCTCTAACGCCGTAGCATGCATCCTCTCGTACATAGTGATAAATTGGTCGGCCCACATTTATGGCTATAGTATCTAGTTGCCTTAAAAGTAGCACCAGCTAAAATACGGCGGAATGTCACACATGTCCGATATCTCTGATTTTGCGATAAAGTTTTATTAACTATAAGGTTAAAATGAATATCAAATTTGATGCTTCTTGGATGAGGAACTCGTTAATTCTCGTGACAAATGCCATGTTGCCACCGACAGTTGAATGCACAAGCTTCGCTATGTTTTACCCTATATAGCCGGACGTATTACGAGTTTTCTTGTAAATGGTGCAAGCCCTTAACATTAATCGGACCTCAGTGACAGTCAGACAGATGTAGCGTTAAGCGACTATGGACATGGTAAACTGTTCTATCTAGTATTAACTGTGGACTTCGCTCACTGGGCTTGTATGGCGGCATGTTTACAGTGATTCTCTCCATTAAACCATGCGCGCTTAATATCCTCTCTATATAGCAGGTATAATATAGATAACTTGGGAATGAATCACATCTTAAGTAATGACGCTGCATATAATCATGCGTGCTATTGCGCTATGCATCAAGCTATCTTTTTACAGATACAAGCCCTGTGCAATGCAAATGGTTTAATAAAAACATAAGCTGATCTGTGTCCTCCCGTATCTCTTACTTTTTGTTAAAATATGTAACCTACATTGAAAGTACAGCTAGATGTCACTTGACGATTGGTGTTTCTAACATTTATAATACCAAATATCAAAATTAGATTGACATAGCAACAAAATGGTGCTCATCTATCGCACAGAAGTACTTTAGCACTAATGGGACAATATATATGCCACCATTCATTAAGATACGTGACTCCTCAACTCGAGCAGACGAGGACGCAAATATTGATGTTATTGAGCACTTCAGAAACTACATGTTTCTGATAAGATGCCAACATTTGCTGCGAGTTCATTAGGCATGTATCGCATTCTAAAAGCTTTCTCCGCCTAGACGTGCCCAATATCCCTATGCGAACGAGTTGCTTAGTTGGATTGAGAACTGCAGAAGTTAAAGCAACACATTGAAAAGAATAAATGTCACAGAAGTCAATCCTACGCATCTGTTGTGACCTCGCGACACCAGGAAGAAACACCAGCGCCCATTTCAGCGATCGCTACATCTGTTTCCACACCGACCTCGTCAACAGCACCCACATCCACTACTGGGACATCAATTGCGGAAGCTGCTTTAGCCGCTGCATCTAAAAACGGCTCCTCATCATCAACATTGCCTGGAATCAGATCCACAGCAATATCGTGGTATGAGGATGAAGGATGTGAGATTGTAGAGAAGCGGAACAAACGTAAACTCGGCTACAAGGCTCGTCCGATTACAGGAACTAAAATTTCTAGCAAGCTTCATGGCACAACTGAGCCTAGTCAACACCTTTTTTGTCTACCGGGTTGAAAAAGAGACAAACATCAGTGAAATAGAATCTTGTGTTGAAGATTTTGACATTGAAGTACGATCTGTTGAAACAACTTTCAAATCGGAAGCAAAATCCGAGTAAATATGGTGTGGTGTATGTGTGAGAAAACTTGTTCGCAATAATGTTGATGCATAACTGCGTTATACGAAAATATTTGTTTTTAGACTTTTTTATATCTATTTCGTTGTTTACTATGATTGACTGCAACTATACAATATACACGTATAACTGTCGAGGGTCCATTGAAGGCACTATAATGTACATTTGTGTCACGCTTGTATTTTATTCCTGCACTCAGACAATATAGGATTCTGGTTATCAGTTTGTATATGCCATGTGTTAGTCAAAGGTCAGCCCCTGCAAATGAGTATGTCGAGCTGTTGGACTTAAACGCTGACTTCCCTCGTGCCAATTCCTCTTAAACTGATGCCTTGTAATTTTGTGAGCTGCAATGTTTATTCCCTTATGATATGGTGGATAATAAGTCATTAGACAGTACTTATTAGAGTTTCACACATGGGATCAACATTAGATTATTCTATGTTATTCTAAAGTCTGAAAGGTAAACCACAATTCAAACAGGGGAATCAGAATTTGTTGGTTTCCATTTATTCTGATCATGATCGTCAACTGGTACTTGGTGGTGAACCATGATTGTGTATATGATTTTTCGTGTGAACGCCGGGCGAAGTTGTCAAAACTAGGCAAATCTCTTGGAAAGCGCTTGATATTCAATACATATTGATTCAGTTCAGTGGTCGGAAAACTTAATGTTTGTTATTAACCGCATTTATACCTATATATTTGATAGAGCTTCGGTGAGTACTTGTTTAATGCAAGTCGCGGTCTTGCAATATGTACCGAACAGTTGCATGTGCAACCAATACGCCTGAACTGAATGGTTATGAAAAAGCTAGGAGGGCCTGTAGGCTACCAATAACAGTTACATTGTGTCCGATTTGGACAATTACCTAAATACTCCCAGATGCCTGCAAATAAACAAAGATGCGTTTTGTCAAATGATTTACAATTGTATAGCTGGCCAAACAGCCAGGATCTGAACAGCTATTGACAAATACTCACACCACCGATAATTACATATTATTCCAAGGCTTATATCTCCATATTTAGGTATTTCTTGAGGCAGAAATTGCTCTCAAGAGGATATATGTAGTATCTGAGTGCGACACGTCGGTGGGCTTCTGATTTGATTGACCTAATGACACTGATGGGATTCATATAGCATAATGCATAATATACACTGGGTATCATGCAGAGGAATAAACATATCCCCATAAACACACGACCCCATCCCTCCCTTATGCGCGATTGGATATGTTGATGCGCCTGATAGCGTAGAATATGATTAACCAAACCAATATACTGTATCACTTATGCTTACCTTGTATAACTCAGGTGCAATCAAGTCCATTGATATGATACTGTTTAGTCAATTTGAGAGCAACTCATCATAGAAATACAAATGGCATCACACGTATTGTACCTACTTGGCAGAATTGCATCATTTTCAAATCAATCCGAGTAGTTCATGGCGTTTGCAGGACACACAGCACGTGAATGACGATCATTTGGCAGGCGACCGTGTGATGAGGATAAATGCAGTACAGACGGTCGCTTCAATAATGTTATTCACTGATATAAACAACGTATCATCCTTATCCCTCTGTGTTTTTGCACCTGTCCCTAACTGCTTTCATTTTATCACGGACTCGCGTTTATGATGGCACCATTGCTGACTATTTCACGACCAGGGGCGTTGCATTGCAGTCGTATTCCATTGGAATGGCTGATTATGATATTGACATTGCGACCGTTGTTATCTTTATGAGCTACATGAAGATTAAATCAGAGGCAATAAAGACAGTATAATGTCAATATGATACCGATTGTGCTCTTAATGTTGGTCCATGACTGAACTAGCATTTGTTTCTTAAGTAGAACGCTATGCCATTTTTGGACGTTGAATGGTCGAATCATATGCTTGATGTATAGAGCTTGTTATGAAATGCATTGCTAAAACAAGGTAAGTTGCCAAAATGTGTATTTTAAATTAGGTCAAGATGAGAAAAGACAAAGCAGATGCAAAGCTCACACAAAACACATTATATCGCAATTTGTTTCCCCATTTATACAGTCCTAGTCATTATGGAAATTGATCACGGAACTGATGTCTTATGTTAGAGTCGATATGTGACAGTTAGCTCGTCAAGGAGCACTATTTACTTGGCGCAAGGGTAGAAAGAGAGGCTCACGGCCTTGTGAATTGGCCACTTCAGTGATCGATCTCTTGTTTTTGTGATATCCAATAGCCGCTAACATACATTATCGCGGTAAATTGCCCCATAAAAACGCTTGACCTTTTCGGTAGCGCTCTGTATTCAGGATGCATTAAAATGCGGTAATTTTGACCATTAAAGCGGTATCCTTCAACTTGAATACAAGTCTTAACGTACATACAATTGGCAAATCATCACTTAAGCACCAAGATCTAACCATGTAGCCGCAATGGAATATTAGCACACAAGAAAGAGACGGGGATTGAAGATTAACGATCGTTAGGGATATGGCAGGGAGACTGTTGGAGCTTGGCTATGTTGGCGAGGAAGAGCTGGCTTAGAGCGCAACTGTATGAAGACCAGGCTCCAAAGATGCCACAAAACGCATCTCGCATAATCAACAAGGTATTCTTGATTCTTAACAATGCAAATCAAGCGGTTAACATGCTGTAGTAAAGGTTATTTGGATGATAATGACAACTCATAACTGGTACTGCGAGGTACCCAGCAGCCTGGATAACAATAGTTATTGACAACAACACGGTTGCATCACCAACAATTCATAGCAAGGGTAATAAGCATAAAATCACTCACAGCGCAGGTAATGACATATTGTTCCTGCGGTATGATTCCCGTATCTATCAACGATATTGAATGCATCACATAATTCAAAACCTACCTCTCACGAAGCGAATAATCGTAATCCTGAATTCATCCAAACGATGGACTGAGTGATTCTGTTTCTGGCGTCCTCCCTTGTCTTAATCTCTCGCAAAACTGAAATAAACATTAATAAGCGAAAAGAGCCAATCACCTGGAACAATGCAATGAAGAGAGTTATGGGCTCACTTCAGCCATTTATTCACTACAATAATACACTTGCTATGTAGAATTTACCAGAGACGATATTAGTAACAAAAGGAGTTACATTACCACTGTTCGCGTGTTACACACTTTTACAATGAAACAACCGTTCGTTATTTAGGTGAAACATATTAGAATACAAACTACATCAGTTATCTCTAGATACATATTTATTGTCAAGTAGCTATTTTGGCAACAATTATCAACCAATCCAAAAGTACATTATATCTCGATGCTGATTATCATAGTTGTTATTCATCGGATGATTGCTTAACTCCTGGAACCTGATAAACTAAAAATACATCGTATCCTAACTTGGTATGGTCATCATGGTCTGAACCAATTTGCGGCATTTTCATTATGGATCTAGTAATTTAACGATGCGTTCATACCAACATGCTTCCCAATCAATTCGGTTCTAGCTTCAGTGGAGTAATCTGAGACGCAATCGTGCTCCTCCAATGGTCGGAGAGTAAATCATTGCGATGCGGTTATTACAATTGAGTCTTTCATCTGGGACAGATTCTATGATATGCGTTCTCGGCAACAATACAAGTCAATAATCGTATTTGTCATGTACCAACGTACATCACCGACACAGCTAGCGAAGGAAGTAATACATATATATATTTGAAATAGTACATTGATTTTGCACCTAGTTTCGATGTTTGCAATGCCGATGGTCTCGCACGCGGGACTATGTGGCGGCACAAGAGACATAAAGGTAAGTTTTGAGAGTACGGGAATGCTAATGGTTGCAATCCTATAATAATGACTCAGATAGAATTGTAGGTTAACTTTAATTATCATGATCGACCTCTACAGTCTATTGTGGTCGATCAAATTATACTCTATTGATCGTGACCAAGTTTTATTAACTGCCAATTAATTTGGATTGTGATATTATTCAGTTAAATTGTAATCAAATCCTGTCGGATCTCAGTCATGTAGTTTTTTAACAGGACCAGCACCCAATTATCGGTATAAATATAACCAATATAATTCGAAAAGGAAGTTGGCGTTGCACTTATCCACCATTATGGCTTACAAACCAGTGAGGCGTACCTCCCCTTACACAGAATGTATGATCATTGTTTTGATTATCTCTTGGCAAAGAAAGCTATGTGATTGCTTATGATATAGAAAAATATACAGACTGTTTAACTTTTATTTATAATGCCTTCGTCACTGGGGCGTGCATTGATTACTTCCATATTGTATTGATTCACCCAAAACTGTAACGCAAATAAAGTACACTGGCTAAGTTAAGTGGAGAGTAAATTATATGTGATTGCATGCATGAAGATTAGGGCTTACAGATACACTCTAAGTCATTTGCTGGATAATATAATGTGAATATCTCTGCCTCATTTTTTTCACTAGATGATGGAATTGCATCGTCGATACATTACGATTTATACTGGTCATATGAATTCGTCAGAAATAGCAATGGACATCGATTTTTTACAATAAAGACAGTGGCCACGTGGAATGCAAAACAGCCTTGAAAATAACGTTATTCTTAACTTAGGTAGAACTAATCTAGACACCTTTAGCATCATTAGTGTAGTGTGCATTGGCCAACTGAGTAAATATAATTCTTTCTGGTGTGAATGGCAAGGTGGTATGGTCACAGGCATATGTCACCGTTCATATATTGAAGCTCTAGGTTTTTCAAGCCCTTAACCTATATGTCTGAAATATCTCCGTGGGCGGGTTGTAAAATGGGCAGCATAGCACCAACACCATTTGTCTGAGCCAATGGCCAAATATCTTAAAAGGGAAGTCAGAACCATTAAATCGTTGTTTCCTCGTATGAGTCACTTTTCGGATAATGAGTCTACCGAACAGCACATTGTAAGTGGTATATATACGGTAAACACACCTGGCAAGTTGTTTTAATGTGCAAGTGGTGCCCTGGTTATAGTACAAAAGAACCACTTATGAATGAGGTTGTATAATAATGATGCAGTTAATAGAATTATGCGTAAGTACTGAAATGTCTTGTAATAACATATTGCCCAAGCAAAATGTATTACCGAAACCAGGGATTGTCCGCCGAGATCCTATGACCAAACAACTACATACTGAACCAATGTAATATCAATACATGCAAAATGTGATGGGAAACTATCATGTCCTGCGTAGGGATTGTTACACTGTGTAAAGTCAAATATTTGGGTCTGAGAAACAAAAATAATTTCATTGGGATGGCGAAAGGAATACCAACAGATAACACGCGACTTGTGGAAAAAATGGACTATCCATGCCTGTTATTTGATCTATTATACATCTTTAACCATAGTGTTAAAATATCTTGGCCGTCATGCGTTAAACGTTGGAATTAACCCGCCTTGATGTAAACGCGTTGTTTGATTTCGATGGCATATCGCTGCTCTGTGTGTAGCGAGACACCCCCCTTGTGCGCTCCTTGGAGCCTATTGCCTTACATGAACGAAGATATATCATTGTATATGTTCTTATCTGTCTTTACTTTCATATTTGTATATTTAGCACGTACTACTTCTTATCTGTCCAACATCATTTTTGTCAAGCAGGGTAATATGATAAAATGTGCGGTGTTTGCTACGATATGTTATTTCTAACAGCAAGCATCAACTCAGTAGCATATTACGTTGGTGCTTTGCGTCGTTGGTGCTGCGTCATGAATATGCTGTAAGTTTCATTTCATCGTTCTGCTACATGTGTGAGTAGCGGGTACAGCTGAGTGCATCAATATGAACAAGAGGCCTTGCATTTTAACCACAAAAGCACTTAACAATGACGTAGGATGAGTCATAAAGATATTACGCAGGCTCAACGCAGTATGCATTTTATTGGCTATGGATCCCATTGAGCGAATGAGCCCTTGTACATGAACATATATCAGCACGTCGTTTCAAAGCCCGCAATGAGAGCCGCATCGTTGTTGCCTGACTTAAAAGAGTTATATTTTAATATTCAATCCGGTTCATTAATTCAATGTTCAACAAATTGCCCTTACAATTAAACTAGTGAAATCATTTCACCTCAACCTGATCATTAACCAGACGGGTACGGTTCAAGTACCTTTACCTACTAGTGTTCCCGCATGATTGAATTATCTCGATGTGTTGTTGACAAAATGCTACTCCACCAGAAACACGCCAGACTTATCCTGTGGTTGTATTTCTGGATTCGCGGATGCAAATCCAAAATGCTTTAAGCCCGTTGCGTTTTCTTTTTTTTGACACTTTAAAAAAGGAAAGGGAGAGTATATATATATATTACTCCCCTCGTCACAGTTTCGTATACCAAAAGCACGGACAGGTAAAACGACGTTATCTACGTGTGAAGCGTAATTGCGGTAATCCATGATGTTGATTGCGCCGCGATGTTTAAAATGTCATGTGCAGCACAGACAAGTGTTAGCAGGTACCACACATTCATATTAAAATCTACCGTTTGTTTGTAGGAAGCCATTAGGTGTCCGTGCCCCAGCCCAATGAATCCAATGTCCTGTCTAACTAAGGTATTTTTTACATTGCTGGATTTGTTCGTTCGACTCAATTAGTTGCTACTAACCACAATCACTATATATCAACATTCAAGATAGCATACGCATGTCATTAACGTATTGGTCTGTTTCAATTATTATGTACATTTCCTAGGGAGTCACCAATGATACATAATATATAGCATTGCCGGAGCATGCAAACATTTGTCGTTTTCCTCAAGAATCTTAAGCGCACCAAAGAAGGATTTGTCTGAGCGATTGATGTTCTGTCTTAATATTTGTGTGATTGTTTGCGTGACAACAAACCAACAGCATTTCGTCAAGGATGATATGATATCGTCCAGTCTTGCGCGAGACAACACCGCCTTTCAGTACGGGACCAGCTAAGACTCAAGGTAACACACGTTTATGCTGCTGTATATTTACATCCGTCTAATGCATGCGTCAAGTGTGAGTGGTAGCCGATGTCAAGGGCTTATTTATTTCAGACGATAGCGGACTGAAGGTATGCAACAATATTAATGCGATGCTCTAAATTATTCATTCGACGGCTGATTTATGGGCGACGGATTCGAATGCTCGGTCAGTAGAAATTACCATTTCAATTATATGTGACGTTGACGAATCGTTATATGTGCACATTCACGATCAAAATGCCCCAAAGATAACAAGATATCGTCTTGGAGCCGTGCATTATGAATACTGCTGTTTCAACAATAAGCGAGCATATGCATGTGCAAATGCTGACCATGATCAGGTGTGCAAGGGACATAACCCAGTCTCCTCCGTACATGCTTTAGCACACATTCAAATGTAAAAGAATACGGTAAATAGCTAGTAGATTTGCTCGATTCAATAATAACGACTTGACCACATGTTAAGACGGAAAATGTAATCAGGAATATAGTTTCGCAACACGCAATTTGCCATATGTGATACCATTGCAGGGTATCATCTATGGTAAATACTTCACTAATAGTGATGACACTAAAAGGTACCGTATATGAAAATAAACTCAACTTCATTATTTGACACCTGCAAACTAACATGCCGCAACGACGTATTTCAAAAATACCGATGGTAAACACGAAATATTTTAATGTTTGTGCGATATACAATAAATTTTATATATTGGAAGACCTAACGTACCATCATCCACCAAGTAAAGATCTGCACCGAATAGCCTTAAGAATCTGGAAAGGGCAAATAGGAAATTCGCTGGTGTCATATAAAACCATCCAATAGAATTGACGAGGACGGTAAAATAATGATGGCTAAAATCACTTTTATTAACACAAACCCCTTACTGTCTGCCTTAGAAATAATGGTCTAATATCAATGAGAGGGTATGGTGATTACAATAAGGTATAACTTCTCAAAGGGAATTGGAAGTTGTGGTGGTAGTGGGCCACTGATCTTTATTTTACACATTTACTGGCCTGTATCCCTGCTCATACCATACAAATATAGAAACTATGTTTCATAGACGTATGCCGTGAACAAATGGCTTCCCTGAGGCAACTATGAACTTGTTCAAAGCTCGAGCCAAGGTCAGAAGAATCATCGGTGTTATCATTCGCGAATGTTATCGAAATAAGGCATGAGAGTTATTTCGACACAGACTAACTTGTCATTAACAAACCATCTATGTTTTATAAGTGTACAAAAGCAATAGACTGCTAAATGACAATATAACTAGGTTTCTTTGGTATTTCATGTAAATTCTGCAACCTACCGCGGAAAGTCTCAGTTAATCATTATAATCCCTCCATAAAGGTGGCTTACCGCTCCAAATCCTGCTTTTTTTTAAAGAATAGAGCTACAATATTACATCAAATACCCTGCGTTAAAGTGTTTTTGTAGCTGTTGCTACTAGTGCATGCCTCTGTGAGTTAAGGCTACTGTAAACTGAGCTAAACTTTGGTACACTGAATTCCAGTTAACTGACTAACTGCACTAGATGCCATGAGAGTTTTATGCATGTAGTTAGGGTCTTAAGTTTGGATATGGACGAACAAAACCGATATTGTGCATTACTGCTAGATATATGTTCTATACTGGTTTCATTTGAAGTTGGTTAGAATTAACATCGAAATATGACAGGTTGATCCAATCCCGGATAAGGGTTATATTTTTAGCTGTGTATTGAACTGGTGTTTGTATCTTCGCTGATATTTCGCATATCATTTGATTAGCAAAGAGAGTTGAATGATGGTTGTTTGAATAAATTGTGATGAAGTTCATCCTATTAAGCGCCACGAACATTAAAACAACACCGCCAATCCTCTAAACTTCCTATTAAAGCTAGTTGCTGTAAATATATTTTCATCCACGTGTAGTCTAACTGAATGATACAGTTTATTGCGTTATTGCTAAGCAAGTCTCAAGTTTTACTTCGCTCATGTAGTGGTGCAAGCCCTCTCTGGAATTCACCATCTTTCATTTTGTGTCACGTTGAATTGTACTTAGTTTGTTTTATTTATGTCCGTTATTCACTCAAATACATATTAAGATGCATATATATTTCACTATACATATATATGTTTGCATTCGATTGCATTCGCATGCTTCAATACATTAAGAATCTGCGTTTATTTTTAGGTATCTGTATTATTGGGCTAAAAACACGATCCTAAGGAAACACTCCATGGCGCAAAAATAGCCGCTTACAACATGTAATATGTATCCTAAACATAGCTGTTCAATTGATTCGATAATCTGATATTGCCTCTCATTAAGCCACTTGCAGCTTGATCAATATCAGCAAGGGTAACATCATGATTATGATAACATTTATGTGACATTCAATTCTTGTTTATATCAGTAATTGATTCTACCTTCAAATGTTCTATTTTGCATGCGTTATATGAAACTGAATTGTAAAACGCTGCTGCCTTTTCGACTGACATATGACAAATGTCGGTATTATTAGTGGCACCATTAATATTACTGAGCAAATTCACCTCGTTTCAAAAGTATTTCCCCTTGTCGCCGGCTTATTTGTTTGCCCTATGAGCCTCTACTTGCTTCAGTTCCAATCACATAGCATAATGATAATTATACACCAGTTCTATGTCTTATATCAGCAACAACACCACACCTAGAAGAAACACAGCTCTTCCAAACGCGTGTCAAAATATTGGATTCTTTAACATTTTCATTCTATCCTGGCAATTCTTTACGCTCGCGTTTATAATGTTTCAGGTTCATATTAGCTTTAGTTGTCAACCCAGAGATGTACGTCTACGATTGTGCATGGTGCAAGGCGTTCACAGAGTCAGCACTTTCTTTATATATCGGACATACTGAGGGGTTTACGCATACATCGAACACTAGCGGTCGTGCTTATCACAGTAAATGTTTATGTGTCGATCTGTCCTGGAAAAATAAATGCATTGGTACCAATGTGTCCTTTCAATGCTTAAAACAATTCATTGCTGTTATGCTATAAGCAACTTAATTGAGGTAGGGGACTTATTGAAGAATATTCAATTTCTGACCAATGCACGGTAAAGGTCACATACAATTAGTTGATAAGCAAAGTGATGCTTTAATACTGGCTTAACGCGTTTTTTGATATGTGGCAATTTTCTTATATTGGTCCATATCATAATGATTTGTGCATTAGGTGCGAATTACGATTGACTGAAGATGTATCAATAACAATTAATCGCAATGATCTTTTAGTCGTTTATTTCTTGTATCAGATTACATAATCTGGTCCGTAGGATGGTGTGTGATTCAATTAATAGATTTGTTACTAAATGAATATGAACTTAGCATTAAGTGGTGTATAGCCTTCCATTTATTGCGTTAGTGTCAGTTTTAACCCACATCTAAAAGGTGCACGATAAAATTATTATATTGGTCTTGTATCATCATAGAGACTTGTCACTCCCTGATTGGAAGCTGAAGTCGCCATGTTAGAGTTGTTATGTTTATGTTCTATAAACAATATACCTGTCTGTCTATATCATGGGTTGCTAGATGGTGCAGGCATACCAACCATATATCGTTAGAGCAACTGTTGGTCCTGTTGACGGTCACCCAAAAGACCAATGCTCCTCATGCAGGCTAAACACTTACGTTAAATGCACCACACACACTAGCAACATTGTCCATTGACCACGCATTTTCCTCATGACAAACATTATGTAAGTTCAAGTCAGTGAACCGACCAAGGTACTGTCGCTATCGTTGATGCGCTTTTATCTACACCGAACCACTTACCCACACCTGGCCATCATACGTTTACATTCTTCCGTTTACATAATTGCGCATTTCTTACAACAACCAAAACAGTGCAAGCTCATTCTATTACATGACAAGGGGGCGCCTCGTCGTCGTGTTTCTTTCCGGTGGCTTTGAGCGCCGATTATGATATCGACATTTGCGACCGTTGTTATCTTTATGAGCGACACGAAGATCATATCAGAGGCAATAAAGACAGTATTATGCCAATATGATGCAAATCATTGACACATGTGCCTCGACAAGACGATGTGAAGCAGATCTCTGTACCTCTGTTGACTCAGTTGCTGAACATATATTCAGTTATGGCCTGGAAATAACGTTGTAGCTGCAGCTGCTTGTATAAAACACCAAGGCTAGTCACTTATACAAAGATAGCAGATAAATCTCCCGAGGCGTGATCAATTTCACAGGACAAACATTACGAGCAGCTTGCGCGTTCGGTGTTTTTAAAATATTAAATGGATTACACATATAACAATTGGTCGAGGTATATGATTAGCCCCAATGATCGCATGCAGCAACATTGGGCTCATTTAAGAATAATACAATGGAATGTTTGGCAGATTTCAGTGACTCACTGCTGATTTACTCGTGGAGATAATTTCTCTAGTATCAGTCGACCTTCTGTGTGTGGATACGTTATTAGGATATGTCGAAAGAAGCAATCACGGCTGAGTAAATAGACTTCTTCAGTCACTTGATCTGTCTCCAAAATGTAGCCCCGCTCATAGCATCCAACAAAATATTGCCCTGTGTGAACGCTCGCCCTCGTCCCAAGCGTTGTCTACTCTAACTGATTGGATAGTAATCGTAGCGAAGTAGCATAATCTACTAACATTGATGAAAAGGACGTTTTGCCTCTTATAACTGGACGTCAAGTCTAAGCGCACGCATTGTCGGACTTTTCGCGACACTTACAATATTTCCCATGTAGCAATAATTGTTCAGCAGTATTCGAATGTCTTTATTGATACCGAGAGAATTGACCTATGTTGTAATCGTTTTCAAAAGAAGGCAAACAAATGTTCGTATTAGCTGACTAGCTACACTTGTCCCTACCTTTTCTTTTTCTATATAAACATGTATTAACTTTCGCACTTCAAAATAAGGCCAAGTGACATTGTGTTAATAATTAGGACGAACCTGACATGCTAAGATTGCATTGCGCATTATCATTCACCCACGATTTAACATAACGTTTCTATCATCCAACATAGTTGCAGAGGGCCATTTTATCCGTAACCTTACAACGGATCAGAACATTTATTACATCATCGTCATTGATTATGTTTCTCTCCTCGACTGGTAGTATATTCCGGACATGATGTCAGGAAATGAAAGGTGAGCCAAAGATTTCGAATAAGGTCAAAGCCACGTAGCAATGGAAAGGCGCAATAAGATCCATATGCTTGCAATGGACAAAACACGAAACACGTTGATGGCTGACAATGAGTACCAGCTTAGCAGGCATCATCAATTGATGTACTCACACATGATTTTGGGCGTGCAAATGATGGCTACCAACCGTATTGTCATTTAAACTAGCACTTATGCAACACACTGAAACTTGTTGTTTTTGGAAAGCCAGCAACCCTTGAGATTTGTTTCCGATTGCCAAGACTGCTTGGCCGTTATCAAATTAGACATCTTCATCCCCTGCGATCACTTTTTGGTGACTATTGCTAAATCACTCATCTGTTTACTATTAGTTGTGACGCTTAATCGATATAATTGATATCACTCTGCTTCATATGGAAATAGAGCTCTGCGCCACTTCATCGCGTGAGAATAGGGAAATAGTTCTTCAGCACCAATCCTTCTAATATTACATATTTCATGATCCTCGCAACCTTTCCCCCTGGCATTACAGCAGCACAGTGAATGAAAATATCCTTTTTAGCAAAGAGCTATATTCGTTTATCAGGCATCTGCACCTGTAAAATAGGCGTATGTTTGCTAAAACCAGCAAGGGACGCATTTTCAACAATAATATACGTACTTAAATATTGTTTGATGATATGGGGAGGTATGACTCATCGATGTATTGCAGTCGCTTGGACGTGGCCATCATGTATGAAATAAACATTTACGACCTATGTTATATTTGTGAGCGACACCGGAGGCAATGACTACAGAATAATATCATAATGATGCCGGTTATAAACAGAAATTACTTGTTGTAGTAATGGCATCATACCGCAACACTGTCAAGCACAACCTTTAGAATGTTACTACATACATAGTATACATTTAGAAGCGTTATATTTGCTACAGATGTCTTCGGAAATATTTAGTTAAGAGTAGATGGCTTTATGTTTTCTCCCTAATCGATTTCATATCGAATGGAAATTGAGATTCTAACTGCTTGAGGAATGTAATTAGTTACATCAAACAATGTAGGAATTGTCCATGATGCATTGGTATTCACTGGATGAAATCATTTCTGCTACGTTCAGGTTGTGTTTTGTTTGTTGTAAGATGATAATAACAACCACGGATAGCTGTTGACTATAGATAATGATAATGGATTCAAAAGGTATATTCCTGTCGATATCTTATATTTTGCTAGTACAGTAGGCTTAATATTGGAATAGGCGGTCATGGTAACGTGAATAGCCCAAAGTCACCAGTTCAATCTCTAGTGTTGGCATCTCTAATGGCGACCAACATCAATTATCCGCGATTGCCAAACTCTCATTATTAACCTACCCTTGCGAAGTGGTTAGCTAGTAATTGTAGTGGTGCAGCGTTGACAATCAATACGGAATAAAAAGACCATCGGTCTTCATCAACTGGACAGCAAATCTAAACGTGCCTGGGGTTATCAAATAATCAAAACATTATAATAAGCATGATGCTGTTGAGTCGCAATGGTAAACGCCGAGGAGGCACAGAAGGGCGTGCAGTGGATGACAGGGCAGTTAACGATCAATATAGATATAGGAAGATGAGTGCTTGAGTGGGGCAATGTTGAAGATGCCGTGTGGGCTAGACTGTTGCCGTCATAAGAGACCAAGAGTTGCATATGCCACAATGCGCACAGAGAGATCTGACATCGGGTCAAGTTGTGAACATGGCAGCCCCACATGTATCACACATGCACTGTTATAAAGCTCCAAACTGAATAAGGAAAATATATCGATTAATAAAGCCAGCGGATTACACAACGACCACACGCTGGACAAAACAGAAGAAGGATCATTTGTTGAACCTTCAGTTCCGTGTTCAAATAAGCCACAAATAAAAGAGGAATATTGGTCGTCATACATCATCATAATGGGTCTGCCATTTGGCGCTTGTTTTCAAACCATAAACTGCAAATAAACTGCAGTGTTTGCTTTGGTGTACGAGGCGGTTGGATAAACGATGTGTGTAGGAGGTGTATATATCTTATTAACGAAACACAAGATATTTCGATACAAGAAATTCAAGTAGCTGGAACGGTGCCTTTCACTGCATTGTACACAAAGGCATGATGTCTATGTAGGAAATAGAAAAACCTGTTTCTGAACCCCAGTGGATTGGAAACGTCTGTTGTTAACCATGTTCACCGTGGAATATATGGAGCCTTATTAAGGACACGTATGATATATATCACACCGATCATGTGCACAGACAACCATGACGTTAAACCACTTAGAAAATCATGGTAAAAAAGGCCTACAATAGACTGGCATAACTGGTAGGCAACCAATTACTCATCACATCCAGTTACTGATCCCGCTCAGTCCTCCACTTTATCGCATGAATGACATTTGTGTAATGTGTAAAACTGTCGGCAATATGCAAGCTATCCAAAACATTACGACTCTATTACTAACATTGGATATGTAGTAATCGCTAAAACACTAAAAGTAATTGCTTTATATTGTAAATCATATACCCGTTGGTCAGCTTACGAACATCCATCGCATGACATTACCTTAAGCCAACCATATTGATTAACAAATGATTGTTTTTAACAACAGACAACTAAAACTTTGAATCAGCATAAACGAATCAATTAGGAACATAACTGGTCCCTACTCCATTCTCCTCTCGGCTCGTAAACTCTGGTAAATGTAAAGCACAGAATGTCATCCCGTGGATACAACCAGTCAGCTGGATCTATGCGATAAAGAGATTGATGGTCTCACCGAACCATTAATGCACCATAATGACATACTTTGCTATGTACAATTACAACAAGGATGATACGAGCTCCCTTTAGCCACAGCCTGTATTTGTCGCGTTATCTTTCATGCTTGTTTTAATGAAGAAATTACCATGCTGTATTGGTATTCATTATAAGCCTTGATTTAAACTACATTCGGGTTGTGTATTGCTAGCTTTAAGGAAAGTAACATTTTGGTTAATATATTGGTACTATTTTGGAGACGATAGCTTACCAGGGAATCATATAGACTGCTTTAGTGAGGTCGATATTCCCGTCATTGCAGCAACGGGACGATCACAGTTAACGATGGGGGCCGCATCATGTCGGAGTAGATATCGTACATGTTCTATCAACGAAACTTTGGCTGCCCGATATTGTTCTTGATTAGAAGTAGGATCGCATTAAAATGATACAGAGCATCAGTAACGTGGTCTAAACTTATAGTTATTTTTCTTATAAAGTATAGTCCTATTGGTTGACAGCGTCGATGGAGTTTACACAAGTGTGCATATGAATCGACCTACTTCATTACATACTTTATGTATGATATGTTATTGCTCCTCAAAGTATAACAGGTATAAAAGCAGACTATATTTGTGCACTATCTACAACGTTGCCGTTTGTCTAGTAAGGGTCAGTGTAAAACGCCGTGATGAAGCGCTCATAAAAAAAGATCATTAAACGTGCTATCAAGCCACAGGAAGTATGCGATTCGAATGCCGCGAATCCGTAGTTCTCTGCTTACTTGAGCACCGTGCTATAGTTGGGTGAATTCTATTTTGATGGCATCTGATAACTGAGTCTTCTGCTGTGAAGGAACTCTGACATGGACGGTAAATATCGGATGTATGTGTATAAACAATGATGAGCTGTGTGTCTCTCGTACATAATCCCGATCTGTATGGCTGCAGACACTGAGGTAACATGATATCTAACTTAATTCTACATGGTGCCAGTAACGACATTTTGTCTCAAATAAATCCATCTCTTACGTTTCACTGACAAATAACTGGGCACGATACTAATGAATTCATTCCAAACCTGAGGGTCATAACACGCCTATGCTCTTATGAATAAATATCTATCTTACACTTGTGTCACATGGTAGATGTACCCGACGTCAATGGCCCATTTCATGCTATGACGATAGAATATCATGAGTACAATGTGAAGTTTATGTTGCGAGCTCAGTATTGGAATGATCGGTGTAGTTTGTCGTATTGAATTAATAAATTCATTTTCAAACACTTTCGTGTTACATTATATGAGCCCATTGCAGCATTCCCCAGCTACGAATAACTTTGACACAAGAGGTTAGGTAGCATGGATAACGGTGGTCCCTTTGCTTCATTTGTAGTGATATTTCGATTACATCGTTATTGATATTATAGTAATACCTATCCTTAACAATATGTACATACTCAACAAAAGGATAGTTTTGCATATATATATATATATATATATATATATATATATATATATATATATATATATATATATATATATATATATATATATATATATATATATATATATATATATAAACATATATATATATATATATATATAATATATATATATATATAAATATTTATATTTCAAATTATATATATATATTTCAAGTTTTTTAACATATTCAAGAACAAAGTGTTCTTAGTTTTAAATCCAACAACTTGGTGAAACTAAACTCTCTTTTTTTACACAAAGAGAGTGAAGTGATTCCATGCGCAAATCGAATGAAACAGCTTGTAGGCCTGATGACGTATCACTTTTTTAAACACCTTCAAGAGGAATCTCTTCTATTACTTTGAGATATTGTTAATGGGATCTGGGAATGTTCCAGCTTGAGAGAGGCGGTTATTGTTCCGATACCCAACCGATCGTCTTTGATTTGGAGAAGGCCCACAATACCACACGGAAACACGGCCTTATAGGTCGCATCTTGTTTTAATTCAAAATGTCATTAAAATGTCATTTACCATGTAAGGTCCGTGCTGGCACTACTTTCTCTGATAATTATGGTCAAAAGATGAATGTCCCACCAAGAAATGTCCCACCACTCTATGTGGATGATTGCTTTCGTTTATTTCAAATCCAAAAACATGAGAACAATCGAGAGGCAGCTGCAAAATGACCTACACTTGGTGTTCGAGGGGAGCATTTTGCCTTGAAGTTAATGTCGAACGCCAAACATTCGGCATATGATGTAATGACGAATGACGGTTCGAAAGAAGTGAGATAGAATTGAGGCTACGGCTCTAATGGGCCGAAATGTTGTATCAATTAATTCACCCGCACCATTGTCGATATTTGATTCTGAACTGAAAGCTATTGCGACTGCCCAATCAAGTGAAAGACGTTTTATAAACTTCTCTGGCTCCCTGTCTGCACTGGAGGCAATAAAACCTGATCGGGCTTCTGTTACTCATTATCTTATGACACTTATGATTTGTTTGTCCAAAGAAGAGTTGGTGTTATAAGAGGATGGCCGACCAGTTCATGTGATATCAGTGACAAGCACCTGGTAGGACCTCTGTTCTAATTTACCTAATGACACCGATGGGATTCATTTGGCTTTCTCAATGTAGTGACATTTCTACACACTGCAAAATGTTCAAAGGCCGGCATGCAGAGGAACAAGCAGATTTCGCTCAATAAAAACGAACATCTGAATCGGGAATTATTTTATTCTCTATAATTAGTTTATCATGACAAGGATATTTTGTTTTTATGGGTTTCAAGCCATGACGGGGTCTCCGGTAATGAGAGGGCCGACCGACCTGCCCGAAAAGCGCGAACCAGGATGTGAATGAGGTTGAAGTCGCCTTTACAAATTTCAGACCTCATAAATTGCTTATTTCGCGTGACTAAACCTTTCAGAATCGTTTGAAAGGGTGGATCTATCTTAGATCCTTGGTTTCATTAGATGAGTGAGACTATATCACAGACTTATACTGCCACACTTTTTCATGAATTTTACAAAAACAAAATTCAATTAATACTAGAAGGTATAATTTAGTTTTAATCCTTTACTTCTTCTCATCTTTTCATATTCGCATTTTCCCCAACCTTAGAAGGCGCCATATAATGCACTAGTGTTGGTGGTTCGTTAAATCTATACTTACCTCACATTACCTTACCCTACCTATGCAGAGTGGTGCCCAGTCGGTTGTTGAAATGCTTCACGAATGTTGCATTTGAATGATTGATAAGTGACGTAATAAGGAGAGATAAATAGATGAGAATATTGTGTCTTTCGCAGTATTGCAGTATCGCAGTATATATGGTGCTATGTATATTTCGCCGAGTGATCTAGCCCTACGCCTTGTTCAACTGTAACCCGCTACTGCAACTACTGCTTCTACTACTATTAATACTACTGCTACATATTATATCAACACTATAACTACGTGTTTTTGACACTGTCAAATTTTAGCTAACCTAATTTAAGCAAGTTAAACAGTGCCAGTTATTTTGCAGCTGTAGCTTCATGAGGCTCGTCCATAACATCGATAACTGCTGGTTATTACGCCTTAAGTGGAATGTCTTCTTACAGGCCGCATGAAGTCAATTAGCTGATGAGTGCAATTCAGAGTACGTTGCATATTATCAAACGAGAAACAGCTGGGAGCATCGATGCTTTAAATAAGGCCGTGCTCATTTCGGTATCAAATAGAATGATCGGCGTCATCAAATAAATATGAAGGGGTCTGGTTACAAAACATTGGTGAGTTTGGTGCCATGTTGCCTGCCCGGTATATATTGCGTGTGTATTTGGCAATGAAGTGATCCGACATACGACAACACTGGGTGGTGATAAGTGATGCATTTGTTGGGTGTAGTGGTGTATACAGAAATGAGCTCAATGGTGCTGTACGTATTGGGTTTTAAATGTGAAGCAGGTGTTGTGCAAACGACGTAACGGTATTGCCAGTAATCAAATGTACATGCAACAATAAATGTTCCTAAGCACAAATAAGGCTCTGACAAGAGGTATGATTGTTTTCGCGGTGCTAAATAACTCGCGTGTCATTGTATTGATGTAGTGTGGGAATGTGCGTTTGTATATGGTAACCATTATATGTATCGTGTAAAAGCGAGATAGTCTTGCAAATACAGCCTTGCTTTATAACAGATCAGGGTCAGGCGCACAAAGATCCCAGACTGTCACATAAATGGTCCAACTACCACATGTAAGCAGAGGTGGTCACGCGGGCAGTCATTGACGAAATATTGCGAATAACAGTTCATGCTGATGATTTAATAATCGAACTGGGACCGCTTATAATTACATCTTGGTCTCAAGCTGACTCACAAAAAAGCGGTAAACAACAACGCTGCGCAGTATTTGCTTTGCTGACTATGAAGTGAGAGTTATATTTGATCTGGGAGGGTGGAGGACAAGCTATGTACCCAATTATTGATAACGGTCGTGACAAATTGGTCATTAGATTATATAACCCCAGCAATACTCGATATTTGGATCCATTTAAGCAGCCTGATTAGCAATGTAAACATTGACATTTTCCCTCATGATATGCTGCCATCTCATAGCAGTAAATTATATGCGGTTACGGTCGTTGACGAGTTGGTCTGCTTGTTTAATATCGCGGGCTATTTGTTTTGGGATACTGTTAATCAGAAATCGGATTTGCAATATATCATCTCTACAACTTAGTTTCGAACGGACGATTCGCTCGATTTGCAGATGGTGTCTAAAAAATGAATAGAGCATTTAACGTCCAGGTATGTGAACGCCAAGGAATATAAATTTAGTAATATTGTTCATCCGATTGCACTTGATAAAGAATTGGAAAAATATTATCATCAAAATATTGAGGCAAGAGTATTGAGTGGAAGTGGTGAAATGTGTCGATACACTTAGGTCGACATAATTCACAATGCAACGCAAATCAATTTATCCTCCTAATAAAAGGAAAGGCTTGTCCATCTATATATTGCCACGTCAGTATTTCTCTTGTACTATGAATGAATATCCATTTAAAGCTTTTGTGTATTTGGAATAATAAATATAAAATCCATCAACAATCACATTGAAGACGTGACATCTTGCTGTAATGTCATTGTGGGTTGCATATTTCAACAAAACGTAAGTGAAATACGAGGACACAGATCAGCCCATACTGTCAATATATAATTTGAATAGCAAAGATCCGGTAAGTCAGTGCAATTCTAGCATGTCGAAAACTCCCATTTAATAGTTATCTGCAAAATGAATGCTTGCAGGCATAATTAGATGCAGCATCATAACTTTACGGGGTATTCATTCCCACGTCATCTGTATAATACCGGCTGTATGGAGAAGATAATTGGCGCACATGGTTAAATGGAGTGAATCACTGTTAACATGCAATCATATAAGACCGGTTAGCAAAGTCCAGAGTTAATACTAGATAAAACAGTTTACCATGTCCATAGCCCCTTAACGCTACATCAGTCCAACTGTCACTGGGGTCAGGTAGATGATAGGTTTGCAACATTAGCAAGAAAAATCGTAATATGACACAACAGGGTAAAACATAGCAGGGCTTGCGCATTAAACGGTTGATGGCAACTAGCATTTGTCACAAGGATTCGGTTGAGTTCCTTACCCAGGAAGCACCGCCTTTAATCATAAAGTTAACCTTTTGGTGGGAAAAATCACTCAAAATCAGTGCCTGTGATATCGGACACTTGCTATATTCTGTCATACTGTGGCGCGTGCTGCCTATAAAATAGGGATACAAGATAAAACAGCTATAAAAGTGAGCTGACGTATATATCTCTATGTTCGAAAGGGCACACATACAGACATCAGTGCATAAGCATACGCGTGACAACACCACTATTCAACTACTGCTGCGTGCGTTTAGATAACCTTGCTTGACCGCGGAACCACTTAACAGCACCTCAGCCTTGTATAGATAGCTTGATCTGCTTAGATTGTACTGCAGGCAAGGTTGTACATTTCAAAAACAGCGCTTAACCTACGGTTTTCGCGCACCCGATCTTGGGTCGTTAGCTACATGCCCCACATGAAAGCCTCAGCAAAGCACGCCAATGATGAATTTATATTTATATATCACAGAACATTCGCTGCTTATCATCATTCATGGATAGCCTAAAAAACTAAGAGCGTCACAGAAATTTGCATTTCATCCCAACCAGCTTTGTCTCGTATGGTATGGAATTTGCTCATAGCGGAATTTAGATAAGCTATTTAAGATAATGGTGCAGTTAAGGGGATCAGTATGGGACCAGCTAAGACTCAAGCTAAAATACGTTCATGCTGTAGTGGATTTACATCAGTACAATGGATGCGCCAAGTGTGAATGGTAGCCGATGTCATGGGCTTATTTTAGGTTCAGACAATAGCGGACTGAAGGTAAGTGACAATATCTATCCAGTGCTGTGAATAAGGCGCGGGATTTATTTTGACACAGACAGATTTGTCATTAGCAAGCCATTCATGTTTTATACGTGTACAAAAGCAATAGACTATTGAATGACAATATAACTACGTTTGTCTGGTATTTCATGTAAGCCATCGCGGAAAGTCTCAGTTATTCACGATTTTCCTCCATAATGCCATCGCGGGTGGCTTTTAAAGAACCGCACCAAATTCTGGTTATTTTAAAGAATAGAGCTACAACATGACATCAAAATACCCTGCAATAGAGTGTTTTATGTAGTTGGTGATGCTACATGCCTCTGTGAGTTTAGCCAACAGTGAACTGAGCGAAGCTGTGGTACGTTGCCAAATCTGATGTTGACATTTGAAAACCAGTTAATTGACTGACTGCACTAGATTCCTTGAGAGTTTTGTACATTAATTGAGGGTCATATCATTAAGCTTTAATAATGGAGAACAATATCAATGTTGTGCATTACTGTTAGATATCTTTTGTATACTAGATTCATTTGTGGTAGGTCAGAATTTGACACACATTTAACAGCGAAATAGGACAAGTTGATCCGAACCCAGAGAAGTGTTATATTTCTAGCTTTGTATTGAGATGGTGTTAGCCACTTTGCAGAGCCTTTGCATATCATTTGATGAGCACGGAGATCTAGTACTTGATTGCTGGTTGTTTGAATACATTGTGATAAAGTTCCTCCGATTAAGAGCTATGAACATGAAAATAACACCGCCAATCCTCTAAAATGACTACCTTAGTTAATTGCTTAAATACCTGCTCAACGACATGTTGTCTAACTCAATGAAACTGTTTATTGAATTATGTAACAATGCTAAGTAATTCTCTATTTGATCAATATAGTATCTTTGCTCCGGTTGTAGAGCAAGCCCTCTATGTAATTCGCCATCTTTCATTTTGTGTTACGTTGAATTGTACTCAGTTTATTTTATTTATGCTTGTTATTTACTCGCATGTTCCAATACTTCGCGGTTTCTTTACACTTCTGTACAATACTGATAAAACATCAATTGGTTATTTGCGAGACGATGTGACGTGGAGTCATCAGGCTAGAATATCATAATAATAATAATAATAATAATAATAATTTATTGCTTGCAACATCAACAAGTACATACATAATAAGCGTCATATATAAGGCATGCAAGCAAAAGGATGTAGACATCTAATGATGTATGGATCCTTACAATTAATACAGCGTGTAAGTGCACGGAAAAAGCATATTGACATAGTAGTACCTGGAAACACTCCATATCTAACAATGGTAATGACAAAGATTGATATAGCGTGGGCCAAATATCAGTTATCATTTGGTGTGGTTAATTCAACCGCAAAATAATAGAATCTTGGGAATACTATTACAATTTTTCAACAATGTGTTTTCTTAAAATTATTTTGAAAGCATAATACGAATTATATAGTCTAATTGTATAGCAGATACCATTCCATAATTTTACGCCTTGATACATCATACTGCTTATAGCTATTTGCGATTTACATTTGGGTACATATAGTAGAAATTGTTGTCTAGTTATAACATTGTAGGTATCAGGCTTTCTTTTAAAAATTTTGTACAATGCTTTTGGCAAAACCTGAATTGTACTTGAACGTAAATAACAGTACACAATATTCATACACATTCGATAGTGGCATAATATTTAGCATCTTAAAAATTGAGCTGGAACTGGTACGTCTAGGAGACACTGTCATTATTCTTCAGCATAATTTTTGCAACTTTAAAACTGGCAGCATTTCTCCATACTTCAATACAATAAGAAATGTGCGGATAGATAATTGAATAATACATCGTTTCATGATTTACATAAGATTCCTACGGCTTTAGCAATTTTCAATTTTATATGGTGGATATGTTGTGACTAATTTAATTTTCTATCAAGACGCACTCTAAAGAAAGTAGTACAGTTTTCATTTGTTAATGTCTGGTTGTTTACATACAACGTTTCACTTGGGGAGATAGTATGCCGACCTGGTTTAAAAATAACATAATGAGACTTTTGTACATTCAAAGATAGTTTGTTCGTGTTGGGCCACGTTACAAGCTTATCAAGCTCTTGATTGATTGTTCGAATCATGTTATCAATATCGTTACCTACAAGAAACATATTAGTATCATCAGCAAAAAGAATCGATACCTAAACAGTTGAGATGTGCACAATGTCATTAATATATAGTAAAAACAGTATGGGCCCTAAAATGGATCCTTTAGGGACACCACATTTAATACTGCTACATTCCGATTGAGTCCTATCTGTCAGATAACGTTTACACCATTCCAATGCAATCCTCGAACACCATAACAAAATATCGTGATTAATGGTATCGAACGCTTTGCTGAAATCTAAAAGTACTTCATGTACACATTGATCATCTTATTATGCATCAATAATCTTATTCACTAAATATGTTAAAGCCATGTTTGCACCATGATTTTTTCTAAATCCCAACTAACATTCATACATTCTGCTTATTAACAAAATCAATAAGTCTATTATACATTGATTGTTCCATAATCTTCAATATGAATGGCAGTACAGATACAGGTCGATAGTTATAAATACATGAATCATTCCCACTCTTGAACATTGGCACGACTCTAGCTAACTTAAGTTCATTGAGAACAACTCCATGATTAAACGACAGGTTTAAAATATGCAGCAATGGTATTACAAAAGGACCAAATGTCGATTTAATAACCTTTGTGGTTAAGTCATTTCATCCAGGTCTGGTTTTTATTAACGACAGAATAATGCTACTGACTTCATTTTCATTTGTATCATCGAAGCACAATTGAATTGATATATGATTTCTTCACAAATGACAAAGGGTCGATATTTGTAGCAGGAATATTTTTAGACAAGTTTGGTCCAATGTTAACAAAAAGTTATTAAAATTGTTTGAAATTATTTTCTTATATTTTATTGGGTCTCCATTAATATAACATTCTTGTTTATAATTTCCTTAATCCATGTCCATGATTTTCTCAAGTTGTTTTTGTTTATAGATAACATGCTATCATAATGATCTCCTTCATACTTTTTAATCATACTTTGAAGTTTGTTTTTATATGCATTATAAAACATTTTATTTCCTAATGAGGGACACTTTAAACTTTTAATATACAGTTTATTTTTTACTCGTATAGATGTTTTTAACCCTGCCGTTAGCCACGGATTTCGGTTTTTATAAACAGAGATTGCATTCTTTAAAGGAAAATGGGTATTAAAGTGATCTATATCAATCTTATAGAAATCAGTATATGCTTTGTGTGTGTTATCGTTATGCAAGATATTACTCCAATCTACCTGCAGTAGTGATGTTTTGAACTGCTGAATATTACTTGCATTGTAAAACCTCTGCATTTTGTTGATGGTCTCAGTCTGACAGGATACTTCTGAATCAATATAGAAAATAGGAAAATATTGCTTATGTCAGTACAAATAATGCCCGAGACGTCGTTCCTTTCTCGGCATATGTGTTGTTATGTAATAACTAGGCTTGGCCCCAAACATATTAGTTTTCTTATCAGTTAGTGATGTTTTGTGGTTTCTCCACCCAGCTTCTTAAGCTTTTTGATCCTGTGCCTTTTACGCTCTCAATAGTCCTGTTTACATGGTTACAGAGTTATCCAGACAATGAGAAAACTGTTATTTACTGTCTGTGTACCGTGATTCAAAACAGACGAGCCGCCATGTTGTTAAAGCTATACTTATCGTCACGTATCTCATGATATCTAAAATTACATGCAAATCGCGCTTGTGAACGACTTTGTGCCATTGGCAAGAAATCTAATAAAGCTTAAGCTACCGATAGAGAAAGAGAAGTCTCGGTCAAGGAATTCATTGTGTCATCAACATTTTTAAAACAGTAGGCAATGAAACATTTGTAATATTATACCTTCCACATTAATATGTTAGACTTTTGACCGACTACCATATAACGCAAGTCTAGCGCAAAAGTTGGAATACAAATCTGAATAATTCGTTGTAAGTACGAACAAATTTCATAAAAATTCCATGCGGTTGTGTCTGCATCACAAATGCAGTGCAACAAATGATTGTGGGTCCTTGAGGTCAGAACCATGAGACGACGAATGGCCTAACACCAAACAAAGAAAAATAATTAACAATAAACTGATGAAAAGTAAAAAAACTGACTAAATAGAAATACGATTTAAACTCATATATTTTGCAGAAGCCGAAGCATAATAGATCATGCATCAGAACAAGCTAAAAAGTTGATAGAAATTTACTAAAGCAACTCGTATGATGTTTCCAAGATAGAAATATTGTTTAATGTTCATCATTTGGTCATTGTATATAGCCAAACTAATTAATTTTACTCCCAAATACAATATATTTGCTATTGTCTATGGTGAATAAAATCTATTCTTTGGCAATATCCAGATATTCTGCTATTAAGATTATAAGTGACATTCTAGATTGAGCTAACAAAGTGACATCTTCTGCATATCCTGTAGCACCACAAAATGTATTATTAATGTCACACCCTACACTGGCTTTACGATGTAGAAACAGTTCATCGAAATAATTTACAAACATTCTGCTGAAATCACACCTCCCAGTTTCACACCATAAGAATTAGATTGCAAATTACTCGTTATATATTCCGTTACACAATTTCCTAATGCAATCAGAAAATTGTGAAATACATATTTGCTAAACTTCCGGCCACAAGTGAACACACTCGTCAACACCTGAAACAGTTTGACGTACTCGACTCAGTCGAAGGCTGTACTGGTATCTAACAGCACCATTGAGGTAATATTCTACTATATTCATTGGGTTGTCGAATGTTCTTTTTTTATCCAAATTAAGAATCTGAGCACATATAAATAGTTCTGCCACTATTTTACAGAACACGATCAAAGAGTTTTCTCGTCATGCTACTAAGAGCTATAACTTTTTAATTGTCTTTACTATTCAACAATTTGCGTTTATTTTTTGGTATCTTTATTGTTGGGCTCAAGACACGATACTGAAGAAACACTCCATGGAACAAAAAAGCAGCAAACAACATTGCAATATGCATTCCCAACATATTCCATTGTCCCTCTTCTTAAGTCATTTACAGCTTGATCAATAACAGCACAGGTAACATAATGATCATGATAACATTTATGTGACTTACAATTCTTGTTTATGTCAGTAATGTCAGCATGCGTTATAAGAAAAACGGAACTGTAAAGCAGTGCTGGCTTGTCGACAAACATATTACAAATGTCGGTATCATTAGTGGCAATATTGAAATTTCTAGGCAAGTGGATCTCACTCTATTTGCCTCATTCCAAAAGTATCTCTCCTTTGCCATCCGCTAATTGTTCGGCGAATTTGTTCGCCGTTTTGGCGTCGTCGTGCTTTGGCACCAATCGCATAGCATAATAATACTTAGCACGAGTTGTCCGTTTTATATTAGCATCAACACAAACCTAAGAGAACCACAGCTGTCAAAATATGGTATTCTCTTTGGATTCTTTAACATCTTTATTCTATTCTGGCACTGCATTACGCTCACGCTCACGTGTATAATGTTTCCGATTTATTTGAGTTTTAGTGGTCACTCAGAGATGTACGTATACGATATGTTAATGTTCCATAAACAATATACCTATTGGTCTATATCATAGATTGCTTGATGGTGTAGGCAAAACAATTATAAATCGTTTGAGCATCAGTTGGTACTGTTGCCTGCCACCGAAAGACCAATACCCCTCATGCAAGGCTAAAGACTAACGCTATTAGTACCACAGACACTACCATCACGGTCCATTGACCACGCTTATTCCTCATGAAAAACAGTATGCTAGTTCAAGTCAATGAACCGACCGAGGTAAGTAGCGTCTTGTCGCTATCGTTGGTTTGCTTTTGTCTGCTACAAACCACTTTCCCACACCTGTCTATTATACGTTTACTTGCTTCCGTTTAAAATAATTGCACTTTTCTGACAAAAAAAGCAATGCAAGTTCTTACTTTTATACTATTACATGACAAAGGGGTGCCTCGTCGTATTTCTTTCGGATGGCTTTGGCCGCCGATAATGATATCGCCATTTGCGACCGTTGCTATCTTGATGATCGACATGAAGATCAAATCAGAGACAATAAAAACAGTATTATGTCAATGTGATACAAATCATTGACACATGTGCCTTGGCGATGTGAAGCAGAACAGTACCTCTGGTGGCTCAATTACTGAAATTACATTCAGGCATAGAAGTAACGTGGTAGCTGAAGCTGCTTGTATATAACACCAAGGCTTGTAAATCGCTGACCAGTACAAAGAGAACAGATGAATCTTCCGAGGAGTGATCAATTTCACAGGACAAAAATTACTACCAGCTTGCATGTTTAATGTTTTTAAAATATTATATGGATTACACAGATAACAATTGGTTGAGATACACAATTAACCCAAATTATGTTTCTCTCCTCGACTGGTTGCATATCAAGTACATGAGGTTATTTTCTAGCATACATAGACAAGGATTTAACGGTTGTCTATGATGTAAGGTAATGAAAGGTGAGACAAAGATTTCGAATAAGGTTAAAGCCACGTAGCAATAGAAAGACTTCATTGCGAATGATGAATTTGCAATCCGCTTAACTCAGAAATTTGTTGCTGTTAGCCAACACTGCCTGGCCGTTGTCAGATTAGGCAGCTTGATTCCATGCAATCACTTTTGGTGATTATTGCTAATCACTCATCTGTTTGCTATGAAATATGACAGAGGAAATATTTAATTAGCACCACACTTTCTTATATTGCATCTTACAAGATCCTTGCAACGTTTCCTCCTGGCATTACAGCAGCACAGTAAATGAAAACATCCATTTTAGCAACGAGATGTATACGATCGATGGTTATGTCACCTATGGTATAACTGATGTAAACTGCACTGGGGTAATTATCTGGCTTACAGCATATGTCAGCAAAACCTGTCATTTCCGAAATTGGTCATCAAAGACTGCTAGTTGTGTATGTGGTCGAGTAGTAAAAATAATTGTCTCATGTTGTAAACCGCAAATCGTTGGTCAGCTTAAACATCCATCTTAAGCAATACACAGTGATCAACAAATAAAGACTACTAAAAATTTTCACTTAGGAACATAAGTGGGCCTCTCTGCTCATAACCTCTGGTAAAAGTAAACCACAAAATGTTACCCCGAAGATACAACCAGTCAGCTGGAGCTATGCGATAAAGAGATTGATGGTCTCACCGAACCATTAATGCACCATAATGACATACTTTGCTATGTACAATTTACAACAAGGATGACACGAGCTTCTTCAGATGTCTGTTAGCCGCAGTCTGTATTTGTCGCGTTACCTTCCATGCTTGTTTTAATGAAGCCTGTAAGCCTTCATTTAAACTACATTCCGCTTTTGTTTTGCTTGCTTAAAGGAAAGTAACATTTAGGTTAATATATTGAAAAAAACTTAGGGACGATAATTTGCCAGAGAGTCATATGGACTACTTAAGTGACGTCGATATTCCCATCAATCCATGACATTAGTTGCCATTCCGATTGTTAAGACAGAAATTGTGGATTTGGTGTAGTCGATGAAACGGTGCAGTTGTACGATGCACCACACAAATGTAAACTATTCATATTTCAATCCAGCAGTTGTTTCATACCGTTCCTTTAGAACATTACAGAGTCTGTATAGTGTACAATATACTGTGACTTCAAGACTCGGCTTATCTGCTGCTTTAGGAAAAAGAGTAGGCACCTTTATCATATTCCAGCTATTCATTGCATATTTTGGCGTTGATTCTGCTCAAGTGTGCATATAAATCAACCTACTGTATTATGTGTTTTATGTATGATATGTTAATGCTCCTCAAAGTATAACAGGTATGTAAGCAGACTATATTTGTGCATTATCTACAACGTTGCCGATTGTCTAATAAAGGTCAGCGTAAAACGGGGTGATGAAGTGCGGATACAAGAGGATCATAAAAAGCGCTATCATGCCCGTATTTATAATTGGATAAATACTATTCTGAAAGCATCTGACAACTGAATCTTATGTTGTAAACCAAAAGCTGGAATTACCTCGAAAGGAACTCAGACACGGACTGTAAATATTTGGTGTACGTGTATAAACCATGAAGAGCTGTGTGTCTTTATTACATAATCCCGATCTTTATGGCTGCAGACACTGAGGCAGCACGATATCTAACTTAATTCTACATGGTGCAAGTTACGACATGAAATTTCAAGTTAATCATGATCCATGACTTATGCTTTACTGACAAAATAACCGTGCGCGATATTAATGAAACCATTCCCAACCTGAGAGTCAAAACACGCCTATGCTCTTATGAATATATATCTATCTTACTCTTGTTTCAAGTGATAGTAGTACCCGACGTTAATGTCCCATTACATGCCATGACATTCGAATATCACGAGTACAATGTGGAGCTTATATTGCTCAGCCGAGTTCAGTATTGGAAAGAACGGTCGATAAAGTAATTAGTCTATGAATTAGAACCTGAATGAGTCTGTCTTTCAAGGGAAGTTAATTTTTGTTATTCATAATATTGTGGCAAATCAGGACTCTAACGAAGGATAAACCGCTGTCGGCGATGAAGAGCAGTAAAGAACCCTATTTTTCCTCCATACATTTCGAGAAATTTTGGACAAATATTAGGACCGTACTGCCATTTTGTATTAAAGATTGTGCTTATTTGATACTCCACAATTAGATTATCATGGCAATGATATTATTTTCCTTGGTGCCGAGCCATGTTGGGGTCCCCGGCAATACGAGGGCAGACCTACCTGCAAGAAAAGCGCTCATCCAGAATGTGAATGAGGTCAAAGTCCCCTTTACAGACTTCAAACGTTAGAGTGTCAAATATGATTCTTGTCATAAATAGCTTCTTCCGGGTTAAACCTTTCAGATCGTTTGAAAGGGTGGATTTATCTAAGATCCAGATTGTAAATGCCCCATAAATTTTACAAAAATCAATTTAATCAATACTAAAAGGTGTAATTTTAGATTGTTGTCATCCTTATCCGCCTTACATATTCGCATTTTCCCCAACCTTAGAAGGAGCAATATAATACACTAGGTTCGGTGTGCCATTCAATCCTATACTTTCCTTACCTGTGCAGAGTATTGCTCAGTCAATTGTTGAAAAGCTTCATGAATGTTGCATTTGATTGATTGATAAGTGATGTAATAAGGGGACATAAATAAATGAGAATATTGTTGTCTTTCGCAGTATTGAATATATGGTGCTATTTAAATATAGCCGAGAAATCTAGCACTTACTCTGGTTCAACTGTAACCCACTACGGCAACTATTACCACTACTACTACTACTACTACTTTTATATCAGAACTGAAACAACTAAGTTAACCTAATTCAAGCAAGTTAAACACAGCCAGTTATTTTGCCGCTGTAGCCTCATGATGCCCGTCAATAACATCGATAACTATGGATTATTACGCTTTGGTTTAAGAGGAAAGTTTTCACGCAAGCGGCTTAAAGTCACTTAACAGCGGGGATTCTCAACACTGAGTGTAATTCAGAGTAAGCTGCATATTATCAAACGGGGAACAGCTTTGAGCCTCGATGCTTTGAATTAGCCTGTGTTCATTTCCTAATAAATTAGAATGATCGGCGTCATCAAAAAAATATGAAGGGGATTTGGTTACAAAACCATCGTGATTTTGGCGCCATGGTGTCTAGCCGGTATATATTGCATGTGTATTTGGCAATGAAGCAATGTGACATACGCCACCAATAGGTGGTGATTAGTAAGGCATTTGTTGGTTTTGGTGGTTTAGACAGAAATGAGTTCAATGGTGCTGCACGTATTGGGTTTGAAATGTGAAGCAGGTTTTGTGCAAACGACGTAACGGTATTGCCAGTAATCACATGTACATGCAGCAATAAATGTTTCTAACCACAAATAAGGCTCTGACAAGTTGTATGATTGTCTTCGCAGGGCAAAATAACTCGCTTGATGTGGTTCAACAGTCAAAGGCTGTGGTGTTATCATGTTGTGTTTGAAAGTGCGTTTGTATATTAATAGCAAATGGTAAATCATCATATGCATGGTGTAAAAGCAAGATAGTCTTGCAAATACCGCCTTGCTTTACAATTGATCAGGCTCAGGCGTACAAAGTTCCCAGACTGCCACATACATGGTTCAACTATCACATGTAAGCAGAGGTGGTCATGAGAACATTCATTGACGAAATATGGTAAATTGGCAATTCATGTGGCTGATTTATTAATCGAACTGGGACCGCTGGTAATTACATCTGGGACATAAGCTGACTCACACAAAAACGATAAACATCAACGCTATGCAGTATTTGGTTTGCTGAATATATAGTGAGAGTTATATTTGATCTTAATTGCTGGGAGGGTAGGGGACAAGCTATGTTCGCAATTATTGATTACACCTCGCAAGATAACGGTCGTGACAAGTTAGTCATGTTATTGTCTATCCCCAGCGTGTCTCGATATTTGGATCCATTTAAGCAGCCCGATTTGCAATGTCTACATTAACATTTTCCCTCATAATATGCTGTCATCTCCGAGCAGTCAACCATATGCTGTTACGGTCGTTCATTAGTTGGTCTGCTGGTTTAATATCACAAGGCTACGCTACAAGTAAGCAAGCTGAGGTCCCAGGATTCCAAATAAAAGTCGAGTTTAAGTGCGAGTCCAGCCCATTCAGGTCGTAGTGACCGATGATATAGCCTATTGTACTAGATTTGCAATAAATGTGAGATTACCAAAGGTATGTAAGGTGGCAAGTTGTCTTTGTGGCGATATTACAAGCGGCTCCCATGTGACCGTCCCGTGTGATGTCAGAGTTGCCTTCTTCATCAACGATACTGTGTAACAGGAAAATCAGAAAGATGTAGTTGTACAATGCATGTAATACATATTCATGGGAACGATCATCAGCATCAAAATAATGCATTTGTGTGACATTGAGTACAATATACCCAAGTAACTGCAGCTAATGTGGGGTTACATGGATAACAGACGTTAAATAAGTTGGCATTGTACCCTACCAACTAGCTTGCGGTTGTTGCAATCAGTAACTCGATCAACAATATTGTAAATGCCCGATTAGCAATGTAGACATTGACATTTTCAACAATATAATCAATCATAAGGCTATCACAATTGCAAATCAGTGGGTGTTGAAACATTACCCACGATCACAAGCCGGTATTACGGGCCATATGCACCTGACAATTTCCCCAAGATAAAATGTGTTATTCGATTATCCAAATATGTGTAAGCCTTAATGGCTTATAAAAATGTGGAATTGAGATGGCAATTATAAAAATGTGGCGACGCTTTCAGGGTGGAATTTGCTATTTGACCACATTTAAGTGAATATTTGCTATCAATGTAATTGTAATTGTTCTAGAATGATAATTTAAAAGATTTATTAGATCGCCTGCAGCGATTTCTTGCCATTTGATTGTCATGTGTAACTACGACTTCGTAAATACGACAATATCTCTCCAAATTGCCCAATTACAAGCCTAGCATTTCACACCATCTATTTCCGCCTCCTGCTCACCATAAATGAGTTGCTTATTCAAGATAGCATCACTCCGAAAACAACCTACCAAACAAACCACGCAAACAGTGAACGCATACACAGACCTAATGGAATTATATTGGGTGTCATGTTTTAGAGGCATAATTCAGTTTCTGTCACGACAGACCTGTCCTCATAGAAGTGTTATGTATATTATGATTTGTGTATTTTTTGCATATAACATTCCTTTAGAGTTTCAATATATAAGTGCATACGGTTTTGAATACAAAGGATTATAGTCGAAGAGATGGTATGATGAAACATAATGTCTCGTTCACAAATTTTGCTCAATATTTCACGTGTCATTGTAGCAATTGTCGGGCAATTACTGTGATTATCAAGCTTAGCTGCGTTCATTTCCAAAATTACAGCGTATAGATTATCATGGATAGCTACTTGGTACTAATTACGAAATACCTCTACCGATCGACCGCAAATTGCATCACTTCTTAATCAATCCATAAACGTGATTCTCTACCTTTATTGTATTGAAATCGAGATACGTTAGCCTTAAAGTGTATGTCGTTATGCATTGAAAATTAATTATTAGGCCATTTTCTTCATAAATCGTAATTATTCATCGTCAGACCTCCGGTGGAGTTTTATAAAGCCTCACGGTATCCCTTTTTCTGTTGAGCAAACGGATATTAGTTGTGCATTACTGGGACTCACAAATATGATTCTTGTTCACACGTGACGCAGTCATCAAGTGTGCATAACAAAACATCACTCATATAATTATTCAATTAATATTCATGGTATTTACACCCCGTGAGCACTACGCCAAGTTGGCGGCCCTTTGTTTGATAGTTTGAGTTACCAAGAACTGAAGAAATCTGTGTCACCTAAATTGGATTATGTTTTCTAAAACACAATTATATCTATGATGGGATACAACCATTCGCCACCAATTGTAGCGGTGCTCTGTAAGCAGGCAAAGTCTTTGGAACAAACGATTATGAGTAATAGTGCAATACATTGCTATTGTGCAATCAAATATAGGTGTCACACTTTCAGTATTGCGCATAACGTACCATGCGCATCCTGAAATCCAGCACCAGCATAGGCCACTATACTGCAAATACTATGCCTCGTAATGATAGACAGTATCACGTGGCCTGCACATTTATGGCGAGTCAATGGCCCATTTACCGATCCAATGTAGTATAGGTCAATTTGGCAATTGTTGTCATTCTGTCGCTATGCCTTCGTAGGCGGCCATATAGCAGCACTGGGCATTGAGCTGCTTTGGGAGTTCGATTATTGTACTGGCTTCAAAACTCTCGTTCTGCCGGATATTGTTCAACAGCATCATGGGGAACTTGCATTATACCGACTCTTTGCCATGACTGCCATGATGTCTCCATTGGCAAGTTTTGCGTTTCTACTCTGAACCCTTGAAGTTCGAAATAGCGATTGATATGATAGACATAAAAGCCTGGAGAAAAATATTTATTGTTTTTAGAATAAAACATTTCCACCAGCAATGGTTTAATCAATTATTGTAAATGCACCGACCAATGTATCACAAAGAGTTATTATAGCAGTGGTCGAGACATTAGATCAATTTATGTCCTCGCTAAGTAGTTAATCATTCGGTATTGCAATATATCATCTCTACAAATTAGTTCCTAACGAGCGATTCGCTAAAGTTTATACTTATTAAGATTCGCAGATAGTATTTGCACAATTTGCCATTGTGGATAACTGTGATTTGTCTGCTATGTACTGCACATACGATGCTCCAGGAAACATGGCAACGAGCACAATAAAACAGAAGATTATCCATGACATAAATTAGGTGTTACACAGACCTTGGTAGCTGTGATTGAAATGGTGAAAACTGCATATTGCATCGTATCGTATTCTCCAGCTGCTACCCACGACTAGGTAACCTGTCACTAGGACAAAGAAAACAAACAGACGAAATGAATGTAATTTCTTCCATAGCTTATTTAACTAACCATACAATTTCATTTGCTCACTTCTCTATTCCATCGTTTGCAAATTCCATAATAATGTGAGGACTATAGGTAGGTTGCATTGTAATTATTGTGAGAGCTCCGTTGAGAATGATTAGCATTGGGAATAGCATGATTTTATCATTTAATGCATCATCTTCTTGCATTTTTATGCCTCGCCGCATAAAATGATTGCAGGCTACTTTAGACTTCCAATTGGCTAGTCTTTCCACCTCACAATGATTAACAAACAAAATATAGAGTCAATTATGAAACCGCACTATCATAGTAAAGGGCAGAGTAAGTTTTATTAATGATATGATGACAATGACACTTCTAACACAGCAATAGGATGTGGGACTATCAATCCTGCTTTATTGCGTCAAATTCTGTAGAAAATTATCTGGTGACGGATGTAATACACACAAACTCAACACACCTGTCCAGTAGCATGATCGACAGCAAACGCATTGAACGTAACCAACCATCGATGTTGAGCTCAAATAGACGTGCTAACCAAATTCCAATTTGCGAATATTGGGAAATGAATGGCACGAGACAAAGTTAAAACTTAAAGTAAGATGGAGTAT
This sequence comes from Urechis unicinctus, assembly GCA_034190875.2. Classification (NCBI taxonomy): domain Eukaryota; kingdom Metazoa; phylum Annelida; class Polychaeta; order Xenopneusta; family Urechidae; genus Urechis; species Urechis unicinctus. Next base: position 56,193,307 of record CM067354.1, read on the forward strand.
TTTAACGCTTGCTTTGGCAAGGCGTTTCGGGTGACCTCATCTATTCTCATCTAAAAATTACATTGCGTCAATAGGGCTTATAATTTCCAGGGCTATCATTGCCAACATTGTTTGACTAAAAATGCTTCATCAAATCAGATGAAGAGCATTATAGTTCCTTTGAGCAAACTGGGTAATCAGGCAAACGTAGCTGTGCGATTAATATTTTCACAGGAGCGTAAATCTGAACGACGGCTAGCTGTTTGGTTTTAATTGGTCATAAGTTTCAGCGACACGTTTGTCAATAACTAGACGTCTAATAATCATCTATTTCTTGTTCTGCATCAAGAAAGACATACATCACCTGATTGGCATTGGTCTTCAAAGTTTTAATATAAAGTCACACGTGGAAGTCGACTGCTTCAGGTTAATTACACAAATCACTATATTAGTGAGCTTTGAATTGCGTCGTTTGATCATTCTGCGAACCTATCTTAATCAGTTTAACTTCAGTTTATCTGGTGACTACCATCATAACAAACTATTTTCAAACCATCGTCCGGCTACGTTGGTGACATTTAGTGGTGTATTACTACAATCACCTATTCGGACATCCGACCAGCGTCTCATCGTCTGCTCCAGCATACTCAGTGTGGTATCTTAATGATTCATTGATACTTACCTAAGTGCTGAGCAGTATACAGCAACATACATCATTTTAAGAGGTTTTTTTTTTAGGTATGGGTAACCATTTCATTTGTTCATTATCTTTATTATGTTCGTAAAGAAGAGTTTTATTGCTGGCGATCCATGGATATGTGGCTAGTTGATTGTAACCTAATTGAGAGTTTCAAAAAGGCGCGATTTATATCACTCGGCAACCAACCTAAAATACCGTGCGATAATGTCATATTGAAATGCCATGGACATTGTGGCCCTCTTTGTTCAACTGAGCTAACAGGCAATATAACCTGATCAAATGATGTTAGAGGTGCTGAGAGGACTTCGATGTGGCCCATAGCAATCAAATGTTCGAGAGCCGCTGACATGGTGCTTTGAGAGTAATTTTCTTGATTGTTGACATTTGACGTGACCCATTCAGTGGTCATCCGAGAGACCACATACCTCAACACATTAAATTGCATGTCAAATAAATTTTCCTTAGTGCAGGAAGTTTTGCCACAGTACTGCTCGGCTAACACTATTCCTGTATTCAACATACATGAGCTTCAAGTTCGACTTGTGTTATTTTTCATGTCCAATCATTATCCATTTACTGACCCGTAGGTTGGCGGTACCAAAAGAACAGTGCTTTAACCCAAACATTCATCATTGGAAACTTGGTGTCACTTATCACATCGGCAATCGGATGCGCCAAAATAACCAAACGCAAAAAGCGAAAATAAAGCATTGGTGACATATTTTACTCCCTATCGAGCCAGCTGACCGCCGTTTGTCACACCAGAAAATGACAGCTACAGATGTCATACACATATTGCGACAGAAACAAATCGTTTCGCATAGATTTGACAACAGATCGACCAGATGTATTTGTCAATATCATTTTGTACATTATCACTAACGATTACATGAGCTACGACTTAAACAAACCACGCATTGTCAATTTAATCTCAACGAAAAGAATGAACAGCAAAACAGCAGCGCAATGTTGGAATCTGAGGGAGACAAGAATTTATTTCGGCCCACTACGCATTCATAGCATATAACAGCTTGGTGAATATTGAGTCTACCATGATAAATGACATAAAACAAATGAAAACGCCAAGTAAAGATATCGAATTCCGACCACAACTACATGCACCTTTCCTTTTAAAGGAAATTTATGAAAGATCGTAGGTATTTGTTTCGACAGTTAGCGAGACTGTTAGTTTGTATTTTATAATAGAACAAATATAATGAGTTATATCAAATTAAAACATCAATATCATGAGCAAACATAGCTCGAGCAGGTCGGCCATTTGTCGCAGATTCCCTCAGCATTACGTAATAGAACTGATTGTTAGTGAATGTTGTGACTCACCTTCCGTTGGTCTTCGCTTCGTTGCAAGCGTCGGGCCAGAAAAGTAACCCCGTCAATTGCCACATAACATTGCGATTGGAACGCTTGCATGTTATGTTTTGAACAGGCTTGACAGAAATAAGACACATCAGTTCGTCAGACAAAACAACAAATACTCGTCAATTTTAGCTTCAGTAGTTTTTACTCAACAATTATATTGCATTCCTACCTCGCCATCATTGCTATCGAATCAGTTAGAATACAGAACGCAGATGGTAAAAGAGAGCGTTTTCTTTGATCAACTAAGTTCACAGCTAAGGGGGGACATACATACTGGCGATGGGTCAAGTGGCTGAAAATGGCCGATTCGCTCAGCACTAATTGCCTTTTTCATCCCCCATGTCGGAAAAATGGGGCGCGATCAGCAAATTATCTGATATCAATGGTCTTCATACAATTTTAATACATTCATTGTCCGAATAATGGACCCAAACTTTAACCTAAGAATATGTTTGGTTAGGAGAAACACTTTTCCGATACTCATACCACATCAACCAGTGGAATACCTAGGGATATTAGGGATTTTGCTGGCTGACGCCTGACATTTGGCATCATTTAGCCTACTGTAATGTTGGATCATTACAGTGATTTCTCTTTATAGCGTTGCTCAGCTGATGTCGTTTGAATACTACATTTATTGTAGTTCTATGAATAGTGCCAAGCGAGAAGGCTGGAGTTATGAGCACTTATGGTCACGTGTGCATCGAACACACTGGTATATCTCTTTGTATCACACACTGCTGTTAACCGGATGTCTTGAAAGCTCTCTGTTCGGCCCACTAAACTAGTCTCTTTGTGTATGATATGTCCCCCGGGATACTGATAGTGCCTGCAGAACAAATGAGTTCTCCTCGGTGACTGTAAACAGCGTGAGAGTAACGCTAGGAGTGGCACAGGTTATTGCCCTAACGAACGATTCACATGCGCAGCGCCTGCAGATAGTTGATAGGGCAAATAAACCTGACGCCTTTAGCAACCAATTAGTTTGACTGAAATAGACAGACAGGTTGTATTGTGGTTATGTATCTACTCCGCTAACAAACACAGTCGTCCCCACATTTACACCAGTGCACTTAACTTCTGTGATGCATATCTGATTGGGGCTTATTATAACAATGATGCCGTGTTGTGAGCTTCGGGACAATCATTCAAGGACCTTAGGTTACATATGGCTGCTCAAAACATAGAGTTATTTGATCATTGACACAGCAGAGGCACAATGATCATGGACGGAATCACGTACCATTGCGTGATCAATTGTTTACATCTCATGCAATAGTTATATTTTGCTCTTAGCTCGATGCTGCTTCCCCATGTATATATAGTTATGAAGCAAAGTTAAGCTAAACCAACATTTACAAGACGCACCCATTGTTTGACGAGGTATTATACTTCCTTACTTGAAGTAGTTAAACCTGTCAACAATCTAGTGCTCGACATGGAGCACTTACAAACACCAGGATTATACTGACCTTGCAATTGACGTGTGCCCCGTGTGCGCTGGTATTCTGTATCACTATAGACCTTACAACTGACATATTCCGTGGATGCAGAAATATGTATCTTCGTAGACTTTACAAATGACTTTTTACGGTGGCGCTGGTATTCTGTATCTCTATAGAACTTACAATTGACATAACCCGTGGGCGAGCACGATATTGTGAAGCAAAGTATTCGGGAATTCGGATAGTCGCGCGCGCCGCCCTGGTGAGCGCTTTGGAACTAAGTTGTGTTGACATCCGGTTTGGGCAGCGTCATTCACAGCCGATTAGTTTTCAGTATCATACGTTTGGAAATTGAAGAAAATACCTTTACTTGACCAGCTTTTGTGACTATTTTCGGTATTTAGGGTGACTGAATCTTTATAGAAAGCCAGGATGAGGTGTATTTTCATTTTCTCGTGCCTAAAAGCTTTGAAACAAACAGTTTAATCAAGAAGCGTGTTGGCTACCGTGACCAACACGCTTGACAGGAGTAGAGTCTGGGTCCAGCTCATGTAGTTGGCCACGTGAATTGAATTGTGATGCCTCCCAAACAGAAAATACCTGCCCTTGAGGTATGATATTTCTTGATTAATTCACTTAATTATGTAACTTAATTGCAACTGAGTTTCAAAATAAACTTTTGTATATTGTACATATTTTGAAATATACCGGGGGAATACAGACCTCATATCAAAAACAATGGTTTTTTTTATCTCAGACTGTGGAAGATGTTCGTAAACTGAATGCCAAGCAGCTGAATGCAGCACTGAAGCAGCATGGTCAGACCACTAAAGGGAAGAGACAACACAAGCTCTCCCTTCTGTGCAATGCACTTGGATTTAACAGCAGCCCGGGGTCATTCCAGAGTGTTTTAACTGTTGTGAGGAGCACAAACAGCGGATGGACAAAAGATGTCAGGAAGTGTCCCTGTATTGCCCTTACTGATGTCACAGACTACCTCCTTCGTGCCCATGACACAATAACCCACAAGAGATCTGGTAACATAGAGAAGTTCGACAGTAAGAACTTACGGCGGTACAAAACTCTCCGCAGCTATAACCTATACAAGTCCAAACATGTGCATAGTGAGCAAAGCCAACAGGTTTCTTGGTGCAAACATTGATGGTGTTGCATCATGTGACTGTCATCTAGAGAGACCAGTTGAGATTAAGTGCCCATCTTCCATGGAGAATAGACTGGCTGGTTCACTGGCTGATCTACCCTTCTTCATGGCCATAGACAATTCCTTTCAGCTAAAAACCAGACCCAAACCTCACCCATACTACACTAAAATTCAGTGTCATATGGCTGTGATGGGTTCTATGACCAGTGAATTTGTTGTATGGTCACCACAGTAGATGATTGTAATCAGTGTTGAATTTGAACCAGCTTATTGGTCATCAGTTCTGGCAAATGCCATCTACTTTGCCAAGACATATCTTTTCCCATACATGCTGGCTGAAGCATCGAGAAATCACAAAGCTTCAACTTGCACTGTTTCTCAAGCAGCCCGGGATGATTTCCTCAAGCAGTATGTTTGTGGAAATGTCAGGTGTCGGGGGGTGATGCAAGATGCAAGTCTGACCAAGGACAACCAGGATGCTAGTGTCATGTGTTAGTGCAATTGTGGATGTGGTGTGGTGTGTTCCAACTTCAAAAGCATTGAATTTGAGGAAGGCGAGGAGATGCCAGAGTGGTATTGCCCAAAGTGTGTCCGATCCTGTGACATATGCTTTTGACTGACTGTTTTGATGTGACATAAGGACTATCATAGTTGCAGTGTATTATTAGTTTATATACGATTCGTTCTTGTTTTCAGACTTGTTGATGTCTTGATGTGACAAACCTGTTGAAGTGTTTGTATACTGTGAAAGTGTCTGTATACTATAGTGTTAGTAGAGATTTTGTCTTGCATGAGGACTATCACAGTTGCAGTGCACATTATTATTAGTTTATTTACAGTACTTTCTTGTTTCAGATGACTGTATGTGTGCCCACTGGCATGTTATAAGTTATACATGTGTATATATCCTTTCGTCAGAATAAATTGTTACATTGTCAAAGCATAATGGTTTATTTTTTCAAGAAAGCCGGCGTTTGGTTGCACATGGAATAAAGCTTAAGACATGCTCCTTATATTACAAAACATAAAGTTTCTGTGCTGATGGTCTTTACATAAAGTACAATCGTTAACTAGTAATTCATGTAGGTTTATTCCCACAGAACATGTAAAAGACAAACAATGAGAAGCTTAAAAAAAATACCAATATTTGTAAAAGGGATAATAATAATAACACAGTTTCAAGAAGTCTGAATACTTTAATGGCCCTCATAGCCCGCTCAACATGAATACGAGCAACAGAGATCTCTTCGGACAACTGTTTGGACTATCTGGCTGCTGTCAAGCCTGACCTCCGTAGGAGAAATGTTACCTTTCTCAGATAGAGATGGAGGTTGTATAGTAGTCGCCACCCTATTTCTGGCTCTTGAGGTCCTTCTCAGGGTAGGTGGTTTGGTGGTGGGAAACAAATCAGGCTTCACATGATTCCAACATGGTTTCTTTGAGCTTGGATCTGGAGGTTGTGAGAAGTGACAGGAGCACAATCTGTGATGTTTTTTGGGACCACAACTGACCGGGTTATCGACTGAAGTCTGCTTAATGCTATTTTCTATGTTTTTCTCCGCTGTGGGTTTCTCGGGAAAGAATAGAAGGTGCAGCTAGCTGTAGAACTCTTGTGGGAGCAACCCACCGCACAACAGTGGTTGCCTCCTGACTTAAATCACAGAGACATAATGCCGGGTTATAGAGGGAATACACTTTGCATTCTAGATGCAAAAACGACGTGTGATTAGCACCCATAATGACGAAGAATATACACATTGTCCGCAGGACGTAACCCACAACTTCTGCTCAACTTCTACTCGCTTTCTACTTTACGGCTTTGATCTGTACTCGGTGAGCAGATCTATCACAACGCAGACAGCTAGGCTGTGAGAACGGGCGCCTCAAACCGGATGTCAACACAACTTAGTTCCAAAGCGCTCACCAGGGGGGCGCGCGCGACTATCCGAATAACCGAATGGGAATGACCACTCATTCAGCTCAGTCATCCACCATCTCACACGCATAACCGCTGATTCATTCACCAGCCGGCCAGCCAGATAATCAAAATCATCGCATGCCCGACTTGCGCGTCCTTGGGTTTGTCAATGATGCGTTCCTCTTTATTTTCACAGTATGCACAAATTAACCGTTATATTCGCCTTCTGTCTAGGGTCACATGAGAGCTACATGTGCTTACGAGCCCAGTAGGGCCTTGAGGACCGTGGCACATAGGAAACCCATAACAAATCATTCCCCATATAGTGTGTATTCTATGCTTGTTTTTATTGATTAAAGCATCCTCAGACGGATTTTGAATATAATACTTATTTCATAGACTAACGAAAAACCAAATACTTGAATTAAACCACCGTTTATTACATATACCGACAATATACGTAGTTATGTAAATAAATACACATGTGGTAAATTACTGAAATACCTAAAGCATATGAGTGCGTGTATTTGCACATGTATGCATTAGCGTATGTGTCCAGGGTTGGTGGTGGATTTTACCGTTAATACATTTATGGGATATGAGAGAACTTCTTTGATTAATGGATTAAGAACATGCTCCATGCTGCGTAAAGGTCCCTGGACCCACTGAAACTACTGGCCCTGTCGAATTCCAAATACAGAGATACAAATGTTCCCTGTTGAACATCTCCTTAGAATCCTCGTATTAAATGAGGAGAATAATAATGCTGTTATGGCTTAGGCAGCACTTAAACCTGAATAGA
>CM067354.1:56205692-56248192 GCA_034190875.2 Urechis unicinctus
CAGTTATTCTCGTTTGTTTGATACAGTCAGGACGTTGATTACACAAGACCTTCATCAACAGAAACAACTCACTGGATTTATTGCTTTTGTGGTATGCAAAAGAGATACGCTTGGTTCCCTGCATGCAAAACCGCAAGCTAATGGCGACATTTGTTCAGATAAACACCATTTTGATACATATATGAGGACTGGGTGTTTGAATAAATGAAACTAGGTATACACGAACTAATTGATTAAAGACAGTGATTGACACTCATAGTAATTTTGGTACAAATAAACGGCTCGTGAAGACCGTTTCCAATACCACTGGCGTCTGTAGATAATCTTACCATATCACCTCGAGGAACTTAGACGTGCAATAAAAGCATTAATACTCATGCAGCAACCTTGCAATCAAAGACTACGAGGTCAACGTTGAAGTGGTTGGTTAAAGCTCCGCCTGCATTGAGCATAAATATAACGATTGCACTGGCGCGTCCAAGTATGTATTCAAAATGATCTTTCCTGTCACTTTATCCAATCTGTTTTCCGTGTCTATTTGCTTATGAATATTACATCGGAGCATGCGTTCATAGCAACTGTACGGATCAGGGTTATACTTTTTAAGTGTGCACCGAACACTTCCTTGATGAGGTGATATTTACTTGTTTATACGTTAATACTCTGCCTTAGCTACAACATGGACAAATTGTGGCGTTGTCAGGTCCCTTGGCGCGTTGAGTGGCATCTGCAACAACCACAAAACCTCGCCAACATAGCCCACCCCTCCCAAGTCTCAATAGATCCTGTATTGCTCTGTCATCATGTTTACATCCGGGTTCAATATTGACAATTTATTGACTGCCCGGAATCCGGGACAAGTGTAAATATGGGAGACTAATAGTCTTTATACTTCGCATCAGATGTCAATATTAGACATCCCCACATGGTCATCATTACAATCAAGTCACAATGGAGGGCGAGCATTTACATGGGGAAGCTTAAGCCTGTCGCTATCTGATAAGACAACAACTGCCGACTGATCAAATGCCGAGTTTACGAGGCCCTAAGTACCTCTTTCGACCTCTGTGTCGTTGCAATAGCGCTCGGTCGACTGGCTGACTATCGGATTTTGACGTTCTTTTAGCAATGATAAGACATGGCCAATATGGTAGCAGTCCGGTGTTTCAAATGCCAACTTTAGTTCGCCCTTGTAATGATACTATTCGAGGGTGATTAATATTCCCAAATATTGCTGTATTGTAAATTGTAAGTGACAAATGATATAAATCGCCTTAATCGACACGCATGTAAACCGCTGGCGAAAAGATGACCATTTATTCACGCCTTGAAGCTTTGCGGAATCCCTTCAGATGTTGCTTTCCTGATATGCACTGTTAAAATCATGTGGTACTGAACAATCATTCCCTGAGAGACAGACATAAAACTGCACCTCTTCACTTACAACTATAAAAATTGTTTACTTATGGATTCAACATATACTGATAAATCAACAAAACCCTGATTACATTCACCTGGATGACTCATAACAACGAGACTATCTAGACCTTACAACTGATAATAAGGGCGCTTGTGTGCTGTATCACTAAAGACCTTACAGCTGACATGTCCCGTGGGCGCTATTATTCTGTATCGCCACAGACCTTACGACTGTCATGTCCAGTGGGCAGCTGGTTCTGTGCATCACTTTAAATTTCATACCACCACCTCACACATCAAAAGCATTCACCATATCACTCAAATCCTGCGAATTCGATAATCGATTCAGGCTCATGCCCCGTTACCTTGTCATTGAGGGAAAGATCTGTCAATGCGGCATTATTTCCGTAGTACGCACAATTCAATTGTGATAACAATTCCGCTATGATAACTGCCTTGATGAAGCGCGCATGCTCAGCCTCACAGCATCCCCACATCAGCTCCTGGGGGTTTTAAGCATGCCGTTTCAAAGGAGTGAAGATAACAAATCATGCGGCTTGATTTGTGAGTGAACTTTTGTATCTTAAAATAAGTCTCTAAACATGATCGTGATGTACAATAACATCGTTTCACTTTAGGACGTTTTAGGGAGGATATGGCGGCATTCAAGAATATATTTTACTCTGAAAATTCGAAATATCAAAATTAGCTGAAATAATTTAATATCGATCGATGTGTGTTTGAACCTTGCAAGCGCCACACAGAATAAACTCTCAAATATGTTGATTTTAGATAAACAGAAATAGCAGGTGTCGAGGACAGCGATATAAATGCATAGCAAGGTGAATTTGTTTTAAGAGATCCCATTTTATTGATAAAAAATGTTCGCTAACGTATTTAGCTATCATGTATTTTGTTAAATGAAAATGATTTTCAATTTGATTTGGCTAGTACAGCTTAGCGTTCCAAATCCACTGACCATCAACTTCTGCACATAAGTATCACTCGAGCGTTAACCTGTCGTCTTTAATATGCGAGAAAGAAGAGGGCAGGCATAACGATTGCGCATATCCAGTCATATAGTAACACCACGAAGTGTACATCTAGAGTAGACCTCCATGTAGTCAATTTTCTAACGCAATTGTCGTAAAAGGTTCATTGTTACACAAGCATCCATGTCATGTGTAGACGAAACGGGTATCAAATTGATTACAAACGAGGAACAATGTTCCCAAAAGGCCTACGCATTATACGGTCCGAGTGATTGATAAAGCTGGAATGGCCTCGACACCACTTCGGCCATTATATATAATGAAGCGTGATATGAATGTTACCATACCTGAATGCAATCTGAGGAGTGAGTATGTTTCTTTGGCATGCAGTGACTACCAGCATATATACCAATGAGAAATTGAAAAATGCCATGATGCTTTGTTTGGCTCTGGCATGGTGTTGAGTGGGGAGATGTTGCATGATTGTTACAATGAGTATGATCATATTTGCCCATTTTAAGATCTAAGAGACAAAGTCCATAGTCATAAGTAACATGTGTAACAGTAGCTTTTGCAGTAAGGCAGCAGTTGTGACACAGTTATTAGTAGTAGTAGCAGTATTAATAGTAGCAGTAGCAGAAGTATAAGCAGCAGCAGCAGTAACAGCAATGGAATTAGCACAGTAGAAGTAGTAGTTCTAGTAGTAGTAGCAGTAGTAATAGTTGTAGAAATAGTAGTAATAGTAGTAGTAGTAGTAGTAGTAGTAGTAGTAGTATTAAATGAATGCAACATCTGTAGAAGTTGAAGCAGCAGTAGTGGTAGTAATATTAGTATTATCAATACTAGTAGTACGAGCAGTGGCAGCAGTAGAATCAGTAGTTGTAGTAGCATAAATGTAAGTATAAGGACATTGAGTTGTTGTGGTAGAAGCACGAGAGACGCCATCCATATCATTATTTACAGCAGCAGCAATAGTAGACGTACCAAGAGTAGTAGTAGTAATAGTAGTAGAAGTAGTAATATCAGTGGTAGTTTTGTAAGTCGTAGTAGAAAAAGCATTTGCAATAGCAGCAGATTCTGCAGTAGTGATGATTTTCGTGATGATAGTAGCATTAGTATATGTATCCGTGTCTGATTTCGTAGCAGTAACTAGACAAGAAAACAAAGGAAACAAATGAAAAAAATCCTTCTAACTATGGTATTGGTTTGAAATAAATGCATAAGATTTGTGTTCGGTTATGATCTCTGTAAACAAAATTGTAGCCCGTCATCACCATATGTAAGTAACGATATTCACTTAACATGGTTATCTACAAAACCCTCTTTGGTCTGTATCACAACTGAAAAATTATCATGGTCAATATAACACCTGTTGGAGCACCCTGTTTTCTCTCAAATGCTCCCTCACATAAATTTTAATCCTAAAGTGCTTAACCCAATAAGATTGACCCGTATCTGGGTGGCTTCATTATGCAAACAATACAAGTCATTCCAAGAGCCTCAAACATGCTCGTTTACATACAGCTCATAGAAGGCCGTAACTCCACCGTAGTCCCATCATAGCAGATTTGTGACTACTTAGGTGATATTGAGAGCTTATTGTAGTTCAAAATAAAACAGAATATAGGGAGGTTTTTACAGAACAGTGTCCGGCTATGTGAGAAAGTATTTTTATTGAATGCGTCATATCTAGCATGCAGAAACTAAGAGTCAAAGCAGCATTAAATCCAGTAATCCAAAAAGCCACCCATAGTGCGATGATCTACGCAAGCTGTGGGTGCATTATGCAGTATATGAATAGGCTAGCGCACTTTCAATGTAAGGCTATGAACCCAGAGGTTTACAAATTGATATTCCTGGAGCCACCAAACTTGCATTTTGCTGTTGGAACTGTGCACGCTTCGTTTAGTTGAACGTCGAAACCAAGCATTTTAATGTATTATGTTGCAAGGGAAAACATCATACCGCCAAGACTGCCAAACAGACAAAGTCAGCCATCCACACCAATTGTTTCAAGTTTATTACAAAAGTGAGGCGCTTACCGAGAGCGAACATGTCCCATGTGTGTACGGGCAAAGTAGGCTACATCAAGCGGGATATGGGGCGTGCGGGCACGCCACTGGGTCTTGTCGCAAGTGCCGTCTGGGGGAAGTATTGAAAGGTACAGCAGCTGCTGCTGCAATATAGATAACCCCACACGCTATGGGCAGTGACACAGCGACATCACATCCCCAACTTGAACACCATTACGCCGTTGTCAGTGCTCCTGTCCGTATGATAAGGGTGGTTAGTTATGAGTGTACATTAAAATTTCTATTCGAAATGATTATGAGCACACTATATTGTTGAATGCACAATCTCTCTCTTTTAGAGCGTCTAGTTGTTATTGCTATATTGTCCTCAGGTATGACACTGCCGGCTAACCTGCTGCTGAACTATTTGCGTATTGCGCAGATATCTCTTGGTAATATACATCTACCCCCTGTTCACGGCATATACTATTTCACCACTTCCAACCCATTGAGTTAGGCAGCGTGATGCAGATAACAGAGATCTGTCCATTGTTGAGATGGAGTGTGAGGATAATTATACGGCCCCCGTGGCTTGCTGAAGCTGGTGATCTTTCGTTATTCTCGAGGGCTCTTTCACTTTTCATCTCTCGGTGGCCAACTTGAGTGCGATCCTAAACAGTGTAGTGCAGAAGCATCATCAAATGGGCCCGAAATAAGACATTATCCTTTGCATTCAACAGCACCAGGTGAAAGTCGAACACCTTAATCTAATGCAAAATGGACCAAGCGGTTCCCAATATATGTCAAGGCATGAAGCATTAGCCCTCCAATACCGTCGAAAAGGAGCTGGTCGGAGAACGAGAAGTCCTGGCAGTTGGCCACGGGCAGTAACACTAAGCCGTTTACATTAAAAAATGTCTACTAGATAATGGTGTTACTTTTCCCCAAATGTACTGGCAGGTCGAAGTTGAACGGATGTCAGTGAGGTTCACTAGTAGCTGTATCGTCCGTCAGAGGCAGAGAGCTATTCGGGCAGGATCTAGCAGCTGGAGGGGGACCACTAGTTTCCCACCAAAATCATTGTAACGTTGTACCAGTCAACGGTGTTGGTTATGCTCCTAACACAGATCCTCCATCACGGTTGTCAATATACTGCTGGAAGCCCAGCCCGACACTCTCTTCAACATCAACTTCTGATGTAGCTGCAAGCTAGAACCAACTTGTGATCTCGCTGATAATAACATAGCAGCAGTTACAGGGTAAGGCGAAACCATTATAATCGGAATACTAATATTATTGACTTTGATGACACGGTTTGAAACAACAGTGCTGGTGATGATGAAGTTACACATCGTGTACGGCATGACTGACCCAGAAATCACCATGGAGCAACACCTTGTAGAATCTTCACCAGTTCCAAACGCTTGGCAAACCCAAAGTGACGGCACCTGCTCCTCGTGCCAGCGATGCAATATACTTCTTACAAGAGTAATGTGCAAATTCGTCAAAACCTGAGTAAAGGTGTCAATGTTGACCAGATTGTCTCAATAAATGACAGTGCCATCACCAAGCAAAGTTTTAGGTGCAAGGCCTGGCTGGGTGCGTGCATAACGTTTATTTTTGGTGAGACTGCATTTGCACGCACTAACCTCGGCTACGTGTCAGCTCTACTATCATATGTTTTGAGCTCCACTGACGGCAGTATTTACAGCTGCAAAGCACTGTCGCTTTTAAGAAACGGGCACCGAAAGCATTGAACATTTGAACTGTTGACGGAGAAGGTGTCTAGGTAAAAATCATCGTAAAACAGTGTGGGAACAATGCGCTGCAAAATACAATTCAAAATGCGCTCCCTTGAAATGTTTTGATTACAAAAGATACGCTTTCAAATGCTTACACTCATGTTTCAAGTGGTATTAAGTGTTATGTGGCACATGATCAGGGAGATGTCTGAGGTATCATTTGTATTGATAACAGCTAGCGTCACTCAGTGTATCTGTATGGATGGCAATGAGACACATTGTATTAGGATTTCTGTATTCTATTTCCATTTTCATTATCACAGTATGCGTGTTTTTTAAGGCAATCAGTTATGCAATTTCAATCCAATATGTAACTGCATTCAAATAAGGGGAATAATATTGTGCCTATGATCTGAAGTCAAATCTTCATGATTTGTTTGCTAGCGCTACAAAATTAAAAAGAAAGCGATCATATCAAATTTCTTTAGGAAATAATGTAAAAGCCGATAACATCCACGCGCCCTGCAATCAGTGGAAGAAACTGGCAATAAAATAATCACAACAAGGGACGATGTTCTTAAAGGAGCACTGCATAATGCGAAATGATTGAACAATGTTGCTCCAATAGCCTCGCATCAGTTCCGCGGTTATAGATAATGCAACGTGCTGTGTTAAACTAACATGAAAGTCATCCATGAACTAGAAGAGCACCTCGTCAGCAACAAGCAAATAAAATCACCAGCAATCGAGAAATACCATGTTGATTGGTCTGGCTTCGGTTGGTATTGTGAGGGGATGCTGTTAAAAGCATGTGACTTGATAATGATCATAATCATTAACATTATTAATATAATCATGATAATTACGTTCAATAAATGAAACAATACTTTGAACATTTATCTTAGCAAAACACTTCGGGCATGCATAACTGACGACAATCTTGCAGTGCGCTGCACTCATTGCAGCTCAGACAATTGCAGACCAATCAGCATGACTTAGTTGTTAATAAGGACTCACACCAGGTTGCGACGTCTGTCAAGCTCCTGCTTGGCATCTCATCAATGCCCTCATGCTATCAGCTCTATTCGGGCATGGATTCCTTTCAGCTGGATCATGGATAAGCAGATAACAGACAAGTATGGCCCACCACATAGCGAGCTTCAATTACACGCTTGATGCTCTCACAGAGAACGTATTGACTCGTTAGACAATGCTTCATCGTTGCTACGAGTTTGCTCATAAACCTACGTTACAATGAGATTGTCGAGAATTCTTATTGATCATAATTATTAGTCAATGTTACAATAAGAAGTGAAAAATAGCTGATCGTGGCTGTTCTTTGAGCTAACGACAAATGATAAAAATAGATATGCAGACAAGGTTAATCAATAAACATCTGTTAGCAATGCAAGGATGTATATTGCACATTATAAAGCACAGGGTAAAACAGTCATTTGATATTTGGATAAGCAAACTTATTCCACTGAATGCAATTGGTGCAGCCAATAAAGTACAGAATTGTCTTGAAGAGATAATTTGGTTCATCCATCGAATCTGGTCTTAAACTCCACCTATCAAATAATTGCTTGTTGACATTCTGTAATGACAGCACCTTGCAGGATGTACAATGGATCACAACATGTGCCCGTAAATTATGCGGTCATGAAGCAGTTTGGTACTTGATGTTAACCCAGATTGAACGAACATCACTCAGTAACTCAGTTATCCCGATTGTGGGTGCAAAATGTGCTGAAGAAGATGCTTCATGTCGTTAAAAAGATGCACCTGCTTTGATCGCAGACAGCGCAAAAACACAGAATGTACTTATTCATGTCTGGTAATTATATTGTATATATTCAACCATAGCTTGCGATAACAGTATTTAATAAATTTATCGAATCTGTTGTGCAATGTTCTCCCCCCCCCCCCGACTGCTAGCTTTGATGGATTATAGCGATATCCTTTACCAATTCTGATATATTCAAACATTACATGACGGTATAATTCATAATATTTTGCCAATGCTACATCGCCTAAACAAGAAAGAGTCCAATCCATAAGACTTGCTGCAGCCACGAAATTGAAGCCTTATTGCAGCCACGAAATTGTGGCAGGCGCATAATAAAAGAGTGAGTATAAGCATCTGTCCAAGGGTTGTCTCATCAATAATGGCAATGAGGGTTTCGACATTGACAGAACATATCTAAGAAAATAGGACACGTGGTCTGTGTATCCAGGTGTCAGTTACTTCATGTTTTATTGTACATACAGTAGGTTGTCTAGCGGATATGTAATCCATTTAATATTTATAAAAGCAAGTTTTGCCACATAAATAGAAGCGTATCTGTTGAAAATAACACTTCCGAAATTTTTAATGCTTTTACTGCTGTCATTACACTACAATTACGAAGGTTCTACTAGGCTGCGACCCGATACCTACCTTGCTGCAGACTAACTAATACATATTTTCAATTAATAGATGTTTGCATACGCTATATCCAAAGAGCACTTTTCCAGAAAGACCAAAATATACTCGAGACTATTCTCTTAGCGCTGTTTTAAATGATAATATGGCTAGGAACCAATCACGTGGGGTATATATTACGCTTTATAAGGCGAAGTCAGACATTAAATAGAGTGTTACAGGTTTAGTACACCGTAGTTTGGGATTATGGGCATTATTCAGTTACTCTGCGGCCTTGTACTCATTCGCAATTTGTGCTCTCACTTTGACAACCCACGACGTAGACTATCATAAAGCCATGATCTATGTATGCCTGCGATTCAACCTGTTCCCCTTGAAATGCGATGCGAGGACGTGAGAAACATAATCGCTGACGATTTGACCTCCAATCCTTAACCCGTCACAGTGGTAATCACAGAACTGGTTACTGCGATTTGTTTTTAGAAGATGGAAACTTTATAGCACCGTTGCGTTAAAAATTATTGAAAAGTCTTTATTCTTAGATATAAGGTTTCATATGAAAAGGGAAACGAGCGTAGTTGCTCAGTTATTATTTTCGCAAGTATTTATGCCCAAGTTTCCAATTGTAATATGTGAAGTACAATAAGTTTTTGAAAGAACCTAAATGACCATTAATTGTTATGCAACTTTATTGTGAAGCGCGTGAGTAAAGATCACTATATTGTATAAGCAGATAATAAATGGAATGCTGCTTAAAGAATGTGATCTTGATTGTGATCATTATAATTTGCGTTGCAAATATAATCCTGATAATTAAGTACCAATAAAAGGTATTGCTTTGAACATCTGTCTCAGACAAACAGATTGGGTATGACAACCTTGCACTGCTGCTCTTTTAATGGGGCTTGGGATCCTCTCAGTTAGGTCATAGATCAGTGGTTCAATTACATGAAATGTATTAACTCACCAATCAATCCGCTTCTGCTTAGACTATGATTAACTTGAAATTAGAAATCAAATATAGCAATGTTGATTGGAACTGTGATAGATATTATGGCTAGACGCAATACTTTACACTCTTTCCATCCAATCCGACCAATCGATGTACCTTACTGTGCTTGTTTTTTTTTGTCTAATTCCTTTACCATTTGTACCTTAATTATGTCATTACTATCTCCATAATGAGAACTAATATAGGTCTCGCCTAGACTGATAGTTCAGCAATGAACTCACCTCGACCCCAGCTTGCAAACCTTGTTTTTTCTCCTCTACCGAGTTACATAATCCCTCTCCGTCGGTAACATTTGTCCCGAACGACGTGTTATCAGCCACTTCTAAATCTTACCGAAGGATAACACGATGGAAGTTTTCTTTTCTAAAATTACATGCTACTCGGCTAAGTGTTATCCATATATTTTCTCCCAATCCACCTTAACCAAGAAGCAACCGCCCCACCCCCAATTCCCAGCCCAACTAATATTATCGCCGGCTATTGTTTTCATTCCCGACTGCAAGCTTCTGTGGGCGAGCCAACTCCTATTACAAGCAAACAGCTCTGCTGTCTGCGCATTATCCAATTTCAAATTATGTGTGCAGAATATATATTGCAGGATAAAGCAGAGTGGGCGCAATTGCATCACGCTGCAGGTCAAAAAGAAAACTCGTTCAATCACTGATCTAATGAACCGCATTAAATCATGAGAAGGAGCTCCCAATAAGGTGAAGATGGAGACATATGAGGATCATCTCGCAGTGCAGCCTTGAAATACGGCGCTGTTATATGTTTGTGTTTAATGGCCCGTGTTCAATGACATCTTTTGTTAATGAATCGTACACTGTACTGTTCCTGTTCAATTTGCATATGTCTCTCATTTCTAGAGAGAACAAGTAGAAGTAAATGATTTGAACCTTCATAATACACTGATGTCGGCTTAATAGATAAGTTATAGTAATTAAGCACAATAAGCAAACGATGTATGACTGAGCCACATTCATTACATTCATCAACAAGCAGTATCAAGTATTACGCTGAAGAGCTAGATAGTGACGTGAGACATGTCGCACTGCTTGCGGCCTCGATTATTTTGATATATGGCAATTGCAATTACACAGTCTATAAACTTGTCACGTCAATTTCTCAATAATAACACCAATATCAAACATAAAATGACAAATGTTAACCACAGCCTTAATCTCTACGTTCCGCGTCGTATACTGCGTTTGTGTTTTGGAAACACATGCCTTTATTTCCGGTGGAAAATCAGTATCTCTGCCAGGCGGCCGCAACGGAAATCCGAAAATGTAAAGGCAGGAATTCGAAAGATAGTTTATACAGCTGCGAACTGCGCTCGTTGTGTCCCCTTGTCCTTTTCAATAGATGATGTTTAAAAATATATGAATGTTTATGAAAACTGCTTACAGGTGTCATAAAACTCGGATGATTTACTTTTCCTGTTGCAAATTATCTGTGGAATATGAATGTAGCCAAGGATAAATACATAAAGAACTATCTAAAACTAGATGTCTGTGCTACGTCAGGGGCGTAGCTTGGATGGAATCAATGTGTAGGCCTAATCCTAGGGGGGGGGGGGGGTCTGGGCGTATATTTGGTACAAATAAGAAGGTTTCATAGACTATATATATCATGACATTTTTCTTCAAATACTTGGAATAAATTTGACAGCAACTGACCGTTAATTTTATATTGTTAATTAATACACTATTTGCTTACTATTTTCAGCTTGAGGTTTGTTCTCTCCATTAACTTAATTATATTGTTGAATTAAATATATGATATGCCGTTATGTGGAACAATATGCTTTAACCCTCGAGTATTTTGTATACCTTATTAATGTTTTTTAAATTCATAAAATATCAGTGATTATTGCAAGTAAAAGACAAGAAGAAAAACTAGCGACATCAACTGTCAACATTTGAATGCGTTTCAAGTCAATGTCAAAGTAACATTAATCCAACGTCCATTTAGAAAAAGTCTAGTTTTCTGCATTTCTTGGTCACTTGGTCAACATCGCTGTTCATGTCCTTGTGTACACGGATCAGGGCTAACGACGACAGCCTGTCAGACATCATTGTTGTGCGCAAATAGTATTCTATGCGTTTCATTCCATTAAATGACCTTTTACATTTGGCCGACGTTGGTGGCTTGGTCAAAAGGACCCCGATGATATTACAAATGCAAGGATGTACGTCTGCTGTAGGGTGTCTTGGAGTCTTGAAGCCTCAATGTCTGCCGTACAACCCATTCTATTCCCCATCTAGCAATATTTGAATTTCTCGTATGTTTTTCCCATATAGTTTGGAAGGCAATAAGTGTTGGAAGGCACAGTGTTGCGATTTTTTCCCCATCTAGCAATTTACCCCTGATTTGAATTTCTCGTATGTTGATGGTTTAATGTCAAAATCGGCCACAAGGCGACATATATTGTCAGCAGCATATTATCTCGCAGGTCAGCCAGTTTGGAAGGCAGGGTACGTGCTACTCAGAATGTGTTGCGCAAAAGTACCGATTTTCATTTCCCCCGGATGCGAGTTTCCATTTGAACCTGGGAGCAAAAAGTGGTCCCCGACTGGAAACACACTGTATACGCTGGTTCAAAGCTCGACCCTGTTTAGTAATCGGTCAACCGTCATGGTTCTGGACAACTATGGACCAAAGACAGATTCAAACAACGCGATTTGGAATGCACGTAATTTGCATGTGGTGAACGTTCGCAGGTAAGAGCATGAAGTTCCCGCAATTTCCCAGACATGTTTCATGCACCGTCATAGCACTGAGCTCTGATGTTTAGTATAAGAGATTTACTTCTTGCAAGAACTCGGACTACGCAACTCCCATCGACGAAACGCACGTACAGTTGTTCTTTTGTCGATTTGTCAGTATTTACATCAACCATGATGGCGTAATAGGGGCACGACCGACAGTCTTCCACAAGTTATTTCTTCACCTGACTTGCGCAAATGCCAATTAATTGAATTTAATTCATTTTGGATTACTGGTGAAGTGTATTTACTGTTTTAGTGTGCGTTGTCTAGATGATTTGCTTGGATTTGTTCAGCTGTTTAGCCATGAAATTGCTGTTATTTTCTCACGTAATGGTATACTCTGCTTTGCACAAAACCCAATTACTTCAATAATTCTGGACAAAATGTATCGATTTTGTTTACCGATTCTTTTGCACTGGTGGATACGGTTTTGTTTATCGATTCACATTTTCCGGACAAGATATCCATATAGCCTTCGGCACGAACAGACGCATCAAGATGGGATTTTTCAACTGCATGACGTTCTATTTGAATTGAAATATTCTTCCAATCCCATGTGCCGGCTGTAAAGGTTTTCTCTCGTCCGTCTATGCCTCCGAACAAACAGCAGTTCACACAAAAGACGGAATCCTTTGTCTTGGAGTACCTCAACCATGGTTTTTCCATTAACCATTTTCGATTTTTCGCAGCTTACAAATAAAAAATGGTTTACATAGCAAATCTATCTTAACTGGATTACATATTAGTTTCTTACATGAGCACGCGGTTCAGATTGAAATATCCGTCACTGAGGGTAACTGCTTTGGCGGGAACGAGACTCTGCCGAGTTCCCAAAAATCAGTTACGCGAAGTGACGGATATCTTTGTCCAGCCATGTCTCGCACTGTAAAGTCAAAATATCTTAGTCCAGCCATGTCTCGTACTGTAAAATCAAAATATATTAATCAACCCATGACCCGCACTATAAAGACAAAATATCTAAGTTCACCCATGTCCCACACTGTAAAATAATGCTCCAAACACAGAAAAACTGTAATTCATAGCACAGCAAGAACTTCACATGGTTGGCTGAGAGTATGTGAGAAATGCGTCACAGTGGAATTGTCATGTTTATTCCCCTTGATATAACGAACTCAGCGTGAGAACGCTTGCTTTGAGCCCTTTTGTTGTACATGTGTATGAATGTTAAGTCAATGGAGGCAATCATATCAATATCGGACCCTAATGCTATCTATGTTCTCATGTAACTGATATATAAGCCATCATTATCCGTGTGACAATGCGATCTGTTAAAGAATCTGGTATCCACTGCATAATGCGCAATGGCTGAATAAAAATACGCCAATGGCCTCGACAGCAGCTCTGCATTTACATATAATGTAACGTGCTGTGAATGGAGTTAACCGACAAGAATGTCATCAAGGAAACTCAGCAGGAACGAGCGACAAGCAAATAATTTCCCAAGAAATCGAGAAATGCCATGCTGCTTGGTTCGGTTCTATCAGTGTATTGTGAGGGAATGCTGTGATATAGATTATGGTCGCAATAATTAACATTACAAATTAAGTTAATCAAGTGAAAAAAACTTATTTCGAAGCGTTTTCTGAACACTTTGGACAACTTAAAACGATTCGCAACCTTGCAGTGCCCTGCATATATTGCTGCTGAGACACTAACAGACCAATGAGCAAAACGTATTTGTTGACGATGATTCACGCCATCTATTCAGTTTGCATCGTATATTGGTAGAAGTATCGAGCTCCTGTTTAGTATGTTATCAATGCCCTCATGCTATCACCTCTAACGGGGAGTGAATCATTTCAGCTGGATCATGGATCGTCAGATAGCTGACGTACGTGCCCCACTCCCAGATAGCACGGTTCAATTACACGCTTGGTGCTTTCACAAAAATGTATAAACTCGGCTTTGACAATGATTAACTTGTACAAACATTACAACGAGTTTGCTTATCAATCTATGTTACAGTGAGGTTGTTGAGAAACCTTATTGAACATAGTTATCACCCAACTATAATATTAGAAATACAAATAAGATAAGCTGATCAGAGCTATTCTTTAAGCTGACGACAAGTGAGATATAAAGGCATGGTTAATCAATTAACGTGTGTTAACAATGCAAGTACGGTTACAACCGAAAACATTGAATATACCATTGTTGTGAAATAATTGTAGCGACGAAAAAACAGCCTGAAAATGAATAACAAATGTGATTTGAAAACTGCACATACTTAATCAAAAACATAAAACATTAATACGATATTAACTGTATTATTGATATTAATATGAATTCACGAGGTGCGAGTCAAGTATATACACAAACAAGACCAATGCTGGATTGATGAAACTCACAAATACAAATTGTAACTTTTTCAGTATGGTATGATCACTTCTAATTATGAATGAATTGTGCACAAGTTAATGCATGCTACATATAGCAAACAATTCTATGCGATCCCTGCAACGCCATAATATGCATATACACTATGCAAGACTGTCTTTATTATATGCTCTTTTGTTTACATGGGTATATATATCATTCCGGCGTTATATCATAGCTTCATGCATCATCCTGCTGCAAATTGGTCTCATACGTGTCGGCCGGCTCATGTTCTATTAATTTGCAGTAATCGTCAAGCTTTCACAGAATATTACAATTTCTTCATTGCATTCAAGATAAAAGTACCCATCTGATGCTAATTAACAACTATCTACAAGGCAACATCTAAATCCTTCTGGCAACTATTATCCTACCATGATACAATTAAATGTCATATTTTACACTTTTTGCTCGGCCAAATTACAAGTTTATAAATTTTATCGGTCTCCAGTAGTGAATGGATACCAGTGCGGTGTGATCCGCATCTTCTGAAATCTTCTGCAGTGATAATCCTGATATTGGTTGAACGTCAATGGACAGGGTGGGTGTTTCTGCCCTTTCATAATTGTGGCCAAAGCTGACAAGTTTATAAATTTTATTTGTCTCCATTTTATTCATGAGATGCTTCTCTAATCTCATACACAAGACCAATTCTGGCGTGATGGAATTTTTTTCATCACGGTCTGGTTACTACTAACGTTTCATTTCCCACATTATATGCATGCATTTGCCATATCATTAACCTCTAAATCCGCGTAGAACCTCTCATTCGGTATTCAAACGTTTCATTTCCCTTTATATGCAGTACTTTGCCAATCATTAACTCAGTCTAACGCGTTATGCATTAATGTTGAATAATATAATAACATCTTCCACGACGACTGACTCTTGATGGACACCATTAATAACCCGTGCCCAGTAATGTCCAATGCAATTTATCATACTTTCTTCTGTCTGCTGAACGAGTCATATATTCTTGATTATTCATCACTGCTTATTCCAAGGGTCATGATTTTGCTAGCTAACCGTTGTCGGGGAACAATATCAAGCGCTTATTAAAAGTCAAAATAGATAACACCTACAGGGTCCCCATTTTAGTAGCGTCATCTAGCATTTCCAAAAGGCAAGACCTCTTACACGGAAAACGATGTTAAAGTATATTCAATAAGTTATAGTAAGTGTTCTGTGAGTTATTCTTTAACAATTGTTTCCATTATTTTGCTCAACTAGGATGTTAAAGTGACTGGTCGGTAATTGGCTGGTTGCTGACCAAAGCCATTTGTAAATATTGGTGTAACATAAGCACATTTCCACCTTCATGTATTGGCTTGTTGAATGTGATAAAGAGTGGTAGCGATATTTCTGTACATAATGAAGGTTTATATGAGCCAGGTGCCTTTTTGCGGTTTAACGAAGCTAGCTATTTTTTGACTTTTTTGAGGGATGTAGTGTACTGCAATTGTGAAGCTGGTGGTGCGAGACTGGGGTCAGCTGGGCGGGTATACTTGCAATCTGTCCGTCTCGACAATAGTGCTACAAGATACAAAATATTTAATATTGTGCAGTTATTTAAACTTCCCTGAATAAATTTAAATTAGGATCGATTTGTAATCCAATGTTCAGTTGATCCCTCTCATGTTGTTTTATAACCTCATTATATTTAGAAGCATACTTTCTGCAGTTTCCTCACATAAGGCGTCGCAGTTTACCAGGATTAATTGTTGAAAGAGATTAAGTCGGTTGATGATGCAGTAATACAATGAGTGAATAGCGATATACCTTTCATGCCGAGCATCCGATTTGATCTTGAACTACACGTGTTTATCTCTGCCTTTTTAACCAACCAATTACTGCGGTAATTGCAGGTGGTCCCTCTCTGTTATTGAATCAACACAAATTGGTTGCCTTTTGATCACATTCTATTACAGGCTGTTCTTGTGACTCATACTGATCTCATTTGATAGCCAAGTAAAGCTTGTATAGACTCTGGCTGATGTCAATGGTCAACGTATATGCACTTATTCTATCTATATCTAGACTGATTCAAGTCCGAGCTGTTTCGTAATATTTCAGCATCATTTCATTGTACAATTTAGATAGTATTGACAATGCATTGGCAATACAAACGCATGGCAATATGAAAAACATGTCACCAACACTCAGTCATTAAGATGCCATACAAGAAGATTAAGGGCAGTTCAATTTGTAAAAATATGGAAATGGTAACAAGTCGCAAGAATGTGTGTCATGAGGTATCCTTGCACAAAATAGCGGTGGACAATGCTCCCGTACGTCTACCGAGATAGGTCAGCTGATTTAATAATAAAGCTGGCCCCAGAAGCGCATTGGTCATTATATATAAATGATCAGCTGATCCATAAAATATGCGGATTACCTTGTGATTACTACTTACGTCTATCCATATGCAGCATAAATAATAGGCATACAAGTCAGTTGTTCCTGGACAAATCCCATGGTCTGTTTATCAGGTGACTGCAGTCTGTTTGCATCAAATGTCCCCAAGAGTGGAGATCCATAATAGTTGCAGCGATTCAAAGCTAATATTGTCCTTTTTTAAGCTTCCCACTTTATGTACGTTAGAAGATCATTTTATTGAGTTTTTCATATTTATGTACGGTTTTTCGTAATGTTCAACAAGCATGCTCTCGCAAGCACAGCTAATGAAGAAACATCATCTTTTGCATTTTTCTAGCATAGTTATCTTATCTCTATAAATCTGAAGCAAATCCATAGCAAAGCTCTGCAGAAACCCTAAAATGACCTCACACTTCCGTGTACGCGGATATTAGCTGGAACGAATTTGAATGCATTTAATTGTATTTTGTTGACAGCAAAGACATTATCAACTTTCGATGTTTAATGTTATAGTTTTATACATTCCGTTTCATCTTATCTAGTTATATCTGAACAAAAAAACTCTTTAATCGATGAGTTATCGTCCTTTCCCAATTGATGCACGTAACAAGAGTGCATGAGTATGTATTGGTGCAGCATTGATCTCCATATTCGCCCAGACATGGCTAATACGGCGTGGCGTACCGTCCGTATCTATTTCCATAACATTAGCCAACATACCATACGAATTTTCATCCGTGAACGATATACTGAACCCATTCCTGCAGTTGATATTGGCTGACTATTTTTCACTCATTCCTCGTCCACTGCTCTGATCACCCAGTGACGACACATCGTTATCGGCTCGTAAACATGACGTTTGTAACTGATATAAAGGTAAAATAATTAATTTCACTTAATGCGACTGACAATACAAACAGTGAGACCAGCTTCTAATACAATGTATCCTGTTCACGAACTATTGGCTAATATTTCCGATTAACAATAAGAAACATTGTGCTGTTTGCTTCGCTTACTACATGGTTTCAGTATACGTGTTTAAAGGATATATAATAAATTACATGCTTATGTTTCCATTTCGACCATTCGAGACTTTGGTCCCAATTTTCTTCATTTGCCATTCAATGACATCTAAATTATTTTTCTGCCTTAAATTATCACTCTCAAATTACCCTTGTCGCGCACTGTGTCAGCCACAAATCCTGCTCCTCTTGCAGTGGACAAAGGTGCATTCTGCCAACGAAGCCTCGCCAATATGGCCACACCTAAGAAATTATCCAACCTCCTATATCCCTATTGACCCTCCTACGACATCCCTCAAGTGCCTCAGTTCTCATCCTTGCAGCTTCGCACTGCGTGCTTAGTTCTTGGTACTGTATTGGCAATATATTGTCGACGCAGACGCTGAGTTAATATTGGGGCATTATGTTGCATTTCTGCTTCGCCCCATTTTCTATCAAGGAACAATAGATAATCCGACGGTTAACATGGGACAATAATGCATTTGTTGCTCCAGCTGTGTGTGATTTTTGTGCTCCATCTTTCTTCACCCGACAGTACTTTGTTACATCTCCCGCTGCGATCTCGCCATCAACAAGCACGATATATATGTGGTCTGCGATCATATCAAGCTGACAATCGGCGGTTGTTTCATAATTGATTGTATGCTAGATGGAATGCAAATGCCGTTCAATAAGAAGAATGCCGACTGAGCAGTTGGTGTTTGCGTTTGGTGGCAGCTGTCCAACTTGAGTGCGATCCTAAATAGTGTAGCGCTGGACCCATGAGCACTGTAACACTAAAAATTCGTATGCTGGTCGTATTTACCAGCGAATTTCTAGCACTACAGAGACTGACACACAGCGGTTATCAATATGGCGCCCATATCATTTGAACATGCATAATTTGTGCACTGTCCCGTCCTATAGGCCAGACTCATTCAGCTTTGATGCGATGTCAGAAACATCATCAAAAGGACCCTATCCAAGACATTTTCCATTGCATTCAACTGTACCATGTGAATGTCATAAACCTTAATCCAATGCTCAATGGACCAAGCGGCTCCCGGTATGTGTCCCTGCATCAAGCCACTGCACTGCAATTGACTATTGTCGGTAACACTTATTTGTTTAGATTGCTCAACTACAGAATGGTATTACTATTCCCCACATGTACTGGCTGAATGAAGATGTACAAGTCTGAATGGATGTCCGTGACGTTCACTAGCAGCTGTATCATAAGACAATGGGAGCCAGTCGAACAGGACCTAACAGCTGATGGGGGACCACTAGTTCCTCACCAAAATCTTGGCAACGTTTTACCAGCCAACGGTGTAGGTTATGCGCCCAACACTGACCCTCCATCACGGTTGTCAGTATACTGCCGTAAGCCCAAACCGAAACCCTCGTCAACATGTTTCAAACATGCTTGAGCAATAGACCGACAGACACAGACACAGAACAACCTGACCTACCAGGTGCGATGATGGAACTGAGGTGATCTCGTGTTGTCAACCCCGGCAAACAGCTCCATCACTACCTGCCAACTTCTGCCAGTTATTCCAGGGCCAGCATTGTACATCGTTGACTGCCGCTCGGTTTCAAAGGCACTAGCCACAAACAAAGGCATGCTCTCTGATCAGGCCTTAATCTATTGCAACACAGAGCCGAGCGTCTGGGTCCTCACCAAGACGTACAACTGAAGAAGACGCACTGGGTTGAACTCTTTCATACCAAGCACGGTTACTTGTTCTGAGACGCCATATTTGACAATGACATGATCCTGATCGACGAGGAGCAAGCTGCAGTCTATCGAAGACTTGCAGACACCATGAATGTTAAACTGTTGCTGTTGCTGAAGAGAGATCAGCCTACTTCTGATGTACTCGGACCGTATAATGCGCCGAATATAAAGCGTAATGTTTTTACGTTACATACTGATTCAACACACTTTATTCTACACCTAAAACCATTTTTACCACTGGTTATTAATTGAATATATGATTTTGTCCTCTGAAGGTTGTCCACAATAAGTCATCACCCAATATACGCTTACCAATCCAAGTTTGCAATTTACACTGAAAGAGGATGAAATTTGATTGATCTCGTTCTATTCTCGTCAGAGCATAGAATATATATTGTGGGTGGATCTCATCGTGTCGTAGCATTAATCGCTTTACTCGACGTCATTCACTGCAGCCAAAAAACGAGTAATTTGTTTTGTGTGTGTTAAAAACATATAATTTCCATAATATTCATTAGATCGAGGACCATGATTTATTAAACACACAAGACTGATTATTATTTCAACTGTTTGGCTGAAAATATATTGTCAGGAACTAAACTCTCCATCAAGGTTGTGCCAACGACGAGTGCTTATGGTTAGCTTCTTTAGTTAGCTTGGATTGTTCGATATCCTAATTCATAGCTGACGATTCCAGCGATACAAATTTATAGCTTATCCAGAATGAACTCGGTCAATGCATATGATTGTGCATAATAAATGGACTGCAATTGTTTATGGAGTGCATAGTGCAAGTGGCAGCTATGAGATAACAATAGGCGTTGTAGACTGTCGCTGTGTCTGTCTATCCTGTCGACGCCAAATGCATTACAATCCTATCCCACCTGACATCAGGGGTGAGAACGCTGTGACATCTGGTCACTCGTTCGTTAAATTAGAACAAAGCTTATACCGTACCAAATCAATTTGAGATCAATACAAATTGTCGATAAATTTATCTCCCAGTAATTTGTTTCCAAACGCACGCGAAACAATATCCATGCCATAATTTGATCCAGACCCTATATTTTGAATAGATGCCCCACTAGTTCATGGTCAGTGGGTTTGGAAACGCTCTGCTGTACTAGCAAAATCAAATTGAAATTCACTTTCATTTAACATCTTACATTTTCTATCAATAAAATGGAATCGCTTAATCGACCACTATATCGTCAGCCGTAAAATTTTACTTAGCTATTCATTTACAGATAAAATCAACATGTTTGAGAGTTTACTCTGTATGGCACTTACAAGGTTCACACACACATCGATCGATGTTCAATTATTTCAGCTAATTTTGATATTTCGAGTAATAAATATATACTTTAATGCCATCACATCCTCCTTAAAACATCCTTAAACCAAGTGAAAGGATGTTATTGTATATCAAGATCATGGTTAGAGACGTATTTTAAGATCAAAAGTTCACTCTCAAATCAAGCAGCGTGATTTGTTATCTTCCCCTTTGGAAACGGCATGCTTAAATACCCCAGCTGTGGTAAAGATGCAGTGACGCTGTACATGCGCGCTTCACCAAGGCAGTTATCAAGGCGGAGTCGTTAGCATAATTGAATTGTGCGTTCTACGTAAATAATGCCGCATATGTAGAAATTTCCCTCAATGACAAGCTAATGGGACATGAGTCTGAATCGATTATTGAGTTAACTGGATTTGAGTGATATGGTAAATGACTTTTTTTTAAAGGAAGTTGTAAGGTCTATAGTGACGCAGAATACCAGCCCCCTCAGGGTAAGTCAGATTTAAGATCAATAGTGACGCAGAATACCAGCACCCACGGGGTATGTCAGATGTAAGGTCCATAGTGATACAGAATACAAGCGCCTATATTATAAGTTGTAAAGTCTAAATGGTCTCGTTGTTATGATCCAGTCATCCAGATGAACGCAATCAGGCATTTGTTGATTTATCAATATATGTTGAAGCCATAAGTAAACAATCGTTAAAGCCGTTAGTGAAGAGGTGAAGTTGAATGTCTGTCTCTCAGGGGATGTTTGTTCAGTACCACTTGATTTTAACAGTACATATGAGGACAGCAACATCAGTAGGAGTCCGCCAAGCTTCAAGACGTAAATAATTGGTCATCTTTTCGCCAGTGGTTTACATGCGCGGTGATTTATATTATTTGTCGCTCAATTCCCAATACAGCACCTCTGTGAATATAAACAACTATCAAAGAGTATCATTACATGAGCAAAATAAAGTTGGTATTGAGCACACTGGATTGCTACCATATTGGCCATGTCTTATCTTTGCTAAACGAACGTCGATATTCGATAATCATCGTGTGCGTGTGTGCGTGTGTGTGTGTGTGTGTTGGTTGTGTGTGTGTGTGTGTGTGTGTGTGTGTGTGTGTGTGTGTGTGTGTGTGTGTGTGTGTGTGTGTGTGTGTGTGTGTGTGTGTGTGTGTGCGTGTGTGTGCGTGTCGACTGAGCGCTATTTCAACGACACACAGGTCGAAAGAGGCAATAAGGGCCGCCTTAACTCGGCATTTGATCAGTCGGCAGTTGTTGTCTCATCATATAGCGACAGGCTTTAGCTTCCCCGTGTAAATGCTCGCCCTCCATTGTGACTTGATGGTTAAGAGACCATGTGGGGATGTTAAATCATTGTCTAATATTGACATCTGATGCGAAGTAAAATGACTATAAGTCTCCCACATTTACACTTGTCTCGGCATTCGTGTGATCGATAAATTGTCATTATTGAGAGGGGAGGGGCTATGTTGGCAACGAAGAGCAAATTGAATAAATATTATGACGGGCTGTTGCCAATATAGTTATCTACGTTAAGCAAATATTGAGATTTGACCTACCACCTTAACTGAATATGAAAAGGAATCATATCGTGTCATTTGTTTGCAAAATTATTTCACTGATTACCGCTTATTTCTCAAAAAATAGATGCCTACATTGCAGGTCTGGCCACACTTAAAACCATGTTGCAGTAGAGCATGAATGCACACATTTCAGCTCTAATCTAAGCTACAACCACGCTGTACAGAATATAAAAATACACACAAATTCAGCTTTGGCCACATAAATTACCATGTGGCAGCAATGTACAAATTATCTGTGTGATTTAGTAAGACTTTATACAGACACCACGAGACATTTCTTTTGCGACATCTACTATGAGCGTAAATTGCTAAGTTTATCCAATGAGCTCGTGATAACCTACAGCGTTTAATTCAAACAAAGTATCTAGAGATAGTTTGGTATCAAAATATTTGTATATCAGCACTGATAACGATAAACAAATAGTTTGAATAAACGAAAACCAATTCTGATAACAGAATTAATAAAAATAAGAATATCGATTTTTGAAAACTTCTTTCACAGCAGAAGGCACCAATAGTTATGCCTGTCTTATTGGTTGGTGTTTAGAGGCTTTAAGTTTTGCATGTGGGGTACAAAACAAATCTCTTTTGTATACTCAGCTCCGAAACTAAGACGATGTATTTTCGTATAGCACAGATGACACTTTGCGACTTTGCCCAAGCAAGTGGAAGTCTATCCAAGCCTATACCTTATATGATTAATTTCCCGATTATAGCCAGCGATCAAAAAACGATCAAACAGTTTTCTTGTACAATATACCTAGTGGATTTAGATCCCAATTTGTAGGATTATGTCAACCTATGTAGAGAGCCTCATCGCTGTCAAGCATAAAACCTACAAATAACAGAACCTAGTGGTCAGTCCGTCGAATGCTTTTGTGTTTCATTTTGTGTTTCCCAGAATGCTGTCGGTGGTAAAATTCATTATACAAATATTGAGACCAAGCTTGTCTGTTTCTTTGTTGAAACCTTCCTAAGAAGTGGTTGCTAGTTATCAATGACTGTGGATAGTTTCACGGTTTATCGATGCCGATAAGCAGTGCCACAATCTTATTATCGCACAAAAGCAGTGATAAGGCTGCCATCTGATATCAGGGCTCTTATTTAAAAAACATGCATTAGGATGGGACGGACGGCGAGAGAAGGAGGGCAGGGACTGTCGAAATGTTTCAGGTATTGGACAGCCACCACAGTTAAAGCTCAGCTATGCACCGCAGCTATGTCAACTTAATTGTCCGCACGGTAGAAATGCACAAACAACACATATTAGGGGTGGATTTCACAATGTTGCACAGAGGGTGACTTAATCATACACACTTGAAAAATTCTTAAAATTGGTATGTACCCAATCTATAGCAACAACATTGCAATCACTTGTATTTTCTACTAATACCAATCGAGGTCTTAAGTTTTTCGTTTTGCTACATTATAAAGCCGGAAGTTGGTCTCTTCATTTACCAATGCACTTAACGGTCTTACTTTCATGTCTCTGCTTTTAGACAGACGAACAAATAATTCTTCAGATGGCGTGCATCAAATGAAAATGCATTTCGTACATATCACAATTGGGACACTAATTCCTAGTGAACATAGTCTGAAAAATTACAGGGTGGAAAATTACAGGCCTAATAATAATCTGCGGCTAACAGGCTATATTTCAAGTCAAGGAAACATTTTGACAACTTGTTCTTAGTCTAGTTCCCATGTAACCACGAAACTTAATCATATTTTAAATCAGCTAGCCTATTACAACGATTCCAGAAACTAGGTCATAATGTAAATCCGCTCGCATATTACAAAGATGCCAGAAGCTTGATTCCCCAAATCTCTTCCTTCAACAATCATACGACACGCAACGCTATTACAGTACCACTGTGATATTGGGGTAGTATATACTGAGTAAAGCACTGGCTTTAATAACCGAGTATCAAAAAGACGTGAAGAAAAACACACGTGAATTCTCTGTCGTAGACTTCAATGGACTTCTAACGCACAAACAGCTGTGAATAAAAAGAACGCTTTTTATTTTAATTCATTTGTTTACATGTTCTGATACGATCATAAATTACATACATTTGCTTCGTCTGAAACATTTAGTTAAGCAATCAGATTTCAAAATAAAATCGTCTTGAAATACAATGTCTTGGCCATTGTAAAACAAAGTTATCACAAATTTGTTGACTTCTATTTACATCGGTTCTCAGCATAACCATTAACCATGATTTAAATACAAGAAAAGTAATAAAATAGGGTTGACCCATGGGATCACTGAAAGAGATAGGGATCTGAACCTCGCCTCGTTGAAAAGATGACGAATAGAACAAAGATAAAAGAAAGAATATAAATACGTATATATATATATATATATATATATATATATATATATATATATATAGAGATATATATATAGATATATATATAGAGATAGAGAGATATAGATTTAAGAGGAATAGATATATTATATATATATGAATATATTCAGATAGATATATAAATATATACATTTAGATATATACATATACATATATATATACATGCATATATTTATATATATACATATATATATCCATATAGAGAGAGATATTATATATATATACATATATATATCCATATATATATATATAGATATATATATTTATATATATATATATATATATATATATAGATATAGATATATATCTATATATATATATATATATATATATATATATATATATATATATCTATATATATATATATATATATATATATATCAGGCGATTATTTATAACATCCGGACGTAATTATTGTTCATTTGTGCATGTTGTGAAAGTAATAAGAAACTCATCATTAGTGAAACCCGCAAGTAAGGCAAAGGTTCGTTTCTATATCCTAACTCGCCAGCATGAAGGGAATGAACAAATAGATATACAGCGTGGGTAAGTACCCGCAACGGTTGCTATTTTATTGCATCACTGCACAATTTAGTGCTTGATTTACCGGCTGTAATTACCCTCACGATCGTGAGAGCGCTTGACATTGACGCTAGCCACATTTGTTTCTCAGTGGATCCATTCGTTAGTCAAAGTGAGGTAATGAAGTTATGAGAATTTGCTAACAGCGCTCACTACACAGTGGTGCATGTCAGTTGTAAGGTCTATAATGATGCAGCATTCCAGCGTGCATGAGGCATTTCAGTTGTAAGGGCCATTGGTATTGGTCATCCATTGGGATATGGTCAGGGTGTTGTTGATTTATCACAATCGTAATTGAAGGGACGCAGCTATGCGTCGGTCTCTCTTAAGAATGTTGGCTAAGCACCATATCATTTTGACATTACATATCAAGTGCGAATGATTGGTCATCTTTGTGCCTCTGATGGTTCACATGCGCGGCGATTAAGTCATCCATGCTCAGCAAAGAGTACTTAATTATCTGTCACTCACCTCACCACACAGCATCTCTGCGAATATGAATAACCCGCTAAGAGTATTATAACAAAATTAAACTACACAGGGATTGGTGTCAGGTACACTGCATGGTTATTATGTTGGCCATATCTTATCGATGGCGAACGAACGTTGTTACCTGATTGTTAGCCAGTCGACCGAGTGCTGTTGCCCGACATAGAAGTATAAAGATGCAATTAGGGCCGTGCATACGTGGCATTTGATCAGTCGCCAGTTGGAATCGCATCAAATAGCGACTGGCTTTAGTTGCTCCGAGTAAACACTCGTCCTTTCCATGAACGTTCTCTATTGTGGCTGACCTGATGATAATGATGGCCATGTCGGGAGGTAAAATATACTGGCGAAATGAAATGACTTTTGTTCTATTTCATTCCCATTTGTGTACGTGTGGTCTATAAATTGTCAATATTGAATTCGTATGCAAGCATGTAGTCAATCTGAAGCAACATTAGATGCCTGGAAACCACAGTGGTGTTGATAGTTTTGGCGAGGCTTTTTGTTGCAGACTACGCCCCAAGGGATCAGGCTACCTTTTCACGTTGCAACTTCCCATCTAGCATAAACGATGAGTATTAGACCAACCCGCATAATTATTTAGTATTCCTAAGAAAGGCACGGTATTTACGGGTGATTGCAAACCTCATTTCGTTAAAGACATATTATACTGCGATACTCATCGCACGAGGGAGAAATGATTAAGTTTGCCCCATTGTAGATTCCTATCACCGTCATTTTTGCTTGGATAAGAGTGTGAATGCATTTATTGGCCACATTAGCAGATGGTTTTGAGCATTAATGCACATATTTTCAATGTGAGTGACAATCGCTATATTTAGCCAATGAACTTGTGAAAGCTTGAGCCTTTTATTTAAATAAACCATCTGCATAAAATAATTAAACTTTTGTATATAAGAACAAATAAAGGAAAACGAATGATCGAAAACGATTAGTGATAACAGAATTAATCAATATCTATGTTCGAACCATACTTTTACAACTGCGGGTCACAAAAGTTGTACCAGTCTTTTTGTTTAGATTGTGGGTGGTCTGCAAACGATTTTTTAAATACGGTAGTAAACATGACTGTAATGCAAGGAACTAAGATAGCTAATGCAATAAATCCAGGGAGTGTGCTTTGAGGATTGCCCGAATGCATAGCAATAATTACCGATTGGGCGTAGATGGTATTTACGGGGCAACACGACGCTTAAGACGGGCTTCACAGTAGTCTATGCCCAAGCAAGTGGACGTCTGTCGACGGCTTAACCTTATAAGATCGACTTCGTGATTGCATCAAGCAATCAAAAAGTGATCAATCTTGGTTTTCTCCATATGAAAATAACCCTGGCGTAGAGGCATAGATCCCAATTTTTCGGATTATTCACTTGGACCAGCTATTACAAATGGTTGTTAGCAGTAAATATATCCGACAAATATTGCGGCTGTGCTTGTCTCTTTTTTACGAATCCTGCATTGGGGTGGTTTGTTCAATAATAACCATATGAGAGCAGCGATCGAAAATATATTTACGTGTAAAAAGCGCTAACCCATTAAAATATATACATAAAATGTTACTACTGTGCATCGTAGATGGTTCTATAGATGCCGAAAAGCAGTGTCTTAATATTCCTAAGGCTCACACGTAATGTATTGGGTGCCATCAGGAATTATATCAAACAGCATGCATGACAATGTGAAAGGCGGGAGCTACTGAATCGGACTCCATCACAGCCATGTACATCTTGGGCTATTGCTGCCTTTCATGAGCGCTAACAAAACAGCATGGAGTATCAATTCAAACACTAAGTTTCAGACCAAGCATCGATTGCCGTACTTGTTCTAATAGACGTATGCGATGTTTAAGCAGATGGAGTTTGCTCCGTACGTGTTGTTTTGCACGCATAAAAGACATGGACATGATGTGACTATTGTTTTTTTTGGTATATAAGACTTAAACATGAATTAAATTTTATCGATTTTGACGCTTTATTAACGCCCCTCCCCTTTCCAAAATGTAACGCCCCTGGGGGCGCTAACAAGGGAATATACGGTATATATATCTATATATATACATCTATATATATATAGAATATATATATATATATATATATATATATATATATATATATATATATATATATATATATATATATATATATATATATATATATATATATATAATATATATATCTATATATGTCTCTATCTATATATGTATAAATATATATATATATTTACTTTCAAATATATATATATATATATATATATAAATGTATATATATATATTATATATTTATATATATATATATATATATATATAAATATATATGCATATTTATATATATATATATATATATATATATATGTATGTATGTATGTATAGGTATATATATCTAAATATATCTCGGGTGGCATTCATAAAATGTAGTCAAATTCGCATCGCGTTCAAATATTCTATTAAGGTTTAAGTGCTGCCTAGGCCATAACAGCATTTTAATTCACCTCGTCTAATACGAGGATCACTAGAAAGGTTCAATAGGGAACATTTGGTATCTTTGTATTTGGAATTTGACAGGCCAGGTAGTCTCAGGGGGTCCCGGGGCCTTTATGCAACATGGAGAACGTCCTTAATCCATCAATCAAAGAAGTTCTCTCACATCCTATAAATGTATTAAAGGTAAAATCCACCTTCATACACAAAGTCTCCATCCCCTCCGGGACAACCCCACAAACCCTGGACACATACGATAATGCATACCTGTGCAAATACATGCACTCATATGCTTCAGGTATTCAGTAATTTACCACATGTGTATTTATTTACATAACTACGTATGTTGTCGGTATATGTAATAAACGGTGGTTTAATTAGGGTCTTTGGTTTTTCTTTTGTCTATGAAATACGTATTATTTACAAAAATCCGTCTTTGGATGCTTTAATCAATAAAAACAAGCATAGAATACACACATGTTTTAAAGCTTTTCGATAATACTAAGGAATTACAATAACCTAACTGTAGGCACTTTTGAAAATAGACACTTATCAGTCTTAATAATAGTCTAACATATTTAAGAAACTTTAAAAGTCTATCAACAACCCGTAGAACGCCAACAGAGAGCATATGACCACATTGTACTGGGAATGATTTGTTATGGGCTTCCTACGTGCCACGGCCCTCAAGGCCCTACTGGGCCCGTAAGCACATGTAGCCCTCATGTGACCCTAGGCAGAAGGCGAATATAACTATTAATTTGTGCATACTGTGAAAATAATGAGGAACTCATCATTGGCAAACCCAAGGACGCGCAAGTCGGGCATGCGATGATTTTGATTATCTGGCTGGCCGGTTGGTGAATGAATCAGCGGATATGCGTGTGAGGGGGTGGATGACTGAGCTGAATGAGTGGTCATTACCATGCTTCACTTCACAATATAGTGCTTGCCTTGCATGCTAGCGATACGCTTTGTCAAGCATTCGATTAGCGTGAGGGAGTATGAAATAAGCGCAACCCTCAAAATGTTCATTTGATAGTCAAAGCGACAGCGGACATAATAACAGCGAAGTTAACTAATAGGATGGTTGTTAACAGCGCCCACGGGGCATATCAGTTATAAGGTCTGTAGAGATACAGAATATCAGCGCCCACGGGGCATATCAATTTTAAGGTCTGTAGAGATACAGAATATCAGCGCCCACGGGGCATATCAATTTTAAGGTCAATAGAGATACAGAATACCAACGCCCACGGGGTTATGTCAGTTGTAAGGTCTATAAAAATACAGAATACCAGCGCCCACGGAGCATGTCATTTGTAAAGTTTACGGAGATGCATATTTCAGCACCCACGGAGTATGTCAGTTTTTAGGTCTATAGAGATACAGAATACCAACGCCCACGGGTTATGTCAGTTGTAAGGTCCATGAAGATATCGAATACCAGCGCCCACGGAATATGTCAGTTGTATGGTCTATAGAGTTACCGAATATCAGCGCCCACGGAGCATGTCACTTGTAAAGTTTACGGAGATACATATTTCAGCACCCACGGGTTTGATCAGCTGTAAGGTCTATAGAGATATCGAATACCAGCGCCCACAGAGCATATCGTTTGTAAGCTCTATAGTGATACAGAATACCAGCGCCCACAGGGCATATCGTTTGTAAGCTCTATAGTGATACAGAATACCAGCGCCCACAGAGCATATCGGTTGTAAGCTCTATAGTGATACAGAATACCAGCGCCCACAGAGCATATCGTTTGTAAGCTCTATAGTGATACAGAATACCAGCGCCCACAGGGCGCACGTCAATTGCAAGGTCAGTATAATCCTGCCGTTTGTTAGTGCTCCGTGTCGAGCACTATATTGTTGACAGGTTTAACTACTTCAAGTAAGGAAGTATAATACCTCGTCGAACAGTGGGTGCGTCTTGTAAATGTTGGTTTAGCTTAACTTTGCTTCATAACTATATATAATATGGGGAAGCAACATCACGCTAAGAGCAAAATATAACAATTGCTAAGAGATGTAAACAATCGATCACACCATGGTACGTGATGCATTCCATGATCAATGTGCCTCTGCTGTGTCAATGATCAAATAACTATATTTAGAGCAGCCATATTTAACCTAAGGTCCTTGAATGATTTGTCCCGAAGCTCACAACACGGCATCATTGTTATTATAAGGCCCAATCGGATATGCATCAGAGAAGTTAAGTGCACTGGTGTAAATGTGGGGACGACTGCATTGGTTAGCGGAGTAGATACATAACCACAATACCACCTGTCTCTCTATTTGAGTCAAACTGATTGGTTGCTGAAGGCATCAGGTTTATTTGTCCTATCAAGTATCAGCAGACACTGCGCATGTTTGAGAATTGTTTGTTAGGGCAATAACCTGTGCCACTGATAGCGTTACTATTATGCTGTTTACGGTGTCCGAGGAGAGCTCATTTCTTCCACAGGAACTACCATTATCCCGGGGGGCATATATAAACAAGCAGACTGGTCTAATGGGCCGAACAGACAGAGAGTTATCAAGACATCCGATTAACAGCGGTGTGTGATACAAAGAGACCAATAACAATATACCAGTGTATTGGATACACACATCTTAACGGAAAAAAGTGTTTTCTCCTTACCAAACTTAATATGCTTTTTTTAAAAGTTCGTAATTTCATTCTAAGGTTACAGTTTGGGTCCATCATCAATAGTCTTCATAAATGTATGAAGACTATTGATACCTTTTCCCTACATGGGGGTTGAAAGAGGCAATTAGTGCCGAGCGAATCAGCCATTTTAGCCTCTTGACCCAGTTTGTATGGCCCCCAATAGCGGCTTAATTGATCATAGAAAAAGCTCTCCTTTACCAACTGCGTTTTTCTCTCTAATTGACTCGATAGCAATGATGGCGGGGTAGAAATGAAATACAATTGTCTAGTGAAAACCGTTGAAGCGAAAATTGACGACTGTTTGTTGTTTGATCTAACGCAAGCGTAAGTGCAGCCAATTAAATATCAATTTAGAATTCGGATGTTAGCATGTAGTCAATAAGCGGCAATATGAAATGTGAAGGCGCTAAAGAGATGCGAACAGAGGATGACGGGGCAGTGAAAGATCAATAGGGACATGGGAGGGTGACTGTAGGGGCGGGGCTGCGTCGGCGAGGCTGAGTTGGTCGAGCGCGCCTGTTGCCGCTATAAGAGGACCGGGAGTTGCAGAGGCCGCAGTACGCGCCAAGACATCTGGCAACGCGACAAGTTGTGAACATCGCAGCTCCACATCTAGCATAAACGCTATGTTACGGAGAGAACAATATTGATTCTTGCGGTGGCAAAATCGATTTATTTGGATTATTTTGCCAATATGGATGGTATTGTGATGCCCGATTACACAAGGTTGGAAACCAAATAGTATTCGTAGATTGATCGCATACAAGTCCGTATGTGCGACTAAGTTGGTCACAGGAGACAGGAAAGTTTGCTGACTTTCAATCTTTGCTTTGACAGTCCATGTTTTAGGAATAATTCATATAGTATCATTCGGACCAATATAATTTGCAAATAAGCTGTTGATGCCATCGGCGTATTGTCTAGGCTGAAAGTATTGACAGCACATATTCATCAAATACAGTGGAGTGGACAACAGGATGATTATTTTAAACGATTTTCGCATCCATGTAATCAATGGAGTCTGGCGGAGGACCTGTATACTATATATCGTAGTCATACAACATGTACTGAACAATTGCATGTGCAACCATGACGCCAAGCGACTTTATGATGACCTAATGGTTACGAAAGCCTACAACAAGTTAGCCCGACCAGTAGGCAACCATTCACAGCCAGTTATTGTCCGATTTGGACTACGCTTTGCACAGCTCATCGACGTTGTAAGTATGCGTAAAACTCCTAATGCTAGCTCAGGATTACTTCAGCTGCATGCAACAACACGGCTGCATTGCTACCAGTGAAAATTCTCTAATTATCACCATTTTATTTATAATAAACAGAAGCATATATCAGCATGTTTTAGTATAAAATCCATCACGCTATGCATGGTCCATTCCATTGCTTAAAGCAGATGGTTGTAATCTAGAATAGCAACCTACATATTTTGAATGCATTGAAAAACTTCATTTCCGACCATAAGTGCTCATAACTCAAGCCTTCTCTCTGCTGGTAACTTCTTAAAGAATTACAAGAAATATATCATTCTACGAAAGAGCAAGTCAGCCAGAGCAATGCTGTAAAGATATTCAACAATTCAGTCACTATAATGACACATAGTTATGCAACATTACAGTGAGGCTAGATGACGCCAAGTGCTGAAGTGGGCCGCCAGCAAAATCCTTACATACCCTATTTTCCACTGGTTGATGTTTTATGAGAGTGAATACTCGTGATGTGTTGGTATTCATTGAATGCCTCAGTCTTAACTGCATCCAGGTTGTGTGTTACTTGTTTTCAGGATGAAAAGAACGAGATAATAACGACCAACATGTTCGTCATTCAGGTTAATATAATGACTCAACTTGGAAGACAGCTACCTTCTAACAAATTATCTGTTTTGTTCTGATGACCTCAATATTCTGATGACTTTGTTATGGCGTACAGCAATGGGAAGATCACAGTTTACGTTGGGAGCCACATCAATATGGCGGAGTTGATACTATACATGTTCCATCAACAAAACTATGGCTGCCCGATATTGTTCTCTACAACAAGTTAGTTCCCATGCTGGTAGTACATTTACGATGAGCACATACTAAAATACACATCAAAAGTGTGGTCATAAGGTCAAAAATCAAAATGCGCCCCAACAATGCTCCCCTGCACCACATTGGTATAATTTTGATAATTTACAGCGCCGGTGGAGATTACACAGTAACATTGATGACGAAGGCCACTCTGACGTCGCGCGGCACTGTTATGTGGGAGCCACCAGCAATGTATAAAAGCTACTGTAACATCGACGTCGAGTACTTCCCCTTCGACGAACAGAAATGCCACATGAAATTCGGGTCATGGACCTATGACGGACCTAAGGTACTTATGAAGGTTGAGTTGTTTCTGATTACATCAAAGATTGCGTGCGTATTAGCAGGTATGCTTTATGACATATTGCCCAAATTCTACTAAGCGCCGCGTAACTCTTAGGTATCCACAATACTTCTCACTATATGGTTAAGCTGAGT
Organism: Urechis unicinctus; assembly: GCA_034190875.2. Taxonomy (NCBI): domain Eukaryota; kingdom Metazoa; phylum Annelida; class Polychaeta; order Xenopneusta; family Urechidae; genus Urechis; species Urechis unicinctus. The sequence goes on from CM067354.1 coordinate 56,239,624, forward strand.
ATAATGTTCCGACTGTGACGGTCAAATAATTGCGAGGTATGATCACTAGGTACATCTGAAGCATATTTGGCAAGATAAATACGGCAACGGTACTGGTGGTACTGTATTGATTGACGTCGGTATGGACCTGAGTAACTTCTACCCTAGTCAGGAATGGGACGTGTTAGCAGTACCAGCTAAACGGAACCTCATCATATACCCCTGCTGTCCCGACCCCTTCCCAGACATCACCTTTAATGTGTCACTCAGGAGAAAGACGCTGTATTACGCCATCAACCTTATGGTACCTTGTGTGTGCATCAATCTGCTGACTATTCTAGCGTTCTATTTGCCGCCTGATTGTGGTGAGAAGATTTCTATATGCATATCTCTTCTCTTATCTCTCAGTATTTTCCAGCTCTTGTTAATGGATCTGGTTCCCGCCACATCCATTACAGTACCCCTGATGGGGCGCTACATTCTTTTCACCACTTGTCTGGTCTCCATCTCTGTTTCCCTATCCGTGGTTATACTGAACTTTAACCATCGCACATCATCAGTCACTAACATGCCATCGTTTGTCAGGTGGTTATTCCTTGAAACCCTTCCTAAGTTCTTATTTATTCGCCGCCCTACTGCGGAAGAGGTTCGAGAAGCAATAAATGAAAAAACGGACTGGCATGCACCGAACAAGGACAGCTTTGACAAGCGTTATGAGGATAGCCAGCGACAATTCACGCCGGAAAACCCCGTCCCGGTTGACACGCCAGAACGAAGTGATGTGTCTTATTTCTGTAAAGCCTGTGCAAAGCAGAACATGCAAGCGTTCCAATCGCAATGTTATGTGGCAATGGACGGGGCTACTTTTCTGGCCCAACGCTTGCAACGAAGTGAAGACCAACGGAAGGTGAGTCACATCATTCCCTAACAATCAGTTCTATTACGTAATGCTGAGGGAATCTGCGACAAATGGCCGACCTGCTCGGGCTTTATTTGCTCAAGATATTGGTGTTTTAATGCTATATATCTCATTATATTTGTTCTAAAATCAAATACAAGTTAACAGTCTCGCTAATAATTAACTGTCGGAATAAATACCTCCGATCCTTCATAAATTGCCTTAAAGGAAAGGTGCATATAGTTGCGGTTCGGGTTCTATATCTTTACTTGGCGTTTTCATTTGTTTTATGTCATTTATCATGGTAGACTCAATATTCACCAAGCCGTTTTATGCTATGAATGCGTAGTGGACCAAACTAAACCTAATTCTTTGATGGATGTCTCCCTCAGATTCGAGACGACTGGAGGTTCTGTGCTCTTGTGATGGACAGAATCATGCTCTGGATGTACATGACGATTTGCTTTGTGGGAGCCATGGTCATTCTGCTTAACGCACCCGCCCTCTACGACAAACGTCCTGCAATACCATAGCTAACTTTTAATTTAAATGAAACTAAATTAATTTACCTTTTATCAAGTTACAGGACCCAATCAACCCATTTTGTAATGATACATTTGATTGATTTTATTTGCTCATTTACATGTTTTCATCTCATTAATATTCCCAATGATGATTTGTCCTGACTGGACTAGTTCGTGATGCTACGTGTATATCTCTGTGAATTACCCTCACCACACAATATAGTTATTCGCAATGTGCACCATTATTGCGCTGCTGTTTTGATGTTCTTTCTTTTCGTTGAGAGTATATTGACAATGCGCGTTTTTGTTGAAGGTCATGGAGTTATATGTTATAATGTACAAGAAGATATCGACAAATACATCTGATCGATCTGTAGTCAAATCGATTGTAAAACGATTTGTTTCCGAAGCTATATGTGCATACATCTAGAGCTGTCATTTTCTGGTTGACAAACGGTGGTCAGCTGGCTCGACAGGGAATACGATATGCAACCAATAGTTTATTTCGCTTTTTGCATTCGGTTGTTTTGGTGCATTCGATTGCCGATGTGATAAGTGACATCACTTTTTATATGATGAATGTTTTGGGTTAGAGCATTGGGCTTTTGGTTCCGCCAACCTACGGGTCAGTCAATAGATAATGATTTGACATGAAAAATAACACAACTCGAAGCTGTTGTATGTTCAATACAGGAAGAGAGTAAGCCTATCAGTACTGTGCCAAACCTTCCTGTACTAAGGAAAATTTATTTGACTTGCAATTCAGCGCTATGCTGAGGTGATTGGTCTCTGAGATGACCACTGAATGGGTAATGTCAAATGTCGCAGAACCACTCAGATGTAGTATGCTAAAAGTCAACAATCAAGAAATTACTCCCGAAGAACTATGGCAGCAGCTCTCGTATATGATTGCTATGGCCTACATCGAAGTCCTCTCAGCACTCCTAACATCATTTGGTCAGGTTATTGCCAATTAGTACAATTGAACTAACAGCGCCACAATGTCCATGGCGTTTCAATATGGCATTAAAGTACGGTATTGTACGTTGGTTGCCGAGTGATGTAAACCTCGCCTCATTGTAACTCGCATTCAGGTTACAATCAACTAGCCACATATACATGGATCGCCAGCAATAAAACGCTTTACCAACGTAAAAAAGAAAATGAACAAATGAAATAGTTACCCATACCGTAATAAAAAAGTTTGTTAATGTTTGCTGCAGTATGCTGCTCAGCACATAGGTAAGTATCAATGAACCATTAAGATACCACAATGCTGGAGAGGATGAGACCTTCAATCCGCACCTCTGGTCGGATGTCAGAAAAATTAATTTACGCGGACCAGAATCTAGGGTGAATCTAGTAATACACCACTAAATGCCACCGACGCAGCGGGACGATGGTTTGATAATAGTTTGTTATGATGGCAGTCACCGGGTAAACTGAAGGTAACCTGGATAAGATAAATTCGCAGAATGACCAAACGACGCCATGCAAAGCTCACTAGTATAGTGATTTGTGTAATAAACCTGAAGTAGTCGTCTTGAACATCTGACTTTATATTAAAGCTTTGAAGACCAAGGCAAATCAGATGATGTATGTCTTTCTTGATGCAAAACATGAAATAGATGATTATTAGTCGTCTAGTTATGGACAAACGTGTCGCTGAAACTTAGTACCAATTAAAATCAAACAGATAGCCGTCTTTCAAACTTTTGCTCCTGTGAAAATGAGAATCGCACAGCTATGTTTGCATGATTGCCCAGTTTGCTCCAATTAACTATAATGCTCTTCATCTGATTTGATGTACCATGTTTCGTCAAACAATGATGGCAGTCAATGATAACACTTGGAGTTATAACGCACTATTGACATAATGAATTGATGAGGCCCTTCACAACTCCTTGCCAAAGCCAGTGTTCAAATACTCCATCTTTCATTAAGTTTAAAACGTTCTCGTGCCATTCATTTCCAAAAAGGCTAATTGATGAGGGGTTGGTTTGCTTATTGGTAATTGGTAAGCACGTCTATTATAGCTAAACACCCAAGGTTGGTAATGTTCGATGCGTTTGCTGACGATCCAGCAGCCGGATTAGAGTGTTGGGTTGGTGTGTAGTAAAGAAGAATTAGTAACATTGACGTCACCAGCTAATTTACAACAGAATTTAACGCAATAAAGCAAGTTTTAGGGTTTCACGTTCTATTGCTGAGTTAGAAGTGTCATTGTCATCATATGATAAATGAAACTTACCCTGCCATTTAGTATGATAGTGCGGTTTCATAGTTGACTCTTTTATTATGTTTGTGAACCATTGTGAGGTGGAAACACTAGCCACTTTAAAGTCTCAAGTAGCCTGCACTCATTTAATGCGGCGAGGCATAGAAATGCAAGAGGATGATGCATTAAATGATCAAATCAAACTATTCCCAATGATAATTATTCTCCACGGAGCTCTCACAACACCTACGATGCAACCGATAGTCCTCACGATGGAATAGAGAAGCGAGTAAATAAAATTGTATAGTTAATTAGATAAGCTAAGGAAGAACTTATAGTCATTTCGTCTGTTTGTTCTCCTCGGCCTTGTGACAGGTTACCTAGTCGTGGGTAGCAACTGGAGAATACGATACGATGCAATATGCAGTTTTCTCTGCTACCAAGGTCTGTGTAACGCTTGATTTACGTCATGGCTTTTCCTGTTTTATTTTGCTCGTTGCCATGTTTCCTGGAGCATCTTATGTGCAGTACACAACAGACAGTTATCAACAAATTGTGCAAATACTATCTGCCGATCTTAATATGCATTAACTCAAAGCGAATCGCCCGTTAGGAACTAATTTGTAGAGATGATACCGATTTCTGATTAACTGCTTGTGCGAGGACATAAAGTGCTCTAAAGTCTCGACTGCAAATGATAATTAGCATCTAAGCAAAGACTACTGCTACAATAACTCTTTACGATGCATTGGTCGTTGCATTTACAATGATTGATTAAACAATTGCTGGTAGAAATGCTGTGCTCTAAGACCAATACATCTTCTCCTTCAGATTTTTATGTCTATTATATAAATCGCTATTTCGAAGTTCAAGGGGTCAAAGTAGAAGCGCAAAACTTGCCAATGGAGACATCATGGCAGTCGTAGCAAATAGTCAATATAATGCTAGTTCCCCGTGATGCTGTTGAACATGATCATACAGAACGAGAGTCCTGAAGCCGGTATAATCGAACTCCCAAAGCAGCTTTAATGCCCAGTGCTGCTAGATGACCGCCTACGATGGCATAGCAACCGAATGGCAACGATTGCCAAATTGGCCTATACTATATTGGGTCGGTAAATGGGCCTATGACTCGCTTTAAATGTGCATTTCTGTTGGAAACTTCGTGATACTGTTTATTCACAATATCATAACGAGGCATAGCATTTGCAGTATTGTGGCCTATGCTGGTGCTGGCTGTCAGGATGTATGGTACGTTATGCGCAATACTGAAAGTGTGACACCTATGTATTTTACATGATGCACAATAGCAATGCAATGCATAATCTTTTGTACCAAAGTCTCCGCCTGCTACAATTCGTGGCGAATAGTTGTATCCCACCATATTTATAATTGTGTTTTAGAAAACATATTCCAATTTAAATGACACAGATTTCTTCGATTCTCAGTAACTCAAACTATCCAACACATTGCCGCCAACTTGGCGTTGTGCTCAAGGGGTGTAAATGCCATGAATTTTAATTGAATAATTAGATGAGTGATGTTTTTTTATGCATACAAGAAAATGGCCTAATAATTAATTTTTAATGCATAACGGCAAAGACTTTAAAGCTAACGTATTTCAATTCCAATGCAATAAAGGTAGGGAATCACGTATATGGTTCGGTTAAGTAGTGACGCAATTTGCGGTCGATCGGGAGAGATATTTCGTAATTAGTACAAAGTAGCTATCCACAATGATCTATACGCTGTAATTTTGGAATTGAACGCAGCTAAGCTTGATAAACACTGCAATTGCCCGACAATTGCTGCAAGTATGCACTTACATATTGAAACTAGTTGGATGCAAACAATACACAAATTATAAGATACATAACACTGCTATGAGAACAGGTCTGTCGCGGCTGAAACCTAGTTATGCTTCTAAAACATGACACCCAATATAATTCCACTAGGTCTATGTATGCGTTCACTGTTTGCATGATTTGTTTGGTAGGTTGTTTCAGGAGTGATGCTATCTTGAATAAGAAAATCATTTATGGTGCGCAGAAGGAGGAAATAGATGTTGGGAAATGCTTGGCTCCTAGTTTGTGGGCAATTGGGAGAGATATTGTCGTATTTACGAAGTCGTAGTTACACAAGACATTCAAATGGCAAGAAATCGTTGCAGGCGATCTAATAAATCTTTGAAATTATCATTCTAGAACAATTACAATTACATTGATAACAAATGTTCACTTAAATGTGGCCAAATAGCAAATTCCACCCTGTAAGCTTCGCCACATTTTTATAAATGCCAACTCGATTCCACACTTTTTAATAGCTTTTAAGGCTTATACATATTTGGTAAATCGAATGGCACATTGTATTTTGGGGGAATTGGATCGTAATACCGGCTTGTGATCGTGGTCGATGTTTCAACACCCACAGATTTGCAATTCTGATAGCCTTATGATTTATTATATTGTTGACGTTTGAGTTAATGATTGCAACAACCGTTTGTTTGGTTTGTTTGGTAGGTTGCTATCTTGAATAAGCAACTCATTTATGGTGAGCAGGAGACGGAAATAGATGGTGTGAAATGCTAGGCTTGTAATTGGGCAATTTGGAGAGATATTGTCGTATTTACGAAGTCGTAGTTACACATGACAATCAAATGGCAAGAAATCGCTGCAGGCGATCTAATAAATCTTTGAAATTATCATTCTAGAACAATTACAATTACATTGATAGCAAATATTCACATAAATGTGGCCAAATAGCAAATTCCACCCTGAAAGCGTCGCCACATTTTTATAATTGCCATCTCAATTCCACATTTTTATAAGCCATTAAGGCTTACACATATTTGGATAATCGAATAGCACATTTTATCTTGGGGACATTGTCAGGTGCATATGGCCCGTATTACCGGCTTTTGATCGTGGGTAATGTTTCGACACACACTGATTTGCAATTGTGATAACCTTATGAGTGATTATATTGTTGTCTACATTGCTAATCGGGTATTTATAATATTGTTGATCGAGTTAATGATTGCAACAACCGCAAGCTAGTTGGTACGGTAAAATACCAACTAATTTAACGTCTGATATCCATGTAACACCACATTAGCTGCAGTTGCATGGGTCTATTGTATTCAATTGCACACAAATGCATTCTTTTGATGCTGATGATCGTTCCCATGAATATGCATTCCCTGCATTGTACAACTACATCTTTCGGACTTTCCTGTTCCAATTAACTTGCCACAAAGACAACTGGTTACCCTACATACCTTTGGTAATCTCACGTTTATTGCAAATCTAGTACAATTGGCGATATTTTCGGTCACTACGCCGGCAAAAACACTTTTAGGATGCACGATAGTGTGAGGTTCACAACCTGTATGGGCTGTATTCGCACTTAAACTCGACTTTTAATTTGAAACCATGGACCTCAACTGAGCTTGCTAACTTGTAGCGTGTCCAACAGAAAGTTGCCTGTGATATTAAACCAGCAGACCAACTAGTAAACGACCGTAACATCATATAGACTGCTCGGAGATGACAGCATATAATGAGGGGTAATGTCAATGTCTACATTGCTAATCGGGCTGCTTAAATGGATCCAAATATCGAGACACGCTGGGGTTATAATGGGACAATATAATGACCAACTTGTCACGACCGTTATCTCGCGTCAAAATGTGAGGCGTAATCAATAATTGCGTACATAGCTTGTCCCCTACCCTCCCAGCAATTAAGATCAAATATAATTCTCACTTCATATTCAGCAAACCAAATACTGCACAGCGTTGATGTTTACCGCTTTTTTGTGGGTCAGCTTATGTCCCAGATGTAATTACCAGCAGTCCCAACTCGATTATTAAATCAACCGCATGAATCCCCCATTTACCAAATTTCGCCAATGACTGCCCTCGTGACCACGTCTGCTTACATTTGATAGTTGAACCATTTATGTGGCAGTCTGGGACCTTTGTACGCCTGACTCTGATCAGCTATAAAGCAAGGCTGTGTTTGTAAGACTATTTCGCTTTTACACTATGCATATAACGGTTTACTATTTGCTATTAATATACAAACGCACATTTACACACAACATCAACGACACCAGAGCATTTGACTGTAGAACCAAATCAAGCGAGTTATTTAGCCCTGCGAACAAAATTAGCACCACCATTGAGCTCATTTCCGTCTTGACCACTAAACTCAACAACCGCCTTTTTAATCACCAGCCATTGATGTCGTATGTCGGATTGATTCATTAACAAATACACATGCAATATATACTGGCCAGACACCATGGCTCCAAAATCACGAATGTTTTGTAACCAGACCCCCTTATATTTATTTGATGACGCCGATCATGCTATTTGTTACCGAAATGAACACAGCCTCATTCAAAGCATCGATGCTCCCAGCTTTTCTCCATTTGATAATATGCAACTTACTCAGAATTGCACTCAGTGTTTAGAAATTCCCGCAGCCAAGTGACGCCGTATGAGTGAAGACTGCTCTTAAACCAAAGCGTAATAACCAATAGTTATCAATGATATGGACAGGCATCATGAAGCTACAGCTGCAAAATAACAGGCTGCGTTTACCGTGCTTAAATTAGGTTAGCTACAATTCTACAGTATCAACAACAGTTGTTTTAGTTCTGATAAAATAAATAGTAGTTGTAGTAATAGTAGGAATGTAAAGGACAATGTATGTACTTTGGCATGGAATGCATCCAGGAATGTATTCATTCCTCAGCAGAAAAGCATGAGATGAAGAGGTGCAACCTATACGAGGACGGGCAAGACAAACCTTCTCGCTACGGCTATCTCTGCAGCTGTGTGGTTATTCCCCGAGTAAGGGCTGAATTTCATAAAGTATGTTGGGTATTAATTCATTCATTTGTTCCTGCAATTTCTGCCTGCAAATTTTGACGCTCTGAAGTCTG
>CM067354.1:56250692-56261954 GCA_034190875.2 Urechis unicinctus
TTATGTGTTGTTTTTGACCTGTACAACCTCGGCTACAGGAGAGTGGAGGACTACATCGGTGCTGTGAAGTGGTCCGCGTGCATGCAAGGTTATCTAAACGCACGCAGCAGTAGTTGAATGGCGGTGTTGTCTGACGCGATAGTATTGGTTTGTTGTCACGTGCACAATTACACAGAATCACATATATTAAGACAGAACATCGATCGGACGAATCCTTCTTTGGTGCGAGTAAGATGCTTGAGGAAAACGACAAATGTTTTAATGCTTCAGCAATGCTATTTATTGCGTATCATTGTTGACTTCCCGGGAGTGTTACATAAGCAATTGAAAGCAATACGCTAATGACATTCGTATGTTATCTTCAGTGTTGATATATAGTGATTGTGGTTAAGTAGCAAGTAATTGAGTAGGATGAACAAATCCAGCAATGTGGAAAATAGCTTAGTTAGACAGGACGTTGGATTCATTGGGATGAGGCACGGACACCCAATGGCTTCCTACAAATAAACAGTAGATTTTAATACTAATGTGCTGTACCTTCTCGCACTTGTCTGTGGTGCACATGACATCGCGGCGCGATCAACATCATGGATTACCGCAATTACGCTTCACACGTCGTATTACACGTCCATGCTATTGGATATACGAAAGTGTGTCGTGATGAGTTATATATATCAACTCTCCCTTTTTTAAGTGTCAACAAGAAACGCGCTACGGGTTTAAAAATATTTTGATTTGCATCCGCGAATCCAGAAATGTAATCACAACAGGATAAGCCTGGCGTGTTTCTGGTGGAGTAACATTTTGTCAACAGCAGATCGAGAAATTAAATTATGCGGTAACACTAGTGGGAAATGGCTCAAGAATGGCTCGGTGGTTAATGGTAATCTTGGTTTTACAAATATCTGACAATTATCTAAAGCCGTACTATGATGTAAATATCTGATGTTTGACAGTTAAGTGGCTGTATGTGTTAAGTTTACAAATATGAAAGGAAATACAGATAAGCACATATTGAGTGATATATATTTGCTCATAAAAGGCTTAAATGAGCGGAATGATTTCTATGAAAGGAGATTAACCACTTAGATGCAGTTTCATCGTAGCACTAAACAAATAACAGTTATTTTGATATAATGTCACCTTCAATATATCATCGTATCAAGTTCAAAGCTGATGTATTATCCTGTTAACCTGACCAAACCCCATTAAAAAACATAGTCAACAATAGGTGACAGCGGCTTTTGTATTATTAAGGAAATATGGATAGTTGTTTCCTCTATTCTATTTGGTTCTGACAGGCAAACAGACCATTTGCTTGCTTGTTAATCCTCGACAAATTAATTGCGCTGACTTCGAACATTATATCTTGAATAGGATTTCGTATAAGGTTAGAGTTCATCCGATGTTGTATTCAAAAGGAAAGTATAGTTTAAGGTTTGGAGAAAACATTGGTAAGGAAATATCATTCAGTAATTGAAATGGTAGGGACGTAATGTGTTTGTAGGCATACCTCATATAGTTGATAACATACATCTGTATCGATGGCTGCCAGCCATAACTGTAGTGAATCTGCTTATTGAAGTTAATATCGGTCTCGTGCGCTCCAAGAAGCGCACACGGGAGCATCGCGCTATACACAGAGCTGCGATATGCCATCGAAATCAAACAGCACGTCACTTTGAGGGGAGTTTATCCCGACGTTTAATGCATGACGGCCAAGACATTTAACACTATGGTTAAAGGTGTATAATAGATGAAATAACTAGCATGGATAGTTTGTTTTTTCCTCCAGTCGCTACCTATCTGTTGGTATTCTTTTCACCATCCCTATGATATTATTTGTTTTTCTCAGACCCAAAAGTTTGTAACAATCACAAAGCAGGAGACATTTCTCATGTATCATCCATTTGGTTACTATGTAGTTGTTTGCCCCATGAACAGGTTTTTTTCGCTATTACCATGGTACCAAATGCTCGTTAAAACAACTCGCAAGATGTACTTTCCGCATATAAACCACTCACAACGCGCTATTTGGTAGACCCTTTATCCGAAAAGTGACTCATATGAGGAAACAGTATTTTGTGGTTCTGGCTGCCCTTTTGAAATAGCTGGTTAATTGGCGAAACTAGGCGCAAAATTAATGTACCATTTTAAGTTAACATTTTTGTACAATTTGGGAAGTATGTTGGTATGATCTTGGACATAGCGATAAACTACTAGATTATAATGGAAATACCACGAATTGGTTCAGAGCATGATGGCCATGCCATGTCGTTACGTTTATCATGTCCCAGGAGTTAAGCTGTCATCTGATGAATAACAGCCAGGATAATCAGCATCGAGATATGATGTACTTTGGATATGTTGCGAAAAATTACTAGTACAGCCCCATAACAAAATAATATGCATCTTAAGATAATGGATATAGTTTGTATTCTTATATGTTTAAATGACGAACATATCGGTTGTTTCATTGTGCAAATGGTTAACACACTGCCCAGGGGCGGTGTAACTCACTATGATACCAGCATCGTAAACTCATATTGAATCATACATAGCAAAGTGTGTCATTGTAGTGATTGAATAATTGAAGTGAGCCCGTCATTCACTTTATTGCACTGATCCAGCTGATTAACTATATTTTCTGATTGATGTTTTTTCAGTTCTACCAGAGTTTAAGGCCAAAAAGGATGACATAGACGGTATAACTTATGGTCCATCGTTTTGATGAATTCTAGAATACGATTATCCTCTTTGTTAGCGAAAGGTTTTGAATCTTGTGATGCATTTAATATCGTTAATATATGCGAGAATAATAGCACAGGAAAACGATGTCATTACCTGCGGTAGGAGTGATGAGCTTATTATCAATGCAATGAATTGTTGGTGATGCAACCGTGTTGTTGTCAATAACTAGAGTTATCCTGGTCGCTGGGTACGTCGCAGTACCAGTTATGTGTTGTCATTATCATCCAACTGACCCTTACAACCACATGTTAACCGTTTTGGATTTTTAAGAATCAAGAATACCTAGTCGATTATGCAACGTATCTCCCTTTTATATCCCTAATGTTGGTTAATCTTCTTTCCTCGTCGCATTAGTGCCTGGTCTTTTTTCTATTGCGGCTAAACAGCTACATGGCTACATCTGGGTACTAAAGTGACGTTACGACTAGCAGTCAAATTGAAAGATACAAAAGTTGTTTTATTTCGCTTTAATGGTCAATATTACCACATATCGGTCCGAATAGAAAACGCTGCTGGAAAGGTCAATCGTTTTTGTGTAGCAACTTACAGGGATGATTTATGTTGGCTGCTGTCGAAGGAGACAAAAACTAGAGATCAATAAAGTGACTGAAGTAGCCGATTCACATGACCGTGATCGTCTCTTTTAACCCCTGAGACAAGTAAATAGCGTTTCTTGACGAGCTAACTGTCATATATCAAAACCAACATAAGACATCAGTTCAGTGATCAATTTCAATTATGTCTAGGACTACACGAGTACGTGCATTATTAAAGTGGGGAGCGAATTGCTATATCCGGTGTTTTGGACTTAATTGGAAACACATTTTAGCAACTAATCGTGTTTGAGCCATGTATTTCATAACAAGCTCCATATATCAAGCATATGTTCCGACCATCTAACGTCCAAAAAAGGGCATAGCCTAATTCAGTCATAGACCAACATAAAGAGCATGATCGGTATCATATTGACATCATACAGTCTTTATTGCCTCTGATGTGATCTTCATGTCGCTCATAAAGCAACCAACGGCTGCAAATGTCAATGTCATTATCGGCGGCAACAGCCATACCATTGGAATACGACTGCAATGCAACGCCCCCTCGTCGTGTTACAGCAAGTGATTGAGTTGTTTGCCATCAGAGACGAGAGTCCGTGATAAAACGAAATCAAATGTACATGTCGGGGTCAGGTGCAAGAACACGGAGGGATAAGGACGATACGTTGTTTATATCAATGAATTGCATACATAATTGAAGAGGATGTCTGTACTGGATTAAAACTCGTCACACGATCAGCATTCACCTACTGCGTGTCGTGCAAACGCCATGAACGATTCGGGTTCATTTAAAATTGAAGCACCAGTTCTGTCAAGAAGGTACAATACTTTAATAAATGAGTATTGTGGCAACAGCCGCTTTTCATTACTTATATATAACAGTCTTAGACAAGCATGTGATGCCATTCGTATTTATATGATAAGTTGCTCTCAAGTAGACTAAACGGAATCATATCAATTGATTGCGCCACAGTTTTACCAGGTAAGCTGTATTTGGTTTGGTCGATATATTGTTTCGTTGTCAAGTGCATCAGCATATGCAATCGGGAGTAAGGGAGGATATATGGTCGTGCATTTATGGCAATTTGATGATTCCTCCTTATAATTGCCGGTGTATATTATACATAAGTCTACATGGATCCCATTGGTGACATTAGGTCAGTTAGATCAGAAGTCCACACACGTGTCGCAGTCAGATACCACATGTATCTGATTGGCCATCCTCTTGGGAGCAATTTCCGCGTTGAAATGGAGCTCACCTTCTTGCCTTTCAAGTCCATACAAGCTTTATTTAAACAGGCAATAGGGACGTCTAGATATTAAAGTTATGACATTCCTAACAAGCCAATTATTTGTTCATAACTTATGTCCCAAAAGCAGTCCACAAAGCCTTTTCAAAATGTCCAAGCCGTAAAATTTGGGAAATGTTTTTTCGCCAGCCATTTTGCAATCCATTTGCGATTAATAGACTGAAGAAGTCGACTATTATATATTTTGATCGCGACCATTAGAATTCCCGAAAAACCTACATGTTTGCCTCTCACACCACCCCATGATGCTAATATTTAATATTCACATGTAGAAACATTCTTGTGCTAGCTATGTTGACGATAAACGATGGTTCTTGACAAAAACAACTGGTGGCTTGTTTTACAGCCAAGAACGCATATCATACCAACAGTCCCAGATGAGGAACTGAATTTTATAACTCTTTAAATTTGATGCAGTAAATAGCATCCCCAAGATTTCGTCTTCGACCATTCAATAAGCAAGATTCACGATCATCGAGATATTACTCTAGTACTCTAATACTGACATCCTCAAATCATATTGTAATTTAACTAAGCTAAGTTTGTCATTATGGTGAATTAATGGTTGAAGTGAGGCCATCACCCTCTTTATCGCAATGCTTCCGGTGACAGGCTCTATTCTCAGATATTTGGGGACTTCTACCAGAGGTTAAGACCATCTTTTGGATGCATTCTAGAATATGATTATCCACTCAAAGAACGATGACTTTCGGAAAATGTTATGCGTTAGATAATCATAAATAAATATGCATTAGAATGATATGTAATTACCGGATGTGTGAGTATTTTGTTGCTTACTATGAGCGCAATCAATTGCTGGTAATGCAACCATATTGCTGTCAATAGCGGTAGAGATCGTAGTTGATGGGCAAACTATACAATTGTCAATTGTTCGACAAAGCGCATCCTTCTTTATATGCTGGCATATGTGAGAATTTAGGTTATTGTCCAAATCGGATATTAACTGGCTACGAATGGTAGTCTGCAGGCCTCGCCAACTTGTTGTGGACATGCAATCGTCGTTGAGCGGTATGGTTGCACATACAACTGTTCAGTATATATTTCAAGAGTATATATTACGGTTAGTTGCAAACAATGAGTTATCCGATCAATAGGTATTGGTTTTATGCGGATTCCTAGAGATAAGCCTAGTTTGTAGAACTTCTCTCGGCGTTCATATGTAAAAACATATGCAAAAGTACTGGATGGGGATCATGATTCAAACACATAGAAACCAGGATACCCTGATTCCCTTGATTGAATAGTGGTTTGCCTTTCCCCTGTACACTCGGTTCCACTAGCGATATCCAATTAATATCCGTTTGCCTCCACCCTTACCCCCACTTGTGTTTTCTTTTCTGTCGTCGACGTGCAAGTTATACGTTGGCAATTTTATCCAACTGACATGTACTACGGCAAGTTATCTGCTTGCTTGTCTTTTATAGAATTAAGAATACATTTGCCCGATATATGCTTGATTAGTTCACGCTATTCAAACACGCACCGCGCACAGTGGCATCTTTGAAGTTCGGTCTTCAAATAGTTGGCAACGGGCGGCTTCAGCCAACTCAGCCACGAGTACAGAGCACCGTCCCGAAAGTCCCCCTTCCATGTCCCTAACGTTTGTTCATTGTCCCGTCGTCCATTATCTTTGTCTCAATTGTGTCCCGGCATTTACCATTGCGGCTAAACAGCCACATGGTTACATATGGGTGCTAGAGTGATAATTTATTAACCAGACGCAAGCCAAGACTAGCAGGCAAATTGATAGCGACCACAAGTCGCTTCATTCCGCTTTAATAGTCAATATTAGCCCAGTGTGATACATCCCGACATCTCCACATATCTGTCCAAACAGAGAACGCGCCTGGAAAGCGCACATGTCCGAATGGAACATTTGATGGCATACTTTATGTTGGCTGCTATCAGCGGAGACAAAATCTAGAGATCGGTCGTGACTGTGTGCATTTGTCGTATCATCATGAGTCTCAATGTTAAATGGTTTAGGCAGAAATGTTAACTGTTGCATCCCTTGCCCTAGAAGTACATTTTAAGCAAATTTGAGCTTCTTGTACATACAAATAATGTCACGGCCTTTTTCTAAACATCTTGTGTCTCAATGTTTAACGGTTTAGGCAGAAATGTCAACCGTGCAGCTCTTGACCCAGAATATGTCGAGTAAAACAGTCGAAAATAAATAATGCCAACATTCATTCAGCAGGAACGACAACCGAACGGGAACCACGCTGAAATACGTTATATTCATTGCATCATAACCATTGACAAAACAAATAGCAAAACCGTGATGGGTTGAATGGGAACGACAGAAGATCGAAATTAAGTACCTAAGACGCATAGTATTTGCGGTAGTCTGGCCGATGCCGAAGCTGGTTGTCAGAATGCACAACAGCAATGTATTGCACTATAACTCTTTCATAAGCGTTTCTATCAAAGACACCGCCTGCTTACAGAGCATCGCTACAATTGGTGTTGAATGGTTATATTCCGTCAAACATATAAATGTGTTTTAAAAACATGTTATAATTTAGACTGGCCGATGCCGGAGCTGGTTGTCAGGGTGCACAACAGCAATGTATTTCACTATAACTCTTTCATTAACGTTTGTACCAAAGACTCCGCCTGCTAACAGAGCACCGTTACAATTGGTGTTGAATGGTTACATTCTATCAAACATACAATTGTGTTTTAAAAACATTATAATTTGGATAACACAGATTTCTTTGATTCTCGGTAACTCAAACTATCAAACACAATGCTACCACTTGGCGTTGTGCTCACGGGGTTTGAATTGCCATGAATAATAATTAAATAATTAGATGAGAGATGTTTCGTTATGCACACTGGATGAATTCTCGTCACGTTTGAAGAAGAAACAGTTATGCACAACAGGTAATATCTCGGAAATAGTCCTAAAGCCAGTTCGACACCAGCTGTTACTGTAAGAGCACAACGCTGTTAAAATTGTATGAGACATGCTTGCTGTTGGTTGTTTCCCAATTATATAGTCATTGTATCACAACATGGTAAATGGCACACCACCATTAAGACCATTCAAGGCATTCACTTTGCATAGTTATATACTAATCGAATGTGTGGGCCAGTAACACAACTGAACCCTTACCAGTGTTATCACGTAACTTGTATTTAAATGCTGATCACCTAATAATGGAAGGGAGATGTACATCAGTCAGTTAACTGCCCGACCAATTTTCTTTAAGGATCAAAGGACGATGAAGAATGACACAGCATAGAAAGAAACAGATTCTGTCGTTCAAAATCCAACAATTTCGGATTCATTATCTTTTATATACACAAAATGAGCACCTTCAAGATGTCATATATCGCGCCAGCACCTGCAAGAAGCGAAGCGTGACATACTATATGGCTCTCATGGCTCTAGGGGCATGGAGCTATTCTTCTGCTCACAAAATAATAATAATGCATAACGAAATACACGTTAAGTCTCACGTATCTCGATTTCACTAGGATGAACGTGTATGGTTTGGTTCAGTAGTGATGTAATTTGGGATCGATCGGGAGAGGTATTTCGTAATTAGTACATTGAAAGGCAAAGATACATAACACTGCTATGAGGACAGGTCTGTCGCGGCAGAAACTTAGTTAGCCTTTAGATTATGACTACCAATATAATTCCACTAGGTCTGTGGATGCTTTCACTGTTTGCGTGTTTTTTTTGGCAGGTTGTTTAAGGAGTGATGCTATCTTGAATAAGAAACTCATTTATGGTGCGCAGAAGGCGGAAATAGATGGTGGGAAATGCTTGGCTCGTAATTTGTGGGCAATTGGGAAAGATATTGTCGTATTTACGGAGTCGTAGTTACACATGACAATCAAATGGCAGGAAATAGCTGCAGGCGATCTAATAAATCTTTGAAATTAGCATTCTAGACAAATTAGAATTACATTGAAAACAAATATTCAATTTGATGTGGCCAAATGGCAAATTCCACCCTCAAAGCGTCGCCACATTTTTATAATCGCCAACTCCGTTCCACACGTTTTAATAGCTTTTAAGGCTTACACATATTTGAATAATCGAATGGCTCATTTTATTTTGGGGGGAATTATCAGGTGCATATGGCGCGTAATGCCGGCATATGGTCGTGGGTAATGTTTTAACACCCACTGATTTGCAACATCATTAATTATATCGTTGACGTTTGAGTTAATGAGGGCAACAACCGTAAGTTAGTTGGTACTAATTTAACGTCAGATATCCATGTAACGCCACATACGCTGCAGTCACTTGGGTATATTTAATTAAATTTCACATGAATGCATTACTTTGATACTGATGATCGTTCTTATGAATATGTATTCCATGCATTTTACAACTACATCTACCTGATTAGAGAGTCCGACCGCGATTTTCCTGTTCCAATTAACTTGCCACAATAACAACTGGTTACCCTATATACCTTTGGTCATCTCACATTTATTGCAAATCTATCACATGTTAGTGTGACGTTCACAACCTGTATGGGCTGTATTCGCACTTACACTCGACTTTTAACTTGAGTCTTGGGACCTCAACTGAGCTTGCTTACTACTAGCGTATCCATAAACAAGTAGCCTGCAATATTAGATAAACAGACCAACTAGTAAACAATCGTAACAGCATATAGATTACTGCTAGGAGATTACAGCATATTATGAGGGAAAATATCAATGTTTACATTGCTTATCGGGCTGCTAAAATGGATCCAAATATCAAGAATAGCTGGGGTTAGAAAATCTAATGACCAACTTGTCACTACCGTCATCTCGCGTCGAAATGTGAGACGTAATGAATAATTGCTTACGTCGCTTGTCCCTTACCCTCCCAGCAACAAAGATCAAATATAACTCTCACTTCATTGTCAACAAACCAAATATTGCACATCGTTGATGTTTACCGCTATTTTGTGAGTCAGCTTATGTCCCAGATGTAATTACCAGCAGTCCCAGTTCGATTATTAAATCAGCGCATGAATTGCCCATTTACCATATTTCGCCAACGACTGCCTTCGTGACCACCTCTGCTTACATGTGCTAGTTGAAGCATTTATGTGGCAGTCTGCGACCTTTGTACGCCTGACCCTGATCTGTTATAAAGCAAGACTGTGTTTTCCAAGACTATCTCGCTTTACACCGTGCATATAATGGTTTACCATTTGCTATTAATATACAATCGCACATTCACACATAACATCAATAACCCCAGAGCCTTTGAATGTAGAATGTGAGTTATTTAGCCCTGTGAGAAAAATAATACATCTTGTCAGAGCCATATATGTGCTTAGGAACATTTATTGTTACATGTATGTCGTTTAAACAAAACCTGCTTAACATTCCAAACCCAATACGTGCAGCACCAGTGAGCTCATTCTGTCTCAACCACTAAACCCAACCAACGCCTTACTAGCTACATTGCCAAATACACATGCAATATATACCAGCCAGACATCATGGCGCCAAAATCACGAATGTCTTGTAACCAGACCCCCTCATACTTATTTGATGACGCCGATCATTCTATTTTAACCACAATAAACACGGCCTAATTCAACGCATCGATGCTCCCAGCTGTTCCCCGTTTGATAATATGCAACGTACTCTGAATTGCACTCAGTGTTGAGCTTCCCCGCAGCTAAGTGACTTTAAGCCGCTCGCGCGAAGACTTTCCTCTTAAATCAAAGCGTAATAACAAACAGTAATCGATATTATGGAGCTACAGCTACATAATAACTGGCTCTGTTAAACTTGCTTAAATCAAGTTAGCTACAATTCTACAGTATCAACACAAATTGTTTTAGTACTGATATAATAATTAGTAGTAGTAGAAGCAGTAGAAGTAGTAATAGTAGTAGAAGCAATAGTAGCAGTAGTGGATTACAGTTGAACAAGAGTTAGTGCTAGATCACTCGGTTGTATATACATAGCACTATATGGAGAATAGTGCGAAAGACAACAATATTTTCATTTATTTATCTCCCCTTTACATCACTTATCAATCATTCAAATGCAACATTCGTGAAGCTTTTCAACAGTCGACTGACCAATACGCTGCATAGGTAAGGTGAGATAAGTATAGGGTTTAACAGCACACCAACTCTAGTGCATTAAATTGTGCCTTCTAAGGTTGGGGAAAACGCGAATATGAAAGAATGGAATAAGGTTAAGGATTAAAACAAATTAAAATTATATCTTTAAGTATTAATTGAATTTTGGATATTAGTGAAATTTATGAAAAAGTTGGGCATTTAAAATAGGTAATTCAGTCTGATTTATCCAAAGAAACCACGGATCCTAGATAGATCTAACCTTTCAGACGATTCTGAAAAGTGCTTAACCCGAAAGAAGCGTTTATGATAAGAATCAGATCGGCACATACAATGAGAATGTGACTGACACTGTATGTGCTTTGGCATGGAATGCATCCAGGTATGTATTCATCCCTCAGCAGAAAAGCATGAGATGAAGAGGTGTGTCCTATACGAGGACGAGAAAGACTAACCTCCTCGCTACGGCTATCTCTACAGCTGTGTGGCTACTCCCAAGGTAAGGGCTGAATTTCATGAAATGTTGTGAGTATAAATTCAGCCCTTTGTTCATGCATTCTC
>CM067354.1:56269141-56402194 GCA_034190875.2 Urechis unicinctus
ATTTATCAATGTATGTTAAATACATGAGTCACAATCTTAATTGAAGGGACACAGCTATGCGTCGGTCTCTCTTAAGAATGTTGGTTAAGCACCATATCATTTTGACATTACATATCAAGTGCGAATGATTGGTCATCTTTGTGCCTCTGATGGTTCACATGCGCGGCGATTAAGTCATCCATGCTCAGCAAGAGTACTTTAATTATCTGTCACTCACCTCACCACACAGCATCTCTGCGAATATGAAAAACCCGCTAAGAGTAGTATAACAAAAGTAAACTACACAGGGATTGGCGTCAGGTACACTGTATGGTTATTATGTTGGCCATATCTTATCGATGGCGAACGAACGTTGTTACCTGATTGCTAGCCAGTCGACTGGGTGCTGTTTGCCCGACATAAGATGCAATTAGGGCGGGTGCAAACGTGGCCTTTGATCAGTCGCCAGTTGGAATCGCATCAAATAGCGACTGGCTTTAGTTGCCCCGAGTAAACACTCGTCCTTTCCATGAACGTCCTCTATTGTGGCTGGCCTGATGATAATGATGGCCATATCGGGATGTAAAATATAGGTCTAACATTGACATCTGATGCGAAATGAAATGACTTTTGTTCTATTTCATTCACATTTGTGTCAGCGTACGTGTGGTCGATTTATTGTCAATATAGAATTCGTATGCAAGCATGTAGTCGGTAAGAGGCAACATTAGATGCCTGGAAACCACAGTGGTGTTGATAGTGTTTTTGTGTTGCAGATGTAACACTTCGCGCCAAGGGATCAGACTACCTTTTCACGTTGCAGCTTCACATTTAGCATAAACGATGAGTATTAGACCAACCCGCATAATTATTTTGTATTCTTAAGACAGGCACGGTAGTTAAGGCTGATTGCAAACATCATTTCGATCAACTTATATTGTGTTGCGATACTTATCCCACAAGGGAGAAATGATTACGTTTGCACCTATGTAGATTCCTATCCCCGCCATTTGCTTGGATAATTACTGCACTGGTTGATTCTAATTGACCAGATTGTGAATGCATTTATTGGCGCACTAGCACGTGGTTGTGAGCATTAATGCACATATTGTCATTGTAATTTCATTTACAACGACGTTGTAACGGAGTATCAAATTCACTTATATCGAATTTGGACGCATGTCCATGAGGTAGCAAAGTATATACGCACTCTGTGAATTGGTCAGATATTATGCAGTCTCCTGCTGTGCTCCTGCCTCCGTGAGCCATTTCTTAGTACTAAAGTAACGGTGATGACAATCGCTATATCTTGCCATTAAACTCGAAAAAAGCTTGAGCCTTTTATTTAAATAAACCATCTACTAAAAAGTATCAAAGTTTTGTATATAAGAACAAATTAAGGCAAACGAATATATAAAAAGTGATAACAGCGTTAATCAAAATCTATGTTTGAGCCAGACTTTCACAACTGCGGGTCCTAACAGTTGTGCCAATTGTTTTGTTTAGATTGTTGGCCTGAAGACGATTTTGTTATAGGGCAGTAAACATGACTGAAATGCAATAAATCCAGGGAGTGTGCTTTGAGGATTGTCCGAATGCATAGCATTAATTACCCATTGCGCGTAGATGGTATTTACGGGGCAGCACGACGCTTAAGATGGGTTTCACAGTAGCCTATGCCTAAGCAAGTGGACGTCTGTCCATGGCTTAACCTTATGAGATCGACTTCGTGATTGTATCAAGCAATCATAAAGTTATCAATCTTGGTTTTCTTCATAAACACATAACCTTGTCGTAGAGACATCCCAATTTGTCAGTTAATTTACTTAGACCAACTATTACAATTGGCTGCTAGCAGTAAATATATCTGACTAATATTGCGGCTATTCTTGTCTCTTTTTTTCGAATCCTTCGTTGGAGTTGTTTGTTTATTAATAACCATATGAGAACAGCGATCGCATATATATTTACGTGTAAGAAGCGCTAAGCCATTAAAATACATACATAAAATATAACTACTGTGAACACATACTCAGTGTAATGTCTGACAGTAGATGGTTTCAAGTTTTATAGATGCAGAAAATCAGTCTTAATATCCCTAAGGCTCAAACGTAATGTATTGGGTGCCATCAGGAGTATTATAACAAACAGCATGTATGAAAAATGTGAAAGGCGGGAGCGGGCGGGGATATATATATATATTTATATATATATATATATATACATATATATATATATATATATATATATATATATATATATATATATATATATATATATATATATATATATATATATATATATATATATATATATATATATATATATATATATATATATATGTAAATATATGCAGTTATGTATAAACCAGGCCGGGGCAAGGTCGTTCGATCTCGGGTGGCATTCAGAAAATGTAGTTCAATTCGCATCACGTTCAAATATTCTATTAAGGTTTAAGTGCTGCCTAGGCCATAACATCATTAAAATTCACCTCGTTTGATACGAGGATTCCGGGGAGATGTTCAGTAGGGAACATTTGGTATCTCTTAGTTTGGAATTTGACGTGCCAAGTAGTTTCAGTGGGTTCCGGGGCCTTTACGCAGCAAATCCATTAATCAAAGAAGTTCTCTCATATCCTATTAATGTATTAACGTTAAAAGCCACCTTCATACACAGAGTCTCTATCCCCTCCAGCACAACACCACCAACCCTGGACACATTAGCTAATGCATACCTGTGCAAATACACGCACTCATATGCTTCAGGTATTTCAGTAATTTACCACGTGTTTACATAACTACTTATGTTGTCGGTATATGTAATAAACGGTGGTTTAATTTGGCAATTTGGGGTTTTTTGTCTATGAAATAAGTATTATATACAAAAACCCGCTTGAGCATATGACCACATTGTACGGGGAATGATTTGTTATGGGCTTCCTATGTGCCACGGCCCTCAAGGCCCTACTGGGCCCGTAAGCACAGAATATAATTGTTAATTTGTGCATACTGTGAAAATAATGAGGAACTCATCATTGACAAACCCAAAGACGCGCAAGTCGGGCATGTGATGATTTCGATTATCTGGCTGGCCGGCTGGTGAATGAATCAGCGGATATGCGTGTGAGGAGGTGGATGACTGAGCTGTATGAGTGGTCATTACCATGCTTTGCTTCACAATATCGTGCTTGCCTTGCATGCTAACGATTCGCTTTGTCGAGCATTCCATGATCGTGTGGGAGTATGAAATCAGCGCAACCCTCAAATTGTTCATTTGATAGTCAGAATAACAGGGGACATAATAATAGTAGTTGTGATAAGAGGGTTGTCTGATGTGTTGTATGGTTGTCAACAGCGCCCATGGGGCATATCTGTTGTATGGTCTATAGGTCTATAGAGATACAGAATACCGGCGCCCACGGGGCATATCTGTTGTATGGTCTATAGAGATACAGAATACCAGCGCCCATGGGGCATATCTGTTACAGTGTCAGTTGTCTATAGAGATACAGAATACCAACGCCCACGGAGCATGGCAGTTTGTAAGGTCTATAGAGATATAGAATACCTTCATTGTTATTCTATAGAGATACAGAATACCCAATCGGATGTCATGCATCAGAGAAGTTAAGTGCACTGGTGTAAATGTGGGGACGACTGCATTGGTTAGCGGAGTAGATACATAACCACAATACAACCTGTCTGTCTATTTGAGTCAAACTGATTGGTTGCTGAAGGCATCAGGTTTATTTGCCCTATCAACTATATGCATGCGCTGCGCATGTTTAAGAATCGTTCGTCAGGGCAATAACCTGTGCTGATGATAGCGTTACTATTATGCTGTCTACAGTCTCCGAGGAGAGCTCATTTCTTCCACAGGCACTATCAGTATCCCGGGGGACATATCATACACAAGCAGACTAGTGGGCCGAACAGAGAGTTATCAAGACATCCGATTAACAGCTGTGTTTAATACAAAGAGACATAGCGATATACCAGTGTATTCGATACACCCATGTTATCGGAAAAAGTGTTTCTCCTAATAAAACAAATTTTTAGGTTAAAGTTTGGGTCCATTATTCGGACGGTGAATGTATTGTAAATGTATGAAGACCATTGATATCCGATAATTTGCTGATCGCGCGCCATTTTCCTGACATGGGGGGTGAAAGAACTAATAAGTGCCGAACGAATAGGCTATTTAAGCCTCTTGACCCAGTTTGTATATCCCCCGATAGCGGTCAACTTAATGGATCATAGAAAAAGGCTCTCCTTTGCCAGCTGCGTTTTTTACTCTAATTGACTCGATAGCAATGATGGCGAGGTAGGAATGAAGTATAATTGTCTAGTTAAAACCAATGAAGCGAAAATTTACGACTTTTTGATGTTTGATCTAACGCAAGCGTAAGTGCAGCCAATTAAATATCAATATAGAATCCGGATGTTTGCATGTATCGATAAGCGGCAATATGAAATGTGAAGGCGCTATAGAGATGCGGACAGAGAATGACAGGGCAGTGAAAGATCAATAGGGACATGGGAGGGTGACTGTAGGGGCGGGGCAGCGTCGGCGAGGCTGAGTTGGTCGAGCGCGCCTGTTGCCGCTATAAGAGGACCTGGAGTTGCAGAGGCCGCAGTACGCGCCAAGACTTCTGGCAACGCGACAAGTTGTGAACATCGCAGCTCCACATCCAGCATAAACGCTATGTTACGGAGAGAACAATATTGAATCTTGTGGTGGAAAAATCGATTTATTTGGATTATTTTGACAATATGGATGGTATTGTGATGCCCGATTACACAATGTTGGAAACCAAATAGTATTCGTAGATTGGTCGCATACAAGTTCGTATGTGTTACTAAGTTGGTCACAGGAGACTTTCAATCTTTGCTTTGACAGTCGATGTTTAAGGAATACTTCATATAATATCATTCGGACCAATATAATTTGCAAATAAGCTGTTGATGCCATCAGCGTATTGTCTAGGCTGACAGTATTGACAATACATATTCATCAAATGCAGTGTAGTGGACAACAGGATGATTATTTTTAAAGATTATCGCATCCATGGAATCAATGGAGTCTCGCGGAGGACCTTTATACTATGTATCGTAGTCATACAGCATGTACTGAACAATTGCATGTGCAACCATGACGCCAAGCGACTTTATGATGACCTAATGGTTAAGAAAGCCTACAACAAGTTAGCCCGACCAGTAGGCAACCATTCACAGCCAGTTATTGTCCGATTCGGATTACGCTTTGCACAGCTCATCGATGTTGTAAGTATGCGCAATGCTAGCTCAGGATTACATAAGCTGTATGCAACAACACGGTTGCATTGCTACCAATTATTATTCTCTAATTATCACCATTTTATTTATAATAAACAGAAGCATATATCAGCATGTTTCAGTATCAAATGCATCACGCTATGCATGATTCCTTTCCATTGCTTAAAGCAGATGGTTGTATTCTAGAAGAGCTACCAACATATTTTGAAAGCATAGAAAACTTCATTTCGGACCATAAGTGCTAATAACTCCAGCCTTCTCTATGCTGGTAACTTCTTAAAGAATTGCAAGAAATAAATCATTCTACGAACCGAGCAAGTCAGCCAGAGCAATGCTATAAAGAGATTCAACAATTCAGTCACTGTAATGACACTTAGTTATGCAACATTACAGTAAGGCTAGATGACGCCAAGTGCTGAAGTGGGCCGTCAGCAAAATCCTTACAGACCCTAGTTTCCACTGGTTGATGTTTTATGATATTGAATAATCGTGATGTGTTGGTATTCATTGAATGTCTCAGTCTTAACTGCATCCAGGTTGTGTGTTACTTGCTTTCAGGATGAAAAGAACGAGATAATAACGACCAACATGTTCGTCATTCAGGTTAATATAATGACTCAACTTTGAAGACAGCTACCTTCTAACAAATTATCTATATTGTTTGATGACCTCAATATTCTGATGATTTTGTTATGGCGTACAGCAATGGGAAGATCACAGTTTACGTTGGGAGCCACATCAGTATGGTGGAGTTGATACTATACATGTTCCATCAACAAAACTATGGCTGCCCGATATTGTTCTCTACAACAAGTTAGTTCCCATGCTGGTAGTACATTTACGATGAGCACATCCTAAAGTACACATCAAAAGTGTGCTGTCATAAGGTAGAAATCAAAATGCGCCCCAACAATGCTCCCCTGCACCACATTGGTATCATTTTGTTAATTTACAGCGCGGGTGGAGATTACACAGTAACATTGATGACGAAGGCTACTCTGACGTCGCGCGGCACTGTTATATGGGAGCCGCCGGCCATGTATAAAAGCTACTGTAACATCGACGTCGAGTACTTCCCCTTCGACGAACAGAAATGCCACATGAAATTCGGGTCATGGACCTATGACGGACCTAAGGTACTTATGAAGGTTCAGTTGTTTCTGGTTACATCAACGACTGCGCGCGTTTTAGCAGGTATGCTTTATGACATATTGCCCAAATTCCACTAAGCGCCGCGTAACCCTTAGGTATCCACAATACTTCTCACTATATGGTTAAGCTGAGTATAATGTTCCGACTGTGACGGTCAAATAATTGCGAGGTATGATCACTAGGTACATCTGAAGCATATTTGGCAAGATAAATACGGCAACGGTACTGGTGGTACTGTATTGATTGACGTCGGTATGGACCTGAGTAACTTCTACCCTAGTCAGGAATGGGACGTGTTAGCAGTACCAGCTAAACGGAACCTCATCATATACCCCTGCTGTCCCGACCCCTTCCCAGACATCACCTTTAATGTGTCACTCAGGAGAAAGACGCTGTATTACGCCATCAACCTCATGGTACCTTGTGTGTGCATCAATCTGCTGACTATTTTAGCGTTCTATTTGCCGCCTGATTGTGGTGAGAAGATATCTATATGCATATCCCTTCTCTTATCTCTCAGTATCTTCCAGCTCTTGTTAATGGATCTGGTGCCCGCCACATCCATTACAGTACCCCTGATGGGGCGCTACATTCTTTCACCACCACTTGTCTGGTCTCCATCTCTGTTTCCCTATCCGTGGTTATACTGAACTTTAACCATCGCACATCATCAGTCACTAACATGCCATCGTTTGTCAGGTGGTTATTCCTTGAAACACTGCCTAAGTTCTTATTTATTCGCCGCCCTACTGCGGAAGAGGTTCAAGAAGCAATAAATGAAAAAACGGACTGGCATGCAACGAACAAGGACAGCTTTGACAAGCGTTACAAGGATAGTCTGCGACAATCCACGCCGGAAAACCCCGTCCCGGTTGACACGCCAGAACGAAGTGATGTGCCTTATTTCTGTCAAGCCTGTGCAAAGCAGAAAATGCAAGCGTTCCAATCGCAATGTTATGTGGCAATGGACGGGGCTACTTTTCTGGCCCAACGCTTGCAACGAAGTGAAGACCAACGGAAGGTGAAACACATCATTCGCTAACAATCAGTTCTATTACGTAATCCTGAGGGAATCTGCGACAAATGGCCGACCTGCTCGGTGTTTTATTTGCTCATGATATTGGTGTTTTAATGCTATATATCTCATTATATTTGTTCTAACATCAAATACAAGCTAACAGTCTCGCTAACAATTAACTGTCGGAACAAAGACCTCCGATCCTTCCTAAATTGCCTTAAAGGAATGTGCATGTAGTTGCGGTCTGGGCTCGATATCTTTATTTGGCGTTTTCATTTGTTTTATGTCATTTATCATGGTAGTCTCAATATTCACCAAGCCGTTATATGCTATGAATGCGTAGTGGACCAAACTAAACCTAATTCTTTGATGGATGTCTCCCTCAGATTCGAGACGACTGGAGGTTCTGTGCTCTTGTGATGGACAGAATGATGCTCTGGCTGTACATGACGATTTGCTTTGTGGGAGCCATGGTCATTCTGCTTAACGCACCTGCCCTCTACGACAAACGTCCTGCAATACCATAGATAACTTTTGATTTAAAAGAAACTAAATTAATTTACCTTTATCAAGTTACAGGACCCAATCAAGCCATTTTGTAATGATACATTTGATTGGTTTTATTTGCTCATTTACATGTTTTCATCTCATTCATATTCCCAATGATGATTTGTCCTGACTGGATGACTGGACTAGTTCGTGACGCTACGTGTATATCTCTGTGAATTACCCTCACCACGCAATATAGTTATTCGCAATGTGCACCAATATTGCGCTGCTGTTTTGCTGTTCTTTCTTTTCGTTGAGAGTAAATTGACAATGCGCGGTTCGTTTTTGTTGAAGGTCATGTAGTCATATGTTATAATGTACAAGAAGATATCGACAAATACATCTGATCGATCTGTTGTCAAATCGATTGTAAAACGATTTGTTTCCGAAGCTATATGTGCATACATCTAGAGCTGTCATTTTCTGGTTGACAAACGGTGGTCAGCTGGCTCGACAGGGAGTACGATATGTAACCAATAGTTTATTTCGCTTTTTGCATTCGGTTGTTTTGGTGCATTCGATTGCCGATGTGATAAGTGACATCACTTTTTATATGATGAATGTTTTGGGTTATAGCATTGTGCTTTTGGTTCCGCCAACCTACGGGTCAGTCAATAGATGATGATTTGACATGAAAAATAACACAAGTCAAACTCGAAGCTGTTGTATACAGGAAGAGTGTAAGCCTATCAGTACTGTGCCAAAACCTTCCTGTACTAAGGAAAATTTATTTGACTTGCAATTCAGCGCTATGCTGAGGTGATTGGTCTCTCAGATGACCACTGAATGGGTCATGTCAAATGTCGCAGAACCACTCAGATGTAGTATGCTAAAAGTCCGGAAGAACTATGGCAGCAGCTCTCGTATATTTTGTTGCTATGGCCTACATCGAAGTCCTCTCAGCACTCCTAACATCATTTGGTCAGGTTTTATTGCCAATTAGTACAATTGAACTAACAGCGCCACAATGTCCATGGCGTTTCAATATGACATTAAAGTACGGTATTGTACGTTGGTTGCCGAGTGATGTAAACCTCGCCTCATTGTAACTCCCATTCAGGTTACAATCAACTAGCCACATATCCATGGATCGCCAGCAATAAAACTCTTTACCAACATAATAAAGATAATGAACAAATAAAATAGTTACCCATACCGTAATAAAAAAGTTTGTTGATGTTTGCTGCCGTATGCTGCTCGGCACATAGGTAAGTATCAATGAACCATTAAGATACCACACTGAGTATGCTGGAGCAGAGGATGAGACCTTCAATCCGCGCCTATGGTCGGATGTCGCGGACCAGAATCTAGGGTGAATCTAGTAATACACCACTAAATGCCACCGACGCAGCGGGACGATGGTTTGATAATAGTTTGTTATGATGGCAGTCACCGGTTAAACTGAAGGTAACCTGGATAAGATAAATTCGCAGAATGACCAAACGACGCCATGCAAAGCTCACTAGTATAGTGATTTGTGTAATAAACCTGAAGTAGTCGTCTTGAACATCTGACTTTATATTAAAGCTTTAAAGACCAAGGCAAATCAGATGATGTATGTCTTTCTTGATGCAAAACCTGAAATAGATGATTATTAGTCGTCTAGTTATGGACAAACGTGTCGCTGAAACTTAGGACCAATTAAAATCAAACAGTTAGCCGTCGTTCAGACTTTTGCTCCTGTGAAAATTAGAATCGCACAGCTATGTTTGCATGATTGCCCAGTTTGCTCTAATTAACTATAATGCTCTTCATCTGATTTGATGTACCATGTTTCGTCAAACAATGATGGCAGTCAATGATAACACTGGGAGTTATAACGCACTATTGACATACTTAATTGATGAGGCCCTTCAAAACTCCTTGCCAAAGCCAGTGTTCAAATACTCCATCTTTCGTTAAGTTTAAACGTAGTAAAGAAGAATTAGTAACATTGACGTCACCAGCTAATTTACAACAGAATTTAACGCAATAAAGCAAGTTTTAGGGTTCCACGTCCTATTGCTGAGTTAGAAGTGTCATTGTCATCATATGATAAATGAAACTTACCCTGCCATTTAGTATGATAGTGTGGTTTCATAGTTGACTCTTTTATTATGTTTGTGAACCATTGTGAGGTGGAAACTCTAGCCACTTTGAAGTCTCAAGTAGCCTGCACTCATTTAATGCGGCGAGGCATAGAAATGCAAGAGGATGATGCATTAAATGATCAAATCAAACTATTCCCAATGCTAATTATTCTCCACGGAGCTCTCGCAACCCCTACGATGCAACCTACCGATAGTCCTCACGATGGAATAGAGAAGCGAGTAAATAAAATTGTATAGTTAATTAGATAAGCTAAGGAAGAACTTATAGTCATTTCGTCTGTTTGTTCTCCTCGGCCTTGTGACAGGTTACCTAGTCGTGGGTAGCAACTGGAGAATACGATACGATGCAATATGCAGTTTTCTCTGCTACCAAGGTATGTGTAACGTTTGATTTACGTCATGGCTTTTCCTGTTTTATTTTGCTCGTTGCCATGTTTCCTGGAGCATCGTATGTGCAGTACACAACAGACAGTAATCAACAAATTGTGCAAATACTATCTGCCAATCTTAATATGTATCAACTCTAGCGAATCGCCCGTTAGGAACTTATTTGTAGAGATGATATTTGCAATATCGATTTCTGATTAACTGCTTGTGCGAGGACATAAAGTGCTCTAAAGTCTCGACTGCCAATGATAATTAGCATCAGAACAAAGACTACTGCTACAATAACTCTTTGCGATGCATTGGTCGTTGCATTTACGATGACTGATTAAACAATTGCTGGTGGAAATGTCGTGCTCTAAGACCAATAAATCTTCTCCACCAGGCTTTCATGTCTATCATATAAATCGCTATTTCGAACTTCAAGGGGTCAAAGTAGAAGCGCAAAACTTGCCAATGGAGACATCATGGCAGTCGTAGCAAATAGTCAATATAATGCTAGTTCCCCGTGATGCTGTTGAACATGATCAAGCAGAACGAGAGTACTGAAGCCGGTACAATAATCGAACTCCCAAAGCAGCTTTAATGCCCAGTGCTGCTAGATGGCCGCCTACGATGGCATAGCAACCGAATGGCAATGATTGCCAAATTGGCCTATGCAATATTGGGTCGGTAAATGGGCCTATGACTCGCCTTAAATGTGCATTTCTGTTGGAAACTTCTCATGCAGGCCACGTGATACTGTTTATTCACAGCATCATAACGAGGCATAGCATTTGCAGTATTGTGGCCTATGCTGGTGCTGGCTGTCAGGATGCGCATGGTACGTTATGCGCAATACTGAAAGTGCGACACCTATGTATTTTACATGATGCACAATAGCAATGCAATGCACTATAACTCATAATCTTTTGTACCAAAGTCTCCGCCTGCTTACAGAGCACCGCTACAATGTGTGGCGAATAGTTGTTTCCCATCATATTTAT
Organism: Urechis unicinctus; assembly: GCA_034190875.2. Taxonomy (NCBI): domain Eukaryota; kingdom Metazoa; phylum Annelida; class Polychaeta; order Xenopneusta; family Urechidae; genus Urechis; species Urechis unicinctus. Next base: position 56,280,594 of record CM067354.1, read on the forward strand.
AATTGTGTTTTAGAAAACATATTCCAATTTAGATGACACAGATTTCTTCGATTCTTGGTAACTCAAACTATCCAACACATTGCCGCCAACTTGGCGTTGTACTCAAGGGGTGTAAATGCCATTAATTTTAATTGAATAATTAGATGAGTGATGTTCTGTTATGCATACAAGAAAATGGCCTAATAAATAATTTTTAATGCATAACGGCATAGACTTGAAGGCTAACGGATCTCGATTTCAATGCAATAAAGGTAGAGAATCACGTATATGGTTCGGTTAAGTCGTGACGCAATTTGCGGTCGATCGGGAGAGGTATTTCGTAATCAGTACAAAGGAGCTATCCGTAATTATCTATACGCTGTAATTTGGTAATTGAACGCAGCTAAGCTTGATAAACACTGCAATTGCCCGACAATTGCTACAAGTATGCACTCATATAATGAAACTTGTTGGATGCAAACAATACACAAATTATAAGATACATAACACTGCTATGAGGACAGGTCTGTCGCGGCAGAAACTTAGTTATGCTTCTAAAACATGACACACAATATAATTCCACTAGGTCTGTGTATGCGTTCACTGTTTGCGCGGTTTGTTTGGTAGGTTGTTTCATGCTATCATGAATATCAAACTCATTTATGGTGCGCAGAAGGAGGAAATAGATGGTGGGAAATGCTTGGCTCGTAATTTGTGGGCAATTGGGAGAGATATTGTCGTATTTACGAAGTCGTAGTTACACAAGACATTCAAATGGCAAGAAATCGTTGCAGGCGATCTAATAAATCTTTGAAATTATCATTCTAGAACAATTACAATTACATTGATAACAAATATTCACTTAAATGTGGCCAAATAGCAAATTCCACCCTCTAAGCTTCGCCACATTTTTATAATTGCCAACTCGATTCCACACTTTTGAATAGCTTTTAAGGCTTATACATATTTGGTAAATCGAATGGCACATTGTATTTTGGGGGAATTGGATCGTAATACCGGCTTGTGATCGTGGGCAATGTTTCAACACCCACAGATTTGCAATTCTGATAGCCTTATGATTTATTATATTGTTGACTTTTGAGTTAATGATTGCAACAACCGTAAATGTACGGTAAAATACCAACTAATTTAACGTCTGATATCCATGTAACACCACATTAGCTGCAGTTACATGGGTATATTGTATTCAATTTCACACAGATACATTCTTTTGATGCTGATGATCGTTCCCATGAATATGCATTCCATGCATTGTACAACTACATCTTTCTGACTTTCCTGTTCCAATTAACTTGCCACAAAGACAACTGGTTACCCTACATACCTTTGGTAATCTCTCGTTTATTGCAAATCTAGTACAATTGGCGATATTTTCGGTCACTACGCCGGCAAAAACACTTTTAGGATGCATGATAGTGTGAGTTCACAACCTGTATGGGCTGTATTCGCACTTAAACTCGACTTTTAATTTGAATCCATGGACCTCAACTGAGCTTGCTTACTTGTAGCGTGTCCAACAGAAAGTTGCCTGTGATATTAAACCAGCAGACCAACTGTAAACGACCGTAACAACATATGGAGTGCTCGGAGATGACAGCATATTATGAGAGGAAATGTCATTGTCTACATTGCAAAACGGGCTGCTTAAATGGATCCAAATATCGAGACACGCTGGGGTTAGACTATATAATGACCAACTTGTCACGACCGTTATCTCGCGTCAAAATGTGAGGCGTAATCAATGATTGCGTACATAGCTTGTCCCCTACCCTCCCAGGAATAAAGATCAAATATAATTCTCACTTCATTTTTGTGGGTCAGCGTATGTCCCAGATGTAATTACCAGCAGTCCCAGTTCGATTATTAAATCAGCCGCATGAATTGCCTATTTACCATATTTCGTCAATGACTGCCCTCGTGACCACCTCTGCTTACATTTGATAGTTGAACCATTTATGTGGCAGTCTGGGACCTTTGTACGCCTGACTCTGATCAGTTATAAAGCAAGGCTGTGTTTGTAAGACTATCTCGCTTTTACACCATGCATATAACGGTTTACCATTTGCTATTAATATACAAACGCACATTCACACACAACATCAATAACACCAGAGCATTTGACTGTAGAACCAAATAAAACGAGTTATTTAGCCCTGCGAACAAAATTAGCACCACCATTGAGCTCATTTCCGTCTTGACCACTAAACCCAACAATCGCCTTTTTAATCACCAGCCATTGGTGTCGTATGTCGGATAGCTTCATTAACAAATACACATGCAATATATAATGGCCAGACACCATGGCTCCAAAATCACGAATGTTTTGTAACCAGACCCCCTCATATTTATTTGATGACGCCGATCATGCTATTTGATACCGAAATGAACACAGCCTCATTCAAAGCATCGATGCTCTTACTCTGAATTGCACTCAGTGTTGAGAATTCCCGCAGCCAAGTGACGCCGCATGCGTGAAGACTTTGCTCTTAAACCAAAGCGTAATAACCAATAGTTATCGATGATATGGACAGGCATCATGAAGCTACAGCTGCAAAATAACAGGCTGCGTTTACCGTGCTTAAATTAGGTTAGCTACAATTCTACAGTATCAACACCAGTTGTTTTAGTTCTGATAAAATAAGTAGTAGTTGTAGTAATAGTAGTAGAAGAAGTAGCTGCGGTAGCGGGGTACAGTTGAACAAAAGTAAGCGCTAGATTACTCGGTTTTATATACATATCACCATATGGAGAATACTGCAAAAGACAACAATATTCTCATTCATTTATCTTCTCTTATCAATCATTCAAATGCAACATTCGTGAAGCATTTCAACAATCGACTGAGCAATACTCTGATAGGTAAGGTAAGGTAAATATAGGGTTTAGCGCAACACCAACACTAATGCATTATAAGGTGCCTTCTAAGGTTGGGGAAAATGCTAATATGAAAAGTTGAGATGAAGTAAAGGATTACAAGAAAGTAAAATTATATCTTTTAGTATTAATTGAATTGATTGTTGTGAAATCGATGAAAAAATTAGTATTGCAAATCTGTAATATAGTCTTATTTATCTAATGAAAACAAGGATGTTAGATAGATCCACCCTTTCAAACGATTCTGTGTTTAACCCGGAAGAAGCAATTTATGACAAGAATAAGATCGGCACATTCAATGAGAATGTAAAGGACAATGTATGTACTTTGGCATGGAATGCATCCAGGAATGTATTCATTCCTCAGCAGAAAAGCATGAGATGAAGAGGTGTGACCTATATAAGGACGGGCAAGACAAACCTTCTCGCTACGGCTATCTCTGCAGCTGTGTGGCTATTCCCCGAGTAAGGGCTGAATTTCATAAAGTTTGTTGGGTATAAATTCATTCATTTGTTCCTGCAATTTCTGCCTGCAATTTTTGACACTCTGAAGTTTGAAGTCTGTAAAGGAGACTTTGACCTCGGCCACATCATGGTTGACTCAACCGTTGAGCGCTTTTCGGGCAGGTCGGTCTGCCCTCTTATTGCCGGGGACCCCGACATGAATCGGAAACAATAAAATAAATATCCTTGCCATGATAAAAACTAATTGTGGAGAATAAAATAACCGCTATATTCATAACAAAACATTACGAAAATTATTCCCTGCGATTGCCTCCAGGGCAGACAGGGAGCTCGAATGGATTATAAAACGCCTTTCACTTGATTAGGCAAACGAAAACGTTGGTAAATTAATTAACAAAACAGTTTGGCCTATTAGAGCCGTAGCCTCAACTCTATCTTGCTTCTTTCGAACGGTCTGCTTAAATGGCAGTAGTTTCGAATATTTGTCCCAAATTTCTAGAAATGTGTTGAGGAAAAAAAAGAAGGTTCGTCAGTGTCCGACAGCGAGCTTTCAAGCACAGGCACGGATGCTAAATTGGGACAAGATCCATCCAGAGCTTTCTTCATACGCATGCCGAAAGAACCCAAGGGTTTAAAGTTAAGTCAAATGCCGAATGTTTGGGGATAGACCATAACTTAAAGGCATACTGAATGCCAAAATGCTCTTTATTGGATTTGAAATAGGGACACCTCCTTCTCAAATATGTTTATATTCTTGAAATATATATATATATATATATATATATATATATATATATATATATATATATATATATATATATATATATATATATATATATATATATATATATATATATATATATATATATATATATATATATATATATATATATATATATATATTATATATATATATATGCATATATATATATATATATATATATGTATATATATGCGCGTACATATGTGCATATATGCATATATCGATATATGTATATTTATATATATATCTATATATATATACATATATATACATTTATGTATAATATATATATTTATATGCATATACACACACATATATATATATATATATATATATATATATATATATTATATATATATATATATATATATATATGCATATATATGCAAATAAATATGTATAAATATATATATCTATATATGCATATATACACATTTATGTGCATATATTTATATTTATATATCTATATATATCAACGCATTCCTATAAATATATATATACACACATATATAAATATATATATAAAATATATTTATACATATATATATATATATATATATATATATATATATATATATATATATATATATATATATATATATTTACATGCATGAAAGACAAAATATAATTGTTTTCTTCATAATAACTCTCATTCGATGCTGCTCCAATCTTAAGGTGCCAGGCGAAACAGGACTGCTGTATATCGTCCATCCAGCAAGAAATTTCCCAAACAATCTTCCTCATCAGAAACACGTCTACAAAGACTGCCATACTAAGTTTGAACATGATGACAATGAATTAGAGCTCTTGGCTGGTTTTCTACATCGTCCATATTGTTGAGGATAGATTTTGCAATAATATAGATAGGGTACCTCGGTGCAATCGAATTCTCACTACAAATGAAGCAAAAGGGACAAACGTTATCTATGCTACCAAACTTGTTGTATCAAAATTATTTCTCAGCTGGGGAATGCTGTCATGGCCTCATGTAATGTAACACGAATGTGATTGAAAATGCATTCATCAATTTAAAAAGGCCAACGACACTTTACGCACAATATTATGACTAACAAAAATAAACTTCCCTGGAACGGTTCTTATTCATATACTTATTCCACTACTAAACTGAGTAACATAAGCTTCAGTTTGTACTCGTGTAATTCTATTGTCATAGCATGAAATGGGACATTGACGGCGGGTATCACTATCACGTGACACAACCCTAAGATATATATATATTCATAAGAGCATTGGCGTGTTTTGGCACTCATGTTGGAAATGGATTCATTAGTATCGCGCTCAGTTATTTTGTAAGTGAAACATAAGATGTATCATGTAACCAATATGATTATACTTTATAAGACAAATAAATATAAGTTTAAACGTTATGGCTGAACCATTTTAATGCGATCCTACTAGCTAATAAGGATCGATATCGGGCAGCCATAGTGCCGTTGACAGAACATGTATGATATCTACTCCGACACAATGATGCGACCCCTAACGTTAACAGTGATCGTCCCGTTGCCGTAATGACGGGAATAGTGACGTCACTGAAGTAGTCCATATGATTCTCTGGTAAGTTACCGTCTCAAAGATTGTTGCAATAAATGTTACTTTCCTTAAAGCATGCAAAACACAACCCGAATGTAGTTTAAATAAAGGCTTACAATGAATACCAATGCAGCATGGCAATTTCGTCATTAAAACAAGCACGAAATGTAACGCGACAAATACAGGCTGTGGCTAACAGACATCTGACGAAGCTCGTATCATCCTTGTTGTAATTGTACATAGCAAAGTGGGTCATTATGGTGTATTAATGGTTGAGTGAGACCATCAATCTCTATATCCGCCATGATCAAGTCCACGACGGAGAGAGAAAAAGGGACTGGCAGCCTGCTGTGCGTCGTCTGGGTCTCACGCGGGTCATCATAGCTCCAGCTGACTGGTGTATCCTCGGGATGACAATTTGTGTTTTACTTTTACCAGAGGTTACGAGCAGAGAGGAGGATGGAGTTGGGACCACTTATGTTCCTAAGTGGTTCTTTAAAGTTGATTCACAGCTTAAGTTTTCGGTTGTAGATGTAGAATACAATTATTTGTTGATCAATGTAGTTGGCTTAAGGTGATGTCATGCGATGGATGTATGATTTACAATATGATGCAAATACTTTTACTACGAGTGTTTTCGCGATTATTACATATCCCATGTTAATAATAGAGTCGTGTTGTTTAGGATAGCTTGCATATTGCCGACGGCTTTACGCATTATACAATTGTCATTAATTCGATAAAGTGGAGGACAGAGCGGGAACAGTGGTTTAACGCCATGGTTGCCTGTGTAGTTTGGTGCGATATATATCACACGTGTCCTTGATAAGGCTTCATTCATTCCATGGGGAACATACATTTTGTAACTCAATCCACTGTGGTTCAGAAACAGGTTTTCCCATTTCCTGCATTGACATCATGCCTTTGTGTACAATGCAGCGAAAAGCACTGTTCAAGCTACTTCAATTTCTTGTATCAAAATATCTTGTATTCCGTTAGTTTGATAAATACGCCTCCTACACACATCGTTCACCCAACCGCATCATTCACCAAAGCAAACACTGCAGTTTATTGGATTAATTATGGTTTGAAAACAAGCACCAAATGCCAGATCCGTTATGGTGATGTATGACGACCAATATTCCTCCTTTTATTGTGGCTAATTCTGTCACGGGTTCAACAAACGATCCTCTTTCTGTTTTGTCCAGCGTGTGGTCGTTTTGGAAGTCGCATATAACCTGCTTGCTTGGCGTTTTAATTAATCGACATATTTTTCCTCACAAATATAACGCAGGTCCCAAACGTCTATTTCAGAAATGATGTCCACATCAAAGCGACTCCAATACAACGATGAGTTACCACTCCCCATATCATTAAACAATAATTAAGTATGTCTTTCATTGTTGGAAATGCGTCCCTTGCTGTCGAGAGTAAATATACGCCTATTTGACAGGTGCAGATGCCTGATGCAATGTAGGCGTTATAAACTGACAGATAATGACCACGCTCAACTCGACCACCGACACAACTAGCAGTCCTTGTTTCGGAAATGACAGGTTTTGCTGACATATGCGGTAAGCCAGATAATTACTTCAGTGCAGTTAACATCAGTTATACCATAGGTGACATTACCATCGATCGTATACATCTCGTTGCTATAATGGATGTTTTCATTTACTGTGCTACCCGGAGGATCTTGTAAGATGTAATATTAGAAGGAGCGGTGCTGAACAACTATTGTCTTATTCTCACACGAGCAAGTGCCGCAGAGCTATATATCCTTATGAAGCAGAGTAATATAAATTATAATGATTAAGCGTCATAATTCATAGTGAACAGATGAGTGATTTAGCAATAATCACCAAAAAGTGATCGCAAATGATCAAGATGTCTAATTTGATAACGGCCAAGCAGTGTTGGTTAACAGCAACAAATCTCTGAGGAATAGTTGCTTGCTTTTCAGAAACAATATCTAAGCTTCAGTGTGTTGTATTAGTGCTAGTTTAAATGGCAATACGTTTGGTAGCCATCATTTGTGCGCCCAAAATCTAGTGGAAGTACATCAATTGATGGTCCTTGTGGCGTCTTTCTATTGCTACGTGGCTTTGACCTTATTCGAAATGTTTGGCTCAACTTTCACTACCTTACATCATAGACAACCATTAAATCCTTGACTATGTATGAAAATACACCTCATGTCGTTGATATGCGACCAGTGGAGCCACGAAACATAAGCAGTGACGATAATGTCATAAATGTTCGGATCTATTATAAGGATTATCGAAAGGTTATATTAAATCGTAGGCGAACTATAAAGCGCAATGCAATCTTAGCATGTGAGGTTCGTCCTTACTATCAACACAATGTCACTTAGCCATATTTAGAAGTGCAAAAGTTTATACAAGTTTATTAAGTAATGTAAAGTTAGAAACGAGTGTAGTAACTTAGTCAGCTAAGACGAAAATGTGTTGGCCCCTCTTTGAAATCGATTTCAACATAGGTTAATTATCTCGCATTCATTACAGGCAATCGAAAACTGTGGAACAATTATTGCTACATGGGAATATTGTAGGTGTCGTGAAAAGTCCTACCATACATGCGCTTAGACTTGATTTCCAGTTACCAGAGGCAAAACGTCATTTTCATCAATGTTAGAGGATTATGCTACATCGCTACGATTACAATTCAATCTCTTAGAGTAGAGAACGCTTATGACGAGGGCAAGCTACCGGAGCAAAATTTTAGAGACAGATCAAGTGACTGAAGAGGCCTATTCACCCGTGATTGCTTCGTTCGAAATATCCGGCAGTTAAATAGTGTATCCACACACAGAAGCTCGACTGATATCAGAGAAATAAATCCCCAAGAGCAAATCAGCAGTGAGCCATTGTAATCTGCCAAACAATCCATTGTATTATCCTTAAATGAGCCCAATGTTGCTGCATGCGATCATTGGGGCTAATCATGTATATCAACCAATTGTTATCTGTGTAATCCATTTAATATTTTAAAGACATTGAACGTGCAAGCTGCTAGTAATTTTTGTCCTGTGAAATTGATCACGCATCGGAAGATTTAGCTGCTCTCTTTGTATTGGTCAGCGATTTACTTGCCTCTGTGTTATATACAAGTAGCTTCAGCTACAGCGTTACTTCCAGGTCATAACTGAATATAACTCCAGTAATTCAGCCACCATGATTATTGTTGCTCCTATGCAGTTTGCTAAAATTATACAAATGTTGCAGATTTGTTGGTATTCTTTAAGATCCTGTAAAATATATTGCGTAAGACATCAAGGTGATTTTTTCCAATGTAGCCTCAGAGAAACAAGGTATATTGTATGTACAACTAACAACTGCGATTGATTTGGTATGTCTGGTATCTATTGAGGACGTTTACTTTTTCTATGCTGATGCAAGGTCAATATAATAATGTTATCGTGCACCTTTGAGATGTGGTTTAAAACTGACAATATCGCAATAAATGGAAGGCTATGCACCACTTACTGCTACCTTTATATTCATTACCTAACAAATCTGTTTATTGAATCACATTTCATCTTACGGACCAGATAATTTAATCTGATACAATAAATGATTGACTAAAATGCCAATGCGATTAATTGTTATTGATACATCCTCAGTGTATCGTCATTTGCACCTAATGCACAATATCATTATGATATGGACCAAAATAAGAAGATTGCCACATTTTGAAAATGCGTTGAGCCAGTATTAAAACTTCAGCATGCTCATCAACTAATAGTATATGATCTGTAAAGTGCATTGGTCAGAAATTTATTATTCTTCAGATTCGCCGTCTCATGGGTCTGACGTTAAGAACCCACAATCATATGTTGCATTGCATTTGTGATGATGTTTCATTTGAGACACAACCGCATGGAAGTTTTATGAAATTTGTTCGTACTGCCATGCGACTTGCGCTATATAGTAGTCGGTCAAATGTATGCAATGTTCCAACCTATATATGTGCAAGGTATAATATTTTTTTCAAATGTAAATTTTTGATGACTCAGTAAATTCCTTGACCGAATGAAACTAGTATAGATACGATATCTATCAGTAATACACAATATCAAAACTTAATTATATGACCCTAACTAAATGTACAAAACTTACATGGCATCTAGTGCAGTCAGTCAATTAACTGGAATTCAAATGTTACCATCAGATAGAGTTGGCAGCTTACCGCAGCTTTGCTCAGTTTACTGTAGGCTTAACTCACAGAGGCACGTACTAGCATCAACAGCTACAAAAAGCACTGTAATACAGGGTTCTTAATAAGCCACCTTTATGGAGGGATTATTATGATTTACTGAGACTTTCTGTGGTAGGTTGCAGATTTAATATGAAATACCAGAGAAATGTAGTTATATTGTCATTTAGTAGTCTATTGCTTTTGTACACTTATAAAACATAGATGGTGTGTCAATGACAACTTAGTCTGTGTCGAAATAAATCTCATGCCTTATTTCTATTACATTCGCGAATGATATTACTGATGATTCTTCTGACCTTGGCTCGCGCATTGAACAAGTTCATATTTGCCTCAGGGTAGCTCATTTGTTCTCGACATGCGTCTAAGAACCATGGTTTCTACATTTGTATGGCATGAGCAGGGACACAGGCCTGTTGATGTGTAAAATAAAGATTAGTGGTCACCACATCGGTCTTGAACAACTTCCAATTCCCCTTGAGAAATTATACTTTATTATGATAAGCATACCCTTTCATTGATATTATACCATTATTACTAAGGCATGCTTCCTGAAGGCAGAGAGTAAGGGGTTTGTGTTAAAATAAGCGATTTTATCCATCATTATTTGACCGAAATCCTCGTCAATTCTATTTGCTGGTTATATATGACACCAGCGGGTTTCCTATTTACCCTTGGAGATTCTTAAGGCTCTTGGGCGAAGATCTTGACTTGGTAGATGAAGGTAGGTTAGGTCTTCCAATGTGCCAAATTGATTGTATACCGCAATAGGATATATTGATCCCTTATCTCAAAGAATGTTTAGACCATTGGGTTCGCCAATGCCTGTTTGTTTTAGAATTGGATGGAGCAGTTTGCGTTGCTGTTTTTATTTATGGCATTTGTTGCGTTATTATTGCTGTGGACTTTTCATAATTTTGAGGATGAGACGAATTGTTGGTCTTTGTATTCCCTCTGGTTATGACTGGGTGGACTCCGCCACTGACTTTGTTCCAAATACTACACCATCGTATAAAGCTATTCTGAGGGCTGTTGGTGGGAGATGTGGAGCAGCTTTTCCACCCGTTCATAGTGTGTTTGATCTTCTGGGTTGTTATTCCGTGTTCCATGTACGGCAACGTGAATATGCCGAATCATTACCTCTGAATTTACACGGCATAAAGTGTTTGAACCTCCCTATTCACCGTGACCATCTGAGAATGCTATTGGAGTAATGGCCCTTGTGGTTTCGAAATTGTTTACCCGCGTATTTGGCATATCGTGCTGAAGGGTGTTGGGTAGTACACAAATTATTCAGTTCTCTATGGCTATCTTCTTTTCATATGCAAACATGATCAGCTTTATTTCGATGTGGGCAGTTACGTTGATAAGAACACATCCATCTCGACACATCTTAACAAGAAGTCTGAATAGTATATTCTTGCAAATTAAAAAAATCATTGTAGCTTTGTTTTTCTGATATTCCCGGGTGCTCAAGCTAACCCTTTATCCCCTAACCTGTTCGCTGATTGGTTTACTACGTACTGCCAAACACAAGGAAGCTAGACCAACTTGCAGGAACAGTTATTTGGCATTTTACATTTTTACCAATGCAAGCAGGTTATACAAATGATATTCATATGATGATTAAATTAATGGACTATTATACCTAACACTTACATCAGTAATATACACAAATACAATAGTGAGCGAGTAGCGGCCTGGGGGGTTTGATTTATCCGAATATGCCTATTCCTATGGATTGTAACTTATTTGAATTTTGCTTTATGTAGAGATGTTGCAGCTTTAAGAAGACGGAAGTTAATTTACATGGATTCTTTACGTTAGATAAGAAATCCAGTCACGTATTCCATTCGTACCTTATCGCAAGACTGCAACACGCCCAAAATACGGCCGCCCGCCTTGTTTCAAAAAGGAAAGCACGGGGATAGCGTTCAACACATCATGCGTACCCTTCCTTGGCTTCCTGTGTAAAAATGTATTGTATACAAACATTATTCTACTCACCTTTAAGGCTGTTATTAGAACCGCGCATAGCTACCTACAGGAACTTACTGCTCAATACCAAGGGGTCTTCGATCTATGGACAAGTATCTTCTTCAAGTTCCACAATCCCCAAATATGTCGTCATACGGTGCCAGAGCGTTTAGTAATGCCGCACCAAGTTCGTGGAACGCGTTTCCTATCGACGTTTGTCGGTCGAACACGCTTGATGTATTCAAATCAAAAAATTAGCTGCCTGCTTAAGCGCCTTTGATCAGGATTATTTCCTAGAATAAGGCGCTATACAAAGGCCATATATGTTATGTAATGAATTGCATACAGACACCACATTAAACTGATTTAACATCCCCCAGAGAGCTATTCCCATGTTGCAATGATGATCTTTAACTTGCCATACTTGGCCATCTGATCGACAAATATCTTGACTCCAACAACAACAACATCACAAGTTATGCATAATGACCAATGAGACATGTTCCAATCTCATTCACTGATCCCTTTAATTTGAAATACTTGTTTGTGAGCCTGCAAACATTCAAAATATTCCGTGTTTACCATCTGTATCTTTGAAACACATCGTTGCGGCATGTTAGTTTGCAATAGGTGTCAAATAATAAAGTTGAGTTGGCAGAGTTTATTTGGATATACGGTACCTGATAGTGTCATCACTATTAGTGACGAATTTACCATAGATGATACCCTGCCATAGTATCACATATGGGAAAATTCCGTGTTGCGAAGCTATAATCTATATTACTTTATCCGTCCTAACATATGGTCAAGTCGTAATTACTGAATCAAGCAAATCGATTGGCTCTTGGAGAAGACAGTGTAATGTCCCTTGCGCACCTGACCATGATCAACATTTGCACATGTACATGCTGGCTCATTGTTTGAACAGCAGTATTCATAAGGCACGGCTCCAGGACGATATCTTGTACTCTATGATTCGTCAACAACACATATAATTGAATTGGTCGTTTCTACTGAATCATTCGAATCCTTCGCCCATAAATCAGCCATCGGATGAATAATTCAGAGCATCGGATTAATATTGTCACGCACCTTCAGTCCGCTATCGTCTGAACATGCACCATTACCTTAAGTAGCTTATCTAAATTCCGCTATGAGCAGATTCCATACCATACGAGACAAAGCTAGTGGGGATTAAATGCAAATTTCTCTGGCACTTTTAGTTTTCTAGGCTAACCATGGTTGATGATAAGCAGCGAATGTCCTGTGATATATAAATTCATCACTGGCGTGCTTTGCTGTGCGGAATTTGATGACTAATTCACACAAAAGAGGATTAGTTTTAACAAAGTAAACTACAACGAACCCAAGACTGTCGAGCTAACGACCCGAAATCGTTTATGCGAAAACCGTAGGTTATGTGTTGTTTTTGACCTGTACAACCTCGGCTACAGGAGAGTGGAGGACTACATCGGTGCTGTGAAGTGGTCCGCGTGCATGCAAGGTTATCTAAACGCACGCAGCAGTAGTTGAATGGCGGTGTTGTCTGATGCGATAGCATTGGTTTGTTGTCGCGTACACATTTACACAGAATCACATTATTAAGACAGAACATCGCTCGGACAAATCCTTTTTTGGTGCGAGTAAGATGCTTGAGGAAAACGACAAATGTTTTCATGCTTCAGCAATGCTATTTATTGCGTATCATTGTTGACTTCCCGGGAGTGTTACATAAGCAATTGAAACCAATACGCTAATGACATTCGTATGTTATCTTCAATATTGATATATAGTGATTGTGGTTAAGTAGCAAGTAATTGAGTAGGACGAACAAATCCAGCAATGTGGAAAATAGCTTAGTTAGACAGGACGTTGGATTCATTGGGATGAGGCACGGACACCCAATGGCTTCCTACAAATAAACAGTAGATTTTAATACTAATGTGCTGTACCTGCTCGCACTTGTCTGTGGTGCACATGACATCGCGGCGCGATCAACATCATGGATTACCGCTATTACGCTTCACACGTCGTTTTACCCGTCCATGCTATTGGATATACGAAAGTGTGTCGTGATGAGTTATATATATATCTCTCCCTTTTTTGAGTGTCAACAAGAAACGCGCTACGGGTTTAAAAATATTTTGCTTTGCATCCGCGAATCCAGAAATGTAATCACAACAGGATAAGCCTGGCGTGTTTCTAATGGAGTAATATTTTGTCACCAGCAGATCGAGAAAATTAAATTATGCGGTAACACTAGAAAGAAATGGCTCAAGAATGGCTCGGTGGTTAATGGTAATCTGGGTTTTACAAATATTTGACAATTATCTAAAGCCGTTCTATGATGTAAATATCTGATGTTTGACAGTTAAGTGGCTGTATGTGTTAAGTATACAAACATGAAAGGAAGTACAGATAAGCACATATTGAGGGATATATATTTGCTCATAAAAGGCTTAAATGAGTGGAATGATTTTTATGAAAGGAGATCAACCTTTAGATGCAGTTTCATCGTAGCACTAAACAAATAGTAGTTATTTTGACATAATGTTACCTTCAATTTATCATCGTATCAAGTTCAAAGCTGATATATTATCCTGTTAACCTGACCAAACCCCATTAAAAAACATAGTCAACAATAGGTGACAGCGGCTTTTGTATTATTAAGGAAATATGGATAGTTGTTTCCTCTATTCTATTTGGTTCCGACAGGCAAACAGACCATTTGCTTGCTTGTTAATCCTCGACAAATTAATTGCGCTGACTTCGAACATTATATCTTGAATAGGATTTCGTATAAGGTTAGAGTTCATCCGACGTGGTATTCAAAAGGAAAGTATAGTTTAAGGTTTGGAGAAAACCATGGTAAGGTAATATCATTCAGTAATTGAAATGGTAGGGACATAATGTGTTTGTAGGCATACCTCATATAGTTGATAACATACATCTGTATCGATGGCTGCCAGCCATAACTGTAGTGAATCTGTTTTTTGAAGTTAATATCGGTCTCGTGCACTCCAAGAAGCGCACACGGGAGCATCTCGCTATACACAGAGCCGCGATATGCCATCGAAATCAAACAGCACGTCACTTTGTGGGGAGTTTATCCCGACGTTTAATGCATGACGGCCAAGAAATTTAACACTATGGTTAAAGGTGTATAATAGATCAAATAACTAGCATGGATAGTTTGATTTTTCCTCCAGTCGCTACCTATCTGTTGGTATTCTTTTCACCATCCCTATGATATTATTTGTTTTTTCTTCACACCCGAAAGTTTGTAACAATCACAAAGCAGGAGACATTTCTCATGAATCATCCATTTGGTTACTATGTAGTTGTTTGCCCCATGAACGGGTTTTTTTCGCTATTACCATGGTACCAAATGCTCGTTAAAACAACTCGCAAGATGTACTTTCCGCATATAAACCACTCACAACGCGCTATTTGGTAGACCCTTTATCCGAAAAGTGACTCATATGAGGAAACAGTATTTTGTGGTTCTGGCTGCCCTTTTGAAATAGCTGGTTAATTGGCGAAACTAGGCGCAAAATTAATGTACCATTTTAAGTTAACATTTTTGTACAATTTGGGAAGTATGTTGGTATGGTCTTGGACATAGCGATAAACTACTAGATTATAATGGAAATACCACGAATTGGTTCAGAGCATGATGGCCATGCCATGTCGTTACGTTTATCATGTCCCAGGAGTTAAGCTGTCATCTGATGAATAACAGCCAGGATAATCAGCATCGAGATATGATGTACTTTGGATATGTTGAGAAAAGTTACTAGTACAGCTCCATAACAAAAAAAATATGCATCTTAAGATAATGGATATAGTTTGTATTCTTATATGTTTAAATGACGAACATATCGGTTGTTTCATTGTGCAAATGGTTAACACACTGCCCAGGGGCGGTGTAACTCACTATGATACCAGCATCGTAAACTCATATTGAATCATACATAGCTAAGTGTGTCATTGTAGTGATTGAATAATTGAAGTGAGCCCATCATTCACTTTATTGCACTGATCCAGCTGATTAACTATTTTTTCTGATTGATGTTTTTTTCAGTTCTACCAGAGTTTAAGGCCAAAGAGGATGCCATAGACGGAATAACTTTTGGTCCATCGTTTGGATGAATTCTAGAATACGATTATCCTCTTTGTTAGCGATAGGTTTTGAATCATGTGATGCATTTAATATCGTTAATATATACGAGAATAATAGCACAGGAAAACGATGTCATTACCTGCGGTATGAGTGATGAGCTTATTATCATTGCAATGAATTGTTGGTGATGCAACCGTGATGTTGTCAATAACTAGAGTTATCCTGGCCGCTGGGTACGTCGCAGTACCAGTTATGTGTTGTCATTATCATCCAACTGACCCTTACAACCGCATGTTAACCGTTTTGGATTTTTAAGAATCAAGAATACCTAGTCGATTATGCAACGTATCTCCCTTTCATAACCCTAATGATGGTTAATCTTCTATCCTCGTCGCATTAGTGCCTGGTCTTTTTTCTATTGCGGCTAAACAGCTACATGGTTACATCTGGGTACTAAAGTTACGTTACGACTAGCAGTCAAATTGAAAGATACAAAAGTTTTTTTATTTCGCTTTAATGGTCAATATTACCACATATCAGTCCGAATAGAGAACGCTGCTGGGAAAAGGTCAATCGTTTTTATGTAGCAACTTACAGGGATGATTTATGTTGGCTGCTGTCGAAGGAGACAAAAACTAGAGATCAATCAAGTGACTGAAGTAGCCGATTCACATGACCGTGATCGTCTCTTTTGACCCCTGAGCCAAGCGTTTCTTGACGAGCTAACTGTCACATATCAAAACTAACATAAAACATCAGTTCAGTGATCAATTTCAATTATGTCTAGGACTACACGAGTACGTGCATTATTAAAGGGTGAGAGTGAATTGCTATATCCGGACTTAATTTCAAACACATTTTAGCAAATAATCTTGTTTGAGCCATGAATTTCATAACAAGCTCAATACATCAAGCATATATTCCGACCATTTAACGTCCAAAAAAGGCATAGCGTACTTCTTTAGTAACAAACCCTAATTCAGTCATAGACCAACATAAAGAGCATGATCGGTATCATATTGACATCATACAGTCTTTATTGCCTCTGATGTGATCTTCATGTCGCTCATAAAGATAACAACGGCCGCAAATGTCAATATCATTATCGGCGGCAACAGCCATACCATTGGAATACGACTGCAATGCAACGCCCCCTCGTCGTGTTACAGCAAGTGATTGAGTTGTTTGCCATCAGAGACGCGAGTCCGTGATAAAACGAAATCAAATGTACATGTCGGGGTCCGGTGCAAGAACACGGAGGGATAAGGACGATACGTTGTTTATATCAATGAATTGCATACATAATTGAAGAGGATGTCTGTACTGGATTAAAACTCGTCACACGATCAGCATTCACCTACTGCGTGTCGTGCAAACGCCATGAACGATTCGGGTTCATTTAAAAATGAAGCACCAGTTCTGCCAAGAAGGCACAATACTTTAATAAATGAGTATTGTGGCAACAGCCGCTTTTCATTACTTATATATAACAGTCTTAGACAAGCATGTGATGCCATTCGTATTTATATGATAAGTTGCTCTCAAATAGACTAAACGGAATCATATCAATTGATTGCGCCACAGTTTTACCAGGTAAGCAGTATTTGGTTTGGTCGATATATTGTTTCGTTGTCAAGTGCATCAGCATATGCAATCGGGAGTAAGGGAGGATTTATGGTCGTGCATTTATGGCAATTTGATGATTCCTCCTTAAATCGGGCTGCTAAAATGGATCCAAATATCAAGAATAGCTGGGGTAAAAAATCTAATGACCAACTTGTCACTACCAGAATAACTGGGATCGCGTTGATTGAGTGACAGCACACGCTCAGACAGCTCTGATATTTACGGATATTGTGACAGTTACTGTCCTCTTATGTGGACGAAAGTTAGTACTTTGGATTGGTGATCATACTGCGCGTGCGAAAAAGAGGATATAACTGTGATTCGATGTACTAATTTGTCTGTGTAGCGGTTTTTTATCGCAAAAAGTCGTACAAAAAGTTGAGCTAAGTGTCAATCTTGATCAACTCAATGGTAGGACTCAAACTTAAAGACTGTTAACCTGCTCGTTTCTGCTACAATACGTCAGATCCCGAATCTACTATGGCAGATAGCAATGACAAAATTGTAGTGAATGAGCAGCTGACCTACGCCTTTCACCACTTGAAAAGTGCTACCAATGACAGTATCAAGGATGTAATCGCCGGGTTTTACTGTCCTGAGGCCATTGCGGAGGCGAAATCAATACTCTGGGAGAATTACTCAGATCATCTGCCACCAATTGAAAAGCGCCACAGCCGAGGGCTAATGAAAGCACATATGAAAGAGATGGATGATATAATGAAGAGTCTGAAGACAATCGACTCAATATTTTGCGATGCCAAGCTGTCGGTCTCGTTTGTGGCAATCAACTTAAACAAGTTGCCTCGCAGCATTCCCGAGGAATGTACCGCTGTTGCGATAAACGAACGACTTTGCAAACTTGAAGCCCAAATGGCATCCCTAGCCCCGAAACCGCTGTATTCAACCACTGTTGCAACACAGAAACCGACACATCATGTGGCGCACATTGCTTCGGAGCAACCCCCTCCTTCCACTCCCCTTCCGAATAAAGGCGGGCCAGAAACACCCACGACCGCGTCAAGCACCTCTCAAGACGAAGATGAGTTCCATCTTTAACCGCGCCAACAGCGCAAAATGAAGAAGAAGGATCGGCAAATAGCGCGAGATAAGGAGACAATCCAGGAGAGGCCTAGAGCCATTTTTGGTAACCGCATCGATACCAAACTACGTGCAGGTCCTAGAAGATATGAACTCTTCGTATTTCGTGTGCATCGTGATATCGACTCGTCAGTGCTGAAATCGTTTTTGGAAGAACAGAGCATCAAGGTGCTCAAAATTGAATGCACATCTAAACCAGAATCTTGGACACTTTCATACCAGATAGCTATAGAGACTGGAGATATAAATCTGCTCTACAAGCCGGAATTCTGGCCTGAAGGTATTGCATGCAGGCGGTATTGGACCAAACGCGCGCAATAGGTAATTTCACTAATGGATAATAGTCCAAACAGCAATGGTTTTAATATATGCTCTTCGGATGTGGAAGGGATAAAGAGGTGTACTCCCTATGTTAGCGATTGTTTGAACCGTTACAGTTGTGATATAATGTGTTTACAAGAAACTTGGTTATTAAAAGAAAATGTTTCGATGCTAAATAATGTGCATAAGGATTATCAATTTGTTGGTAAGTCTGGTATGGACTCAACATCTGACTTTCTAGTAGGGCGCCCTTATGGTGGGACTGCAATTTTATACCGAAAGTCTCTTTCTAAGCATGTGTCACATATAGATATACCTCACAGGCGCGTTTGTGGCATTACGATTAATGATTCTTCTTTGGGGAGTGTGCTATTGATTTGCGTATATATGCCTTGTGATAATTATTCAAGAAACAAAGTAACAAACGAATATGAGGAGGTTATTAATGTAATTGAGTCTGTTGTCAATTCAATTATCAGTACATCGGTTGTAATTTACGGTGATTTAAACACATCGTTTGAAAGAACCAGTGCACAGACTCGCTGTTTGAATGACTTTATGGAGAGAAATTGTATGAGGGTTTCTTGGAACAGTAAAAACTCCTCAAAAGATTGTACATATACTAATTTTGCTTTAAATCAGATGTCTTGTATCGACCATTTTCTAGTTAGTGATAATGTTTTCAGTAAGTTGCTATGCAGTAATGTTATTCGTGACCCAACAAACCCGTCGTCACATAATGCTATATTCATCACAATAGATATAAATATTGACAACGTTATGTCTACAGATAGTCAGGGTTTCTTGCGAGATGATCGGCTCTCTTGGAGTCAGGCAACAGAGGTAGATGTTAATCGGTACAAGAGTGAATTGGATATTTTGCTTGATGGTGTGTTTGTATCGCATGCTGTGTTTCAATGCACCGATAAGCGGTGCCGTGATAGCAATTACAAAAACCGCTATTGATGCATTTTGTAAATCAATTGTTGGCTGTTGTACTCAAGCAGGTAAAGAGACTATTCCGTCAAAGAAGCCTGTTTCAAGGAAAATTGCGGGATGGTTAGAAATTGTAAAACCAGAGAAAAAACGATCACTTTTCTGGCATTGGATTTGGATCGAGTGTGGCAAACCTAACAAAGGCACTGTGTATGACATATTGAAGCAGTCACGTCATAAATATCATTATGCCGTACGCGCAGCCACAAAAAATGAGTTCGATATAAAGAAAGCAAAACTGGCTGAAAACGCATGTAGTAATACAGACTTTTGGCGTGAACTAAAAAAGATCAATCCAAACTGTAAGAGTGTACCTACTGTGGTAGATAATGCAAGTGGGCCAGTGCCTATTGCAAACCTTTTTGCTTGATAAATACTCGGCGTTATTCAATAGTGTTCCCACAAACGACAATGAAAGACGTGATGTGATGAAAGCGGTTAATGCTGGTATTAGTTATGACAGTGCAAGATATGATGTTGTTACATCATCTGTTTTATCTGAATGTATAGGAAAGTTGAAGAGTAACAAAAGCGATGGCAATCGTGAGCTTTATTCTGACCATTTGATTAACGGGACGCCCAAACTTGCTGGTCTCTTATGTAAACTAATCAATGCTATGATTTCACATGGCCATACAGCTGATAATTTATTGAATTCAACGATTGTTTCGATACCAAAAGATATGCGATCATCATTAAGTTGTAGTGATAATTACAGAGGGATTGCATTATGTAGTTCAATTTGCAAAGTTTCAGATATGATAATTCTTAAACAGTATGGCAATGTTTTATGTACGTCTGATCTTCAATTTGGCTTCAAAAAGGGACATTCTACAATCCTTTGCACGACTGTATATAAAGAAACAATTAGTTATTATACACAAAGAAATAGTGATTTTTTAGTTGTCTGTTAGATGCTAGTAAAGCCTTTGACAGCGTACATTATGGAAAATTATTCAAATTGCTATTGCAGCGTAAAGTGCCTCCGCTTATAGTTAGGTTTCTTATGGATAGCTATTCGAGACAGACTATATCTGTTGAATGGAATGCATGCTTATCAAAAGAGTGTCATGTATCAAACGGTGTTAAGCAAGGTGGTGTCATATCACCGATATTATTTACTGTGTACATTGACGAGCTGATACAAAGGTTAAAAAAGTCTGGACTAGGCTGTCATATAGGCAGCGAATATGTTTGTGCGCTTGGTTATGCTGATGACATTACCTTACTCAGACCAAGTCTCATTGCACTGAACAATATGTTGAAAATATGTGAACGATTTGCTGATAAATATAACGTAGTTTTTAATCCTTTGAAAACAAAATGCATAAAATATGGCAGGGCAGTAAATGAATTTGATAAGGTGATATTGTATGGCTCTACTATTGAATGGGCCAAATTATAAAACACTTAGGGAATGTCATTGATAACATGTTGAATGATTATAGTGATTGCATATCAAAATGTTCTATGTTTAATGTTGCTTTTAACAAAATGATGGGGAACTTTGGAGAGTTGTGTAAATTATTCAATTCCTATTGCTGCAGTTTTTATGGCTCCCAGTTATGGACCATTGATTCTGATGGTTATAAAAAAATATGTGTTCAGTGGAATAAGGCTGTTAGGCGAATACTCAACCTTCCAATTGCTTCGCATACTTGGGTACTGGGGCCATTAAGTGGCCAACTACACATTAGCGTTTCTTTATGCATTAAAAAGCTGAAAATAATTGTCCAAATGAATCACAGTGACAATGCAGTAGTTGAGTATGTGATCAAACATGCTCGTTCTAATGCCCTTTCATATTGCGTACCTTAGACACATATACAACATTAATGTACATAATGAGGTGGGGTTCAATATCACACAGATTATCAAGAAAGAGTCGTTAGCAGATGAACAGAAGGCTTTGGTCTGTATCTTAAATACATTGTTTTGTGTTAAAAACAATGAAATTATGATTGATGAATTTGACGATGAAATGAGTTATTTGATGATACAAGCTATTTTAGTATCGTAACAGTTTTATCTCTTTTCCCGTTGAATGTAGCACTATAGTTTAAATTTATGTATCACAATTATTGTTTATGCAGGTACCTTGAGTACGAAATAAACATATATATATATATTATCTCGCGTCGAAATGTGAGACGTAATCAATAATTGCTTACGTCGCTTGTCCCTTACCCTCCAAGCAACAAAGATCAAATATAACTCTCACTTCATAGTCAGCAAACCAAATACTGCACATCGTTGATGTTTACCGCTATTTTGTGAGTCAGCTTATGTCCCAGATGTAATTACCAGCAGTCCCAGTTCGATTATTAAATCAGCGGCATGAATTGCCTATTTACCATATTTCGCCAACGACTGCCCTCGCGACCACCTCTGCTAACATGTGCTAGTTGAAGCATTTATGTGGCAGTCTGGGACCTTTGTACGCCTGACCCTGATCTGTTATAAAGCAAGGCTGTGTTTTGCAAGACTATCTCGCTTTACACCTTGCATATAATGGTTTACCATTTGCTATTAATATACAATCGCACATTCACAAATAACATCAATAACCCCAGAGCCTTTGACTGTAGAACCGCATAAAGTGAGTTATTTAGCCCTGTAAGCAACATAATACATCTTGTCAGAGCCATATTTGTGCTTAGTTACATAATAACTAGCTCTGTTTAACTTGCTTAAATTAAGTTAGCTACAATTCTACAGTATCAACACAAATTGTTTTAGTACTGTAGAAGCAGTAGAAGTAGTAATAGTAGTAGAAGCAATAGTAGCAGTAGTGGATTACAGTTGAACAAGAGTTAGTGCTAGATCACTCGGCTATATATACATAGCACCATATGGAGAACAGTGCGAAAGACAACAATATTTTCATTTATTTATCTCCCCTTTACATCACTTATCAATCATTCAAATGCAACATTCGTGAAGCTTTTCAACAGTCGACTGACCAATTTGCTGCATAGGTAAGATGAGATAAGTATAGGGTTTAACGGCACACCAACTCTAGTGCATTAAATTGTGCCTTCTAAGGTTGGGGAAACACGAATATGAAAGAATGGAATGAGGTAAAGGATTAAAACAAATTAAAATTATATCTTTTAGTATTAATTGAATTTTGGATATTAGTGAAATTTATGAAAAAGTTGGTAATTCAGTCTAATTTATCCAATGAAACCACGGATCCTAGATAGATCCAACCTTTAAGACGATTCTGAAAAGTGCTTAACCCGAAAGAAGCCTTTATGATAAGGATCAGATCGGCACATACAATGAGAATGTGACTGACACTGTATGTGCTTTGGCATGGAATGCATCCAGGTATGTATTCATCCCTCAGCAGAAAAGCATGAGATGAAGAGGTGTGTCCTATACGAGGACGAGCAAGACTAACCTCCTCGCTACGGCTATCTCTACAGCTGTGTGGCTACTCCCAAGGTAAGGGCTGAATTTCATGAAATGTTGTGAGTATAAATTCAGCCCTTTGTTCATGCAATCTCTTCCTGGAATTTTTGACACTGAGGTTTAAAGTCTGTGAAGGGGACTTTTACCCCATTCACATCCTGGCTATTTTAGCTGGTCGGTCTGCCCTCTTATTGCCGGGGACCCTAACATAACTCAGAACCAATCAAAAACATTATTCTTGCCATGATAAACTAATTGTGGAGAAATAAATCAGCACAATAGGTAATACAAAACAGACAGTCAGTAGTCAGAAAATATTGTAAAATGCCTTTCACTTGATTGGGCAATCGCAATAGCTTTTAGTTCAGCATTTAAAATCGATAAAGGCGGTGGTAAATTAATAGTCTTATACGTATAGATTCGTGAATCGTCTCCCAATATGTCGATGGTTTGTCTTGGTTATGATCAATGCTCACGGATACTAAAACCGTCACTCTGCTCGGAGCGCGGCGAACAATGTGCAATTGAAACTGATGGCTTGCCCATTGATTATTCCTGATATCATAGCACACTGTTAAGTCTGAATGAATTATGAGAGGGATAAATTCATGCACAGCCGTAGTAAATGCATATGATGTAAGATGATTGTAAATAACGTCGTCTTAATTTGTTTATTCGTCGCCATTTTGTTCAATTTCCGGTCGAATGAATACTAAAAAATAAGCATTTTATATTATGAAAGAAACCAACTGTAATCGGGGCTGTATTTAAGTGAACTGATATTAATAATCTGTTTTGGCTGCTTTCCAGCGTTGAGTTAGCGGACTTAGTATTTCTTTTTGAATACGTTGAGTAGGCAGACTCCTGTTTAGTCGACCACAACCTGAAGTTCATGTGGCTTATTCTGTTCATTGAAGAAAACGTTCTCTACGTCGATGTTACAGGCGGTCCCCACTTAACCTGAACGTGTGATATCACACTAGCCTCTTTATCGGGTCTCCATCAGCGCTATCAACCAATAGGATTATACTTGATGAGGCAAATATAAGTTATAACCACATAACCTTTATTGGTGCTGTGTACCATTTAATGAAATCCAACTTGTTAAAAAAGAACGATATCGGGCAGCCATAGCTTCGTCAAACATGTGTTATATCTACTCCGCCATAACGATGCGGCTCCCACCGTTAACTGTGATATTCCCGTTGCTGCACGGAATGGCAACTTGTTGGCTATTTGAAATGATGGGAATATCAAATAGTAGTACATATGATTTTCCGGCAGGTTATCGTCTCCAAAGTTGTATCAATAATAACCTTAATGTTACTTTCCTTAAAGCATGCAAAACACCACCCGAATGTAGTTCAAATGAAGACTTACAATGAATACCAATGCAGCATGGCAATTTCTTCACTAAAACAAGCATGAAAGGTGACGCGACAAATACAGGCTGTGGCTAACAGACATCTGAAGAAGCCGTAATTGTACCTAGCCAAGTATGTCATTATTCTGCATTAATGGTTGAGTGAGACCATCAATCTCTTTATCGCATAGCTCCAGCTGACTGGTTGTATCCTCTGGATGACATGTTTTACTTTTACCATAGGTTACGAGCAGAGAGAGTGATACTTTTAAGTTGATTCAAATTTTAGTATTCTGTTGTCGAATACAACTATTTGTGGATCACTGTTGTTTGCTTAAGGTAATGTCATGCGATTGATGTTCGTAAGCTGACCAACGGATACAGTATGAGGCAATCACTTTTATTACTCGACCACCGACATAACTAGCAGTCCTTGATCACTATTTACGGAAATGACTGGTTTTGCTTACGTATGCGGTAGGTCAGATAATTACCCCAGTGCAGTTTACATCTGTAATACGATAGGTGTCATTACCATCGATCGTATACATCTCGATGCTATAATGAATATTTAATATACTGTGCTGTCCGGAGGAAACGTTGCGAGGATCTTGTAAGATTTAATATTAGAAGGAATGGTGCTGAAGAAATATTTCCTTATTCTCACGTGAAGAAGTGGGGTACAGTTCTATTTCCATATAAAGCAGAGTGATAGAAATTATAATGAATAAGTGTCACGATTAACAGTTAACGTATGAGTGATTCAGCAATGATCACCAAAAGGTGATCGTACGGGATGAAGATGTCTAATATGATAACGGCCAAGCAGTGTTGACTAACAGTAACAAATCTCTGAGGAATAGTTGCTTGCTTTTCAAAAACAAAAACAAAGCTTCCGTGTTTTGTATTAGTGCTAGTTTAAATGACGATACGGTTGGTTGTCATCATTTGTAGGCCCAAAATAATGTTGGAGTATATCAATTGACGATACTTGGCCTGCCAAACCGGTACTCATTGTCACCCATCAGCGTGTTTCGCGACCTTTTGCGAAATCGTTCGCTCACCTTTCATTACCTTACATCATAGACAACCATCAAATCCTTGTCTATGTGTGCCAGAAAATACACCTCATGTCCTGAATATGCTACAAGTCAACGAGAGAAACATAATCAATGACGATGATGCCATAAATGTTTTGATACGCTGTAAGGCTGCGGATAAAATTGCCCTCTGCAAATATTTTGGATGATAGAAACGTTATGTTAAAGGCATTCGAATACAGCTGAACAATAATTGCTACATGGGAATATTGCAAGTGTCGCGAAAAGTCCGACTATGCATGCGCTTAGACTTGACGTCCAGGTATAAGAAGCAAAACGTTCTTCTCATCAATGCTAGTAGATTATGCTTCAATAATGAATCCCCGCGAGTGAATCAGCAGTGAGACACTGAAATCTGCCAAACAATCCATTCTGTTATCCTTAAATGAGCCCAATGTTGCTGCATGCGATCATTGGGGCTAATCTCAACCAATTGTTATCTGTGTAATCCATTTAATATTCTAAAAACATTGAACGCGCTAGCTGCTCGTAGTTTTTTTGTTCTGTGAAACTGATCACGGCTTGAGAGATATATCTGCTCTTTTTGTGCTGGTCAGCAATTGACTTGTCTGGCGTATATACAAGCAGCTGCAGCTACAATGTTACTTTCATGCCATAACTGAATATAATTTCAGTAATTGAGACTTCAGAGGTACAGAGGTTCTGCATCATATTGGCATAGTAATCTTTATTGCCTCTGAGATGATCTTCTTGTCGCTCATAAAGATAAGAACACTCGCAAATGTCGATATCATTTTTGGCGGCCAAAGCCACCCGAATGAAACACGACGGCGAGGCTACCCCTTTGTCATTTAAAAGTATGAGCTCTCATTGCTTTTTTTGTCAGAAAAGCGCAATTATTTTAACGGAAGCAAGTAAATGTATAATGGACAGGTGTGGGTGAGTGGTTCGGTGTAGACACAAGCAAACCAACGATAGCTACAATACCCTATTTACCTTGGTCTGTTCATTGAAAAAAGCATGGTCAATGGACAGTGTTGCTGGTGTCTGTGGTACATACAGCGGTAGTCTTAAGCCTGCATGAGGAGTATTGTCTTTTGGGTGCCCGCTAACAGTACCAACGGATGCTCTAACGATTTATAATTGTTATGCCTGCACCATCAAGTAATCCATGATATAGACCAACAGGTATATTGTTTATAGAACATTAACATAACAACTCTAATATGGCGACTTCAGTTTCTAATCAGGGAATGACTATATTTCATGCGGCCACGCTGACTATTGTTGCTTCGATGCAGTTTGCTAAAATTATACAAATGTAACCTCAGAGAACCAAGGATTATAGTTGTGCACATCTAACAACTGCGGTTGATTTTGTATGTCTGGTATCTATTGAGGACCTTTCCTTTCACTATGCTGATGCACGCCCAATATAATAATTTTTAGCCGTGATAATATCGTGCACCTTTTAGATGTGGCTTACAACTGACACTATCGCAATAACTGGAAGGCAATGCACCACTTCATGAGACCTTCATATTCATTACATAACAAATTTATTAATTAAATCCCACACCATCCTACGGACCGGATAATTCAACCAATCAGAAGAAATACACGACTAAAAGTTTCTTGTGTTAAATTGTTACTTATACATCTTCATTGTATTTTTTTTTGCATTGAGCCAGTATCAAAGCTTTTGCATGCTCATCAACTGCCAGTACAGCCTTCGACTGAGTCGAGTACGTCAAAATGTGTCAGATGTTGAGATGCAAAGGAGTGTGTAAACTTTAGGCCAGAAGTTTAGCAAATATGTTGGTCTTTGTATTCCCTCTGGTTAGGACTGGGTGGATTCCGCCACTGGCTTTGTACCCAATACTACACACAACAATTTCTGATTATTGGTGGAAGTTGGAGCAGCTCTTCCCATGGCTATCTTTTGATTCCTTTCCATCTGCAAACAGAATGTTTTATGAGAAATGGCCCTTATGGTGTCCAAATTGTTGTCCCCTGCGTGTTTTATCGTGGTTTGTCGGGTAACAACAATGTTTTAAGTTCTCTGTGGCTCGATTTTCATCGAATTTACATTTGTGATTAAGTTTGGGCTCGAGGCATCGAGTTTACATTTGTGATTAAGGGTACGATTGGCAGTTACGTTGATGAGAACATCAGCCATCTCGACACATCTTAACAAGTAGTCTGAATAGTCTATTCTTACTAATTGAACAAATATTTTAACTTAGTTTTCTGCTATTCCCGGGTGCACAAGCACACCCTTAATCCCCTTACCTGTTTGTTGATTGGTTCACTCCGTACTGCCAAACACAAGGAAGGTAAACCAACTTACAGGAAAGGTTATTTGGCATTTTACCTACGCAAATGACATTCATATGATGACAAATAAGGTGAATTGCTATCAAATGGACCGAGTGTTATTGAATAAATGGACTTGTATACGTGACACTTACATCGGTAATATACACAAATACAAAAGTGAGCGCGTAGCGGGGGAGGGGGGGTAATTTTTTGCGAATATGCCTATTGCTGTGGATTGTAGACTATTTGAATTTTGCTTTATGTAGAGATGTTCATTACAGAAGGCAGAAGTTAATTACATAGATTCGTTATGTTAGATTAGAAATTCAGTCACGCATTGCATACAGATACATCATTAACCTGATTTAGCATCCCCCTGAGAGCTATTTCCATGTTGCAACGACGATCTTTAACTTGCCATACTCGGTCATCTGACCAAAAAATATCTTGATACCCGCAGCATGAGTGCGATCTTACTCCAACAACATCATAGTTTATCCTTAATCACATTCAATGATTCCATTTAATTTTGAATACTTGTTTGTGAGCCTGCAAATATTCAAATTGTTCCGTGTTTACCATCGGTTTCTTCGAAATAAGTCTTGGCGGTATGTTAGTGTGCAATAGGTAACAAATCATGAAGGTGAGTTTGGCAGAGTTTATTTGGATATACGGTACATGATAGTGTCATCACTATAAGTGAAGAATTTACCATAGATGATATCCTGCCATAGCATCACATATGGCAACATTACGTGTTGAGAAGCTATGATATTGATTGCATTATCCATCCTAACATATGGTCAAGTCGTAATTACTGAATCAAGCAAATAGATTGGCTTTTTACCGTATTCTTTTACATTTGAATCGGTGTTAAAGCATGTATGGAGCAGACAGGGTAATGTCCCTTGCGCACCTGAGCATGATCAGCATTTGCACATGTATATGCTGGCTCATTGTTTGAACAGCAGTATTCATAAGGCACGGCTCCAAGACGATATCTGATACTCTTTGAGGCATCTTGATCGTGAATGTGCACATTTAACGATTCATCAACATATATTGAATTGGTCATTTCTACTGACCGAGCATTCGAATCCTTCGCCCATAAATCAGCCGTCGAATGAATAATTCAGAGCATCGCATTAATATTGTCACATACCTTCCGTCCGCTATCGTCTGACCATAGAATAAGCTCTTGCCATCGGCTACCACTCACACTTGACGCATGCATTAGACTGATGTAAATCCACAGCAGCATGAACGAGTCTTAGCTGGTCCCATACTGATCCCGTTAACTGCACCATTACCTTAAGTAGCTTATCTAAATTCCGCTATGAGCAGATTCCATACCATACGAGACAGAGCTAGTGGGGATTAATTGCAAATTTCTCTGACGCTCTTACTTTTCTAGGCTATCCATAGATGATGATAAGCAGCGAATGTTCTGTGATATATAAAGATAAAAATTCATCATTGGCGTGCTTTGCTGTGCGGAATTTGATGACTAATTCACACAAAAGAGGATTAGCTTTAACAAAGTAAACTACAACGAACCAAAGACAGTCATGTGGGGCATCAAGCTAACGACCCGAAATCGTTTATGCGAAAACCGTAAGTTATGTGTTGTTTTTGAACTGTACAATCTAAGCAGATACGGCTATTTAGACAGGAGAGTAGAGGACTGCATAGGTGCTGTGAAGTGGTCTGCGTGCGTGCAAGGTTATCTTAAAGCACGCAGCAAGACTGGATGATATCACATCAACATTAACGCGAAGTCATTGGTTTGTTGTCACGCACAGAATTACACAGAATCATTAAGAGAGAACATCTATCGCGCAGACAAATCTTTGGTGACTCTAAAGGAAATGTTCACAGCAATTGAAACAGACCAATACGCTAATGACATGCGTATGTATCTTTAATGTTTATATATAGTGATTGTGGTTATGTATCAACTAATGGAGTAGAACGAAAAAATCCAGCAATGTGGAAAATAGCTTAGGTAGACAGGACTTTGAAATCATTGGACTCGGGCATGGTCACCCAATGACTCCCTACAAATAAACAGTAGATTTTATTACTATTGAGTTGTACCCGTCCGTGCTATATACGACAGTGAGTGAGATATTAACTATACTTTTTTTAAGCGTTACTAACGAATGACGGCCAAGATATATAACGCTATGGTTAAAGGTGTGTAATAGATAAAATAACTGGCATGGATAGTCCATTTTGGCCATCAGTCGCGTTTTATCTGTTGGTATTCTTTTCACTATCCCTATGATATTTTTTTTTCTCAGACCCAAAAATTTGACTTTACACAGTGTAACAGTTGTGTCGGTGATGAACGATGGTACGTGACAAATACAATTATTGAGTTGTATTGTTGCCGAGAACGCATATCATACAATCAGTACCAGATGAAGGACTCAATTGTATTACCCTTTTTACTCGATGTCGAAAACCGCTTCCCATGATTCCTCTCCGACCATTGGAGGAGCACGATTGAGTCTCAGATTACTCCATTGAAGCTAGAACCGAATTGATTGGGAAGCATGTTGGTATGAACTTGGACGCATCTTTAGGTTATTAGACCATAATGGAAATACCACAAATTGGTTCAGAGCATGATGGCCATACCAAGTTAGGATACGATGTTTGTTTAGTTTATCAGGTTCCAGAGTTTAGCAATCATCCGATGAGTAACAACCATGATAATTAGGATCGAGATATAATGTACGTTTGAATAGGTTGATAATTGGTGCCAAAATAGCCCGTGACAATAAATATGTATCTAACGATAACTGATATTGTTTGTATTCTAATATGTGGCACATAAATGAAGAACGGTAGTTTCATTGTAAAAGCATGTAACACGCAGAACAGTGGCAATGTAACTCACTTTGGTACTAATATCGTCAAGTCATATTAAATTCTACATAGCTAAGTGTGTTATTGTAGTGAATAAATGGCTGAAGTGAGCCCATAACTCTCTTTATTGCATTGTTCCAGCTGATTGGCTCTTTTCTCTGATTAATTTTTATTGCAGTTTTGCCAGAGATTATGACAAGAGAGGACGCCAGAAACAGAATCACTTTTAGTCCATTGTTTGGAGGAATTCAGGTGTGCGATTATCCGCTTAGTAAGCGATAGGTTTTGAATTATGTGATGCATTAACTATTGTTGATAGATACGGAAATCATAGCGCAGGAAAACTATATCATTACCTGCGGTGTGAATGATTTAAAGCTTATTATCTGTGCTATGAATTGTTGGTTATGCAACCGTGTTGTTGTCATTACTATTGTTATCCGTCGCAGTACCAGTTATGAGTTGTCAGTATCATCCAAATCATCTTTACCACAGCATGTTGACCGCTTGATTTGCATTTTTAAGAATCGAGAATA
Organism: Urechis unicinctus; assembly: GCA_034190875.2. Classification (NCBI taxonomy): domain Eukaryota; kingdom Metazoa; phylum Annelida; class Polychaeta; order Xenopneusta; family Urechidae; genus Urechis; species Urechis unicinctus. Next base: position 56,312,196 of record CM067354.1, read on the forward strand.
CCTTGTTGATTATGTGAGATGCGGTTCAAGCATTTAAAACGTTTGACGCGTATTGTGGCATCAGCAGAGCCCGACAGTCTCCCTTAGCCATTCATCTAGCCAATAACGCCCCGCTATATCTTAACGATCGCTATCTCTATCCTCGTCTCATCATTCGTGTCTGGTAAATTTCCACTGCGGCTACGTGGTTAGATCTGCGTACTAAAGTGATCAACTGCATGCACATTAAGACAAGTTGAAGCAAACCAAATGTTTTTCATTTCACTTTAATGGTCAATATTACCGCATTGTAATGCATCCCGACTTCTCCACATATCAGTCCGAATACAGAACGCTTCCGGAAAGGTCAAGCGTTCTATGGGACAATTTACCGCGATAATACATGTCGGCTGCTATCGGAGGTTACAAAAACTAGAGATCGATCACTGAAGTGGCCAATCCACAAGGCCGTGATCCTCTCTTTCAACCCTTGCGCCAGGTAAATAGTGCTCATTTACGAGCTGACTGTCACATATCGACATTAACACAGGACATCAGTTCCGGGATCAATTTCCATAATGACTAGGACTGTATAAATGGGGAAACGAATTGCGATATAATGTGTTTTGTGTGAGCTTTGCATCTGCTTTGTCTTTTTTCATCTTGACTTAATTTCAAAGACACATTTTGGCAACTTATCTTGTTTAAGCCTTGTATTTCAAGGCAAGCTCCATACATCAAGCACATGATCCAACAATTTAACGTCCAAAAATGGCATAGCGTTCTACTTAAGTAACAAATGCTAATTCAGTCATGGACCATCATAAGTAGCAAGATCGGTATCAAATTGACATCATACAGTCTTCATTGCCTCTGATTTGATCTTCATGTAGCTTATAAAGATAACAAGGGACGCAAACGTCAATATCACAATCAGCCATCCCAATGGAATACGACTGCAATGCAATGCCCATGATCGTGTAACAGTAACAATTGTGCCATCATAAACGCAAGTCCGTGATAAAACAAAAGCAGATGTACGCGTTAGGGACAGTATGTAATTATCGGTGGTGCGAGTATTTAATTGTTTACTATTATTGCTATAAATTGCTAGACATGCAGCCGTGTTGTTGTCAATTGCTTTTAAGATCCTGCCTTTTAGCCAGCTATACAATTGTAAACCATTGGACAAAGCGCATCCTTGTTTATTTGCAGGCATCGGTGAGCATTTAGGTTATTGTCCAAATCGGACAAGAACTGGCTGTGATTGGTAGCCTACAGGCCTCGCTAGCTTTTTGTGGATTTTTATAACCATACAATCGTCGCTGAGCGTTATGGTTGTACATGCAACTGTTCAGTACATATTGCAAGATCGCGACTTGCATTAAACAAGTACTCACCTAAGCTCGATTAAATCTATAGGTATAAACACGGTTAGTAACACAAATTAGGCTTTCCGACCACTGAACAGAATTAACAGGTATTTAATATCATGCGTTTCCCCAAATCCAAAAAATAACCGTCTGCAATCCCCCACCCCGCCACCACGCAACCCACCCCCCCACCCCCCCACCCCGTTGGTGTTTTATTTTCAGTCGTCGCCATACCAGTTATAAATTGGCAAAATCTGCTTGTTTGGTTTTTAAGGAATTAAGAATATGTTGTTGATTATGCTCGATTATTCCATGCTGTTTAAGCCCTCCATGTCCCTAACGATCGTTCACCATCCCGACATCATTTATCCTTGTCGCACTTGCGCCCCGGCATTTACCATTGCGGATTAACGGCTACATGGTTACATATTGGTACTATAGTGATGACTAATCAACCACACGTACGCTTAGACTTGCAGGCAAATTGATGGAGAAGTAGCATCATTCCACTTGAATAGTCAATATTAGCCCAGTGTGATTCATTCCGACATCTCCACATATCAGTGCGAACAGAGAACGCGTCTGAGAAGCGCTCACGTCCTCATGGGACATTAAATGGCATACCTATGGTGGTTGCTATCGGCGGAGACAAAAAAAAACAGAGATCGATCGTGACCATGACTTCCACTTTTAATCCCCGCACCTACGAAATAGTACTCATCGACGTTATAAATACCACATATCAATAATTGTACAAAGCATTTGCAAAGTGCAATACAAATTTTTAAGTGAATTTTTCTCGATAACGTCCATAATGGTGATCCATAAAAACTTGTGCAATATTTGTCCAATAGTGTATTACAAACTTCAGCACATCAGTGACCAAATCTTGACATCAACATAATAGTTTTCGGCAAAAGATCACCACATACAGCATGCATATTAAATTTTTCGGAATTTCTTCTTAGATTGGATCCAAGATGGACAGCATGTTCACTTACATTGAATTTAAGTTTGAAAAAATTAAAAAATAACGAAATGCTTTTTCATGCGTTGAATATAGCATTATATTCTTCAGCAAACTCTCCACAAGTTTTAAACATGGACTTGACCGCAGTCAAAGAAGGAGCAATGAGACCGACGTCGTCAGCATAGCTCAGTGCGCCAGCATAACGGTCACCCACGTGGCAACCTATTCCCCTTTTGGAGAGCCGTGACAATAGTCGATATATACACCGAATAATGGGCGACCAAACAGTCCCTTGTTTGACTCCATAAGTATAATTAACATTATCAGAGAAGCAATTGTTTCATTTAACTCATAATGTTTGCTGCGCATATACCACACCCTTGTAATAAACCAAACAATTGCATAAAATCAACTCGATCAAACGCTTTGAAAGCGTCCAATAAAATGACATAACATGGTGAATCTTGACTAATATAATTATCTATGCTTTCCTATACTACAAAAGTGCACTGTATTGTGGAGTGGGACGTTTTAAATCCAAATAGTAAACTGCTAGATTTCTATACATAACTTTGCTGATTGATAATCACATTATTTAACAGCTTCCCTATGATACTACTTAGAGGTGTTGTTCGAAAATTATCACTGTTGTTCAAAGATTTCTTTGTGTTCTTAGTAATATGCACAAGCGTATATGTCAGCATACCACGTGGCGTATGTGCATGATTAAATGCCATAGTAAAAAGTTTTGATAGATGGGCATATAGCTCATAGCAGCCATTCAGTATGTTATGGGAGGCTATTCGAAAAAAAGTCCGTTTTTTCTCATTTCAGGTTACAAACTTGCTAAATGCCGATAGCATGCAAAGAGTCACATGTACCGCTGGCACAATGCGAGTGTACATCATGAACCAATCATTTGATGAGCCAATCACCCAATGAGTCCATTGGCTTGAACGAACCCTGTCTCATGGAGAGTGCGCGGGAAAATATATGCAGGACAGAAATGGTGACAATGACAATTATGTTTCAAACTAAAACGTATTTGTGCGCAGCTGTGGACTAATAATACATCAGCTTTCGTGAGTGCAAAGTCATGATAAATGAATTACAGCCACCTTGGTATTAAATTCATTGAGTTATCACTTCGAGGTACAATATGTGGCTGCATATCAATGCATGGAATATCAATGCATTAACTGCTCAGATAATATCCACTTAGAAAAACTCTTACCTAATCTACGTGCTCAATCTTCATGCTTCATACAATTGACACTGAATGGTACCAATAATGGTGCAGTAGGAAGTACAGCCTAACAGGTTGGTGTTGGTTGAAATACAAAACCTTCTCCTTTAAAGTAGTGTAGAATGGCGTCTGAAAAAGAATATCAATATGGTTGTTCCACCAGGCATATAATGCTCGAACAACACGATTCTAAGACGTTATGTCGATAATAAAGATAGCTTATTCAAGTACACCATGAGGTACCATATATGTAGACATGTTCATATATTCCGATTTGGGGGAGTATCGAGTGCCCTAGATCGGCGCCAAAGATTATATATGGACAACTACGGGTGAGAATCGCCCTATTCTATCCTACCACCTCATGCCTCATTAATATCGCTCGGTACGTCATACTTGTTTTGAATGACATACACAATATTCATTTCTAAATTCAATATGAGCTCGCCTCAGATTCTACGCCATAAAACCGACCTTCTGGCATGAATAATATCATGAATAACAGTTATGTCGTTAAAACAGCTACTTTAAGGTTTATTTTTTGATGACCGAGCATTGAACTTCTGTATTCTTGTATTATTTCCACAATCGGCTGAATAATCAACAGCATAAGATTGGCCCTGAAACATATCGTGGGTCTTCGTCAGCCAGAGCATTGGACCAGGCGATGACTTCGACTGCTACTCCCACGTGACGCATGCATGAGGTCCCCCCACCCCTCCACCCAACTGAGAGCTAAATGCACCAATGGTAATCTAGTTCATCGTCCCATCATTGCTGATAGCTCGCCATATTTCCTCTGTGAGCGAATTCAATCGCAAACGATTGAAATATGTTAGTGATAATATGCGCTGGGATCGTTAATAGTCCATTAACAACTTTGTGCGTTGGGTTCTCTGTAATATAGGAATCTAGAATCATCATTACCGTCATTCATAAGTGTATACGCTGTCACCATACGAAAAACAACACTACTATTACCTGTGCTGCTTTGACATCGATGTGTGCGCAAGATTCGTTTGACAGGTTTGATTGCGGTCCGCAAAACCTCATTTTATAAATGGTTCCACTGGATTGCTAAGAACGGTATGCACTATTTTGCATTGCAATCAGGGTTCAGATATCACAAAGCTAAACAGACATATCCTTCTTTAGCGTGTTTCACATTAATGAGGACCGTGATAATTTGCTTGCTTGTCTGCCATGCTCTGACATTACGGTCAACGATGTATCGTCACAGCCTTCTCATTACTATTTCATCTGCGATTGAAGCATACCAAGTCTAAAATGCCAAACGAGTAATATCTGCAATGTTTAACACCAGTGATTGTGAATAAGTAATACGCACGGAGTGGGAACAGAAATTTGTAACAACCCATTAGCTGATAACCGACTTACAGCACGCGAGCCAGAAAGAAATATTTGCAGCGATTCATGTTATTAAATGCTTGGAAACAGTCTATGTCTAGAAGCATTAAGTATCTGTTTTATATTTGTTCGATGACGCTACGATATTGTTTCTAACAGGGTGTTTCGTCCTTTCAATTAGAATACGGATGTGCTGATAGCAACATGTGTTACGTATGGCGTACAAGACGCTAGGCCTTCTTGCGTGTACCATATTAACACATCGGAAGCCCGCATTATCATCAGGCGTCGTTTAGACGATTACAGATTTTTATCAGCATCATAAAGGGTTCATTTTATAAATTGTCATGATTACGCCGTTCGACCGCAGATGAAAACAAACAAAGTATATAATAGCCAACTTGTACTGGACTGTGGTTTCTGTTGGCGACAACAAAGAACAATATGATATCAGTTTATTATTGGCTGAAATACATCATTTGGCTTTCATTTCAATGCCAACATTGTTAATGAATTTACCATCGTTGTAAACAACTGGAATGACACAATTATTATCTCAAATTGCCAGGTGTTAATTGAGCAATTCTAAGAACATCATGCAATCCTATATTATGTTATTGATTCTGCAGTCGTTTGAGTTGGTCACATTGGTCAGTGATGAACCAATATTCCACACAGCAAGCCTAAGCACGCATCTTCTCATACATAGTGATAAATTTGTCAACCCACATTTGTGGTTGTATTATCTTGTTTCCTGAAAAGCAGCACCAGCCAAGATACGACAGACTGACGCAAATGTGCGATATTGCAAGCTCTGATTTTAAAAGAGAATGTTTTACTCACTATAAGGTTCAATTGAAGATTAAAGTTGATGATTCTTGCATGAGCAACTCGTTAATCCTCGTGACAAATGCCATGCTGCCATCGACAGTCAAATGCACAAGCTCCGCTATGTTTTACCCTGTTTAGTCGGCCGTAATGCAACGAGTTTTCTCGTAAACGTTACAAGCCCTCAACATTAATCGGACCTCAGTGACAGTGAGACGGATGTAGCGTTAAGCCACTATGGACTTGGTGAACTGTTCTATCTAGTACTTACTCATTTGGACTTCGCTCACTGGGCTTGTATGACGGCATGTTAACAGTAATTCTCTCCATTAAACCATGTGCACTTATTATCTTCTCCATACAGCCCGTATAATGAAGATAACTATGGAATGAATCTCACCTAGAGTTATGACGCTGCATCTAATCATACGTGCTATTTTCCAATGCATCAAGCAATCATTTTGCAGATAACAAGATAATGGATGTAGTCGACACGCAAGAACAAGTGTGTACATTGTACCGCAGACACATTCATGCATGTCGGAAACTTCATGGTATGCAATGACAAGAACCTATGACTTATCAATATGGCTTAGACGTGATATGGAACCACCATCTACGACTCAGAACAGCATCACAGCAGGCAATGATTTATTGTTTGCTAATATAATTCACTTAAAGAAGCCAGTTTTGCAAACCACTTGAATTGATTGTCATTCTATATACCACAATCTCAGGGCATCCAGTGCAGTCAATGAAGTTAGTCCTCGCCCATCAGTCAATTCATTAGCATGTCGTTGCTTCATTCAAATCACAACTTGTTGTTTACAGAAAAAAACAGAGTAGGCTAGCTATTTGTAGCGATGTGTAACATCGCATTCATAATCAATACTTTGTAAACACTTACCTCCTATCAACATCAGCTGTAAGCAAGTAAGGCCAGCTCCATTTCCCAAGTGGCTCTTTCATCGCATGCCCAAAACTGTATATACCACTACCGTTAATCCCCACAAAAATGACAAGGTGAGTTTTGTCATAAAACAACTGGCAGCTCTATAGCACGATAACTGGAATTGACTTATGTCTTCTGTGCAAAGGAAGAGCGATTCATTGTATGAAATAACAAATTAACGGTAATCCATATATTATGGGAAAACTCAGGATATGAGAGTGACTGCTCTGCTTTAATACCAATGGATTGATTATACAATAGTTGCTAGCCTCGGGAAGCATGTTCATATAAGTCTATGACGTGTTTTGCCTTATTGCAGCTTTGAATAACATTACGGTCGATATGGAACATTTATTGTCCCCACATCACATGTATACCACATTATGATACCTAGTCTGCAGAGATCTAACACATAGCAAGCCATTAAAGGTGAAATATTATGGTTTAATGCAATGCACATCAAATGGCGGCCTACAGAAAAATTCCAAGCTCATCTTTGTTAGAGTATCACAGTCTGAGGTCTAACCTGCTCTCTTCGATATGCTACCAGAGAAAGAGAGAAACATACTCAAGGCCGATTGTACAATGAATTCCTCATACTTACACTTTAATGTCTCGCGATGGTACTTTGATGCTTAATCAATTGGCTATTTGCATCCTGGTATAATGGTGGACCCAATACTTGTGAAGGCACTAGCGTGATTGGATCACAATTGCAGCTGCTTTTTGCTCACTGCCGTGCAATTGGAGTTACAAGACCATATATGTATATTGATTAGCATAATACGATGAACAACACCGTTGCGTTTCATATTAACTATATTTGCAGTAGGTCATTCTTGATTATGATTCATTTTACAGCCAAACCAACCCCACTGAATAGTGACGTTGTTTAGCCTGTATATGCCATTATAAGTACCTCTGTCACCACGTTGGACAGAGAACGTCCTTCAAACCAACAATAATGCCTCATCAGCTGAGAGGATTTGCGTCTATAACTACCGGATATCTATTGCAGATACGAAGACCAGCTTCTCCAATCTACCTTTACGCTGTATGAATAGAGTCATAGGGGGGTATGATTGTTCTTGTTTTGGTTGCGCTGTGTAGATAACATACGAATAGCCTCATATAATTGCAGTTCGCAGTACATTGCAGCCCATTTCACACCCCGAAAGCAAGGCCGTGATATGGCTGTGGCCAATGCAACTCAACGAACGTCATTCACACCAGCCAGAATACCCAATGGCCCTTTCTACTCAAAATGGAGTTATTGCCCGATGCCATGCATTGAAATTATAGGAATATACTTATTGGTGAATCGGGACAGTAACTTTCATCCATCGTGACCATTAGCTATGATTAATGATACCGAGATGATGAACTATCAAATACGTTCACCGAAAAAACCTGTGCAGCTCCCAAGTCGGTCATAAATAGCCAGCAATCAGGCACGGTAATACCGATTTGTTCAGGTACCCTATGCTGTGTATGCTGTGTAACTTTTGCCACCCAAACTGATATAAATGTCTAGGGCTCTCACAGACTCGAAATGAACAAATCTTTTAGCAGGGGTCACCTTCCAACTTTCCTGACAATGCCAGATACGTAACCACGACAAATCGAGGATTTTACATGAAGCCAAATCCATTCAAAATACCAAGTCTTCTTTAATAGGAGTAAAACAAGTTGAATGGAATAAAGCAAACAATCACAAACAATATCCATTCCCTCGTCTGCAATTCAACAACTCACAGAAGAAGTGATCCTCGTTCGATATCACAGAAACACTGCAATACATACTTGCATGCAAAACTGTCAGACTTAGCGCAAAGACTACAAAACAAAACCAAATTACAAAGATCAAAGTTATCAAAGCTATCACAGTTAGCGTTCATTAGCCATGTCACTCAAACCCTGAAGCATTTGTCAAGAAGGTATTCGTATGTGGGAACTGATTTCCCGAAACAACCTACCCTCGTTTAAGTAACAGCGATCGTTCTTGATGTCGATGTGTATACATCCGACAAATTAGGAAAGATCGGTTGCATTCTGTGGCTTTGGTGCCATGCTGCTCATTGATACAGCAAGCTCATTTGATTATTGAATGAGTCGTTGTTGGTCAAGAGCTTCACCTTCATGCTTGATAACCTCAGAACTTCCATTAATCCATTGAAAAATATCCTGTAGCCATGCCACTTCAATGATCTATATCGATCATAAAATGGTTAGATTAACTAACTTTTACCATCGAGCTAGGATCCCATGGAGAAGCTTACCAGTCATTAGTCTCTGTCGGCTCATTGAACTCTTGAAATAGTTTTCAACTAATGTTTTAACCCGGTTGTATTACACCATTATGTAGAAATCATAAATCATTCCTGGATCTAGGATTAAGACGTTGGCTACATTCATATTCCACAGATAATATGCAACAAGAAAAGTAAATCATCCGAATCTTGTGACACTTGCAAGCAGCTTTCATAAACATTTATATATTCTTGGGATGATGCTATCAAAAACGTATTATGGCACTGGAGGACTTGTTTATAGCTAGGTTACGTATACCAGTTTAAGGAACCAAGACCGAAAACGCAGTTTATTCAAGGATTCACTCATTATATGATCATCGTCTATTTAAAAGGACAAGGGGACACAACGAGCGCAGTCGCAGCTGTATAAATTATCCTTCACATTCTCGGGTTTCCGTCGCGGCCGCCAGGTTGCGATACTGATTTTCCACCGGAAATAGGGGCCTGTGTTTCCAAAACACAAACGCAATACACGACGCGGAACGTAGAGATTTAAGCTGTGGTGTACATTTGTCATTTTATGTTTGATATTGGTGTTATTTTGGAGAAATTGTTTAGAAATATCGTTCTGTAGACTATAAAGAGTGCGCGGAAGCAACCATGCCCAGGTTTACTTGCGCAGTAGTGGACTGCAAGGCCGATGGTCGCAAGAAAACGAAAAAACACCCGTGGATGACAGTAAAGTTTCCGTCAGTTTTATTAGTGACGTGACAAGTATATAGACTGCGTAATTGCAATTGCCAGATATCAAAATAATCAAGGCGACAAGCCGTGCGACTTGTCTCTTCATCAGGCGTTAATGCTGGATTAGAGTTGGTATTGAAGTCAGCCACTGCAAATCATCATGGCCGCAACATGATTGCAACCACCATCATCTCTGCAAAGAAAGATGAGAAAATAAATAACATACTTTTTACCTCTCTTCCACCAAACGACAACACCTCATAAAAAACACAAAGTTAATATTGTAACAGCAAGTCTTCATAGGTATTTATTCATATTAATGAGATGTGTGACATATCTGTATTGAACTTTTTCAAGTTAAATATTCTAATTATATAAATTAAGAATTACCCTGTGCACTAACATCCAGCAGACTCTATGGTACGAGATGGGGGAAGGAGAAGCCCTACATTGTATGGCTGCTCGGAATGGGACTGCTCTCTAACACATTTTCCCCTCAGATAACACCTACAGTTATTCAGGGATTTATATTCAACTGCATGTATGTGTCTGTTGTGGAACAGCTTATATCCCCCTTCACTTTCAAATGATGCCACCCTGCTAGGATTCCATTTGCACTTGGTCATCAAATAAATAAGACAGTAAGCCTCAGTAAGCTCAGGTGCATTTGACATATCGGCCTGCCATGCAGAAAGTTTGTTGGGATCTGGGAAATTGACTTGCTGACCGTCTATGCTAATAGTTCTTCATTCATTGTAAATATTCTCTCCATTATCTTCCCCGACCAAGTCCATAACGTTAACGGCATTTCTTACTAATTCTACGTTTGCTTATAAATTAAGCAAGGGATTCCCCTATCTTTAAGGAAAGTCTTCAGCTGGGGTACGTTCCACTAAGAAGGGGATAGTGATGACATGGTGTAGAAACAGTCACGCACGCTAACTTCGACATGATATTGGGTGAATACTGATGTTCTTCCAGAATACTCTACAGACGACTGGAGATGAATGTAGTTGGCAACATTTTGGATTACTATTTCAGGATAATCTCTGTACTTGCGAACTGTTTCAAATGTGCTCATTGCGACATGACAGCGTTCAGATAAACTTAAGAGAAGTTCAGAATACGTTTTACACTTTCGGCGACGTCCTTGATGTCCTTAACAGCTACATAAACACGCAACAAGAAAGCGCGCAACAACGCAGTTTCTTAAAACAGCAAGCGCGAACAAAGCGCTGAAAGCTTGACAGGCAGAGAAACATGCCCTAAGTTCCGGTGAAAATCGCTGTGCGCGACTGTGGTCCTCTTAGCGGACGCGACGGAGACCCGAGAATGTGAGGGCCCCTATTAGAGAGAGTAAAATCTTGTTATGCCATTTGCTTACTCCCTATTATGGAAACGTATGCTCAGTACCTTAAATGGCCGAACATTATGCGATAAATGCAGCTACACACCTTCATACCTGCCACTTATCGGAACTATCCTCCAACGCGGCCTTGCGTTTACTGTTGCGGTGAAGCAGTTTAACGACGTAGGAAACACTTGAGAACTGTCAGATGACACACTTTCCAAAAGCATACACGACGGGGGTTTGGGGTAGGGGAGGTCGATATGACTTCTGATATCCACACTGAAGACAATGTTGTGAGGGAATGGTATCGCTATATTCGATTTGGGCCTGAATATTATAAATATATATTATAAGCATAATCGTTTAAAGAGAAATCTAGAGCATGTAGCATATGCTGGTCTTCCAGTGAGAAAATGCATAAGTTGTACCTTGTCTACTGAAATGCGTCAGTGCTATCCCGTTGCTACCACAGGCGGTAGAGGAAAAAAGGATCTATTTTCGTGAAAGGTATTGATTCAATTTCTAGTCCTTTGATGCTTATTTTGTAATTTGACCATGTAGTTAGGATTAGGATAGAAACAATCTGTTGTTTTTGAAATGATGCATCAGCTAATTGACCGTACAAAAGTCTGGTTGGTGCATGGATATTTTTCTATGTTTGCATTGAAATTAATAGCTTGAAATTACCTTACAACAAAGCGTTATTACCTTTTAAAGTCTTCAGTGATGAGTAGGATGAGCAGCAAAATGTAATCATCTTGTCATATCAAAGCACTAGTACCAGTTATTCAGAGTAAACGCCAGGAATGAGAGACAGCTGTAACACCCACGCTTTTATGACATTCGTTATCGGGCCATATCCTGAAGGCAACACAAAGCTACAAAAAATGCGATGTTACTTCTATATTTATCTAGAATAAGTAAGGTAGCGAAGAAGTATTTTGGTTTGACCCATGTAGTTAAATAAAACATAATTCCGGTCTCGTTTTCAATTCCAATATTATTTTATTGCAAAAGTTAGGAAACATAGAAGTTAATGAGCAATAAAAAGGCCCCATTTCATAGAATCAATCGTTACGAAATGTCAGTAAATCTGCTACAAAATGCAGGTCATTATAGCAGTATTTTCCGTTCATAATCAATACCACAATATGCAATGGCCTCAAAATTGTAAGCGAAGAATCAAGGGTTACAGCAGTAGAAAAGGTAGATTAGGTAACGACTTACTCTCCATGTAAGTTATCTGAGCAGTAAGACCTTGCATGTGCGATCTTGTCGCACATCATTATCTAGCTCTTCAGCGTAGTGCTTGATACTGCTTGGTGATGATTGTAATGAATGGGGCACTCACTCATCGTTGCTTATTGTGCTTAATTACTATAAGTTCTCTTTTAAGCCAACATCTGTGTCTCATTAAGGCTCGCATTATTTCCTGCTTCATGAGAAATAAAGATAACCTGTATTACAAGCTCTGGACGTTTTGTTCTCTCTAGAAGTCATAGTCATAGGCAAATGGAGCAGGAGCAGTACAGTGTACGATTAATTAACAAAGGATATCATTGAACACGGGCCATTAAACATAAACATTTAACAACGCTGTATTTCAATGCTGCATTGCGAGATGATTCTCATATGTCTCAATCTTCACCTTATTGGGAGCTCCTTCTCATATTTAATGCGGTTCATTAGAGCAGTGATTGAGCAAGTTTTCTTTTTGATTTGCAGCGTGATGCAATTGCGCCCCCTCTGCTTTATCCTGCAATATATATTCTGCACACATAATGTGAAATTGGATAATGCGCAGACAGCAGAGCTGTTCGCATGCAATAGGAGTTGGTTCGCCCCAAGAAGCTTGCAGTCGGGAATGAAAAAAATTGTCGGCGATAATATAAGTAGGGCTGGGGATTGGGGGTGGGGCGGTTGCTTTTTGGTTAACGTGAATTGGGCGAAAATAAATGGGTAACACTCGGCCGAGTAGCATGTAATTTTAGGAAAGAAAACTGTTAACTTTCCATCGTGTTATCGTGCGGTAAGATTAAGAAGTGACTGATAACACGTGGTTCGGGAATTGTTACCGACAGAGAGGGATTATGTCACTCGGTAGAGGAGAAATAAACAAGGGGTGAAAGCTGGGGTCGAGGTGAGTTCATTGCTGGAACTATCAGTCTAGGCGAAACCTATATTAGCTTTCAGATTATGGAGCTATCAATCGTTTTCATAAGTAAACCGTTGACACATTCATATCTGGTTTGTTTAGTGGAGATGGTGAGGGAGTCCGCGCATAATAAAGGTACAGATGGTAAAGGAATTAGACCAAAACAACTCGCACAGTAAGATACATCGATTGGTCGTTCTGGATTGAAGAGTGTAAAGTATTGCGTCTAGCCATAATGTGTATCACAGCTCCAATCAACTTTGCTATATTTGATTTCTATTTTCAAGTAAATACATTTCTGTGAGAGCACCGTTTAATTGAACCGGTGATCCATAATCTAACTGAGAGGATCCCACGCCCCATTAAAAGAGTAGCACTGCAAGGTTGTCATACCCAATCTGTTTTTCTAAGACAGAAGTTCCAAGAAATATCTTTTATTGGTACTTAATTATCAGGATTATATCTGTAGTGCAAAGTATAATGATCACAATCAAGATCACATTCTTTCAGCAGCATTCCACTCATTGTCTGCTAATACACTATAGTGATCTTTACTCAGGCGCTTCACCATATTCTTGCATAACAACTAATAGTCAATTAGGTTCATTCAAATACTTATTGTGCTTGACATATTACAATTCGAAACTTGGGCATAAATACGAAATTAATAACTTAGCAACTACGATCGTTTCCCCTTTCATATGAAACCTTACACCTAAGAATAAAGACTTTTCACTTAGTTTTAATGCAACCAGGGCTGGTGTTATAACGTTTCTATCATCTAAACAAATCGCAGTAACCACTTCTGTAATTACCACTGTGACGGGTTAAGGATTGGAGGTAAAATCGTCAGCGACTATTGTTCTCACGCCCTAGCATCGCATTTCAAGGGGAGAGGTTGAATCTCAGGTATATATAGATCATGAGTTTATGATAGTCTATGTCGTGGGTTGTCAAAGGTGGAACACAAATTGCGAATGAGTACAAGGCCGCAGAGTAATTGAATAACGCCCATAATCCCAAAACACGGTGCACTAAACCTGTAACGTTCTATTTGATGTCTGACTTCGCATTATTGAGCGTTATATATAGCCCACGTGATGGGTTGCTAGCCATAATATCATTTAAAACAGCGCTAGGAAAATAGTATGGAGCATGTTTTGTTCTTTCTGGAAAAATGCTCTGTGTATATAGCCGAAGTAAGCATCTATTAATTGAAGATATGTAAGAGTTAGTCTGCATCAAGCTAGATATCGGATCGCTGTCTAGTAGAACCTTTGTAATGGTAGTTTAATGACAGAAATAAAATTATTGGATATTTTGTAATTGATATTTTTAAAAGATACGCTTCTATTCAAACTAATACAATTCAGCTACTGACAAGTACAAAGCATTTACATATTTGGATCTGACCATCGCTAGGAAAGTTCAGTGGCAGAACTTGTCGAAACTTCCATTGCCATTATGGATGAGACAACCCTTTAACAGATAGTTATACTCACTCTTGTATTATGCGCCTACCACAATTTCGTGGCAGCAATAAGGCTTCAATTTCGGGGCTGCAATAAGTCTTATGGATTGGACTCTTTCTTTTTTAGGCGTTGTAGCATTGTCAAAATATTATGAATTATACCGTCATGTAATGTTTGAATATATCAGAATTGGTAAAGGATATCGCTATAATCCATCAAAGCTAGCAGTCGGGGGAGGGGGGGGGGAGAGAACATTGCACAACAGATTCGATAAATTTATTAAATACTGTTATCTCAAGCTATGGTTGAATATATACAATATAATTACTAAGCAAGACATCTTCGGCATAATACCGTAAAATCTACATAGGACAATCATTAATGAAAACTTTCTTTGATAGTACGAATCACATTGTTGGGTCCCTGGAGGTTATATGGCAGCAGGCATATCTTGTCGAAGATAAATAAGAGCTATGGGATGACCAAACTTGTCAATGGGGTCGTACTTGGGCGTCCCATAGGTGGGATGTTAAATGGGCAGCGTTGTGCCAACACAACGAGGTCCTATTTAATGGGCGCATTTGCAGGTTATTAACAAAGCGCAGTCTGAAAAAAGCAACTGTTGATACATTTGGCTTTTTGAGTAAAGATAGTGCTGTGCGGAATTGAACTGCTGTAAAAGCCTATGAGTCTTACAATTGGCTAGTTGTTTGAATATGTCGAGAAAATCCACAGATCGAAACACAAACATGCCTTGCCTAAACGATGATTTTTTTATGGTGTATTTGGCACAATTATAAGCGCCTTCTGATATTCATATAAATAATTGTTAGCCAAATAAAATTTATGACTGAAACAGGGGAGTGTGTGTCAGGATGCTGTGGAAAATGATGCAGCAGTTGCTGATAATAGCAACAATATAAACACCAAACGTACAGTGAGATATAGATGCATTGATAATAGCTAACAAAAAGCAATCTATTTTGCCTGTTAATTGGTAATGATTAAATAATACCGACAGATAACGTGCGAAGGTTGTTGCATATCAACCATACATGCAAATTATTTCAGCAAATCTACTCTGTTAAACATGGTTTTTAATGTCCTGTGGCGTTGTGGCGTGGGCGTTTCGCTGGTTTGCAGTAATATATAACTGTGTATTGCAAAAGTCTCTTTCTAGTGCGCTCAATTGAAGCCGCGTGACCAACCTGGACATGAATAAGTACATTCCGTGTATTTGGGCTGTCTTCGATTAGAGCAGGTGCATCTTTTAACAACATGAAGCATCTCCTTCAACACATTTTGCACCCACCTTCGGGTTAACTGAGTGACGTTCGCCCAATCTTGGTTAACACCAAGAAGTGAACTGCTTCGTGACCGCATAATTTACGGGCACATGTTGTGATCCATGGTACATCCTGCAAGGTGCTGTCACTACAGAATGTCAACAAGCAATTATTCCATGGGCGGAGTTCAAGACCAGATTCGATGGATGAACCAATAATCTCTTCAAGACAAATCTGTACTTTACATGCTGCATCAACTACATTCAGTAAAATAATTCTGCTTATTTAAATATCGAATGACTGTTTTACTTTCTGCTTTAGAATGTGCAGTATACATCCTTGCATTGCTAACAGATGTTTATTGATTAACCTTGCCTTTAAATCTGTCATTATTATTTGTCGTTAGCTCAAAGAACAGCCACGATCAACTATTTTTCACTTCCTATTTTAACGTTGAGTAACAATTATGAACAATAAGAATTTTTGACAATCTCATTCGAACGTAGGTTTATGAGCAAACTCGTAGTAACGGTGGTACAAGTGAATCATTGTCAGAGCAAACGCGGATTAATTGGCGTGTCTAACGAGTCAATACGATCTCTGTGAGAGCATCAAGCGTGTAATTGAAGCTCGCTATCTGGTGGGCCACACTCGTCAGTCATCTGCTTATCCATGATCCAGCTGAAAGAGCTGATAGCATGAGGGCATTGATGAGATACAAACCAGGAGCTTGACAGACGTCGCAACCTGGTGTGATTCCTTATTAACAACTACGTCATGCTGGTTGGTCTGCAATTGTCTGAGCTGCAATGAGTGCAGCGCACTGCAAGATTGTCGTCAGTTATGCATGCCCGAAGTGTTTTGCTAAGATAAAGGTTCAAAGTAACGTTTCATTAATAAAACATAATTATCATGACAATATTTATAATGTAAATGATTATGATCATAATCAGGATCACATGCATTTAACAACATCCCCTCACAATACCCGCCGGAGCCAGACCAAGCAACATGGTATTTCTCGATTGCTGGGGATTTTATTTGCTCGTCCTGACGAGGTGCTCTCTTTAGTTCATTGATGACTTTCATGTTAGTTAACCCCATTCACAGCACGTTCCATTATCTATAAACGCCGAACTGCTGCAAGGCCGTTTTAGCACTTTCGTTCAGTCATTCCGCATTATGCAGTGCTCCGTTAAGAACATCGTCCCTCGCTGTGGGTTTTTTCCAATTTTTTACCGCGGATTGTAGAGTC
The DNA here is from genome assembly GCA_034190875.2 of Urechis unicinctus. Lineage (NCBI taxonomy): Eukaryota > Metazoa > Annelida > Polychaeta > Xenopneusta > Urechidae > Urechis > Urechis unicinctus. The sequence goes on from CM067354.1 coordinate 56,329,427, forward strand.
GCGTGGATGTTATTGCTATATTATTAATATTGCAGTGCTAGCAAACAAATCTTGAAGGGTCTGACTTAAGATTATAGGCACAATATATATACCCATTATTTGAATGGATTGAAATTGCTTGACTGCTTGCCGTAAAATATACGCATACTGTAATAATGAAAATGAAAATAGAATGCAGAAAGCCTAATACAATGTGTCTCATTGCAATCCTTACAGATACACTAAGTGACACTAGCTATTATCAATAAAAGTGATACTTCCTGCATTTCATGTGGATGACTGTATTTGGTGTAGTCTGACGAATTTCAAGTCATCTTCAAATTACAATGAGTACGTCGTAATTGATGAGCGTTGTTACCCAGATGGCGACGACTAGTATTCTCTAAAGGTAGGTTGCCTCATGTGTTGTTAAACCTTCTACACAACACTCACGCTACCTGCTTATTGACAATCCACCACTTCATTACCGTTGCTTACCGACTCAGTAGACAGCTGGTTATTTCAATCAGCACATATTCAGGAGGGCTCTCAATTGGTTAGTCGTTGCTTCCATAAGTTTGTCTGGTCCATTCATTGGCGTGTCTTCTATTTGTATGAATTCTGTCTTTTACAAACAAAATCACACACCCTACAATTATACACAAACCAATCAGAAATGATTCTGACAAGATTCAACAATTGAGGTAACAATACTAAGTTTGCCTAACTCTTATGCAACACCCATGCATGTAATTATATTACTTTGAACCCTGATATTAACTTTGTTTATGATTAATTCCATACAGCGTTGTTCATAGAGTGACAATGCCGAAGGGAATGATATCAGAGTTTGCATTAGAGTTCTTGCAAGGTCATAACTATCCAATTGGCATTCATGATTTCCTACTAATTGCAAAGACAAAATGCATTGTTATATCCCTATTTTTTTGGAGCGGAGTAGTCATAATAAACAGCGCCACTTCAAACCGCGCATTGGATTGCATACAAATTGTAATTGACAACGTTGCTGGTGTTTTTACCGATGCAAAGATTACAGCAATTAATTGTTAGTCATTACGCTACTTCCCTGATTTTGTGCCACATAACACTTAATACTACTTGAAAGCAAGCGTTTGAAAGCATATCTATTCTAATCAAAACATTTCAAGGGAGCTCATTGCAATTATGTTGCGACCTTTCGTTGTGACCTTTCATCCAGTTTCACGATGATTTTTAATATCTACATTGGAGGCGAGGGAATAGTCATTCAATGTGAGTTAATACTGATTTGCTATAAGTCACAATAAATACTTTTCACTGGATGTTATATTACACCACCACTGGTAAGGCTGCTCGTCTAGCTGGAGGGGCGACTTCAAACCGACCACCACTTTCGGGCTCTGGCCCCTTTCCATCCCGCGGCCACCCTTTTGAGTCTTTCTGGTAAGTTGTCGCATTTGGTTATCTCGACAACTGAACACCTTCTCCGATGACATTTTCAATGTTCAATGCTTTCTGTGCCCGTTTATCCGCATCGGCAGTGCTTTGCTGCTGTAAATGCAGCCTTCAGCGGAGCTCAGAACATTTGATGGCATAGCTGACACGTAGCTGAGTTAATTGCGTTCACATGGGTTAGGCTGCAAACCTAAAACTAACTGCTGTTATCGTTCTAGCAGGAGGAACAAGTGAAGACGCTGCCAGGTGTTGCTCCATGATGCTTTCCGGGTCATTCGTGCCGTACGCGGTATGTAACTTCATCATCACCAGCAGTGCTGTTTCTAACCTTGTCATCAAAGTCAACAATATTTGTATTCCGACTATAATAGTTACGCCTTAACCTGCAACTACTGCTATGGCTATCTTCAGCGAGATCATAAGTCGAATTACTCTCTTAAGCAACAGTTTAGCATTCATGGTGTCTGCAAGTCGGTAGGTAGTGAAGGAGCTGCTTGCCGGGGTTGACGACGTACAACTCGGAATCACCTCAGACCCAGCATCGCACCTGGTAGGCCAGGTTGTTCTGTGTCTGTCTGTCGGTCTATTGCTCAAGCATTTTTCAACCATGTTAAAGAGGGTGTTGGGTTGGGCTTCCGGCAGTATATTGACAACAGTGATGGAGGATCTGTGTTAGGAGCATAACCTACACCATTGACTGGTAAAACGTTACCACGATTTTTGGTGGGGAACTAGTGGTCCCCCTCCACCTTCTAGGTCCTGGCCGAATAGCCCCCTGCCTCTGACGATACAACTACTAGTGAACCCCACTGACAGCCATTCAGATTTGTTCATCTTCACCCTGCCAGTACATGTGGGGAATAGTAACACCATTTTCTAGATGACATTTTTTAATGTAAACGACTTAGTGTTACTGCCCGTGACCAACTGCCAGGAGTTCTTGTTCACCGACCAGCTCCTTTTCGACGGTTTTAGAGGGCTGATGCTTCATGCATTGACATATATTTGGAACCGTTTTGTCCATTTTGCATTGGATTAAGGTGTTCGACTTTCATCTGGTGCAGTTGAATGCAAAGGATAATGTCTTATATCGGGCCCTTTTGATGATGCTTCTGCACTACACTATTGAGGATCGCACTCAAGTTGGCAAATAGCCAACAAACGCAAATGCCAACTGTTCAGTCAGCATCCTTGTAATTGCACTGCATTTGTATTCCATCTAGCATACTAGCAGTTATGAAACCACCGCCAATTGTCAGTTGTATATTATGGCAGACCACATATTCATCGTGCTTGTTGATGGCGAGATCTTGAATGACAAATTATGCCTCATCACGGTTGAGGTCACAAAGTTCTGTCCAATGACACACGGCTTGAGCAACACATAAAGCCGGCTTGATTTAGCTGCTCGGGAATAGTCATCAACTCCTACCTTAAGGCTGAAGATGATCACCCTTTTATTCAGTACACTCAATATAGTATGGTACAGCGAGATGAAAAGTAAAAAAGCCCTCGAGAATAACGACAGCTCACCAGCTTCAGCAAGTCACGGAGGCCGTACAATTATCCTCACACTCCATCTCAACAATGGACAGATCTCTGTTATCTGCATCACACTGCCTATTTTAAGCACCTAACTCAATGGGTTGGAAGTGGTGAAATAGTATATGCCGTGAACAGGGGTAGATGTATATTGCAAAGAGATATCTGCGCAATACGCAAATAGTTCTGCATCAGGTTAGCCGGCAGTGTCATACCTGAGGACAATATTGCAATGACAACTAGACGCTCTATAAGAGAGAGATTGTGCATTCAACCATAAAGAGCGTTCATAATCATTTGGAATAGCAGTTTTAATATATTTTGCTGACAACATCGCAGGCTCTCATAACCATCGTTATCATACGGACAGGAGCACTGACAACTGCGTGATGGTGTTCAAGTTGGGGATGTGATGTCGCTGTGCCACTGCCCATAGCGTGTGGGGTTATCTATATTGCAGCAGCAGCTGCTGTACCTTTCAATACTTCCCCAACACGGCACTTGCGACAAGACCCAGTGGCGTGCCCGCACGCCCCATATCCCGCTTGATGTAGTCTACTTTGCCCGTACACACATGGGACATGTTCGCTCTCGGTAAGCGCCTCAGTTTTTGTAATAAACTTGAAACAATTGCTGTGGATGACTGACTTTGTCTGTTTGGCAGTCTTGGCGGTATGATGTTTTCCCTTGCAACATGATACATCAAAGAGCTGGTTTTCGACGTTAAACTTAACGAAGCGTGCACAGTTCCAACAGCAAATTGCAAGTTTGGTGGCCTCAGGAATATCTGGGTTCATAGCCTTACAATGAATGTACACTAGCTTATTGATATACTGCATAATGCACCTACAGCATGCGTAGATCGTCGCACTATGGATGATTTTTTTGATGACTGGATTTAATGCTGATTTTTGCTCTTAGATTTGCGTGCTAGATTTGACGACATTCAATTCAATACCGTCTCACATAGCCAGACACTGTTTTGTAAAAACCGCACTATATTCTGTTTTATTTTGAAAAACAATAAGCACTCAATATCACCTAAGAAGTGACAAATCTGTTATGATGGGACTACGGTGGAATTACGGCCTTCTATGAGCTGTATAAAAACGAGTATGTTTGTGGCTCTTGAATCGACTTGTAGTGTTTGCAAAATGAAGCCACCCAGATAGGATTAAAATGATAAAATGTTATCTTAAGATTTATGTGAGAAAGCATTTTAGAGAAAACAGGGTGCTCCAACAGGTGTTGTAAATGACTGTATTGGCCATGATAGTTTTGCAGTTGTGATACAGACCAACGAGGGTTTTGTAGATAACCATGTTAAGTGAATATCGTTACTTACATATGGTGATGACGGGCTACAATTTTGATTAAAGAGATCATAACCAAACACAAATTTCATGCATTTATTTTAAACCAATACTATAGTTAGAAGGAGTTTTGCCTTGGTTTCCTTCGTTTTCTTGTTAAAAATACTGCTCGTTTTATCAAGAGGCTGTTACTGCTACGACATCAAACACTGCTACATATACTAATGCTACTATCATCACGAAAACCACCACTACTGCAGAATCAGCTGCAATTGCAAATGCTTTTTCTTCTGCGACTTACAAAACTACCACTGATATTACTACTTCTGCTACTACTTCTACTACTGTTGGTACGTCTACTACTGCTGCTGCTGTAAATAATTATAATGATGGTGTCTCTCCTGCTTTTACCACAACAACTCAATGTCCTATTACTACATACATTGTTGCTACTACAACCACTGCTTCTGCTGCTGCCGCTGCTCGTACTACTACAAATTAGATACTACTTCAAGTATTGATAATACTTATATTACTACCACTACTGCTGCTTCAACTTCTACAGATGTTGCAATCATTTACTACTACTACTACTACTACTACTACTATTACTACTGCTACTACTACTAGTACTACTACTTCTACTGTGCTACTATCAATGCTATTACTGCTGCTGCTTACTATTAATACGGCTACTACAACTACTACATATAACTGTGCCACTACTGCTGCATTACTGACAAAGCTACTGCTACACATGTTATTGACACTGCATGTCAAAGAAACCTACTCAGTTCTCAGATTACATTTCAGGTTGGGTAACATTCACATCACGCTTCTTTATATATAATGGCCGCAGCGGGGTCGAGGCCATTACACCTTTATTAATCACTCGGACTTGTATAATGCGCAGGCTTTTTGGGAACATTGTTCCTCGTTCGTGATCAATTTGATACCATTTTCTTCTTCACATGACGTGGTTGCATGTTTAACGCTGAACCTTTTACGACATTTGCGTTAGAAAAATTGACTGCATCGAGGTCTTCTCTAGATATAACTTCGTGGTGTAACTATATGACGGGATATGCGCAATCGTTATGCTTGCCCTCTCCATTGTCGTCTATTAAGGACGATAGGTTTACACTCAAGAATACCTAATCGTGTTATGATTGTCTATGGCGACACCAAAATATTTAGAACTTGGTCCCTAATGTGTTAAAGCTTGGCTTGGCAGATGTACCTTCCCTCGTGATGCTGGAAGGTAAGCGCCTTATATAAACCGCAATGTTTTAACATTACATATTGATTCATCACACTATATTCTACGACTAAAACGAGTTTTATGCGAAACAAATTATTTTTATCACTTCATTATATGAATATATGTTTGGCCTCTGGTTTTCTACGATAAGTCATCACCCAATATACGCATACCAATCCAACTTTGCAATTTACACTAAAAGAGGATGAAATTTGATTGATCTCGTTCTTATTCTCGTCAGACCATAGAATATATAATGTGGGTGGATCTCATCGTGTCGTAGCATTCATCGCGTTACTCGACGTCCTTCACTGCGGCAAAAAACTAGTAATTTGAGTTTTTTGGTGTTAAAAATATATAATTTCCATAATATTCACAAAGTCATTAGATCGAGGATCATGATTTAATTAACACACAAGACTAAATATTATTAACAGTCCCCATCAAGATTGTGGCAACGACGAATGCTTATGGTTAGCTTCTTTAGTTAGCTTGGGTTTTTCGATTTTCTGATTCATAGCTGAAGATTCTAGCTACACAAATTTATAGGTTATACAGAATGAACTCGGTCAATGCGTATAATTGTGCACAATAAATGGACTGCAATTGTGTATAGAGTGCATACTGCAAGTGGCAGCTATGAGATAACAATGGACGTTGTAAACTGTCGCTGTGTCTGTCTATCCTGTCGACGCCAAATGCATTACAACCCTATCCCGCCTGACACCAGGGGTGAGAACGCTGTGACATCTGTTCATTCATTCGTAAAATTAGAACAAAGCTTATACCGTATCAAATCACTTTGAGATAAATACAAATTGTCGAGAAATTCAACTCCCAGTAATTTGTTTCCAAACCAACGCGAAACAATACCCATGCCATAATATGATCCAGATCCTATATTTTGAATAGATCCCCCCGACTAGTTGATGGTCAGTGGGTTTGAAACGCTCTGTTGTACTAGCAAAATCAAATTTGAAATTCACTTTCATTTAACATCTTACATTTTTTATCAATAAAATGGGATCGCTTAATCAACTCGACTGAGCATATCGACCACCATATCGTCAGCCATACAATTTTACATAGCTATGCATTTACATCACTGTTTTCGATACCTACCATTTCTGTTTTTTCTAAAACATTGATAAAATGAACATGATTGAGAGTTCACTATGTATGACGCTTGCAAGGTTCAAACACACATCGATCGATGTTCAATTATTTCAGCTAATTTAGATATTTCGAGTAAAACATATACTTGAATGCCATCACATCCTTCCTAAAACATCCTTAAGCAAAATGAAACGATATTTATGTATATCAAGATCATGGTTAGAGACTTATTTTAAGATAAAAAAGTTCACTCTCAAATCAAGCAGCCTGATTTGTTATCTTCCCCTTTGGAAACGGCATGCTCTTAACAAACCCACAAGCTGTGGTAGGGATGCTGTGACGCTGTACATGCGCGCTTCACCAAGGCAGTTATCAAGGCGGAGTCGTTAGCACAATTGAATTGTGCGTACTACGTAAATAATGCCGCATTTGCAGATATTTCCCTCAATGACAAACTGATGGGACAAGAGCCTGAATAGATTATCGAGTTAACTGGATTTGAGTAATATGGTAAATGCTTTTGGGGTGTGAGGTGGTGGCATGAGTTTTAAAGTGATGCAAAGAACCAGCTGCCCGCTGGTCATGACAGTCCGTGGCGATACAGAATAATAGCGCCCACAGGACATGTCAGCTGTTAGGTCGAAGGAATACCAGCACCCACGGGGTAAGGAAGGTGTAAGGTCTATAGAGATACAGAAAACCAGAACCCGCAGGGTAAGGAAGTTGTAAGGTCCATAGAGATACAGAAAACCAGCACACACGGGGTAAGTTAGATGTAAGGTCTATAGTGATACCGAATACCAGCGCCCATAGTATCAGCTGTAAGGTCTAAATGGTTTCGTTGTTATGAGTCATTGCAGGTGAATGTAATCAGGGTTTTGTTGATTTATCAGTATATGTTTAATCAATAAGTAAATAATCATTATAGTCGTAAGTGAAGAAGTGCAGATTTATGTCTGTCTCTCAGGGAATGTTGGTTCAGTACCACATGATTTTAACTGTACATATCAGGACAGCAACATCTGTAGGAGTGCGCCAAGCTTCGAGGCGTGAATAATTGGTCATCTTTTCGCCAGTGGTTTACATGCGCGGCGATTAAGGCGATTTATATTATTTGCCGCTCAATTCACAATACAGCATCTCTGTAAATATAAACAACCATCAAAGAGTATCATTACCAGAGCAATCTAAAGTTGGTATTGAGCACACTGGATTGCTACCATATTGGCCATGTCTTATCATTGCTAAACGGATGTCGATATCCGATAGTCTAAATATTGTGTGTGTGGTGTGTGTGTGTGTGTGTGTGTGTGTGTGTGTGTGTGTGTGTGTGTGTGTGTCGACTGAGCGCGACACACAGGTCGAAAGAGGCAATTAGGGCCGCGTAAACTCAGCATTTTATCAGTCGAGGCGACAGGCTTTAGCTTCCCCGTGTAAATGCTCGCCCTTCTTGATGGTTATGATGACCATGTGGGGATGTTAAATCATTGTCTAATATTGACATCTGGGGCGAAGTAAAATGACTATTAGTCTCCCACATTAACACTTGTCTCGGCGTACGTGTGGTCGATAAATTGTCAATATTGAACCCGGATGTAAGCATGAAATTGTGCGGATAGTAGACTGGTGGGTGGCAGGGCAGTTCAGGATCTATTGAGACTTGTGAGGGGTGGGGCTATTTTGGCGAGGCTTTGTGGGAGTTGCAGATGCCACTCCATGCGTCAAGGACCTGGCAAAGCTACAATTTGTTCATGCTCTAGCTCCACATCTAGCACTAAGGCAGAGTATAAGCAAGTAAATATCACCTCATCAAGGAAGTGCTCGGTGAAGACTTAAAAAGTATAATCCTGATCCGTACAATTGGTCAGAGCTATGAACGCATGCTGGGATGTGATATTCTTAGGTAAATAAACACGGAAAATAAACTGGGTAAAGTGACAGAAAAGATTATTTTGAATACATATTGTGACGCGCCGGTGAAAGGGTAATATTTAGGCTCAGTGGAGGCGGGGCTTTGACCAACCACTTCAACGTTGATCTCACAGTCATTTGGTTGCAAATTTTATGCGCCGATTGAAGCTTACTTACCTGAGTATTAAGGCATTTTTGCACGTCTAAATGCCTCGAGGTGAATTGATCAGATAATCTACAGACGCCAGTGGTATCGGAAACGGCCTCCACGAGCCGTTTATTTGTACCAAAATTACTATGAGTGTCAATCACTATCTTTAACCAATTAGTTCATGTATACCTAGTAATATTTATTCAAACACACAGTCCTCATATATGTATCAAAATGGTGTATATCTGAACAAATGGCGCTTTAAGGTTGCGGTTTTTCAAGCAGGGTACAAAGCGTATCTCTTTTGCATACCACAAAAGCAATAAATCCGGTGAGTTGTTTCTTTTGAGGATGGCCCAAATACATATCGCCTACGGCTTGCTGTACTGTAGCCTATTTCCGAACAAGTGGACGTCTGTCCAATTCTAAGTATAATCAACGTCCTGGCCCTATCAAGCCAAGGAGAAAAACTTGAGATCCCAGCGTTCAATGATTGTTGAGTAGCAGTATTCAGACAGCATCGAGACCAGGATGATTTTATTAAGAAAGATGGATTGATTTATGATTGACGGCAAGAAATGGCGTTTTAGAAACGCCGTCGGCATGATCAATTACAATTCTAAATGCATTGGAGAATTCAAAACGTCCTTTTGTTGGCTATCTAGACTCTTTAACATACCAAACATTTGTGTGTGGTGCTATTTATCAGTGGCGCATCACGATGGCCCCTTTAAAGACATCTGTCAAAGACCTGGTATAACTGGGAAATGACCCAATCGTATGCCTGGAATAGTGGTAGAGGGAACATGAGTGAGTTATTTACAACATGTGACTGGAAAATTGTAATTGAGTTCCTGCCTTTATAATTTACAATAGTACACCGAGGCTACACGACAATCATGAGAAGCAGCTTGATATCCATGCGTTAACGTTTGCAATGAATGTGATGTGTTTGTACAAATTATACCACTAGGTTTTAGCTATTTCTAAGTAGGAATGTTTGATAAATTTTTCTCACATTACCAAACAGGGGGTGTTAATCACCGCAATATTCCCTCTCTTAATTACTCATTTCTTTATGCCAGCATTTTGGTCAAAAATGATGTGCTGCTACGCTAAGAATGAGAGAAATGGACAAAATAATGCCAAACTGGACTGGGAACATTTGAATATTCGAGTATGTGTGATTGGCATGGTGTCGTCTACGGGTGTTGTATATAACAAAATGACATTATACCCTCCTAGGGCTCACTTTTTATGCAACGAATAGAGCATCTGGAGGTTTGTGTTTTGCAAAAGCCACCAAATCACACTGCTGGTATGGTGTTTGAATGTTTATTGAGTAATACGACAATATTCGTGAGTAAGTTTGCTTTTGGATTTGAATAATGAGGCCAAGAAAATTATCAGTGAGTACTGGAATCGATATTGATGATATTATACTAAGCATTCGGAATTAACGGACGTCCGGCCGTTGTGTAAACCTGTCCTCAGGCGATCACACCGAGTATAATTGTCGCCGGAAAACACGCTGATGTAAAGACGGAAAGAGGACATAAGTTATTATCAATCATTCAAGTCTATTAATTCCCCATCTAAAGCATGAAGGACAAATGGTAATGTCATCGCTCTATTGTATATATGTATATATATAGCTATATATTATGTGAGCTAACAAAGCTTCGAGGCATGCATGATAAGTCACATTGTAGTTTTGTGTAACCGTCATCTTTGTGTCTCTGTGGAGTAAATGGTTTACATGAATAGTCACTCAACCCACAATACTGCACCAATATGAGTATTAATATCCCTCAAAGAGTATTACAGCGGAAGGAAACTGCGATGTAGTAGGCATCAGGTCTCCTGCATAGCTGCATTGTTGGCCATATCGTATCGATGGCAGAAGAACGTTGATATCTTATTATTAGCTTGTCGATCAAGCGCAATTTCTCCGACACAGAGGTCGAAAGAAGAAAAAAATGGCTTTGCGAACTCGGCATTTGATTAGTCGCCAGTTTTAGTGTCAATAATTATCTTCTGCTTTAGTTGCCCCTTGTAAATGCTGGCCCTTTTCATTGTAGTTTTTTAATGTAACTGACTTGAAAGAAATGATGGCCCTTTCACTGGGTATCTTTATTGTAACTGACTTGGCTATGTCGGGATGTAGAATAATTGGCCTAATATTGACATGTGAGGCAAAATGAAATGACTTTTGATCCATCGCTTTAACACTTGAGGGACCTTAGATAAACTACGTAGTGGGGGGTCTTTTCAATCCGAGGACAAATAAAAGTCGTGAAGATGAAATGTTTGGAGAGCCCCTGTATGTGTGGGGCCCGGGTTGTCAATATAGAACCTAAATGTAAGCATGTAGACGGGAAACCACATTTGTGCGGATAGATGACGATAGGGCAGTGAAAGATCAATTGAGACATGGGAGGATGATTGAAGGAGTGAGACTATGTAAGTGAGGTGTTGTGGGAGTTGAAGATGCCTCAGTACGCGCAATGGTATCGCTACAACTTGTTCACGTTTCAGATTGTGCATAATGCAAATTGGATAATGATTTTGTATTCTTAAGAAAAGCAGGGCAATTACTGTTGATGTTAAACATATTTACAACATGGATGGTGTTGCGATTGTCAATTACACGAGCACAAAAACTGTACTACCGTGTGTGAATGATGTAGTTTGCCACAGAAGAGGTGAGAGAATTGCGTGTTTGTTGGCTTCCCTTCTTCACAATTTTAGTCCATGCCAATCAGAGGGTACTTCGCAATCGAGCTGGACAGGCAATAGTCAGCACCTTTGTTTGAAGTACAGTGGATTGAATCGTGGAATGGTTGTTTTTGTGTATTTCCACATTCATGGAATCAATGGAGTTTGGCTGAGGATCTGTCGATTTCACTATAAAACGGAAAAAATGATCAGAACCTTGCGCCCAGGGGGCTTGCATTGTCGCAGACATATCTCACTATGAATGTATGGTTACAGAGTGATAATCACACATATCAGGATATCCTTTGACCTATAATGACCCATCCATTCATATCCTCCCACGGGCATGCAGCATGGCACTATGGGATCAATAAATTCTGTATCGGAATATCACATCTACGATAGCAACCACTTGACCTAGTCTCACCACACTCGTTAAGTCGCCCGGTTCGTGCGGTTGGTCAGAGCTATGAGCGCATGTTGAGATTCGATATTCATAGGCAAATAGACATGGTTGATATATTTGGGTATAGCGGCAACGAAGAGCAAATTGAATAAATATTATGACGTGCTGTTGCCAACATAGTTATCTACGCTAAGTAGAGATTGAGATTTGACCTACCACCTTAACTGAATATGAAAAGGGATCATATCAATGTCATTTGTTTGCAAAGTTATTTCACTGATTACCGCTTATTTCTCACAAAATTAAAGCACATATTGCAGTTCTGGCCACACTTAAAACCATGTTGCAGTAGAGCATGAATGCACATATTTCAGCTCTAATCTAAGCTACAACCACGATGTACAGAATATCAAATACACACAAATTCAGCTTTGGCCACATAAATTACCATGTGGGAGCAAAGTAAAAATGTCTCTGTGTGATTTATAGACACCACGAGACATTACTTTTGCGACATCTACTTTGAGCGTAAATTGCAAAGTTTATCCAATGAGCTCATGATAACCTACAGCGTTTAATTCAAACAAAGTATCCAGAGATAGATTGGTATCAAAATATTGTATACCAGAACAGATAACGGTGCAAAAAAACGAAACCCAATTCTGATAACAGAATTAATAAAAATAAGAATATCGATTTTCGAAAACTACTTTCACAGCAGAGGGCACCAATAGTTATGTCTTTCTTATTGTTTGGTGTTAAGATGCTTTCAGTTTTGCATGTTGGGAACAAAACAATCTTTTTTGTATACTCAGCTTCGGGAACTAAGATCGCCAACGTTGTTCTTTTGCATAGCACAGATGACACTTTGCGAATTTGCCCAAGCAAGTGGACGTCTAACCAAGCCTATACCTTATATGATAAACTTCCCGATTATATCAAGCGATCAAAAAACGATCAAACATAGTTTTCTTTATATACAATATACCTAGTGGACCTAGATACCCATATGTAGCATTATTTCCGCCGATGCAGAGATCCTTCATCGCTGTCAAGCATAAGACCTACATATAACAGAACCTAGTGGTCGGTCCGTCGAATGCTTTTGTGTTTATATAGAGTCGTTTGGCTGATATTGCCATATAACAATGAGCCAAACCCCGAATGCTGTCAGTGGTAAAATTCATTATACAAATATTGCGGCCAAGCTTGTCTGTTTCTTTGTTGAAACCATCCCAAGAAGTGGTTGTTAGTTATCAATGAGAGTGGATAGTTTCAATGTTTATCAATGCCGAAAAGCAGTGCCACAATCTTATTATCACACAAAAGCAGTGATAAGGCTGTCATCTGATACCAGGCCTTTTATTAAAAAATATGCATTAGGATGGGACGGACGGGAAGAGGAGGAGGGCGGGGACTGTCGAAATGTTTCAGGTATTGGACAGCCATCACTGTTAAAGTTCAGCTATATACTGCAGCTATGTCAACTTAAAACATTGCAAATGACGAATAGAAAATACGACGAATAGAAAAAAAAATACAAGAAAGAATATAAATACGTATATATATAAATATATATTTATATATACATATAAATATTAATATATTTATATACATATATATATGTATGAATTAATATTCATATACATATATATACATTTATATATATACATATATATCTATACATATGTATATATATACATACACATATATATATGTATATATATACATATATATCCTTATATATAAATTTTATATATATACATATATATATATATATATATGTATATATATATATATATATATATATATATATATATATATATATATATATATATATATATATATATATATATATATATATATATATATATATATATATCTATATATCTATATATATATATATATATATATATATATATATATATATATATAAATGCGATCATTAATAACATCCGGACGTAATTCTTGTTCATTTGTGCATGTTGTGAAGGTAATAAGAAACTCATCATTAGCGCGCAAGTCGGGCAAAGGTTTGTTTCTATATTCTAACTCGCCAGTTTGAAGAGAATGAACAAATGTATATACAGCGTGGGTAAGTACCCGCAACGGTTGTTATTTTATTTCATCACTGCACAATATAATTACCCTCACGATCGTGAGAGCGCTTGACATTGACGCTAGCCACATTTGTTTCTCAATGGATCCATTCGTTAGTCAAAGTGAGGTAATGAAGTTATGAGAATTTGCTAACAGCGCTCACTACACAGTGGTGCATGTCAGTTGTAAGGTCTATAATGATACAGCATTCCAGCGTCCACGAGGCATTTTAGTTGTAAGGGCCATTGGTATTGGTCATCTCGTGGGATATGATCAGGATGTTGTTGATTTATCAATGTATGTTAAATACATGAGTCACAATCTTAATTGAAGGGACGCAGCTATGCGTCGGTCTCTATTAAGAATGTTGGTTCAGCACCATATCATTTTGACATTACATATCAAGTGCGAATGATTGTCATCTTTGTGCCTCTGTGGAGCCGATGGTTCACATGCGCGGCGATCAAGTCATCCATGCTCAGCAAAGAGTACTTAATTATCTGTCACTCACCTCACCACACAGCATCTCTGCGAATATGAAAAAAACCCCTAAGAGTTGTATAACAAAAGTAAACTACACAGGGATTGGTGTCAGGTACACTGCATGGTTATTATGTTGGCCATATCTTATCGATGGCGAACGAACGTTGTTACCTGATTGCTAGCCAGTAGACTGAGTGCTGTTTGCCCGACATAAAAGTATAAAGATGCAATTAGGGCCGTGCAAACGTGGCCATTGATCAGTCGCCAGTTGGAATCACATCAAATAGCGACTGGCTTTAGTTGCCCCGAGTAAACACTCGTCCTTTCCATGAACGTCCTCTATTGTGGCTGACCTGATGATAATGATGGCCATATCGGGATGTAAAATATAGGTCTAACATTGACATCTGATGCGAAATGAAATGACTTTTGTTCTATTTCATTCACATTTGTGTCAGCGTACGTGTGGTCGATTTATTGTCAATATAGAATTCGTATGCAAGCATGTAGTCGATAAGAGGCAACATTAGATGCCTGGAAACCACAATGGTGTTGATAGTTTTTTTTGTGTTGCAGATGTAACACTTCGCGCCAAGAGATCAGACTACCTTTTCACGTTGCAGCTTCACATCTAGCATAATCGATGAGTATTAGACCAACCCGCATAATTATTTTGTATTCTTAAGACAGGCACGGTAGTTAAGGTTGATTGCAAACATCATTTCGATCAACTTATATTGTGTTGCGATACTTATCCCACAAGGGAGAAATGATTACGTTTGCACCTATGTAGATTCCTATCCCCGCCATTTGCTTGGATAATTACTGCACTGGTTGATTCTAACTGACCAGAGTGTGAATGCATTTATTGGCGCACTAGCACGTGGTTTTGAGCATTAATGCACATATTGTCATTGTAATTTCATTTACAACGACGTTGTAACGGAGTATCAAATTCACTTATATCGAATTTGGACGCATGTCCATGAGGTAGCAAAGTATATACGCACTCTGTGAATTGGTCAGATATTATGCAGTCTTCTGCTGAGCTCCTGCCTCCGTGAGCCATTTCTTAGTACTAAAGTAACTGTGATCACAATCGCTATATCTTGCCAATAAACTCGAAAAAGCTTGAGCCTTTTATTTGAA
The DNA here is from genome assembly GCA_034190875.2 of Urechis unicinctus. Classification (NCBI taxonomy): domain Eukaryota; kingdom Metazoa; phylum Annelida; class Polychaeta; order Xenopneusta; family Urechidae; genus Urechis; species Urechis unicinctus. The sequence goes on from CM067354.1 coordinate 56,345,011, forward strand.
TAAACCATCTACTAAAAAGTATCAAAGTTTTGTATATAAGAACAAATTAAGGCAAACGAATATATAAAAAAAATCGAAAACGATAAGTGATAACAGCGTTAATGAAAATCTATGTTTGAACCATACTTTCACAACTGTGGGTCCTAACAGTTGTGCCAATTGTTTTGTTTAGATTGTTGGCCTGAAGACGATTTTGTTATAGGGCAGTAAACATGACTGAAATGCAATAAATCCAGGGAGTGTGCTTTGAGGATTGTCCGAATGCATAGCATTAATTACCCATTGCGCGTAGATGGTATTTACGGGGCAGCACGACGCTTGAGATGGGCTTCACAGTAGCCTATACCTAAGCAAGTGGACGTCAGTCCATGGCTTAACCTTATAAGATCGACTGCGTGATTGTATCAAGCAATCATAAAGTTATCAATCTTGGTTTTCTTCATAAACACATAACCTTGTCGTAGAGACATATATCCCAATTTGTCAGTTAATTTACTTAGACCAACTATAACAATTGGCTGCTAGCAGTAAATATATCAGACTAATATTGCGGCTATGCTTGTCTCATTTGGATATGTTTATTTGAAAAGTTAAAATATGTGATTATTTTATATATATATATATATAGAGATATATATATATATATATATATATAGATATATATATATATAGATATATATATATAGAGATATATATATATATATATATATATATATATATATATATATATATATATATATATATATATATATATATATATATATATATATATATATATATATATATATATATATATATATATATATATATATATGTAAATATATGCAGTTATGTATAAACCAGGCCGGGGCAAGGTCGTCCGATCTCGGGTGGCATGAAGAATATGTAGTTCAATTCGCATCACGTTCAAATATTCGATTAAGGTTTAAGTGCTGCCTAGGCCATAACATCATTAAAATTCACCTCGTTTGATACGAGGATTCCGGGGAGATGTTCAATAGGGAACATTTGGTATCTCTTAGTTTGGAATTGGACGTGCCGAGTAGTTTCAGTGGGTCCCGGGGCCTTTACGCAGCATGGAGCAAGTCCTTAATCCATTAATCAAAGAAGTTCTCTCATATCCTATTAATGTATTAACGTTAAAAGCCACCTTCATACACAGAGTCTCTATCCCCTCCAGCACAACACCACCAACCCTGGACACATACGTTAATGCATACCAGTGCAAATACACGCACTCATATGCTTCAGGTATTTCAGTAATTGACCACGTGTTTACATAACTACTTATGTTGTCGGTATATGTAATAAACGGTGGTTTAATTTGGCAATTTGGGGGTTTTTTGTCTATGAAATAAGTAGTATATACAAAAACCCGCTTGAGCATATGACCACATTGTACGGGGAATGATTTGTTATAATAGGCTTCCTATGTGCCACGACCCTCAAGAATATAACTGTTAATTTGTGCATACTGTGAAAATAATGAGGAACTCATCATTGACAAACCCAAGGACGCGCAAGTCGGGCATGTGATGATTTCGATTATCTGGCTGGCCGGCTGGTGAATGAATCAGCGGATATGCGTGTGAGGTGGTGGATGACTGAGCTGTATGAGTGGTCATTACCATGCTTTGCTTCACAATATCGTGCTTGCCTTGCATGCTAACGATTCGCTTTGTCGAACTTTCCATGTCGAGTATGAATCAGCGCAACCCTCAAATTGTTCATTTGATAGTCAGAATAACAGGGGACATGATCGTGTGGGAGTATGAAATCAGCGCAACACGCCCATGGGGCAAATTGTTGTATGGTTGATAGATCAGAATAACAGGGGACATGGGGCATATAGTGTATGGTGATAAGAGGGTTGTCAACAGCGCCCATGGGGCATATCTGTTGTATGGTCTATAGAGATACAGAATACCAGCGCCCATGGGGCATATCTGTTGTATGGTCTATAGAGATACAGAATACCAGCGCCCACGGAGCATGGCAGTTGTATGGTCTATAGAGATACAGAATACCAGCGCCCATGGAATACCTTCATTGTTATTATAAGCCCCAATCGGATATGCATCAGAGAAGTTAAGTGCACTGGTGTAAATGTAGGGACGACTGCATTGGTTAGCGGAGTAGATACATAACCACAATACAACCTGTCTGTCTATTTGAGTCAAACTGATTGGTTGCTGAAGGCATCAGGTTTATTTGCCCTATCAACTATATGCAGGCGCTGCGCATGTTTGAGAATCGCTCGTCAGGGCAATAACCTGTGCTGATGATAGCGTTACTATTATGCTGTCTACAGTCTCCGAGGAGAGCTCATTTCTTCCACAGGCACTATCAGTATCCCGGGGGACATATCATACACAAGCAGACTAGTGGGCCGAACCGAGGGTTATCAAGACATCCGATTAACAGCTGTGTTTGATACAAAGAGACATAGCGATATACCAGTGTATTCGATACACACATGTTATCGGAAAAGTGTTTTTAGGTTAATGTTTGGGTCCATTATTCGGACAGTGAATGTATTGTAAATGTATGAAGACCATTGATATCCGATAATTTGCTGATCGCGCGCCATTTTCCCGACATGGGGGATGACAGAACTAATTAGTGCCGAACGAATAGAGGTCAACTTAATTGATCATAGAAAAGGCTCTCCTTTACCAACTGCGTTTTTTACTCTAATTGAGTCGATAGCAATGATGGCGGGGCAGGAATGAAATATAATTGTCTAGTTAAAACCAATGAAGCGAAAATTTACGACTTTGTGATGTTTGATTTAACGCAAGCGCAAGTGCAGCCAATTAAATATCAATATAGAATCCGGATGTTTGCATGTAGTCGATATGCGGCAATAAGAAATGCCGATGCGCTATAGAGATGCGGACAGAGGATGACGGGGCAGTGAAAGATCAATAGGGACATGGGAGGGTGACTGTAGGGGCGGGGCTGCGTCGGCGAGGCTGAGTTGGTCGAGCGCGCCTGTTGCCGCTATAAGAGGACCGGGAGTTGCAGAGGCCGCAGTACGCGCCAAGACATCTGGCAACGCGACAAGTTGTGAACATCGCAGCTCCACATCCAGCATAAACGCTATGTTACAGAGAGAACAATATTGAATCTTGTGGTAGAAAAATCGATTCAAGTGGATTATTTTGACAATATGGATGGTATTGTGATGCCCGATTACACAATGTTGGAAACCAAATAGTATTCATAGGTTGGTCACAGGAGACTGGAAAGTTTGCTGACTTTCAATCTTTGCTTTGACAGTCCATGTTTGAGGAATACTTCATATAGTATCATTCGGACCAATATTATTTGCAAATAAGCTGTTGATGCCATCGGCGTATTGTCTAGGCTGAAAGTATTGACAACACTGTTTCATCAATAACAGTGGAGTGGACAACAAGATGATTATTATAAACAATTTTCACATCCATGGAATCAATGGAGTCTGGCTGAAGACCTGTATACTATATATAGTAGTCATACAACATGTGCTGAACAACTGCATGTGCAACCATGACGCCAAGCGACTTTATGATGACCTAATGATTAAGAAAGCCTACAACAAGTTAGCTCGACCAGTGGGCAACCATTCACAGCCAGTTATTGTCCGATTTGGACTACGCTTTGCGCAGCTCATCGACGTTGTAAGTATGCGTAAAACTCCTAATGCTAGCTCAGGATTACATAAGCTGTATGCAACAAGACGGTTGCATTGGTACCAATTATACTTCTTTAATTATCACCATTTTATTTATAATAAACAGAAGCATATATCAGCATGTTTCAGTATCAAATACATCACGCTATGCATGATCCATTCCATTGCTTAAAGCAGATGGTTGTATAATAGAAGAGCTACCAACATATTTTGAAAGCATTGAAAAACTTCATTTCCGACCATAAGTGCTCATAACTCCAGCCTTCTCTCTGCTGGTTCCCAGGTCCCTACAATAAATGCATCATTCTACGAACCGAGCAAGTCAGCTAGAGCAACGCTATAAAGAGATTCAACTATTCAGTCACTGTAATGACACACTTAGTTATGCAACATTACAGTAAGGCTAGATGACGCCAAGTGCTGAAGTGGGCCGTCAGCAAAACCTTAATGTCCCTAATTTCCACTGGTTGATGTTTTATGATATTGAATAATCGTGATGTGTTGGTATTCATTGAATGCCTCAGTCTTAACTGCATCCAGGTTGTGTGTTACTTGCTTTCAGGATGAAAAGAACGAGATAATAACGACCAACATGTTCGTCATTCAGGTTCATATAATGACTCAACTTGGAAGCTACCTTCCAAGGAATTATCTGTATTGTTCTGATGACCTCAATATTCTGATGACTTTGTTATGGCGTACAGCAATGGGAAGATCACAGTTTACGTTGGGAGCCACATCAATATGGCGGAGTTGATACTATACATGTTCCATCAACAAAACTATGGCTGCCCGATATTGTTCTCTACAACAAGTTAGTTCCCATGCTGGTAGTACATTTACGATGAGCACATACTAAAATACACATCAAAAGTGCGGTCATAAGGTTAAAAATCAAAATGCGACCCAACAATGCTCCCCTGCACCACATTGGTATCATTTTGTTAATTTACAGCGCGGGTGGAGATTACACAGTAACATTGATGACGAAGGCCACTCTGACGTCGCGCGGCACTGTTATGTGGGAGCCACCGGCAATGTATAAAAGCTACTGTAACATCGACGTCGAGTACTTCCCCTTCGACGAACAGAAATGTCACATGAAATTCGGGTCATGGACCTATGACGGACCTAAGGTACTTATGAAGGTTCAGTTGTTTCTGATTACATCAACGACAGCGCGCGTTTTAGCAGGTATGCTTAATGACATATTGCCCAAATTCTACTAAGCGCTGCGTAATCCTTAGGTATCCACAATACATCTCACTATATGGTTAAGCTGAGTATAATGTTCTGACTGTGACGGTCAAATAATTGCGAGGTATGATCACTAGGTACATCTGAAGCATATTTGGCAAGATAAATACGGCAACGGTACTGGTGGTACTGTATTGATTGACGTCGGTATGGACCTGAGTAACTTCTACCCTAGTCAGGAATGGGACGTGTTAGCAGTACCAGCTAAACGAAACCTCATCATATACCCCTGCTGTCCCGACCCCTTCCCAGACATCACCTTTAATGTGTCACTCAGGAGAAAGACGCTGTATTACGCCATCAACCTCATGGTACCTTGTGTGTGCATCAATCTGCTGACTATTCTAGCGTTCTATTTGCCGCCTGATTGTGGTGAGAAGATATCTATATGCATATCCCTTCTCTTATCTCTCAGTATCTTCCAGCTCTTGTTAATGGATCTGGTGCCCGCCACATCCATTACAGTACCCCTTATGGGGCGCTACATTCTTTTTACCACTTGTCTGGTCTCCATCTCTGTGTCCCTATCCGTGGTTATACTGAACTTTAACCATCGCACATCAACAGTCACTAACATGCCATCGTTTGTCAGGTGGTTATTCCTTGAAACACTTCCAAAGTTCTTATTTATTCGCCGCCCTACTGCGGAAGAGGTTCAAGAAGCAATAAATGAAAAAACGGACTGGCATGCAACGAACAAGGACAGCTTTGACAAGCGTTACAAGGATAGCCAGCGACAATCCACGCCGGAAAACCCCGTCCCGGTTGACACGCCAGAACGAAGTGATGTGTCTTATTTCTGTCAAGCCTGTGCAAAACAGAACATGCAAGCGTTCCAATCGCAATGTTATGTGGCAATGGACGGGGCTACTTTTCTGGCCCAACGCTTGCAACGAAGTGAAGACCAACGAAAGGTGAGTCACATCATTCAATCAGTTATATTACGTAATGCTGAGGGAATCTGCGACAAATGGCCGATCTGCTCGGGCTTTATTTTCTCATGATATTGATGTTTTAATGCTATATATCTCATTATATTTGTTCTAACATCAAATACAAACTAATAGTCTCGTTAACAATTAACTGTCGGAACAAAGACCTCCGATCCTTCCTAAATTGCCTTAAAGGAATGTGCATGTAGTTGCGGGCTGGGTTCTATATCTTTACTTGGCATTTGTTTTATGTCATTTACCATGGTAGACTCAATATTCACCAAGCCGTTATATGCTATGAATGCGTAGTGGACCAAACTAAACCTAATTCTTTGATGGATGTCTCCCTCAGATTCGAGACGACTGGAGGTTCTGTGCTCTTGTGATGGACAGAATGATGCTCTGGATGTACATGACGATTTGCTTCGTGGGAGCTATGGTCATTCTGCTTAACGCACCTGCCCTCTACGACAAACGGCCTGCAATACCATAGCTAACTTTTAATTTAAATGAAACTAAATTAATTTACCTTTATCTAGTTACAGGACCCAATCAACCCATATTGTAATGATACATTTGATTGGTTTTATTTGCTCATTTACATGTTTTCATCTCATTATTATTCCCAATGATGATTTGTTGTTACTGGATGACTGGACTACTTTGTGACGCTCCGTGTATTTTTCTATGAATTACCCTCACCACGCAACATACTTATTCGCAATGTGTACCAACATTGCGCTGCTGTTTTGCTGTTCTTTCTTTTCGTTGAGAGTAAATTGACAATGCGTTGTTCGTTTTTGGTGAAGGTCATGTATTCATATGTTATAATGTACAAGAAGATATCCACAAATACATCTGATCGATAGGTTGACAAATCGATGCAAAACGATTTATTTCTGAAGCTATGTGTGTATGACATCTGGAGCTGTCATTTTCTGGTGTGACAAACGGCGGTCAGCCAGCTCGACAGGGAATACGATATGTCACAAATGGTTTATTTTCGCTTCTTGTGTTTAGTTGTTTTGGTGCATCCGATCGCCGATGTGGTAAGTGACACCACGTTTCCAATGACTAATGTTTTGGGTAATAGCATTGTGCCTTTGGTTCCGCTAACCTACGGGTCAGTCAACAGATAATGATTTGACATGAAAAATAACACAGGAATAGTGTTAGTCTATCAGTACTCTGCCAAAGCATCTTGTACTAAACTAACTTGATTTGACTTGCAATTCAGTGCTATGTTGAGGTTTGTGATCATGCGGATGACCACTGAATGGGTCACGTCAAATGTCGCAGAACCACTCAGATGTAGTATGCTATAAATCAACAATCAAGAAATTATTCACGCAGAACCATGGCAGCAGCTCTCGTACATTTGATTGCTATGGACTACATCGAAGTCGTCTGCGCACCCCTAACATCATTTGGTCAGGTTATATTGCCAATTAGCACATTTGAACTAACAGTGCCACAATAACCATGCGTTTCAATGCGACATTGAAGCACGGTATTGTACATCGGTTGCCGAGTGATATAAAACTCGCCTCATTAAAACTCCCATTCAGGTTACAATCAACTAGCCACATATTCATGGATCGCTAGCAATAAAACTCTTCTTTACCGACATGATAAAGATAATGAATAAATGAAATGGATACCCATACCGTAATAAAAAACTCTTACAATGATGTTGAAGTCTCAAGCCTGCACACATTTTATAAGGCGAGGCATAGAAATGCAAGAAGATGATGCATTAAATGATAAAATCACACTATTCCCAAAGCTAATTATTCTTCACAATGCTTTCACAACCCCAACGATGCATCCTACTGATAGTCCTCAAATTATTACGGAATTTGCTAATGATGGAATAGAGAAGTGAGTAAATGAAATTGTATGGTTAATTAGATAAGCTATGGAAGAAATTACAGTCATTTCGTCTGTTTGTTCTCCTCGGCCAAGTGGCAGGTTACCTAATCGTTAGTATCTGGAGAATATGATACGATGCAACATTCAGTTTTCTCTATTACAATCACTGCTACCAAGGTCTGAGTAACTCGGTTTTAACCGCCTAATTTACGTCATGGTTAATTTCCTAATTTATTTACACAACAGACAAATTATAGTTAATAACAATGGCAAATTGTGCAAATACTATCTGCGAATCTTAAGATATATTAACGCTAGCGAATCGCCCGTTAGACTCTAATTTGTAGAAATGATATATTGCAATAACGATTACTTATTAACTGCTTGGGCGAGGACAAGTCTCGACTGTAAATGATAACAAGCATCTGAGCAAAGACCACTGCTATAATAACTGTCTGTGATGCATTGGCCGTTGCATTTAAGATAATTGATTAAACAATAGCTGGTGGAAATGTTCTGCACTAAAAGCAATAAATCTTCACCTTCAGGTTTTTATGTCTATTATAGTAATCGCTATTTCGAGCTTCAAGGGATCAAAGTAGAAGCGCGAACTCCCAAATGGAGACATCATGGCAGTCATGGCTAAGAGTCGGCATAATGCAAGTTCCCCATGATGCCGATGAACATGATCCAGCAGAACGAGAGTCCTGAAGCCGGTACAATAATCGAAATCCCAAAGCAACTTTCAGTGCTGCTATATATCCGCCGACGAAGGCATAGCGACAGAATGGCATCGATTGCCAAATTGGCCTATACTATATTGGGTCGGTAAATGGGCCTATGATTCGCCTTAAAGGTGCATTTCTGTTGGAAACTTCTCGTGTAGGCCACGTGATACTGTTTAATCACAGTATCATAACGAGTCATAGTATTTGCAGTATTGTTGCCTATGCTCAGGCTGGCTGTCAGGATGCGCATGGTACTTAAGCGCAATACTGAAAGCACAATAGCAATGCATTAGACTATAAATCATAATCGTTTGTACCAAAGTCTCCGCCTGCTTACAGAGCACCGCTACAATTGCAGGCGAATGGTTGTATCCCATCATAGATATAATTGTGTTTTAGAAAACATATTCCAATTTAGATGACATAGATTTCTTCAATTCTTGGTAACTCAAACTATCAAACACAGTCCCGCCAACTTGGCGTTGTGCTCACGGGGTGTAAATGTCATGAATGTTAATTGAATAATTAGACGAGTGATGTTTTTTATGCACACTTGATGACTGTGTCACGTGTAAACAAGAATCATATTTGTAAGTCCCAATAATGCACAACTCCAGGTAATATTCTTTTGCTCAACAGAACAGCGAGGATACAGTGAGGCTTTATAAAACTCCACCGGAGGTCTGACGATGAATATTACGATTTATGAAGAAAATGGCCTAATAATTAATTTATAATGCATAGCGACATAGACTTTAAGGCTAACGTATCACGATTTCAATGCAATAAAGGTATATAATCACGTATATGGTTCGGCTAAGTAGTGATGCAATTTGCGGTCGATCGGGAGAGGTATTTCGTAATTAGTACAAAGTCGCTGTCCATGATAATCTATTAGCTGTAATTTTGGAAATGAACGCAGCTAAGCTTGTTAAACACAGCAATTGCCCGACAATTGCTACAATGACACGTGAAATATGGAGCAAGGTTTGTGACATTATGTTTCATCAACATCATCTCTTCGACTATAATCCTTTGTATTCAAAACCGTATGCATTTATATATTGAAACTCTAAAGGCATGTTAGATGCCAAAAATACACAAATTATAAGATACATATCACTACTATGAGGACAGGTGTGTCGCGGCTGAAACTGAGTTATTCCTCTAAAACATGACACCCGATATAATTCCACTAGGTCTGTGTATGCGTTCACTGTTTGCGTGGTTTGTTTGGTAGGTTGTTTCAGAAGTGATGCTATCTTGAACCAAAAAATCATTTATGGTGCGCAGAAGGAGGAAATAGATGGTGTGAAATGCTTGGCTCGTAATTTGTGGGCAATTGGGAAAGATATTGTCGTAGTTACACATGAAAATCAAATGGCAAGAAATCGCTGCTGGCGATCGAATAAATCTTTGAAATCATCATTTTAGAACAATTACAATTCAATGATAACAAATATTCACTTAAATGTGACCAAATAGCATTTTTGTATTTGATTCCACACTTTTTAAAAGCTATTAAGGCTTACGCATATATGGTTAATCGAATGGCACATTTCATTTTGGGGGAATTGTCAGGTGCATATGGCGCGTAATACCGGCCTGTGATCGAGGGCAATGTTTCAACACCCACTGATTTGCAATTCTGATAGCCTTATGATTGATTATATTGTTGAAAATGTCAATGTCTACATTGCTAATCGGGCTGCTTAAATAGATCCAAATATCGAGACACGCTGGGGTTAGACAATATAATGACCAACTTGTCACGGCCGTTATCTCGCGTCGTGTGAGGGATAATCAATAATTGTGTACATCACTTGTCCTCTACCCTCCCAGCAACAAAGATCAAATATAACTCTCACTTCATAGTCAGCAAACCAAATACTGCACAGTGTTGTTGTTTAAGTCTTTTATGTGGGTCAGCTTATGTCCCAGATGTAATTACCAGCAGTCCCAGCTCGATTATTAAATCAACCGCATGAATCGCCCATTTACCATATTTCGTCAATGACTGCCCTAGTGACCACCTCTGTTTACATTTGATAGTTGAACCATTTATGTGGCTGTCTGGGACCTTTGCACAGCGAGTTATTTAGCCCTGCGAATAACTTAATGTATCTTGTCAGAGCCATATTTGTGCTTAGGAACATTTATTGCTACATGTACATTTGATCACTGTTAATACTGTTACGTCGTTTAAACAAAACCTGCTTCACATTTTAATCCCAATACGTGCACCACCATTGAACTCCTTTCTGCCTAAACCACTAAACCCCCCTCATATTTATTTGATGACGCCGATCATTCCATTTGATACCGAAATTAACACGGCCTTATTCGATGCTCCCAGCTGTTTCCCGTTTAAAAATATGCAATTTACTCTGAATTGCCTTCAGTGTTGAGAATAACCGCAGCAGAGGTACGCCATATATATATTATATATATATATATATATATATATATATATATATATATAGCGTATATATAGTATATATATATATATAGATATATATATATATATATATATATATATATATATATATCGGTATATATATATATATATATATATATATATATATATATATATATATATATATATATATATATATATATATATATATATATATATATATATATATATATATATAGCGTACCTCGGTGAAATCTACTTCTCACTATAAATGAAGCAAAGGGACCAACGTTATTCATGCAACCAAACTTCTTGTCTCAAAATTATTCCCAGCTGGGGAATGCTGCAAGGGCCTCATGTAATGTAACACGAATGTGATTGAAAATGCATTCATCAATATAAAAAGCCCAACGACACTTTATGCACAATATTATGACTAACAAAAATCAACTTTCCTGGAAAGAAAGATTCATTCTGGTTCTTATTCACGGACTTATAACGATCCTTCCGATGCTTAAGTGAGTACTCGTGACATTCTTTTGTCATAGCATGACATGGGACATTGACGGCGGATACCGCTACCACGTGACACAAGCCTAAGATATATGTATATTCATAAGAGCATAGGCGTGTTATGGCACTCACGTTGGGAATGAATTCATAAGTATCGCGCACAGTTATTTTTTCAGTGAAACATAAGGCATGGATCATGATTAACTTGAGATATCATTTCGTAACTGGCACCATGTATAATTAAGTTAGATATCATGTTACCTCAGTGTCGGCAGCCATGCAGATTGGGATTATGCTTTTATACCTGTTATACTTTGAGGAACTACAACATATCATACATCTAACACAATTTCAATTAGATGGATTAATATGCACACTTAGGCAGGGTCAACGCCAAAATGGACAATGAATAGCCGGGATACAGTATAGGTACATAGCTCCAGATGACTAGTGTATCCGCTGGGTGACATTTTGTGTTTTACTTTTACCAGAGGTTACGAGCAGAGAGGAGGATGGAGTTGGGACCACTTATGTTCCTAAGTGGTTCTTTAAAGTTGATTCAAATTTTAAGTTGTCTGTTGTTAATGTAGAATTCAATTATTTGTTGATCACTGTGTTTGGCTTGAGGTGATGTCATGCGATGGATGTATGATTTACAATATGATCGCAAATGCTTTTACTACGAGTGTTTTCGCGATTATTACATATCCCATGTTAGTAATAGAGTCGTGTTGTTTAGGATAGCTTGCATATTGCCGACGGCTTTGCGCATTACACAAATGTCATTAATTCGATTAAGTGGAGGACCGAGCGGGAACAGTGGTTTAACGTCATGATTGCCTGTGCAGTTTGGTGCGATATATATCATGCGTGTCATTGATAAGACTTCATTCATTCTATGCTGAACTGACATTTTGTGGTTCAGAAACAGGTTTCCCCATTTCGTGCATTGACATCAGGCCTTTGTTTGCAATGCAGCGGAAAGCACTGTTCCAGCTACTTGAATTTCTTGTATCGAAATATCTTGTATTCCGTTAGTTTGATTAATACGCCTCCTACACTCATCGTTCACCCAACCGCCTCTCTCACCAAAGCAAACGCTGCAGTTTATTGGATTAATTATGATTTGATAACAAGCACCAAATGCCAGATCCATTATAGTGATGTATGACGACCAATATTCCTCCTTTTATTGTGGCTTATTTTGACACGGAACTCAAGGGGCAACAAATGACTCTCCTTCTGTTTTGTCCCGCGTGTGGTCATTTATGGACATCGTATGTAATCCGCGTACTTCGCGTTTTTAATTAATCGATATATTTTGCCATTTACCATTGCGACTTAACAGCAGCATGCTTAATATATGGGTCATGTTTTGATGATTTGCTAACCACGCGTACGTTTAGATTTGCTGTCCAATTGATGAAGAACGACGGTCTTTTTATTTCGTATTGATTGCCAACGCTACATCACCACAATTACTAGCTTACCACAGGGTCGCCATCAGAGGTGACAAATCTAGAGATTGATCTGGTGACTTTAGGCTATTTACGTGACCATGACCGTCTCTTCCAACAGTACCCTTACTCTACTAGTAAAATATAAGATATCGACAGGAATATACTGTTTGAACCCATCCTCATTATCTAGAGTCAACAGCTCTCCATGGTTGTTATTGTCATCCTGAAACCAAACAAAACACCAAACCTGAATGAAGCTGAAATGCAGACTTCATATGAATACCAATGCATCATCGAATTATTCCTACATTTTGTTTGATGTGACTTATTGCATTCCTCAAATAATTGGAATCTCAATTTCTATTTAGCAAACCTAAAGCAACCAACCCTTAACTAAATATTTCCAAGGACGCTCTCTCTGATTGGCTGTAAATGAATTGCATAAGTTGTTATACAAGCATCTGTAGCAAACATTACACTTCCAAAATGTATACTCTTTATGTAGTAACATTTCGAAGATTGTGCTCGACTGTATTGCGGTACATTGACATTACTACAGCAAGTAATTGAGTTTTACAATCGACATCATTTTGATATTATTTTGCAGTAATTGCCTCTGATATGATCCTTGTGTCGCTCACAAATATAACACAGGTCGCAAATGTCTATTTCAGAAATGATGACCACATGAAAGCGACTGCAATACAACGATGAGGCATCACTCCCCATATCATTAAACAATAATTAAGTCTTTTATTGTTGAAAATGCGTCCCTTGCTGTCGAGAGCAAATATACCCCTATTTGACAGGTGCAGATGCCTGATGCAATGTAGGCGACATAAACTATCAGATAATGACCGCGCTCAACTCGGCCACCGACACAACTAGCAGTCCTTGTTTCGGAAATGACAGGTTTTGCTGACATATGCGGTAAGCCAGATAATTACTTCAGTGCAGTTAACATCAGTTATACGATAGATGACATTACCATCGATCGTATACATCTCGTTGCTATAATGGATGTTTTCATTTACTGTGCTACCCGGAGGATCTTGTAAGATGTAATATCAGAAGGAGCGGTGCTGAACAACTATTCCCTTATTCTCACTCGAGGAAGGGCCGCAAAGCTATATATAATTATGAAGCAGAGTGATAGAAATTATAATGATTAAGATTCATAATTCACAGTAAACAGATGAATGATTTAGCAATAATCACCATAACGTTATCGCATAGCCATATTTAGAGGTGCAAAACTTTATACGAGTTCATTAAGTAATATAAAGGTAGAAACGAGTGTGATAACTTAGTCAGCTAAGACGAAAATGTGTTTGCCCCTCTTTGAAAACGATTTCAACATAGGTTAATTATCTCGCATTCAATATAGGCATTCCAATACTTGCTTCCTGGGAATATTGTAAGTGTCGCGAAAAGTTGCGCTTAGAATTGACGTCCAGTTATTAGAAGAAAAACGTCATTTTCATCAATGTTAGTGGATTATGCTACATCGCTACGATTACTATCCAATCAGTTAGAACGCAAAACGCTTATGACGAGGGCAATCGTTCACACTGGGAAATTTTTGTTGGATGCTATCGGAGGAGCACAATTTTAGAGAGAGATCAAGTGGATGAAGACGCCTATTCACCCATGATTGCTTCGTACGAAATATCCGGCAATCAAATAGTGTATCCACACGCAGAGGCTCAACTGATATCAGAGAAATGAATCCCCACGAGTAGATCAGCAGTGAGTCACTGAAATCTGCCAAACAATCCATTGTATTATCCTTATATGAGCCCAATGTTGTTGCATGCTAATCATGAATAACAACCAATTGTTATCTGTGTAATCCATTTAATATTTTAACGACATTGAACGTGCAAGCTGCTAGTAATTTTTGTCCAGTGAAATTGATAACGCAACGGAAATTTTAGCTGCTTGATTTGTACTGGTCAGCGATTTACTTGTCTCGGTGTTATATACAAGTAGCTTCAGCTACAGCGTTACTTCCAGGCCATAACTGAATATAACTCCAGTAATTCAGCCACCATGATTATTGTTGCTCAGATGCAGTTTGCTAAAATTATACAAATGTTGCAGATTTGTTGGTATTCTTTAAGATGCTGTGAAATATATTGCGTAAGATATCAAAGTGATTTAAACCAATGTAGCCTCAGCGGAACAAGGAATATGGTTGTGTACAAATGCGATTGATTTGGTATGTCTGGTATCTATTGATGACGTTTTCTCTCGCTATGCTTATGCAAGGCCAATATAATAATCTTATCGTGCACCTTTGAGATGTGGTTTCAAACTGACACTATCGCAATAACTGGAAGGCTATGCACCACTTACTGCCACCGTTATATTCATTACCTAACAAATCTATCAATTGAATCACACATCATCTTACGGACCAGATAATTTAATCTGATACAAAAAAAAGAATGACTAAAAGGTCATTGCGATTAATTATTATTGATACATCTTCAGTGTATCGTCATTTGCATCTAATACACAATATATTTATGATATGGACCAAAATTAGAAGATTGACACATTTGACAATGTGTTGAGCCAGTATTAAAACTTCAGTATGCTCATAAACTAATAGTATATGATCTTTTAAAGTGCATTGGTCAGAAATTTATTATTCTTCAGATTCGCCGTCTCATGGGCCTGACGTTAAGAACCCACAATCATTTGTTGCACTGCATTTGTGATGATGTTTCATTTGAGACACAACCGCATGGAAGTTTCATGAAATTTGTTCGTACTGCCATGCGACTTACGCTATATAGTAGTCTGTCAAATGTATGCAATATTCTAAGCTATATATGTGCAAGGTATAATATTTGTTTTCAAATGTTTTAAAAGTGTTGAGGACTTTATGAACACAAGTTATGCTTAATGACCAATGAGACATGTTCCAATCTCATTCACTGATCCCATTAATTTGAAATACTTGTTTGTGAGCCTGTAAACATTCAAAATATTCCGTGTTTACCCATCTATATCTTTGAAATACATCGTAGCGGCATGTTTGTTTGCAATAGGTGTCAAATAATGAAGTTGGGTTGGCAGGGTTTATTTTGATATACGGTACCTGATAGTCTTATCACTGTAAGTGGCGAATTTACCATAGATGATACCCTGCCATAGTATCACATATGGGAAAATTGATATAATCTTGATTACATTATCCGTCCTAAAATATGGTTTACTCGTAATCATTGAATCAAGCAAATCGATGGGCTCTTGGAGCAGACAGGGTAATGTCCCTTGCGCATCTGACCATGATCAACATTTGCTCATGTATATGCTGGCTCATTGTTTGAACAGCATTATTCATAAGGCACAGCTCCAAGACGATATCTTGTACTCTTTGATTCGTCAACAACGCATATAATTGAATTGGTCATTTGTACTGAATCATTCGGATTCTTCGCCCATAAATCAGCCACTGGATGAATAGTTTATAGCATCGGATTAATATTGCCACATGCCTTCATTCGGCTAACGTTGGAACATAAAATAAGCCCTAGACATCGGCTACCACTCACACGTGACGCATGCATTATACTGATGTAAATCTACAGCAGCATGAACGTGTTTTATCTTGAGTCTTAGCTGGTCCCATACTGATCCCGTTAAATGCACCATTACCTTAAGTAGCTTATCTAAATTCCGCTATGAGCTAATTCCATACCATACGAGACAAAGCTAGTGGGAATTAAATGCAAATTTCTCTGGCGGTCTTAGTTTTTCTAGACAATCCATGGTTAATGATAAGCAGCGAATGTTCTGTGATATATAAATATAAATTCATCATTGGTGTGCTTTGCTGTGCGGAATTTGATGACTAATTCACACAAAAGAGGATTAGCTTTAACAAAGTAAACTACAACGAACCTAAGACTGTCATGTGGGGCATCAAGCGAACGACCCGAAATCGTTTATGCGAAAACCGTAGATTATGTGTTGTTTTTGAACTGTGCAACCTCGTCTACAGTACAATCTAAGATCAGGCAATTTAGACAGGAGAGTGGAGAACTACATATGTGCTGGGAAGTGGTCCGCGTTCGTGCAAGGTTTTACAAACGCACGCAGCAGTAGTTGAATGGCGGTGTTGTCTCGCGCAAAACTGGACGATATCACATCATCCTTGACGCGATAGTATTGGTTTGTTGTCACGTACACAATTACACAGAATCACAAATATTAAGAAAGAACATCGCTCAGACAAATCTTTCTTTGGTGTGCTTAAGATACTTGAGGAAAACGACAAATGTCTGCAGGCTCCGGCAATGCTATATATCATGTATCATTGGTGACTCCCCATGAAAGTTACATAAGCAATTGAAACAGACCAATGCGCTAATGACATGCGTATGTTATCTTCAATGTTGATATATAGTGATTGTGGTAAAGTAATAACTAATTGAGTAGGACGAACCAATCCAGCAATGTGGAAAATAGCTTAGTTAGACAGGACGTTGGATTCATTGGGATGAGGCACTGACACCCAATGGCTTCCTACAAATACACAGAAGATTTTATTACTAATGTGTTGTACCTGCTCGCACTTGTCTGTGGTGCACATGACATTTGTAAACATCACGGCGCAATTGCGCTTCACATGCAGATAACGTCGTGTTACCCTTCCATGCTATTGGATATACGAAACTGTGACGAGGTGAGTTATTATATATATATATACTCTCCCTTTTGTTAAGTGTCAACAAGGAAATCGCAAGGGGTTTTTGCTTTGCATCCGCGAATCCAGGAATGTAATCACAACAGGATAAGCCTGGCGTGTTTCTGGTGGAGTAACATTTTGTCAAGAGAAGATCGAGAAATTAAATTATGCGGTAACACAAGACAGAAATGGTACTTGCTCAAGAATGGCTCGGTGGTTAATGGTAATCTTGATTTTAAACATATTTGACAAATATCTAAAGCCGTACTATGATTATGTCGTACATTTTGCGCTAATATGTCAGCACACCGAGTTATGAAGGTAAAATCAGTATTCGCCCAGGTTAAACACAAAGCTTCGTAAAGAACAATCGACTCACCATTGCGCATATTTAAGATAAAAACTGACAATCTTATGCACGTTTAATTAGCAACTCATCTCTACGGCATCTACTGAGTCCTTGGGTAAACTGTTATCTTGCAATCAAACGTTAAACGCGCAAGCTCCGTTGTATATTCCATTTTTGTTCGGCCATACTATAAGGGGTTATCTCCTAGGCATTAAATCCTATCTGCTATTGTGACTTATCTAAAGTGATACAGTGTGACAATAATTGTTTGACTTATTATGCAGCGATTATTAATATGCGTATATATTGTAATTACCCGTCTGTTTAATGATCAAGTTGATGGGAAACAATGATAGCACTAGTCTGGTTATAGGGGAAATTTGTTGAACATTGCATTAATGAATCGGACTCGTTGAAGTCAGGCAACAGCGAGGCAGCTCCAATTGTGGGCTTTGAAACGGCGTGCTGATAAATGTTCATGTTCAAAGGCTCAGCCGCTCAATGGCAAACATAGCCAATTAACCGTATACTGCGCTGAATCTGCAAAATATGTCTATGATTCATCCCACGTTGCTGTAAAGGGCATTTTCTGTTAACATGCAAGCATTCTAATGAAATTGATGCACTCAACTGTACCCGCTACTCACGCATGTAGCAGAACCATGAAATAGAACTCACAGCAAACACATGTCGCAGCACCAACAACGCAAAGAATCAACACATAATACGCTAATGAGTTGATGCTTGCTGTTAGAAAAAAACATTATGTAGTAAACACCACACATTTTGTGTTGTTCTGCGTGACAAATAATCTGATGTTGGACAGTTGTTGTATGTGCTTAACATACCTATATGAAAGGTAATAGAGATGAGCACATATAGAGTGATATATATTCGTTCATAAAAGGCTTAAGTGAGTGGAATGATTTTGATGAAAGGAGATTAATCGCTTAGATAAATTTTCATCGTAACACCAAACAAATAACGGTTATTTTTTACATAAGGTTACCTTCAATATATTATCGTATCAAGTTCAATGCTGATGTATTGTCCTGTTAACCTGACCAAACCCCATAAAGAAACATAGTCAACAATGGGTGACAGCGCCTTTTGTATTATTAAGGAAATATGGATAGTTGTTTCCTCTATTCTATTTGGTTCCGACAGGCAAACAGACCATTTGCCTGCTTGTTAATCTCTCAACAAATTAATTGTGATGACTTAGGACATTTTATCATTCAGTAATTAAAATGTTGGGGACATAATGTGTTTGAAGGTATACCTCGTATGGTTGATTACATACATCTGCATCGATGGCTGCCAGCCGTAACTGTAGTGAATCTACTTATCGATGTTAATAACGGTCTCGAGACCTCCAAGAAGCGCACAAGGAGGAGCATCTCGCTATACACAGAGCTGCAATATGCCATCGAAATCAATCAGCACGTCAACTTTGAGGGGAGTTAATCCCGATGTTTATTGCATGACGGCCGATATATTTAACTCTATGGTTAAAGGAGTATAATAGATAAAATAACAGGCATGGATAGTCCATTTTTACGCCAGTTGCTACCTTTCTGTTGGTATTCTTTTCACTATCCCGCTGATATTATCTATTTTTCTCAGACCCAACAATTTGTAACAATCACAATCCATAGATGCGGTTATACATTTGGCTGGGCCATGTGTCATAAATAGCTTTTTCAAAAATTACGCATAATTCTGTTAACTAGATCATTAATATACAACCTCATCCATAATTTTTTTGGTTTTTTTTGCTATTACCAATTGCACATTAAAAAAAAATAGCCAGATGTACCTACCGCATATAAACCAATTACAACGCGCTATTTGGTAGACCCTCTATCCGAAAAGTGACTCATATGAGGAAACAAAGATTTGTGGATCTGGCTGCCTTTTTGAAATAGCTGGTTAACTGGCGATACTAGGCACAAAATAAACATTTTTGTATAATTTTCTTCGCTTACTGAGTCGGCGATGTACGATGGTACATGACAAATACATTTATTCACTTGTTTTGTAGCCCATAGCGCTAATCTTAAATCAGTCTGAAGGATGAAAGACTCAATTGCAAGGCCCGTTTTACTTGATGATGAAAACCGCACCCCCATGATTCCTCTCCGACCATTGGAGGAGCACGATTGCAACTCCATTGCTTCCATTGAAGCTAGAACCGAATTGATTGGGAAGTATGTTGGTATGATCTTGGACGCATCGTTAAATTACTAGACCATCATGGAAATGCCACAATTTTTTTCAGAGCATGATACTTAAGTCGAGTTTGGATAAGATGTCGTTATGTTTATTATGCCCCAGGAGTTAGGCAATCATCTGATGAATAACAGTCATGATAGTCAGCATCGAGATATGATGTACGTCTGAATATGTTGATAAAAGTTTCCAATACAACTCCATAACAAAATAATATGCATCTAAAGATAATGGATATAGTTTGTATTCTTAAATGTTTAAATGACGAACATATGTGTTGTTTCATTGTGCAAATGGGTAACACACAGCCCAGGGGCGTTGTAATGCACTATGATACCAACATCGTAAACTCATATTGAATTATACATAGCTAAATGTGTCATTTTAGTGAATCGCATTGCACCAGCTGATTACGTCGTTTCTCTGATTGATGATTATTTCAGTTCTAGAGGATGCCATAGACAGAATTACTTATAGTCCATCGTTTGGATGAATTCTAGAATACAATTATCCTTTTGTTAGCGATAGGTTTTGAATATTGTGATGCATTCAATATCGTTAATAGATACGAGAATCATAGCGCAGGAAAACGATGTTGGTTATGCAACCGCGTTGTTGTCAGTAACTAATGTTATCCTAGGCTGCTGGGTACGTCGTAGTACCAGTTATGAGTAGTCATTTACATCCAAATGACCTTTACTGTAGCATGTTAACCGTCATGCATCTTTAAGAATCAAGATTACCTTGTTGATTATTTATCATATCTTCCTATCATATCCCTCATGATGGTTAATCTTCTGTCCTCGTCTCATTAGTGCGGCTTAGTAGCTTAGCAGTTAAATGGTTGCATCGGGGTACTAAATAGACGTTTAGACCAGCAGTCAAGTTGATAGAGACCAAAGTTGATTGATTTTGATTTAATGACCATTATTATCACATATCAGTCCAAATAGAGAACACTGCTGGAAAGGTCAAGCGTTTTTATGGGGCAACTTACAGGGATAATTTATGTTGGCTGCTATCGGAGGAGACAAAAACTACCGACCGATCAAGTGACTGAAGTGGCCGATTCATATGGCCGTGATCGTCTCTTGCAACCCCTGTGCCAAGTGAATAGCGTTCCTTGACGAGATAACTGTCACATATCAAAACAAACATAAGACATCAGTTCCGTGATCAATTTCCATAATGTCTAGGACTACATGAGTAAGTGAGTTATTAAAAGGCGGGAGTGAATTGCAATATCAGGTATTTTGTGTGAGCTGTGCATCGGAGGGATCAGGATGATACGTTGTTTACATCAGTGAATTGCATACATAATTAAAGAGACGGTCTGTGCTGCATTAATCCTCGCCCCACGATCGCCTGCCAATTGGTCAGCATTCCTTGCTGCGTGTCGTGCAAACGCCATGAACGACTCGGGTTCATATGAAAATGAAGCACCAGTTCTGCCAAGTTGGCGCAATACGTCTAGATCCGGCCACTGTAATGAATGAGTACTGTTGCCGCTTTTCATTACTTATATGTAACAGTCTTGGACGAGCGTGTGGTGCCATTCGTATTTCCATGATCAGTGGCTCTAAACGGAATCATATCAGTTGACTTGATTGCGCCACAGTTTTATCAGGTAAGCAGTATATTGGTTTGGTATATTGGTTTGGTCAATATATTTCTACGTTGTCAAGTGCATCAGCATATGCAATCGGGAGTAAGGGAGGATATAGGGTCGTGCATTTATGGCAATATGATGATTCCTCCATATGATTGCCAGTGTATATTACGTATTAGGCTACATTGGTGTCATTGGGTCAGTTAAATCAGACGTCCACACACGTGTCACAGTCAGATACCACATGTATCTGATTTGCAATCCTCTTGCTTGCATGTACAGGCTAAAAAAGACTAACATTCCCATTAATGTGAAACTTTATTTATACATGCAATAGAGACGTCTAGATTTTAAAGATATGGCATTCCTAATAAGCCAGATATTTGTTCATAACTTATTGTCACAAAAGCCATCCACAGAGCCTTTTCAAAATGTCTAAGCCGTAAAATTTGGGAAATGTTTTTTCTCCAGCCATTTTGAATTAGAATTTTCGTGGTGTGGAACCTACATTTTTGACGCTTGTTTTACAGCCAAGAACGCATATCATTCCAACAGTTCCTGATGAGGAACTGTACTCTTTACACTTGATACTGTAAATAGCATCCCCATGATTTCGCCTTCGACCATTCAATGAGCAAGATTCACGACCATCGAGATATTACAGAGATTTGGACAGGCTAATAATTGTAACCGCGAAAGTACCATGGCAAAAGTTCAAAAAGATTAGTAACATACCTGCTATGTCTGCTTAATTAATATCCGTTTGCCTCCCCCCCCCTTACCCCCACTTGTGTTTTCTTTTCTGTCGTCGACGTACCAGTTATACGTTGGCAATTTTATCCAACTGACCTTTACTACGTCAAGTTATCTGCTTGCTTGTCTTTTATAGAATCATGAATACATTTGCCCGATATAAGCTTGATCAGTTCACGCCATTCAAACCCTCACAGCGCACAGTGGCATCTCCGAAGTCAGGTCTTCAAACAGTTGGCAGCAGGCGCCTTCAGCCAACTCAGCCGCGAGTACAGAGCACCGTCCAGAAAGCCCCCTTTCCATGTCCCCAACGTTCGTTCACTGTCTGAATTGTGCCCCGGCATTTACCATTGCTGCCTAACAGCTACATGGTTACACCTGGGTGCTATAGTGATGATTTATCAACCACACTTACGCTTACACTAGCAGGCAAATTGATAGCTTAATTAGTCAATATTAGCCCCAGTATGATACATCCCGACATCACATATCTGTCCAAACAGAGAACGCTACTGGAAAGCGTCCGCATGGAACATTTAATGGCATAACTCATGTTGGCTGTTATCGGCGGAGACAAAATCTAGAGATCGGTCGTGACTGTGTGCATTTGTCTTATCATCATGAGTCTCAATGTTAAACGGTTTAGGCAGAGATGTTAACTATTGCATCTCTTGTCCTAGAAGTACATTGTAAGCGGAAATTGGAGCTTCTTGTAAATACAAATACTGTCACGGCATTTTCTAAACATCTTGTGTCTCAATGTTTAACGGTTAAGACTGAAATGTTAAATGGCATCTCTTGACCCAGAAGATATCGAGTAAAACATTCAAAACTGAATGGTGCCAACATTCATAGAGTAGGAACGACAACCGAACGGTAACCACGCTAAAATAAATGTTGGTTGAATATTCTCCCTTTAAAGTAACCTATAATGGTGTCTGTAAAAGAATAGTCATTAATATGCATGCATGTGGACAGTTGATACTGCTGTATGATGGTGTAGTTAACGTGGTGAGTACGATGTCGTTCATGTGAATCAACACTTCTTTAGAGAATAATAATCGTAACCAAATGATCGTTTCAGCACTCACAGACTGCTTCTTACAAAATTACAATAATTTCTGATAAGACACATTCAGCTGTACGTTATTATTGATCGGAATCTTTTTCAGGCAAGCAAGCGTCCTTTAATGTGAATATTTATTGAGCAGGCACAACTTCGTAATATTTCTGCAGTTCATCACGTCTTTGATGCATACCATGTGTATGTAGTATTTTAACCCAATAGTCAGCATTTGCCCTAGTCGCGATCTCAGACAGCCTGTGCTGAGGAATTCCCTCGTGTATTCTGTCCATGATATTGACATCGCTACAAAAGACAAATTTGCACTGTGCTTATCTTGAAATGTGCTCGTTCAAATAACCATAGATGAGGCGAAGCAATTGTTTCAGTGTCTAATTAAGGTAATCGATAACAGACCGTCTTTAAGACCATATCATCTCACATTCGATGGTCTTATAAATTATTGATTGGACTGAGGCGTTCAACGCAACACAGCATTTTTTGCATGTGTATTTTGTTATTACATCATCCATATAATGCTCGAACAAATCGATTCTAAGACGGCATGTCGATAACACAGACAGCTTTATCTAGTACACCATGTGGTACCATATTTGTAGGGGCATGTTCATAAATTTCGATTTGGGTGAGTATGGAATGCACTAGATCAGCGCTAAATATTATCTATGGACAACTGCGGGTGAAAATCACCCCCATCCTTTCCCACCACCTCATGCCTTATTGATATCACTCTGTGCGTCATATTTACTTTGAATGAGATCCACATTATTCATTTCTCAATTCAATCAGAGCTTCCCACAGATTATATGCAGTAGAACCAACCTTCTGGTATGAATAATATTATGAATAACAGTTATGTCGTTTGAACAGCTTCTTTGAGGTTTATGCTTTGCTGACCGAGCACTTAACTAGTTTATTCCTGTACCATTTCCAATAATCAGCATCATAGGATTAGCACTGAAACATAATGTGGGTCTTTGTCAGCCAGAGCATTAGACTGAACGCGTAAGTCTACTGCTACTCCCACGTGACACATGCATGAGGTCCCCCCACCCCAACACCGCGAGTGTTAAATGAACTCATGCTGATCTAGTTAATTGTCCCATCATTGTAAGTAGCTCACCATATTTGCTCTGCGAGCGAACCCCATCACATACGATTGAACAATGTTAGGGATTATGTGCGGCGGGTTAATTAATATTCCATGTATTACTATATGCATTTGGTTCCCTGTGATCTAACAATGTAGAATCATCATTATCGTCATTTCATAAGAGTATGAGCTGCTTCCAAGTAAACTATACACAATACAACACTTTCATTGTGTAGCATCAGTTGAACGTCCTGCAAGTATGTTAAAGGCAGCACCCGCCAAGTTATGAAAGAATGTTGCAAATGTCCGATATTGCAGGCGGTGATTTTGAGTGAAAGTTTTAATCACCATAAGTTTAACTTGCTATGTTGCCATCGATCGTTCAATACACAAGCTCCGCTATGTTTTGCCCTGTTTTGCCGGCTATATCACAACGAGGATTCTCGTAAATGTTCCAAACGCTCAACATACATCTGACCCCAGCGACAGTCAGACTCATGCAGCGTTAAGCTTCATCTAGTATTAACTCTGGACTTCACCCACCGGTCTCGTATGATAGCATGTTAACAGTGATTCACTCCATTTAACCATGTGCGCCAATTATCTTCTCCATACAGCCAGTATTATACAGATAACGTAGAAATGAATCCGACCTAAAGTTATGATACTGCATCTAACCATGTGTTATTTTCAAATACATCAAGTATTTATACTGCAGATAACAAGTTAATAGGTGTAGTCGACACGCTAGAATTGTGCTGCGTTACAAGCCCTGTGCTATTCATCTGATATATTGATAGTATGAGCTGATCTGTGTTTTTGCGTTTCTCTTACTTTTTGTTAAAGTATGCAACCCACAATAACTTTACAGTTGCGTTGTGAATAATGTCGACCTGAGTTTTTCAACACTTTTCACCACCTCCACTCAATATTCTTGCGTCAACATTTTCATGGCAATATTTGTCCAATTCTTCATCATGTGCAATCGGATGAAGAATATAACTAAATTGATATTTCTAGGCTTTCACTTACCTGGACGTAAGTTAAATGCATAATTCATTTTCCTCTACTGAGTAGCAACAGTTTTCTCCTTTTGCACACATAGTCGCAATCGATGCACAATGAATGGCTTCTTCATCCGGTTACTTAAGTATTTTCGCAAAATTCATGTCGTATTCTACCCTCTGCCAATGAACTATCGTCATTTATTCATCTGTTACTTCGTTATTCCCAACAGCCAGATTGCTGACGCGATCTTGTGTGGAACGTTAGCGACTATTGCACAGAACAAAGCAGCAATATAGTCGAAAAGAGGACAGGCACAATGATTAAAATTGCATCTTGCGGCCGGTCAAAAAGGCAACTAGTGAAACCACCACCTAAATGAACCCCACTAAACAATGAAAATCACCTCACACTACAGATAATATCGATATACAGGAGAACAAGCTCCCTATTCAGGTTTTGTTCATTATGATGTTATATGTTCATATCTGTTGGACCCGGCAGCTCAATTAGATCCATTTAACCACATTGCACCGATTCTGCTACATTTATTTTAGGTCACGGCTAATTTTCGTATTTTTGTACTCGCTGCCATATTTCCTGGAGCATCGTATATGCAGTACACAACAGACAGTTATCAACACTGGCAAATTGTGCAGATACTATCTGCAAATCTTAAGCTGTATTAATTCTAGCGAATCGCCCGTTGGAAACAAATTTGTAGAGATGATATATTTGCAAAACCGATTTCTGATAAACAGCTTGTGCAAGGACATTGAGTGCTCGAAAGTCTCGACTGCAAATGATACAGAGCATCGGAGCAAAGACCACTGCTATGATAACTCTTTGTGATGCATTGGTCGGTAGAAATGTTGTGCTCTTAAACCAATCAAATCCTTACGACAGGCTTTTATGTCTTTTAAATCAATCGCTTTTTCGAACTTCAAGGGGTCAAAGAAGAAGCAAAAACTCGCCAATAGGGACATCATGACAGTCATATCAAAGAGTCGGTAAAATGCAAGTTCCCCAAGATGCTGTTGAGCAAGATTCATTAGAACGAGAGTCCTGAAGTCGGTAAAATAATCGAACTCCCAAAGCAGCTTATTGCCCCACGATTCTAATAGCCCGCGTACTTTTGCATGGCGACAGAATGGCATTGATTCCCAAATAGTACATTGGGTCTATTGATAAGCCTATGACTCGCCTTAAGTGTGCATTTCTATGGGAAACTTCTTGTGTAGGCCACGTGATGCTGTTTATTCACAGAATCATAACCATTGTCAAAACATAGAACAAAACTGTGATGTGTTTGAATGGGAACTGACAGAAGATCGAAATTCAGAAGATCGACGCAATATTGTGGCAAATTCACCATTGTCAAAACATACCAACGACGCGTTTGTAAAATGTGATGTGAAATGGGAACTGACAGAAGATCGAAATTCAGTACCAACGACGCACAGTATTTGCAGAGTTCGAGGTTATTCTGGTGCTGGCTGTCGGAACGCGCTTGGTATGTATATGCGTAATACTGAAAGTGAGACACCAATATATTTTACATGATGCACAGTAGCATTGCATTGCAAGATAACTCTTTCATATACGTTTGTACCAAAGACTCCGCCTGCTAACAGAGCACCGCTACAATTGTTGATGAATTGTTGTATCCATTCATGCATATAATTGTGTTTTAAAAACATATTCCAATTTAGGTGACACAGATTTCTTTGATTTGCCAATTTAATGGTCGCTGTGTGCCCAAGTGCAACTCGCCATTAACAAATGTAGATCAGGAAAGATATTCACTGGATATGATAAACTACAAAATCTACTTTGGTTTGTGGTCCTGTATCCCAAAAAGATTTTCTTCCATTTAATGTGCAAATATATCATGGTTATATACTGTAAAGCACCACTTTTGCTCTCCTTAGCTGCCTATCATGTCTCAAGCTTCGTGCCCAAAAGCGACCTTGACCTGGATGGCTACATTGTGCAGAAAGTCTCATGCCGAAAGTTACCATGGAGGAACAGATACACACTCACACACATCTCCCAGTGGGCCGTCATTTTATGCTGAATATTACCATAGGGGAACAGATACACACTCACACACAGTTCCCAGTGGGCCGTCATCTAATGCTAAATGTTACCATAGGGGAACAGATACACACTCATACATATCTCCCAGTGGGCCGTCATCTCATGCTAAATGCTACCATAGGGGAACAGATACACAGTCACACACAGTTCCCAGTGGGCGTCATCTCATGCTAAATGTTACCATAGGGGAACAGATACACAGTCACACACAGTCCCCAGTGGGCCGTCATCTAATGCTGAATGTTACCATGGGGAACAGATACACATACGCAGCTCCCAGTGGGCCGTCATCTTATGTCGAATGTTACAATGGGGGAACAGATACACACTCATACACAGCTCCCAGAGGGTCGTCATCTCCTTCTGAATGTTACCATGGGGAAACAGATACACACTCACACACAGCTCCAGTGGGCCGAATGTTGCCATGTGGGAACAGATAGATACCAAGCAGCGTACCCCCATTATATCAGATACGTCATCCCGTTTACCAAATCTGTACTTTCACGATTACTTATGTTGTAACAACTTGATAGATTACATGGCTTAAATGTCTATCGTGCTGTTTAGCTCTTATTCATTGCCCTGAAACAAGAAAACAAGTGAGGTTTTTATGGGACCCCGGTGCGCCTTGATACAAGAGTATAATGAATAAGTGACATAATATCCCGCATGCAGAGACTGAGCGATTATGCATCGCCCTATTCAGTCATCATAAAAGTCACCCATGAATTGATAATCTACGCATCCTCTAAACACACCATTATCAATAGACTAAAGTACTTCTATTGGAAGGCTATGAACCTGTAGGATTAGAAATTGATATTTCTGAAGCCGCCATGAATGCAATGGTGTTCAGTGACGTCAACCAACAGCACCAAATTGTGTTTCTCGCTGTTGTACCATTGTAGGTTCCAATAAGTTTTGGGTCGATAGCCGGCTCTTTAATTCCCCGTGTTACAAGGAGAATCGCCATATCAAGATGGCATTTGGACTGTCATGCTTTAACGCTCAGATGGCCGCCCAGTGCGATTGTTTCAGGTTCATTCAATTTATAACATCTGTGTGATTTCATGGAACTTACTCATGGCTACAATTTCAACACGGAAGCTTCGTCTAGCCTACTAACCTCTGCACGTGTTCGAACTGCAAGTGTTGTTTTGCAAATTACCAACTACCACTTAAAGTGCTATATAATGACATTGCCGTTTTGCATCGAATAGCATCCTATGATTATGCGTAATTCTCTCTTAAGGATTTCTCTATAACTAAAGTCGGCGTCACGTTGTTACCGGTCACACTAAATTTTGATTTGATTACATTTTCAAATTCGTACCAGTGTGAAAAGATCAAATATACCTGAGATAATTAAATACAGCATACAAAGCAAACAAGCTTCAGTTTATATTCATATTCATTATGTGACAAGTGGTGA
This sequence comes from Urechis unicinctus, assembly GCA_034190875.2. NCBI lineage: Eukaryota > Metazoa > Annelida > Polychaeta > Xenopneusta > Urechidae > Urechis > Urechis unicinctus. The sequence continues at coordinate 56,374,230 of CM067354.1, forward strand.
GAATCGATACACTCAACCACTGCTTCTCATTCAATCACATTTTTCATACTTGTTACTTGATTATTCCTGTAACTACCTGTAGATTGAGCAATAAAACAAACAGTAAATCTGGTTTTGCTAGTTTCATGACGTCATTAACAGCACTTCATAATATGAATCCGTTGACAATCAAAAGGTTTAGCAGCTTCAATGAATGTGGTGATAATACCTATGCACACATGAAACCTGTATCTTAGTGTATAATATAATGTATTGTCTAGGCCAGGAATGCCATATAATGGCGGCGGTACATAAGCTTCCAAAATATGCGTCATTCATTGATCATGAATGGTAAAAAAAAAATGATATGTGGAACAGATTTTATTCCACACCAAGCAGTATAATAACTTGTTCTGGTGAACAATAGCCTGATGCTCCCCTAATGCTCTACCCCGCTATCATGTTGATAGTTATTATATTGAGCAAACGTTTCATGTAGACGTATTGGAGACCAAAACACTATCCTCAATATTTGTAATGCCGATCCTACATCTGTCCATCTGTAATTGAAAACCAATGCATTGTCGTTGTAAATAGCAAGTGTTCGTGATCGCCGATACTGGGTAAGAAGAATCATTGTAAGCTGACTGCATTAATTCCAGCAAATGTCTTTTTCTAATGTCATTAAGCAGAAAGGTAGTATTATAATTGGTATATTCGTATCATTGTAAAACAATAGAAAGCTATCGAAAATGAATAGAATGCATCATTTGTACAACCAAATTAGGACAATTTGTATCGCTTCCAACACTGATAACGTGGTTTGAATACAAAATGGCACATAAGAAAAAACAGTTAATGCCGAGATGGCATATTCCGGAAGCTCTAGATGCTATCCGTTAATACCTTGAACAAACGTAGTCATCAATAACATGGCTTAGCAGTTACCATATAACCACATCATTAACATTTTTGATTAAGAAACTAAGCTAGACTTATTACTTTCCCAGAACACGATATCGGATAGCATAAGGATTGCAAACATTGCTTCAACCGAGAGTATAAACATTTTTTGCCAAGGTAAATCATTTTATTCACACTGCCTGTGGTAGCAAAAGAATAACAGTGAGGAACATTTAAGGGTAACATTTTCTGAACACTATAAACCCCCGTAACAATTTTCTCATAAGAAGCCAAGCAAATAATATGGCTTTATTTATGTATGTGGTATTCGTCGCGTTCTTTTTGCTTGGCTATTGGGTGTACGTACTAGCAGCATTATCCTGTTTACGCCTCAATAATCTGGCAATATCCCTGAGTCATTTCTACACGGTCTTCTGGACAAATTGAATTCACCAAAGAAGCACCTTATAAATGTCGCCAAAAATCACCTTATAAATGACCATAATGTTAACTTACGGCACGAGTTGTATGCAAATGTTACAATGCCACGTCGATACCATGTAGTGACTCCGCCCTAATGGTGCAAACCATGTGTAACTGCATCATATTTCTATCCTGTTCGGTCATGGATCAGTTGATTACTAACAATCTTGAATGGGTCGCCATATAACACGGTTCAATTACACGCTCGATTGTTTTCGGATAAAGGAAGATCTGTTAAGAGAACCAGGTTACTCTATCAGTAGCACTCCGGGCACTTCGTGGGCCGTTATAACTCATTAGCGTACACACAAAACATAATGCTGATTGTTGAGATACGGGTCGCTCTGATATGCACCTAGATCCCCACCACCACCAAGACTTTTGATTTACTCACGGAATTAGTACGAAGTCGGACATAACATTCTACTGTTGAATGGATAGTTAGAATCGTATTCGGGTTCTACATTGCTACCAACTCCGTTACCGTTCTCTTGTCTTTGTCATTCTATGAGCGACGCCTTATCTCTATCATAAATGTTTGGTTAGAGCAATACTTTGATAATACGCCACTGGTTGCCTGGCCAGTTGACTCTGATCATGAATATTCATAGGAAAGTTACTGAGCCATGACGTTAGCGAGTGACTGGTAAGACCTTATATTTAATACTAATAAATACGCAACTCTGTTATTTGGTTAGCTAGTCCCAAAGTAAAGATTATCGCGTTAAACAGCATATTTTCCTGCTGTCCAGGTGTAGCATTTTCAATAGTATATTCGTATATCTAAAAAAAAATCACACTCTTGTAAGCATCGTTGGAGTAACGAGGTTAATGAATTAAACACCAAGTACCATTATTCAATATTTGTGTCCTCTTTTGCGGAATAAAATCCATGAAATACATTTTAATGTGATCGTAGGTTTTTGTTGACTGTACGCAAATGATTCACTTGAATCATATGCAGAATATCATAAATGACAAATGTTCGTCGTTTAATCAACTGCTTTATTCATGCGCTCATTTAGCTATCTTCCCTTGTTGCTTTACTGGATGAACATTCAAATTTATCAATCCTATTTTATTTTAGCCATCGACTGAAGCACAGTCAGGAGAACATGATACAGTACGTAGACCTTAGCTACCTCTCACACGTGGCAAGTGCATAAGACTGATGTATCAGCGTAATCTAGTTTTGTTCGTTGGTGTTATATGGTTCAATACTTAGCCAATTTTACTGTCCAATTACCTTTAGAAGCTTACCGCAGTCTCACTTTAAGCAGATTACTGAAAGGTACTGGATATTATACGAGAGTCTAAGCCTCGTCCTTGGTTTTTCTGGACTTTCCAAGGGCGATCAAATGCATTGGGTACTCATAAAGGCATTTAACATCATAATCGTGCTTTCCGTTGCCTTGCCTTGCAGAAATGACTAGAGAATGCCTTAAAAAGAGAATGCACAATGCAGATGAAAACTACATGGAACGCTAAGCTTCCAGTGCGTAGCATCAATCAAACGTCCCAACAGTATGTATGCATGGACACCAGGTTATGTATTATTCTATTGCTGCTAGTCCTTGCCAACAATATAATTATTAAGACCAGGTGAAGGCTCACACTGGTGCTGTCAACTGGTTGACATGTGTGGAAGTTTCTGTGAAACGCAAAAGCGGTAGTTTGATAGCGGGTTTGTCATGCATAAGAAGAGACGATATTAAAGGAGTTTACATATGGTGCCGTTGACTTGATGGGAGCCAAACCCATTATTACGCAGAGCAATCAATATTCAAATATAAAATATCCTACAGACGTAAAGTGTGCTTCGGTAATTGAGGACAATGATAAATGTTTATGCTTGTTTGCATGTTATAGCATTGCAATACATGATGGATCATAGTAACTGCACTGTGACTTCCCATTTCAATTTCACAAGCAATTGAAACCGACCAAGCCACTAAAGCACGTATTACATGTAATGTCTAGTAGCAACCAATGGAGTAGGATGAACATTTGTGACGACAACCTTTTATTTAGGTTCACACATTGCTTATCCGGTCAGTAAGGAAGGCGATTATGTCAGCAACGAATCACACCGGGGTTTTTTTCTGCCTCGCCGATTTCTAAAGGTATCATATTCCAGGTTGTTATTTGAGCAATGGCATCGTGATGTCGCAACAAATGGGGTGTGCTGTCCTTTCAACTTGAACGTAGATCAGCAGATTACAGCCGAGTGTGACCCGCTAGATAGCTCGCTTCAATTACACGCTTGGTTCTCGTTTTTAGGGATCGGAATTACTCATCGGTAGCTCGCCAACTGACCGGTCGATATTTCGATCACAATACGTTTATACTAGCAATTCATCCTAGGGAACGTGCTTTATCGGAGAAACGCTCTTGGACTTCATATTATCTTTACATTCCAAGATGGATTAAATTTCGAAACTTTGCCTGACACTTTAACACAATAAGACGTGTATACACTAACTGTTACAATGAACGCAACTGCGGTGTAAAACATTGCTGCATCATGCATAACTGTCTGGTCAATACTACCATCATCTGAATTGTGGTTAACTTGGTTTTACAACTATTTCATTTAAAGAGCAATGGTATGTATAACAAACCTTTAAAGGCTGTTGTCGTGATTTGGCCTTCATTGATGTGATCTTTTGTGCATGGAGACAATTATGTCAGCTTGCTTCATACCTGCAGTGTCTTGCATTATCACGGTATAATCAGTATTCGTCCAGGTTTTATTCTAAGCTACTTCAACAACGATTGTATTACCATTACGCGCGTTCAAGCTGGTATTCCTTTAATTAGCAATTCATTTCAGCAGCATCCTGGTGAACATTTGTATCAAAAGTTAAATACGCAAGCTTCGTGATATTTTACCCCATAATGCTCGGTGAAATGCAAGGAGTTATCTCTGGTGCAATGAGTTATGTCGGACCGCAATGGAGAATAGTAAAGTGATACCCATGTAAACATCTTCTGGTCTAATATGGTGCAATTATCGTCATATTTGTCATAACAGCGCATACTCCGTTGTAATGATGCTACGTTGTCACTGATTGGCTTCATTAAAACACAAGTCATAACCGTTATTTGACTGATCCATGCTGAATGAACCCCCGCGAAGTTACGACACTATCTCTAATGGTGCGCGTCTTTTAGAAATGCATCGAGCATTCCCCATAAGGGAGCACCGCTCCGATGCAGATCCCGTGGTATTCAATAAGAAGATGGCCGCATATGTGTAATAGTATTTATTTTACTATATATTATAATATATACCACTGCCGACAAAGTTCCTGTAGTGGATGTTTGTCTAAAGAGCACCAGACGAATAGACCCATTATCCATGCTTTGTATGCAAAATCTGTCAAACTCCAGCAAACACCACAGGCGTGATTTTATTCTGTTTTTTGGTGCTCTCGTTTAAAACTTTATCATGTGACAAAAAATAACGAGTTTATCAGACGCTTATCACCAAACTGTACCTCTCCAATTCCCTGTACTGAGTCTCAACATTCCTCTTCCTTTTAGCGATAGCCAAGAACTATATGTAATCATTCTTAATCATTGGCCTCTTAATCGAACCACCGGATGGGACATTTAGCAAAACAGCGTGAAATAACGCAAAACTCTCATGGCATCCAGTACAGTTAATTTACTGGTATCCATGCGCATATCACCAGATAAAGTGGTTTAGTCAGTGCACTGTTGACTAGACAAATAAAGTTTATTTCCATATACTAATGAGGCCATAACATCAAACAGAAATAAACCTGTGTTATGAGGACACGGCCCTCTACTTAATGTTTATTCAGTGCGGCAGTTGTGAGTCTTGATGCAAATTACGCAAAAATTCCAAAATAATCCTTGCCACCATTCCATTCGTTGAGGAAACTGACATCAAATCCATTACATGCGAGGGGTTATGTTCCGAAAAGATTACTGTCTAAGGAAGAATGAGATAATGATTATGCCACAATGGCCCTTACATCACTTCAGTCTTTGTAGATTATCGAATGCAATAACCTAACATAAATTTGTATTACCCTAATGTGCAGTACCATGTATCTAACATCTGCGTCCCACATAACAGCGTACGTTCTTATGACGTGAACATTATTGAATGCCAGACATTCATTGCGTTGTATCAATCGAATATCTTGAAAGCATTTACGCAATGTCTGTGCTAACCTACAACTGGTAAACTTCTTCACCGGCAGTACAATACAATCAGACCAGGCGGATTGCTTACACCAGAAGGCGGTTTAAATTTGAGCTGTCAGGTTTTCTATGTACTTGCATAAATCGTTCAAACCCGACAGCGGTAGTTAAGATGATGGCGCTGTCGGTGATCAGGTGGTGCCCACACTGACCATTACGTCTGGCAGTCAATGCTCCAGTAAATATCTTTCAGACACAACTTACTTAAATGCGCATGCGAATATATAGGAATATAGCCAATGTTTCGCTGTTTGCAGTGTTCTCAAGCTGCCCATGATGAATCATCATAGCCAAACAATAAGCTAAAGAATATTAGCTACAATGTTTATCGCCAGTTTTTGTGGTTAACTAATCCCGTGATGTATGTTGGGACTACTCATCTATCTGATGAGAAATTTGCATGGCGCCATTTATAACTCGAGTATCGAGTTCCTATTTTGTATCTTATCAATGCCCTCATGCCATCACCTCTGTCTGGGCGTGGGATTCTTTCAGCCGGATCGTGTATCAGCAGATGACTGACAAGTGTGGTCCACCTTCAATTACACGCTTTGTGATCTCACAGAGATCGTATTAACGCGGTGGACGCGGCAATCAATCAGCTTTCGCTTTGTCAATTATTCACTTCGACCACCATTACAACGAGTTTGTTACAAATTCTATGTTACAATGAGAATGTCGAGAATTCTTACTGAGTGTTATTATTAAACTTGGAAATTAAAAGCCACAACATGTCATAGCTGGACGAGGCCATGTTTGGATCAGACGACAAAACCATGGCTTCGTGAATAAATTGACATGTACGGATCCAAACGCTGAATATACCACTGTTGGTAGATAACTTACGACACATCAACAGCCTGGGGATGCAAACAAATGCGATTTGTAAACTGAAATTCTAGCACAAAAGGACAACCATTGGACTAACTTGCAATCGTGTTTTTAATGTGGCTGGTGCTTTTTTGTAGAATATCGAACTGTGATTAATAACATTTACGTCACTGTTGCCTGACATATTGCACACATCATGGCGGAACATATTTAACATATACCCGTGATTATACCGTACATGCAGTTGACGCAACATATGTGGGTGGACAGATTTGTGGTCAAAGGTACATGTATTAATTGAGTAATCGCACCTGGCTCTGTCGATTTGATGTATAAAAGCGAGTGCTAACAAGATTGCTAGATGTTTACCATCCCCAATTTAGTAACCAGGGTCATGATATAGCTTTGAGGTTATCGACTGTGCATTTCTTGTGGCAGCACTTGAGTTATTCGACAAATCACTTGTGGATTTTTCTCCTCTCTGATTGACAGGAAGCCAATTATAATTCTTACGTTTGCTACTGTTTCTTGTCTTAATATCATGAGCCAATGTATTACAATAACCATAACAAATGCCCGACGGTATATCATCTGAAGACCTTTACATCCGCAATATCAGGATTGACATCACAATATGATAAGCCTAAATTATTATGAAAGCCAGAAGTAGCTCTTTTATATTTCATCATGCGATAACAACCAAACTATTCAATGCGAATAAAATTGCAGATGCTTGAAGTGTTGAGAAGGGTTGATCATTTGAGTAAGAGAAAATAACCACTCTGTCTCTGTACAGAAATCTCCAATTATTCATCAATCTCATTCATGTGACTCAGATCCAGAGAGCCTGTTGAGGCATAAAGAGGCAATCAGTCCTAAGTTTCCGTATAAACCGCAACCATCCTCATTCATCATAATAGTCAGGTGGCCTTGTCCAAAGCGATGTATAACCTGAACGATCCACGAGAAGATGTTTGGATAATATATCATCTTTAAATGCAACAATGGCTTCGACTCTAGAACTATATATGCCCCTTTGATACATTTCTACATTTAATACACTCACACAAATTCTCATTAACAAATATAACCGGGTCTTGCATCAAGGCCTGGTTACCACGGCTAATAGGTGACCAGCACGTAAAGGTATACTATAGCAAACCATTGGAATCGCTACGCGCCACACAATGTTTATACATTATTCATGATGATGCGTTATTTCGGGTGTGGAGATTAACAAGTCGTCTGAGGTTTACGTCTGTAGTGTCTCTCGTCATTACGTTTAACCCGTATACCATCGTTAGCTAAACGTGCAAGCTCCGTTATATTTCACTCCAGTAGCTCGGCCGAGTTGCAATGAGTTACATCCGAGTCTCTTACATCTGGTGAATGCAGCACAAAGATGCCAATGCTTGCATTCTTCTGCATTCAATGAAGCGATTATCATCATACTGGTTGAATGTTGATTAAAACGGCAAATGTGTCTTCCTTGTCATAACACGGCGACAATGATAACTGGGTTGGTAAGATAGGTATGTTAACGATGATTAAATCATTTGGCCCCATTATCGTCGCCATGCAGGGGGTATTAGACTGATACCCGATGAATGAAACTGCTTCTAATGGTGCGCGTGTCATCACTAAACACCTGAAGCATTACGTTCACAGATAGCACAGTAGCCCACAAGATAGCGCCGCTCTAATGCATGCCTTGCTTTAATCAACAGGATATTGACACCATGGGATGCTCTGTGTTGTTCTGTTGACGTGGTTGCACATCGCTATTTGCCTTTTTTAAATATATTTGAAAATGAATTATTAACGACAATACAACTATGGCGGGTGTTGATCGATAGTTCAACAGCGCACTCATCGACAATCAATAATTATTAATAATACTAAACACAATTATATGGAATAACCGATGAATATTACTTGTCTGCCTGATAACTACGTGTTCATTAACCATCTGTGACCTCCCTTACTACCTTCAGTGAACATTCAAGACATGGTTTCTTGTATGCATATTTCATGATAACATATAAATGTTTTCTCGTGTGGCAACTATTGAATTGTTTATCGAAACTCAAATTTCTAGCATTTCACACACCTCGATCTTATATCGGAAGCACTTTTCACTCCCTCCCTGCTACCGTGCGTAGCATCAACCTTCTTCTTTGGTAGCGATTGCCGCAAATGAGGCGTGATCAACGGCCCCCTCATCGCACAGCAAGATGAGTCCACCTGTAAATGTCCAGTTTCCTCAACTACAACTCGGTTTACAAACCCACCCTCCTCTCCACCCCAACTAGTTCTGTCGCCGATAATTTGTCGATTTTAATTCCTTTATGGTTAAATTGTTAAAACTTCTATAGTTCATGAGCAAATCTTCTGTATACTAGAATGTGGAGATACACATAGGCCAGCTCGCAATGCTGCTTTACCGCAGTATACTGGATTATGTTTTATGAATTGGCCGTTTAATGGCATACATTTCCAATTAACCGTATAAAGCCCAGGGCTTTCTGTATTTCCTTATGGCTTAACATTGCTATAACTTCATTGCTTTGTTTTCAGGACAAACTCTATCCTCGCTTTACACTACACCCTTAACCCATGAATGCAGAATAGATGTAATTTTGAACTCACAGCACACAGATAATTTGGCACCGATGGCACAGCTCAATCGCAATCCACCCATGACTTTTGTTGTACAAAATACGCGCATTCAAAGTAACAATTACAGTTCAATTGCGTAGATGAAAAATATGGGGTGATGTTATGAAATAAGCCCTTAACATAAACCGTGAAATATGGTACCAACAGACAGAGTTGTAATTGACAAATTACTAAGTATCTATAGCCTTGATACATACATACGTGAATGACTATAGAACGAAACATGCTTATAGAAGTAGCGTTAAACGAAGCCGTGCTGAACAATCATTCATGACTCTTATACATTGAATAATACTGCCTTAATTGAGAGCTGCCCCACCAAAGGAAGCTAGACCGTCCATGAAGATCATTACATGGTCGACATAGCGTATTGTAAGCCTGCAAATTAAGCATGGTATTGTGGAGTGACGCAGAATAATGCCCACTCATACAGTTGTAGATATCCCACTGCCTCATACTGCATATCCATTCATTGATCCACTTCAAGCCAGCGAACTAGATAATAGAATAAGGTTCTGGCATGCACGGCCTTTGAGATACATTGCTGTCAACGCCGAGGGCCTCATTATTTTCACAGCCCGGAATTAATCGATTGACTCAATTCAGAGCATGCGCGATGCCTATATATACTGACGCTTAATACAGCCTTCATTTTCTCAGGTATATGTCTGCATGTTGATTAATATGTATCTAACAAAACAGATATATCAAACAGGCATCAAAGGAATCGACGTAAATTATGATGATGGTAAATAGTAATTGTTATGATCAACCATTTAGTCATTAACCTGCTCTGTCGATTGAATTAAACGATCCCAGATTTCGTAAACATTTGTTTGCCATACTTTTTAACAAAAAGCGCACAATCGTTCTGTATGGCACTTGCTGTACGCTAAACAATGATACATCAAACGACCAGTGTTAATGGGATGCGAATGAACATTTAAGCCTTACCTGGTGTGGGATACTGCTGTTTTGCAAATAACGGTTAGTGGGGGTAAAGTGGTGTTCATGCTTACAGCTACTGTAAGATAATATTTGGAGTGAATATTGGATGCTATGTAATGGAACACGTTATTGATGTTTTAATGAATGCAGTCAGTTATACCTGTTGATGTATTGTAGTCATTGCATGAAATGCTACAGCATAACTACCAAAAGCGGAGAGGATCCACTGTTATCTCGAACGAGGAGGTATGATTTCTGTCGATTAAGGATGTAAATTGGCTTTTCGTGTTAAGCTACTGCTTAAAATAAGCTTCTTTTGTCCAAGAGCAGTTATTATTCATAGGACGTAATCTAAGCGGATTTACTTACTACAGGCGCTCTATCAAAGTTGAAATATGATGCACAGTATGGAGCCATGGTCACTGGCATTCCACTCGTTAAACATAGATGGTCGCTTATATCACGAAACTGTATTCCATTCTACACATTTAAAACGATATGGTCGATAGCAGCACTCAACTGTTGTCGACTACAAAAACGATAGAAAAAGATGATGGTAGCAGTATTAATTTATATTCCATTTTACGCGTTAAGCCGATATGGTCGATTGTAGCATCCAACAGTAATCTATTTTACACGTTAAGAGGAGATGGCCGCTAACATCACACATCTGTAAAAATGTGTTCGACGTGTTAGACATAGATGTCGCTAGCAGCATAAAATTGTAATTCATGCACTTACATCACATAGGATCTTTTCAATAGTCCTACAGCGTCTTGACATGACTACAGCGAGCCGTCTGTGTCAATGTCTGCCATCAACATGGGATTACATCGTCCTTATTGCTTTTGATCTGATCTTCATTCCGCTTGTAAAGATAACACCGGTCGTTGATGTCGTTAGCGAGGGATACATCGGCTTCAAAGGAAAACAGCAGATGCTACGCCCTGGAATGCAGCAGTTGTTAACCATCAAATGCGCGATACAATTGCAGATTCGATATAATCCAGGTGAGCAATGGTATATGAATGCGGTACCAACTAGATGGGGGCAATTGGATTCCTAAGTCGATACCAATCACTCTTAATTGTATTGTTGCTGACATAATATAACGTACAAATGATAAGACCGCCTCTACGTGACCTATATGATAATTTAACCGATAACTAGTCAAGCACGCGGTATACAAACAGCGTATTTGCAAAGCAGCTTACTTGTTCCTCTACAAGGGCGAAAGTAGATTAAGCTTGGAGTTTATGAAGGATTATCATTATATAATCACAAGGGAATAAAATGTTACATATGCATATATATGTATATATATATATATATATATATATATATATATATATATATATATATATATATATAGATATATTACAATGTATACATATATACATATACATACATACATACATACATACATACATACATACATACATACATACATATAGATATATACATACATACATACGTACATACATACATACATACATACATACATACATACATACATACATACATACATACAACAACATACATACATACATACATACATACATACATACATACATACATACATACATACATACATACATACATACATACATACATACATACATACATACATACATACATACATACATACATACATACATACATACATACATACATACATACATACATACATACATACATACATACATACATACATACATACATACATACATACATACATACATACATACATACATACATACATACATACATACATACATACATACATACATACATACATACATACATACATACATACATACATACATACATACATACATACATACATACATACATACATACATACATACATACATACATACATATATATAAAGGGGTAAACTAGGTTACCCAACACACTAATGAGCAGGTCAGCTCAGGTCATGCAAATGTCCATCGCATCTCCATTTCGCTGTTGAACATACCCTTATGGAACATAACTGCCTTTACCGGAAATCGAGACACGCATACGGACAGACTCTCAAGGCAGCTAAAACCCTATTATTTGTCCAAAGGCCTGGCTATTCACTGACAGCAAATGCGACTCCGCCAAGTACTGCACTGTAGAGCAAAAATGTTTATTACAGTAGGGAACGGTAAAAACTTATCTATGCGTGAGTAGAAAGCTGCCCTTTCAGTCGTTATACAGCCATGACTCCCTATGTATAGCATCAGCTCATTGGGGGCAATAACATGACTGGCGTAGCAACATAATGTGCGATAAAGGGTAGGCTGTGAACGCACTGTGTATCCGAGCAGTAAGCAATCCTAACGAATGTTGCTGCCATTATCATATAAACTGAATGTTCTGAATGTGACCTCTCTTTAAAAATCATTTGCCAGCAAGTCTGCCAATAGAATTTACCAATATGGCTACTATATCAGAAGATATTTCGAAACATGCCCCAGCTTCTGGCAACAGTTAAATGTACATCTGTATGTTGAATTTCTCCCTACAAAGAGTCTAGATAATATATTTATTTGGTAAAACAATCACCAGATAAAGTGAGATGCGTCTTCGTCTCAAATTCAGATTATAATGATGTCACAACAGTATTTATTACCGTACTAGCATTGTTATTTTACTAAATGATACTATGAACCTGGAGGGCCCCAAATGGTTCCTCCTAATCTATCTAATAGTTGTTGCAGTTCGTGTAACAAAATTACGCATCCCGGGAGCAATCGCGCATTGCCTCAGTGTAGTTTTGAACAGCAACAAACTTACCGCATCACAATAGAAGTACGTCTTGTCTGCTATCTTAATCCCTCCAGACGCTTAAGGTTATGAGCAAAACACATAATGCCCTTTGCGCATTGAGTCTTAATGTGTCATTCTAAAGCTCAGTGGTCTCGACCTTGTTCGATATCATTCGTTCACCTATAGCTAGCTAACATCAAAAACAATCATAAACCTGTTGTACTGGTAGACAGGTTTACCCACTGTCCTCTCCGAATAAGGAGACAAATAACAGCTTGGCCGATCCTCTGGCGATTTCCCGAACCTGACATATGTGTGCTAATATCAAAAGGCCAAACTATTTGAGATTGTAGAAATGTGGAAATAAGTTGTGAAAGCATGATAGTTGGCAAACACTACATAAGGGTTTCATAATTCATCTGCAAACATTCTCGAACTGTTTTGTAGAGCTAAGGTTTCAGGGAAAGAGGAGACGAATGTAGTCATATTTTCATTTAATGTTTTTGCTCCCAACGTAAAACCATAATGCTACTAATTATCCGATGACTGTTGTACTGTAATGCTTTGTGTGTCGTGCAACTCCTTTCATCAACAGCAGTTTTAGTTTGTAATTCACAGTCACTACGTTGCCACGATATGACATTGACAATGGCCGATATTTATTTTCAGTTCTTATGGTGTTACCCAACTTATAGCAGACGGCATTCACTTTACCTTCTGTATAACTATGGTGATAGATTCTCCATCATAATAGATTGTTCCGTTATTCAGAGTTTGTTTTCATTACATTTCACTAAGAGTTATTCAAATTGAAACTTTAGTATGATATCGTGATGTCTTATTTCGGAGCATTGTACTCTCGTTGCATTTTGATTTTGCCATAACGGAGGTTTATGCAATGCCAGCACCATACTGTGTGCATCCCAATGTCGATTAAACACCCAAATCTTATAAAGGATAACTCTGTTTCATCCACACAGCATTTGTCTTAAATTCATTGTCACTTTGCATTGTGGTGCAATATTTGGTTCATGGTTGAGCAAACGCCATCCATCTTCAAACAACAAAACCACAAGACAAGCTATCCTCAGTGAAGGATCGATCGTCACTTTGGTGTTTCCCGCAATACTTTCATTACTCAATAGCAAGTGTCAAAACGACTTTATCGTTAGGGTGCATTGTTATTGAGCTGAATAGGTAAATGATTTCACTTTTCTAACCATTACGTTCTTGTTAGCACGCACAATCCTTTTTTTCTTTCACCTTTCGACTAAGAGCTTAATACGTTTTATACCAGGCATTGGAAACCGACTTTTTTGACATTACTCATATTCTTTCTTTGTTTCCGTTATAAAACGCTGTTTATGGCTCACCTTTGTCACGACACGATTTTCTGTGCTGACAATTATTTTTTCTTTTACATTTCTCTCTAATTGATCAGGTACTTCATCATACTACATCAGCAAGGACTTAATAACATCGCCATGAATGGTGCGCATCAGTGCATAATAGCAATTATGCACGTGCCGCAAGAGAACGCGGTTCTATTACTCGCCACAATGGTTTCGAAAAGTACTAGGATTGCGCGCTGTGTGGGCCGTCAAGAGCTTTTGGATTGCACCTCGCTGTTCTTCTCTGGGAGGAAATCCAATATCAGTGTTGTTAAATTGTACGTGCATTAAAGGATATGTAGAACTATACATAAAGAGGAAGTCATGCAAGGGCTTTTTTCGTGCAATATTTCCTGACTAATACTTGCAAGCATCTGTCTATTTCTTCTAGGTCAAATGCAATAATGACTTCAGGCTTTATCAAATTAATTGTGAACTACTTGTACACGCTCGTTTATATGGAGTATTGTCCCTGTATCATGCTGCAACTGATGTACACCGGTGTTCACCAATATGCTTTTAAGTATGTGGTACTGTTAATGCAAATTAAGACCCTTACAGGTTGGCTGTTGCCTCTCGTGCCATCAACAACCATGAAGGCACTCACTGAAAACATCGACAAAATATTTTCGTTCAAACAGTCAACTTTCCAATACAAAAAAAGTCATTGGAATTTATATTTGTGAAAGCAGATGATCCTTTACTTTTACTATATGTGTTACTATATATTTTAGTGAATGGGCCGTTTGCAGCAAGATATGACATAAATCATCATGTGTTTGGAGAATTTCGCAATGGGCGTGCTGTAGTTAATTGGTTATAAGTAAGAACAAAAACTAGAGAGCATGTACAGGCTGGGATTGAATTGAAAGCAGTTAATGCTGACGACAGACGAGAGCTGTCGCAAATATGGCGAGAAATACAGCAGCTTATCGATACCCGCTGCAATCCAGCAATGATTATTAAACTACACTTTTACGTGCCATTTCTGATATTAAATACATACATTCAAAAACAGTGCCTGTGGTAGAAGTTTAAAGGATTATGTTATATGAGTGAAAAAGATGTTTGTGTTTAGTCGTAATTCCTGAATGATAAGCATGATACACAAAATACATCGAACTTTATCAATAAGCGGGTACTTTATATGCGTTCTTGAGTCTGTTAACCCACAGGGTGGAATACATTTTTCGGAAATATTATAATGCGCTTGTTAGCACTCTATAAATTATATTTAGTATAACCTGTGCTTCCTCCAAATGTGTCTGTTATACTTTTACCAAAATAACACTATAATGGTGGTTTTAGTAAAAAAAAACTAATATCAATTGCAACCACCACAATTTTTTGTAAATACTAAGTCACCCATTCAGCCATGTGATCCATTCAAGTCAATGGTAACAACGTGATTGCAAGCGAGGGACAATGTTCCGCAAAAGAATACCAATACAGCAATGGCTTCTGCATTACTTCATCCTTTATTATGCAACGTGATGTGAATGTGGTCACCTAACCAGAATGCAATCAGAGAACTGATGAGTTTGCCTGGATATAAATTGTCATCAGATGATGGAATTAATACCAATCGCGGAATGCCGAGCATCTAAGCGCGGTAACAACATGGTTTTGTTATTGGAAGCTGCAGCAATAATTACACGATCGAGTGCGTAGCTACAAGGAGTAACGTTTGTGGTTGTAGAAGTATCAGCATGTACGCACATACGTGTAAGACGTTTAGTAGCAGACAATATGGCAGAAATAGCGAAAAGGACACATGAAGTAGCAACAATAGTAGCAGTAATAGCACAAAGGGCACTATAAGTAGCAACAATAGTAGCAAAAAGAGCACTACAAGTAGCAACAATAGTTGCAGTAATAGCAAAAAAAGAAAATAAGAAGAAGTAATACTTGAGTAGTAGTATAAATAATAGTAGCAGAAGTAGCAGCAATAGTGCTAGTAATTACAGTAGTAGGGATAATGGTAAAAGTAATAGTAGTAGTAGTAGTAGAAGTCATAGTAGTAGTAGTAATAATAGTAATAGCATTAGTAGAAGTAATAGTAGTAGTAAAGGAAAAGAATATGATGATGATGATGATGATGATGATGATGATGATGATGATGATGATGATGATGATGATGATGAAGAAGAAGAAGGTGAAGAAGAACAAGAACAAGACAAAGAAAAAAAGAAGAAGAAGAAGAAGAAGAAGAAGAAGAAGAAGAAGAAGAAGAAGAAGAAGAAGAAGAAGAAGAAGAAGAAGAAGAAGAAGAAGAAGAAGAAAGAAGAAGAAGAAGAAGAAAAGCTCCTCAGAAGAAGAAGAAGAAGAAAGAAAAGAAGAAAAAGAAGAAGAAGAAGAAAGAAGAAGAGAAGAAAGAAGAAGAAGAAGAAGAAGAAGAAGAAGAAAAAGAAGAAGAAGAAGAAGAAGAAGACGAAGAAAAAGAAGAAGAAGAAGAAGTTGGCCACGGGCAGTAACACTAAGGCGTTTACATTCAAAAATGTCATCTAGAAAATGGTGTTACTATTCCCCACATGTACTGGCAGGGTGAAGATGAACAAATCTGAATGGCTGTCAGTGGGGTTCACTAGTAGCTGTATCGTCAGAGGAAGGGAGCTATTCGGTCAGGACCTAGCAGCTGGAGGGGGACCACTAGTTCCCCACCAAAATCTAGGTAACGTTGTACCAGCCTATGGTGTTGGTTATGCTCCTAACACTGACCCTCCATCACGGTTGCCAATATACTGCCGGAAGCCCAACCCAACACCCTCTTTAACATGGTTGAAAAATGCTTGAGCAATAGACCGACAGACAGACACAGAACAACCAGGCCTACCAGGTGCGATGATGGGTCTGAGGTGATTCCGAGTTGTACGTCGTCAACCCCGGCAGGCAGCTACTTCACTACCTACCGACTTGCAGACACCATGAATGCTAAACTGTTGCTTAAGAGAGATCAGCCCACTTCTGATGTAGCTGCAAGCTAGAAACCAACTTGGCGGAGTAATTCGACTTATGATCTCGCTGAAGATAACCATAGCAGTAGTTGCAGGTTAAGGCGTAACTATTATAGTCGGAATACAAATATTGCTGACTTTGATGACAAGGTTAGAAACAGCACTGCTGGTGATGATGAAGTTACATACCGCGTACGGCACGATTGACCCGGAAAGCATCATGGAACAACACCTGGCAGAGTCTTCACTTGTTCCTCCTGCTAGAACGATAACCGCAGTTAGTTTTAGGTTTGCAGCCTAACCCATGTGAACGCAATTAACTCAGCTACGTGTCAGCTATGCCATCAAATGTTCTGAGCTCCGCCGAAGGCTGCATTTACAGCAGCAAAGCACTGCCGATGTGGATAAACAGGCACAGAAAGCATTGAACATTGAAAATGTCATCGGAGAAGGTGTTCAGTTGTCGAGATAACCAAATGCGACAACTTACCAGAAAGACTCAAAGGGGTGGCCGCGGGATGGAAAGGGGCCAGAGCCCGAAAGTGGTGGTCGGTTTGAAGTCGCCCCTCCAGCTAGACGAGCAGCCTTACCAGTGGTGGTGTAATATAACATCCAATGAAAAGTATTTATTGTGACTTATAGCAAATCAGTATTAACTAACATTGAATGACTATTCCCTCGCCTCCAATGTAGATATTAAAAATCATCGTGAAACTGGATGAAAGGTCACAACGAAAGGTCGCAACATAATTGCAATGAGCTCCCTTGAAATGTTTTGATTAGTAAAGATATTCTTTCAAACTCTTGCACTCATATTTCAAGTAGTATTAAGTGTTATGTGGCACAAAATCAGGGAAGTGGCGTAATGACTAACAATTAATTGCTGTAATCTTTGCATCGGTAAAAACACCAGCAACGTTGTCAATTACAATTTGTATGCAATCCAATGCGCGGTTTGAAGTGGCGCTGTTTATTATGATTCGACTCCGCTCCAAAAAAATAGGGATATAACAATGCATTTTGTCTTTGCAATTAGTAGGAAATCATGAATGCCAATTGGATAGTTATGACCTTGCAAGAACTCTAATGCAAACTCTGATATCATTCCCTTCGGCATTGTCACTCTATGAACAACGCTGTATGGAATTAATCATAAACAAAGTTAATATCAGGGTTCAAAGTAATATAATTAGATGCATGGGTGTTGCATAAGAGTTAGCCAAACTTAGTATTGTTACCTCAATTGTTGAATCTTGTCAGAATCATTTCTGATTGGTTTGTGTATAATTGTAGGGTGTGTGATTTTGTTTGTAAAAGACATAATTCATACAAATAGAAGACACGCCAATGAATGGACCAGACAAACTTACGGAAGCAACGACTAACCAGGTGAGAGCCCTCCTGAATATGTGCTGATTGAAATAACCAGCTGTCTACTGAGTCGGTAAGCACCGGTAATGAAGTGGTGGATTGTCAATAAGCAGGTAGCGTGAGTGTTGTGTAGAAGGTTTAACAACACATGAGGCAACCTACCTTTAGAGAATACTAGTCGTCGTCATCTGGGTAACAACGCTCATCAATTACGACGTACTCATTTTAATTTGAAGATGACTTGAAATTCGTCAGACTACACCAAATACAGTCATTCACATGAAATGCAGGAAGTATCACTTTTTTTTTTTCTATTTTCATTTTCATTATTACAGTATCCGTATATTTTACGGCAAGCAGTCAAGCAATTTCAATCCATTCAAATAATGGGTATATATATTGTGCCTATAATCTTAAGTCAGACCCTTCAAGATTTGTTTGCTAGCACTGCAATATTAAAAATATAGCAATAACATCCACGCGACTCTACAATCCGCGGTAAAAAATTGGAAAAAAACCCACAGCGAGGGACGATGTTCTTAACGGAGCACTGCATAATGCGGAATGACTGAACGAAATCGCTAAAAAGGCCTTGCAGCTGTTCGGCGTTTATAGATAATGGAACGTGCTATGAATGGGGTTAACTAACATGAAAGTCATCAATGAACTAAAGAGAGCACCTCGTCAGGAACGAGCAAAAACAATCCCCAGCAATCGACAAATACCATGTTGCTTGGTCTGGCTTCGGTGGGTATTGTGAGGGGATGTTGTTAAATGCATGTGATCTTGATTATGATCATAATCATTTACATTATAAATATTGTCATGATAATTATGTTTTATTAATGAAACGTTACTTTGAACCTTTATCTTAGCAAAACACTTCGGGCATGCATAACTGACGACAATCTTGCAGTGCGCTGCACTCATTGCAGCTCAGACAATTGCAGACCAACCAGCATGACGTAGTTGTTAATAAGGAATCACACTAGGTTGTATCGTCTGTCAAGCTCCTGGTTTGTATCTCATCAATGCCCTCATGCTATCAGCTCTTTCAGCTGGATCATGGATAAGCAGATGACTGACGAGTGTGGCCCACCAGATAGCGAGCTTCAATTACACGCTTGATGCTCTCACAGAGATCGTATTGACTCGTTAGACACGACAATTAATCCGCATTTGCTCTGACAATGATTCACTTGTACCACCGTTACTACGAGTTTGCTCATAAACCTACGTTCGAATGAGATTGTCAAAAATTCTTATTGTTCATAATTGTTACTCAACGTTAAAATAGGAAGTGAAAAATAGTTGATCGTGGCAGTTCTTTGAGCTAACGACAAATAATAATGACAGATTTAAAGGCAAGGTTAATCAATAAACATCTGTTAGCAATGCAAGGATGTATACTGCACATTCTAAAGCAGAAGGTAAAACAGTCATTCGATATTTAAATAAGCAGAATTATTTTACTGAATGTAGTTGGTGCAGCATGTAAAGTACAGATTTGTCTTGAAGAGATTATTTGGTTCATCCATCGAATCTGGTCTTGAACTCCGCCCATGGAATAATTGCTTGTTGACATTCTGTAGTGACAGCACCTTGCAGGATATACCATGGATCACAACATGTGCCCGTAAATTATGCGGTCACGAAGCATTTCACTTCTTGGTGTTAACCAAGATTGGGCGAACGTCACTCAGTTAACCCAAAGGTGGGTGCAAAATGTGTTGAAGGAGATGCTTCATGTTGTTAAAAAGATGCACCTGCTCTAATCGAAGACAGCCCAAATACACGGAATGTACTTATTCATGTCCAGGTTGGTCACGCGGCTTCAATGGAGCGCACTAGAAAGAGACTTTTGCAATACACAGTTATATATTACTGCAAACCAGCGAAACGCCCACGCCACAACGCCACAGGACATTAAAAACCATGTTTAACAGAGTAGATTTGCTGAAATAATTTCCATGTATGGTTGATATGCAACAACCTTCGCACGTTATCTGTCGGTATTTTGTTCATTTAATCACTACCAATTAACAGGCAAAATAGATTGCTTTTTGTTAGCTATTATCAATGCATCTATATCTCACTGTACGTTTGGTGTTTATATTGTTGCTATTATCAGCAACTGCTGCATCATTTTCCACAGCATCCTGACACACACTCCCCTGTTTCAGTCATGAATTTTATTTGGCTAACAATTATTTATATGAATATCAGAAGGCGCTTATAACTGTGCCAAATACACCATAAAAAATCATCGTTTAGGCAAGTCATGTTTGCGTTTTGATCTGTGGATTTTCTCGACATATTCAAATAACTAGCCAATTGTAAGACACATAGGCTTTTACAGCAGTTCAATTCCGCACAGCACTATCTTTACCCAAAAAGCTAAATGTATCAACAGTTGCTTTTTTCAGGCTGCGCTTTGTTAATAACCGGCAAATGCGCCCATTAAATAGGACCTCGTTGTGTTGGCACAACGCTGCTCATTTAACATCCCACCTATGGGACGCCCAAGTACGACCCCATTGACAAGTTTGGTCATCCCATAGCTCTTATTTATCTTCGACAAGATATGCCTGCTGTCATATAACCTCCAGGGACCCAACTATGTGATCGTACTATCAAAGAAAGTTTTCATTATTGATTGTCCTATGTAGATTGTACGGTATTATGCCGAAGATGTCTTGCTTAGTAATTATATTGTATATATTCAACCATAGCTTGAGATAACAGTATTTAATAAATTTATCGAATCTGTTGTGCAATGTTCTTTCCCCCCCCCCCCCCCCCCCCCCCCCCCCCCCCCGACTGCTATCTTTGATGGATTATAGCGATATCCTTTACCAATTCTGATATATTCAAACATTACATGACGGTATAATTCATAATATTTTGACAATGCTACAACGCCTAAACAAGAAAGAGTCCAATCCATAAGACTTATTGCAGCCCCGAAATTGAAGCCATATTGCTGCCACGAAATTGTGGTAGGCGCATAATACAAGAGTGAGTATAACTATCTGTTGAAGGGTTGTCTCATCCATAATGGCAATGGAAGTTTCGACAAGTTCTGCCACTGAACTTTCCTAGCGATGGTCAGATCCAAATATGTAAATGCTTTGTACTTGTCAGTAGCTGAATTGTATTAGTTTGAATAGAAGCGTATCTTTTAAAAATATCAATTACAAAATATCCAACAATTTTATTTCTGTCATTAAACTACCATTACAAAGGTTCTACTAGACAGCGATCCGATATCTAGCTTGATGCTGACTAACTCTTACATATCTTTAATTAATAGATGCTTACTTTGGCTATATACACAGAGCATTTTTCCAGAAAGAACAAAACATGCTATTTTCCTAGCGCTGTTTTAAATGATATTATGGCTAGCAACCCATCACGTGGGCTATATATAACGCTCAATAATGCGAAGTCAGACATCAAATAGAACGTTACAGGTTTAGTGCACCGTGTTTTGGGATTATGGGCGTTATTCAATTACTCTGCGGCCTTGTACTCATTCGCAATTTGTGCTCCACCTTTAACAACCCACGACATAGACTATCATAAACTCATGATCTATATATACCTGAGATTCAACCTCTCCCCTTAAAATGCGATGCTAGGGCGTGAGAACAATAGTCGCTGACGATTTTACCTCCAATCCTTAACCCGTCACAGTGGTAATTACAGAAGTGGTTACTGCGATTTGTTTAGATGATAGAAACGTTATAACACCAGCCCTGGTTGCATTAAAACTAAGTGCAAAGTCTTTATTCTTAGGTGTAAGGTTTCATATGAAAGGGGAAAGGATCGTAGTTGCTTAGTTATTAGTTTCGTATTTATGCCCAAGTTTCGAATTGTAATATGTCAAGCACAATAAGTATTTGAACGAACCTAATTGACCATTAATTGTTATGCAACTTTATTGTAAAGAGCGTGAGTAAAGATCACTATAGTGTATTAGCAGACAATGAGTGGAATGCTGCTGAAAGAATGTGATCTTGATTGTGATCATTATACATTGCACTACAGATATAATCCTGATAATTAAGTACCAATAAAAGATATTTCTTTTGAACTTCTGTCTTAGAAAAACAGATTGGGTATGACAACCTTGCAGTGCTACTCTTTTAATGGGGCGTGGGATCCTCTCAGTTAGATTATGGATCACCGGTTCAATTAAACGGTGCTCGCACAGAAATGTATTTACTTGAAAATAGAAATCAAATATAGCAAAGTTGATTGGAGCTGTGATACATATTATGGCTAGACGCGATACTTTACACTCTTCCATCCAGAACGACCAATCGATGTATCTTACTGTGCGAGTTGTTTTGGTCTAATTCCTTTACCATCTGTACCTGTATTATGCGCGGTCTCCCTCACCATCTGCACTAAACAAACCAGATATGAATGTGTCAACGGTTTACTTATGAAAACGATTGATAGCTCCATAATCTGAAAGCTAATATAGGTTTCGCCTAGACTGAGAGTTCCAGCAATGAACTCACCTCGACCCCAGCTTTCACCCCTTGTTTATTTCTCCTCTACCGAGTGACATAATCCCTCTTTGTCGGTAACAATTCCCGAACCACGTGTTATCAGTCACTTCTTAATCTTACCGCAAGATAATACGATGGAAAGTTAAAATTACATGCTACTCGGCCGAGTGTTACCCATTTATTTTCGCCCAATTCACGTTAACCAACAAGCAACCGCCCCACCCCCAAGCCCCAGCCCTTCTTATATTATCGCCGACAATTTTTTTCATTCCCGACTGCAAGCTTCTTGGGGCGAACAAACTCCTATTGCATGCGAACAGCTCTGCTGTCTGCGCATTATCCAATTTCATATTATGTGTGCAGAATATATATTGCAGGATAAAGCAGAGTGGGCGCAATTGCATCACGCTGCAAATCAAAAAGAAAACTTGCTCAATCACTGCTCTAATGAACCGCATTAAAATATGAGAAGGAGCTCCCAATAAGGTGAAGATGGAGACATATGAGAATCATCTCGCAATGCAGCATTGAAATACAGCGTTGTTATATGTTTATGTTTAATGGCCCGTGTTCAATGATATCCTTTGTTAATTAATCGTACACTGTACTGCTCCTGCTCCATTTGCCTATGACTCTCATTTCTAGAGAGAACAAAACGTTCAGAGCTTGTAATACAGGTTATCTTTGTTCCTCATGAAGCAGGAAATAATGCGAGCCTTAATGAGGCACAGAAATTGGCTTAAAAGAGAACTTATAGTAATTAAGCACAGTAAGCAACGATGAGTGAGTGCCCCATTCATTTCAATCATCACCAAGCAGTATCAAGCACTACGCTGAAGAGCTAGATAATGATGTGCGACAAGATCGCACATGCAAGGTCTTACTGCTCAGATAACTTACATGTAGAGTAAGTCGTTACCTAATCTACCTTTTCTACTGCTGTAACCCTTGATTCTTCGCTTACAATTTTGAGGCCATTGCATATTGTGGTATTGATGATGAACGGAAAATACTGCTATAATGACCTGCATTTTGTAGCAGATTTACTGACATTTCGAAACGATTGATTCTATGAAATGGGGCCTTTTTATTGCTCATTAGCTTCCATATTTCCTAACTTTTGCAATAAAATAATATTGGAATTGAAAACGAGACCGGAATTATGTTTTATTTAACTACATGGGTCAAACCAAAATACTTCTTCGCTACCTTACTTATTCTAGATAAATATAGAAGTAACATCGCATTTTTGTAGCTTTGTGTTGCCTTCAGGATATGGCCCGATTACGAATGTCATAAAAGCGTGGGTGTTACAGCTGTCTCTCATTCCTGGCGTTTACTCTGAATAACTGGTACTAGTGCTTTGATATGACAAGATGATTACATTTTGCTGCTCAACCTACTCATCACTGAAGACTTTAAAAGGTAATAACGCTTTGTTGTAAGGTAATTTCAAGCTATCAATTTCAATGCAAACATAGAAAAATATCCATGCACCAACCAGACTTTTGTACGGACGAATAGCTGATGCATCATTTCAAAAACAACAGATTGATTCTATCCTAATCCTAACTACATGGTCAAATTACAAAATAAACATCAAAGGACTAGAAATTGAATCAATACCTTTCACGAAAACAGATCCTTTTTTCCCCTACCGCCTGTGGTAGCAACGGTATAGCACTGACGCATTTCAGTACACAAGGTACAACTTATGCATTTTCTCACTGGAAGACCAGCATATGCTACATGCTCTAGATTTCTCTTTAAACGATTATACTTATAATATATATTTATAATATTCAGGCCCAAATCGAATATAGCGATACCATTCCCTCACAACATTGTCTTCAGTGTGGATATCAGAAGTCATATCGACCTCCCCTACCCCAAACCCCCGTCGTGTATGCTTTTGGAAAGTGTGTCATCTGACAGTTCTCAAGTGTTTCCTACGTCGTTAAACTGCTTCACCGCAACAGTAAACGCATGGCCGCGTTGGAGGATAGTTTTGATAAGTGGCAGGTATGAAGGTGTGTAGCTGCATTCATCGCATAATGTTCGGCCATTTAAGGTACTGAGCATACGTTTCCATAATAGGGAGTAAGCAAATGACATAACAAGATTTTACTCTCTCTAATAGGGGCCCTCACTAGGATCTCCGTCGCGGCCGCTAAGGAGACGACAGTCGCGCACAGCGATTTTCACCGGAACTTAGGGCATGTTTTTCTGCCTGTTAAGCTTTCAGCGCGTTGTTCGCGCTTGCTGTTTTAAGAAACTGCGTTGTTGCGCGCTTTCTTGATGCGTGTTTATGTAGCTGTTAAGGACATCAAGGACGTCGCCGAAGGTGTCAAACGTATTCTGAACTTCTCTTAAGTTTATCTGAACGCTGTCATGTCGCAATGAGCACATTTAAAACAGTTCTCAAATACAGAGCTTATCCTGAAATAGTAATCCAAAATGTTGCCAACTACATTCATCTCCAGTCGTCTGTAGAGTATTCTGCTAGAACATCAGTATTCACCCAATATCATGTCGAAATTAGCGTGCGTGACAAGTCGCACGGCTTGTCGCCTTGATTATTTTGATATCTGGCAATTGCAATTACGCAGTCTATATACTTGTCACGTCACTAATACAACTGACGGAAACTTTACTGTCATCCACGGGTGTTTTTTCGTTTTCTTGCGACCATCGGCCTTGCAGTCCACTACGGCGCAAGTAAACCTGGGCATGGTTGCTTCCGCGCACTCTTTATAGTCTACAGAACGATATTTCTAAACAATTTCTCCAAAATAACACCAATATCAAACATAAAATGACAAATGTACACCATAGCTTAAATCTCTACGTTCCGCATCGTGTATTGCGTTTGTGTTTTGGAAACACAGGCCCCTATTTCCGGTGGAAAATCAGTATCGCAACCTGGCGGCCGCGACGGAAACCCGATAATGTGAAGGATAATTTATACAGCTGCGACTGCGCTCGTTGTGTCCCCTTGTCCTTTTAAATAGACGATGATCATATAATGAGTGAATCCTTGAATAAACTGCGTTTTTGGTCTTGGTTCCTTAAACTGGTATACGTAACCTAGCTATAAACAAGTCCTCCAGTGCCATAATACGTTTTTGATAGTATCTTCCTAAGAATATATAAATGTTTATGAAAGCTGCTTGCAAGTGTCACAAGATTCGGATGATTTACTTTTCTTGTTGCATATTATCTGTGGAATATGAATGTAGCCAACGTCTTAATCCTAGATCCAGGAATGATTTATAATTTCTACATAATGGTGTAATACAACCGGGTTAAAACATTAGTTGAAAACTATTTCAAGAGTTCAATGAGCCGACAGAGACTAATGACTGGTAAGCTTCTCCATGGGATCCTAGCTCGATGGTAAAAGGTAGTTAATTTAGCCATTGTGCTTCGCCAAGGCAGGTTAAGAATAATAAGCTCTATGAATGATCGATATAGGATCATTGAAGTGGCATGGCTACAGGATATTTGTGAATGGATTAATGGATGTTCTGAGGTTATCAAGAATGAAGGTGAAGCTCTTGACCAACAACGACTCATTCAATAATCAAATGAGCTTGCTGTGTCAATGAGCAGCATGGCACCAAATCCACAGAATGCAACCGATCTTTCCTAATTTGTCGGATGTATACACATCGACATCAAGAACGATCGCTGTTACCTAAACGAGGGTAGGTTGTTTCGGGAAATCAGTTCCCACATACGAATACCTTCTTGACAAATGCTTCAGGGTTTGAGTGACATGGCTAATGAACGCTAACTGTGATAGCTTTGATAACTTTGATCTTTGTAATTTGGTTTACATAGGCTGTTTTGTAGTCTTTGCGCTAAGTCTGACAGTTTGCATGCAAGTATGTATTGCAGTGTTTCTGTGATATCGAACGAGGATCACTTCTTCTGTGAGATGTTGAATTGCAGACGACTTCTGAGGGAATGGATATTGTTTGTGATTGTTTGCTTTATTCCATTCAACTTGTTTTACTCCTATTAAAGAAGACTTGGTATTTTGAATGGATTTGGCTTCATGTAAAATCCTCGATTTGTCGCGGTTACGTATCTGGAATTGTCAGGAAAGTTAGAAGGTGAACCCTGCTAAAAGATTTGTTCATTTCGAGTCTGTGAGAGCCCTAAACTTTTATATCAGTTTGGGTGGCAAAAGTTACACAGCATACACAGCATAGGGTACCAGAACAAATCGGTATTACCGTGCCTGATTGCTGGCTATTTATGACCGACTTTGGTGCTGCATAGGTTTTTTCGGTGAACGTATTTGATAGTTTATCATCTCGGTTTCATTTATCATAGCTAATGGTCACGATGGATGAAAGTTACTGTCCCGATTCACCAATAAGTATATTCCTATAATTTCAATGCATGGCATCGGGCAATAACACCATTTTGAGTAGAAAGGGCCATTGGGTATTCTGGCTGGTGTGAATGACGTTCGTTGAGTTGCATGGCCACAGCCATATCACGGCCTTGCTTTCGGGGTGTGAAATGGGCTGCAATGTACTGCGAACTGCAATTATATGAGGCTATTCGTATGTTATCTACACAGCGCAACCAAAACAAGAACAATCATACCCCCCTGTGACTCTATTCACACAGCGTAAAGGTAGATTGGAGAAGCTGGTCTTCGTATCTGCAATAGATATCCGGTAGTTACAGACGCAAATCCTCTCAGCTGATGAGGCATTATTGTGGGTTTGAAGGACGTTCGTTGTCCAACGTGGTGACAGAGGTACTTATAATGGGATATACAGGCTAAACAACGTCATTATTCAGTGGGGTTGGTTTGGCTGTAAAATGAATCACAATCAAGAATGACCTACTGCAAATATAGTTAATATGAAAACGCAACGGTGTTGTTCATCGT